>CM060919.1:767429659-768679659 GCA_030737875.1 Allium sativum | reverse complement strand
GGGTGGTGGGCCAGGGCAACGAGTTTGGGTGCAGGAGTTTAAATTAGAGGGAGAGAGAAAGGGGGATGGGGTCGCCGGAGGTGGTGGAGTGCGTGGGAGGTCGGCTGCGGCGCGACTGGAGGCGGGACGCGCAGATCGGACGGAGCGATGGAATTGGGAGGGGGCCTGAGCGATTTTCGATTTTGACCAAGGGGAGAGGATTTAACTTAGGTTTGAAGAGGAATAGGTTTATATAATTTTAATTTAATTAATTCCAAAAAGTAACTTTTTATTTTGAACTCCAAATCGAACTCATCGACTGTTGCCTCTAGCTAATTACGCCCATTCCGAACACAATAGGATATGTCATGTAAGCCAATTCAACTGTTTCGACCAGTTTTCATCAAAATTAAAATATAATTTTATATAACGTTCAAAATTGATTTCAACGTACATTTTAATTTACCGGGGCCACATACTGACTCCAAAAATTCTAGGAAAATAATTCTAGCTATGTTTTGATGATATGGTACTAATAAAACTAATTTCGTCGAATTTGGAGACCGTCTGAAAAATGGTCATTTTCCAGTCGATTAAATTCAAACAGAATTGACCAAATGCGTTTAAATTCACCACGCTCTCATATTAATTCAAAAAATTATGAAAATTGGAATAGAGTAATAATTTGACATTCTGGATCCAACCAAAGTGGTTTCGTCGATAATGGAGGTCATTTGCAAAATGGCTATTTTTAAGGGCTATATATTATATTAAAATATATATAAATTCCATAGTGACTATTTTGAATTTTAAGTTGGACATAACTTTCAATTCATAAAGTGAAATCTATTCTTTTTTTCATATTCGTTAGAAAGATACAGTTAAACTGATTCAAACGTTTCTTGTTTTGTCCAATTCTGACTTGTTTTGAATTCTGTACAATCAATTGAAATTAGAAATCAAATTTTCAAACTACCGTGCCATTTCAGGCTCGTTTTATAATTAAAATAAATTTATATGTTCTAACATCGATTTAAAATAAATTTTAAATCGTTTTTTATTTAAAATAAATCATCTTAAATATCCAAAATCCATTAAAATAGATAAAATAAAAATTTTAAATTGGTTCTGATTTTCCGGGTTGTTACAATACCCATAATATTTTTGGGAAGATCAACAAGTGATTTGATAGGTTTGATGATGTGACATTCAAAGTGAATGGTAGCCAGATGTTCTAATAAGATAAACGTAGCCTCAAGCCTCACAATCGGGAAATGACAAAAGTCGGAAAGACATCATGGCTAGTTGGGTCATACCTAAGCAGGGTGTGTTATCACCGGTCTAGAGAAAAATTCAATTATCCTTCTTTCACTTCTATATCTTACGGATTACGGTTGGAATGCCAACAACCGTGGGTGATAATACATTCGATATACTCAGGCTGAATGAGTGGTCGGGTTGCAAGATGTTCTTGCTGAACCCCAGTGTATCCCCTCTAGAGTACACTAATCGGGAGGTAGTCCTATACCTTGTCATAGTTGGAATCCAATCTCCAATAAGTGCCCTGCGGTTTTTGATTTTGTACTATATATGTAGAGCGTGAGATGCAAGCGTTCTACTAGATGATTATTTATTTGATTAAACATTATTATAATATCATTGGGTTTTGATATAAAAAATGTTTTGGTTATAGTAAGGTAAAAACCATCCATGTTTATGTGTGGGCTGGTCTTACTATTATCCTTTCTTTCCAAAGGATTTTCCGAAGTTAAACAATATGGTAGGAGTTTACTCACACCAGTCCCTTGACTGACCCAGAGCTTATTTTGTTTGTTTTATCCTAAACTCTTCGATGCCCAAATTTGTATGGATAGTCAAGTGTTTCAGGCTTTTACAGATACACTTGGAGGAGCTTGAAGCAGGATGCTTCACTATTAGATACTTTAGAGTTATTTTCTGTTGTATTAAATGTTGCATTGTACTCTGATGATGGTATGTATATATAACACAAAATTTTGTATTGAAAAAGGTTATGTTATATAATATATTTTATTCGTTCCGCTGTGAGATTTTATTTTTTATTTTTGTTCTTCTTCTATCTTTTTCTTCTATTGACACATAATTCTATGTTATTTGGGTTGGACATGTGTGATATTTATTCAACTCAGATAGTACGGATTTGCGGGCCATTACAAATCTCCTGGGTCGTTACTTGTCATAGTTGGAAATCCATTCTGCAATAAGCGCCATGTAGTTTTAGATTTTATATTAAGTATGTAGAGCGTGATATGTAAGCATTCTACTAGATGGTTATTTATTTGTGGTTTGATAGACATTATTATAAAATAAGTTGCACGCAATAAAATTAGTAGATTTACTCAACTTGGTTCACCAGACTGATTCGTGGCGTTTGCAATGCTCGTGTCAGACCAAATTTTACAAGTTCATGATAGATGCTACGAACCTCAAAAGACATGCTGGAGGAGTCCAGACGCATTAGTATTTATTTTCGCTATGTGTTGTATATGACGACATGTTATTATAACTGTCCAGATGTGCTGTACTCTGATGAATGTAAGTATTTAAACAAATTCATTATGAAGACTTATTTCCATATTATATTTATTCCGCTGCGATGTGTGACTCTGATTTTGTGTTGTATCTCTCTTCTTTTTCTTCTATTCTAATATTTCTTTCTTTCTTTTCATATCGTCTAATTTCTTTCTATTAACTATTCGGTGTGTTCAATACTTGGGTTTTGTCAAGTGATACAGATTATGTATTATTATCGAAATTCGAGCGTCAAATTTCCCGCCTGGCCATTAGTCGAGGGCTTCGAAATGGCGGTGGTCTCAGATCGAATGGTGGTCGAAGCGGGGAGATATTGGCAGTCAAAGTTCATGTGTTGTTAGGTTATGTATTCCATGTTTACTGTAGCTACAAAGAGGAGAGGGAAGATGAATTGATGGTGTGGTAAGTATATATGTTTTATGGCATTTTTTTATATTTTATTTTATTTAAAAATCAAGCATGTTAATTTTTATAACTTTCATGAACTTTGAATAGTTAAAATAAATTATTTTAAATAATAAGGATTTAAAATTTGTTTAAATCGAAGTTGGAACGAATATATTTATTTTAATTCTAATTTTAAAAGGAATTAGAAATAGCACGGTAGTCTGAAAATTTGAATCTCAACTTTGACTGAATGTACAAGATTCAAAATAAAACGGATTTTAGTGAAACCAAAAATATCTAAATCTATTTAAAAATATCATTCCAATGAATCCAAAAAATCAAAATTTCATAGCGGGAATAAAAAGTTATGGTCAGTTGAAAATTCAGAATAGTCGCTATGGAATATAGTATAATTTAAAGCCCGTATAAAGGGCCATTATACAAACAACCTCCGTTTCCGACGAAACCATTTTTGTCGGATCCAGAATGTCAAATTATTGCTAAGTTTAATTTTCCATAATTTTTGGAATTAATTTGTGAGCGTGGTAAATTAAAATGTGAATCAATAATTTTTGTTGAATTTAATCAACCGTTAAAAAGGCCATTTTTCAAACGGTCTCCAAATTCGACGAAATTAATTTTGTTAGGACCGTATCGTCAAAACATAGCTAGATTTATTTTTCGGGAATTTTCGGAGTCTGTATGTGGCACCGGTGAATTTAAATGTACGATCGAATTAATTAAATAAATGATTTAAATTTTAAATTAAAAAAACAGGTTGAAAACGATTGTTTAGGCTGTCGGGACCTAGCCCATTGTGTCCGGAACGGGGGCAATTAGATGGGAACAACTTTTGCTGGGCTGAAATTGGGGCTGTTGAGGATTAATGGGCTAAACCAGTAATTAAAACATTAAATATTATTATATTATAAATAATAGCTTAACAATTCAAAACCCTAATTTATATTATACCAGCCGCTGCCTTCATTGTGTCAATGGACAGAAACGCTCGACACTTCCACCTCTAATTTCCTTCAATCCACACAACAAAATCCTTCACTCCTTTAGACAATTTTGTAGAGATTGTTCTTCTCTATAACTCTATACGGAGTTGATCAGGTCTCGTTGTGTATTGCGTCCGGATACAACACCCGAAGAGTCGTCGTATATATCGCCACCCAGCCCACCTACCGCCGTCACACGCCACCGCGTGGAGCCCTACTAGTGCGCCTCTCGAGGCTCTACGCCGTAGCACACTCTGATCGGTCTCTGGCTTCACCAATTCGAAGAAATTTCTAGACCTAAGTTTGAACAATTCTGAAAACTTGCGGCCTCGGTTTGATAAGGAAGAAAGAGGTGATTTTTAAATCGAATTATTTAATTATTTAAATTTAAACATTTTTAACACAAAATAAATCATATCTAATTCATATGAACTCGGAATTGAATAACTTCGGATATGTTACGATCGTGAGTCCGAGATCTACACTTCTGGACTGATTAGAACTGATTCAGAGCGGATCAAAATTTTGGACAAATTCGATTCTGAATTGATACGACAGTGAGAATTTCTATTTTTATAATTAAAAATTTAATTATTTCTTGCTGTTCTGAATCCGTGTTGTTACGATAATAAAATCAGATCTGTGATGCTTGAATTTGAATTTGTTGAATGTTGATTGTCGATCGTGATGCTTATGTTTGTTAGATCTTGTTTGAATCTATAGTTTATTGGTTATATCTCGATTTGAAATAAAAAATTTATTTTTATTTCAGATCTATGAATATGGATTTGATTTTATAATACAAGTCTCATCTTTTATTTAGATGCATGAAACATTATTTGCTTAGATTTAGATTAACAATAAAATTTCATTTTATTGTTAACATCAATCAATGTTTTGTTAAATTTAAATTTACAATAAAATATTCATTTTTATTGTTAACATGAAATATGATTTTTGTTAAATTTAGGTTTATAATAAAATATTCATTTTTATTGTTAACATGAAATATGATTTTTGTTAAATTTAGATTTACAATAATATATTCATTTTTATTGTTAACATGAAATATGATTTTGTTAAATTTAGATTTACAATAAAATATTTATTTTTATTGTTAACATGAAATATGATTTTGTCAAATATAGATTTACAATAAAATATTCATTTTTACTGTTACGATGATTTTTGTCAAAAGTTTGTTTTCATTATAATAATAAGATTAAAATAAAAAGACTAGGATAAAAAGATTAAAATAAAATGATAACAAAAATTATCACCTTTGTTTAATAGTTCAGTTAAACAAAAATCATCACTTTTGTTTCATTGTTTAGTTGAAACCAAAATGGTCATATTTGTCAAATTGTTTAGTTGAAACAAAAATGGTCATATTTGTCAAATTGTTTAGTTTAGTTGAAACCAAAATGGTTATATTTATCAAATTGTTTAGTTGAAACCAAAATGGTCATTTTTGTCAAATTGTTTAGTTGAAATAAAAATGTTCATTTTTGTCAAATTAGGATTGTTGAACAAAAATGTTCATTTTTGTCAAATTGGAATTGTTGAACAAAAATGTTCAATTTTATCATTTTGTTGAATTAGAATTTTCAACAAAAATGAAAAGAACATTTTTATCATTTTGTTGAATCGGAATTTTCTACAAAAATGAAATATCAATTTTTGTCAATTGGTTGAATTAGAATTTTCAACAAATATGAAACATCAAATTTTGTCAATTCGTTGAATTAGAATTTTCAACAAAAATGAAATATCAAATTTGTTTCATTTTGTTGAATTAGGATTTTTAACAAAAGTAAAAAAGAAGCATTTTTATCATTATGTTGAATGTAATATGAGAAAAGAGGAAAATGTTAATGCTTAAGAAATAAAACATGATTAAATAAAAAATTCACATTTTTAATGAAATGTAAGAAACTAGGAAAAAGGGAATTTTCAATAAAAATGAAAAATAACACTTTTATTGGCGATGCATATATTAGAATTTGTTTGCATTAAAAAATGACATTTTTATTTACAATGCATATATTAGAATTTATATGCATAATTAAAATAACATTCTTATTGGCGATGCATATATTATAATTTATATGCATTGAAAAATGACATTTTTATTTACTATGCATATATTAGAATTTATATGCATAGTTAAAATAACATTTTTATTTACAATGCATATACTAGAATTTATATGCATTGAAAAATGACATTTTTATTTACAATGCATATATTAGAATTTATATGCATAGTTAAAATGACATTTTTATTTACAATGCATATATTGGAATTTATATGCATAGTTAAAACAACATTTTTATTTACAATGCATATATTAGGATTTATATGCATAGTTAAAATGACATTTTTATGTGCAATGCATATATTAGAATTTATATGCAGAGTTAAAATAATATTTTTATTTACAATGCATATATTAGGATTTATATGCATAGTTAAAATATCATTTTATGAACAATGCATATATTAGAATTTATATGCAAAGTTAAAATATCATTTTATTGACAATACGTACATTAGAATTTGTATGAATTATTTTTATTGTAAAAACATACACTGAAAACTTTACACAAATAAAATATTCCGTTTTATTTATTGAAGTTAAAAATATAAATACAAATAAAAATTATTTTTTATTTGTCATTGGCTCAACTGTCAGGTAAATAAAATATTTTTTATTTGACATTGTAAACATGTAGAAATGGTTATGCAAATTAAAACGTCCTTTTAATTGGCGTGTTAAACGGGTTAGTGGAATCGCCGTATGGTTTATATTTATATATAATTATATATATAAATATAAATTAAAATTAAACGAATCGTGCGCGGTAGTTTGCGTTTCGGAATCGTAACTTTAAACGATTATACCGAAATATCCGACCGTCGGATTTTCCCAAAACTACAACCGTTTGGACCGCTTTGTGAAGATCTTTCCAACGATATTATTTTTGTTAAAATCCAATGGTTAGATCTCGAGATATGTGTAAATCAAATTTTGATAAAAACAGCGCCAGGGCCGCCTATTGACCCGAAGCGTCGTTAAATTAATTTAGCTATTTTTATATAAACAAAAATAGCGATAAATCGTTATTAAATAATATTAACGATATGAAATGGTTTTAAATTTTATATATGTGAGAATCATTTGAAAAGACTGAGTTCAATCTCATTTCAAATGATTATACGATGATTTAAATCGAAGATGTTGAAGACGGTGATTGAAGACCGACGATCTTCACATCGAATGGATAACTACTGATGCCCGGCATTGGTTAGCTCCCAGTAAAGGGTTAAAGTGGTAGTTGTCCAAATGTACTTGTTGATTGTCCAGATAAACGAGTTCCTCTCTTCCGTATTGGACATACGGGACGAGGAATAAGGTGACTCCGGTTTCGTTCAGACCCAGAACGGACTTGTAAATGGATGTGTGTCTGACATTGGATTTCATTCCATGTAAATTAATTTCTACTTAACATATACCTGATTGGTGGCGGAGAATTTATTCTCTTGCTTAACACCCTTCTCTGACGCATGAGCACAGAGGTTATATATTGGTAGTTATCGATCGCATGGCGTGAATTGTCGATGTGACATGCCAAGATGCAATTGATCGTGGCTTTTGTTGTAAAGCAGAGCCTTGTGGATGATGATCAAAGCATAGCCTATTTCGGCATAGCTTTGTGTATAACGTTACCTCACAAGCCTCACACCCCGGTAAGAGTCAGAAACGGGACAAGGGACCCAAGAAGTGCTTGCGTTTCTTTCTAGCTAGAAGTGGTATCAGAGTTTTGCAAGCCCTGACATTTTACATATGTGGATGACGGAATGAGGCGCCTCGGTTATATTGTTCTATAGTGAACAAATTATAGGTCCAATAGGACCAAGAAACGTGTGTTCAGGCATAACTAATCCACTAAAGTATTTGTGGACCGGCCTTGGAGGATCCAAGGGTTGCTCGTAGGTGTGATCCTGAGACATTGCTAGAGTGTCTCGAATCGATAAGGAGATCGTACCTAGCCTTGACTCATGACGAAAACCCAATTTCCAATATGATATTATGGTTTTGATTGTAAACCTATATATGGTGACATAGTAGGATGGGGTACTATGTCGTCTAGGATTGATACATTTACTTTGAAGTATTTTAAAACTGATTAGACACTAATAATAATATTAAAATATTATTTTCTATATATCAAGCATGTTTGATCATTATAAGGTAAAACTCTATCCTTCGGTTTGTTGCATTGTGTGATGGGACTTGAGTCTTATAATGATTTCATTTTTCTAAAAAGCATTGCGTTGTTTTGAATAAAAATTTATTTAACTTATGCACTGGCAATCCAATGGAGTAAACCCGTTCCGCGTTAGCGGCATGGTCCTGTAATTAGCCGTATTGTTAGATTAGTTAGGAAAGATTTCTCATACCAATCCCATGACTTACTCGTTGTTTGTTTCACTTTGCAAACTCGGGTACCCTCTTTTTCACACGGGCAGCCAAGTGACAGGTTTAGGTATTATGGACACATTCTGGATTGGAGCATGCTTAAGGAAAGAAGATGAAGAACATTTCTTTTTTTATTTTTTATTTATGCTTTGAGACATTTAGACATTTTTTGATTATGATGTACTTGATGGAGATTGAGACCTATTTCTTTTTGTTGAGACTTCTATTTGCTAAGTGTATCCTGTAACTGTGCATTCTGATGTCTTTGATGTGTGATGTTGATGACATTCCTATTTCCGTAGTAATGATTTATGTGTTATGATGTTATCTGAGATCTGCTATTGTTGTAATTATGTTGTATTCCTATGACTATCCTTGCTTTCGTACTACAGAAGTTTCGGATCGTCACAATTGGTATCAGAGCTAAAGGTTGACCTTAGCTTCGGAGTATAACATATTTAAAACAATTCGTCTAGATAGAATCGACAGTATTCTAAGGCGAGTAGCTCATTAGAGATAGGATTAGTAATATCCTAAAATGATCACAGTAGGATAGCACATATTAATCAGTCATTACATCATTATTATCTTTCCATATGTCTCTACTTTTAACCTTTCCTTTAAAATTATCATTTTTGTTAGCCTGACTCTTTCCTTGATGGTACAGAATTAACTAGAAATTGAGCACTACAGCGAGAGCTAGAGCCCGAGGCAGAGGTGGGGCCAGAGGGCCAGCAAGAAATGAGACTCCCAATGCTCAGAGGCAGCCCACTCCCGAGGCTGTAACACCACCACCTCCACCCTCACAGCCATTTGACTTGGACAAAGTGGCCATGAAGTTCAGGAATTTATGGGGTGTGTCATTCACCGAGCGAGAAACAGTGATTGAGGCACAAGCATGGCTAAAGAATTGCGAGAAAATATTTGGAGGCCTGGAATTAGAAGACCACCGCAAGCGCTTTTTGGCATTGTGGCTATCAAAGGATCAAGCTAAAAATTTGTGGGATACAGTCATAATTGGCAATAATGAGGCCGACATGTCTTGGGCCAGATTCAAGGAACTCTTCAATGAGAAGTTTATTCTTCCGTAGGAAGCAGAGTGTCTCCACGATCAATTTTCCAACTTGCAGCAAGGAGATATGACTATTTCAGAATATGTGAGAAAGTTTGAAGAGCTTTCACGCTATGCTCCAGAATTAGTTCGGGACCCAGTCCAGAAGAACAAAGGATTCATCAATGGCCTCTCAAGGAAATATCTGAACAGAGTCACAGCACACATTAAGCTCCCATTCAATGAGGTGATAGAGATGACTTGTCGCTATGAGGACAATGACAGAAATTCACAGCAAGATAGGGAGAAGAATCAGAATAATAACAAAAGGAAGCAAGCTGACAGGAAACCAGAGGCGAGCAATTCTTCAGCCGCCAAGCCCCAAGGAAATAAAAGAAAAAAATCCAAGGTGAAATGCTTCAATTGTCAGAAGATAGGGCACTTTGGCTACGAATGTCGAGCTCCAAAGAAACCACGGAGGAACGAGTCTGGACCTAGTCAGAATCGTGGTCAGAATCCTCGGAATACTCAGGAGTACTTTAACTACCATAAGACGGGGCACTTTATTAGAAATTGTCCTCTGCTGAAGAAATCTGACGTGGCTCATGTCTACGATGGAGCGGCTGCACCAGCTTCTTCCGAGGGAGCAGGTTAACCTGATGTTTTAGGAGGTACTCTTACCATTAAGAATATTCCTGTTACCGTATTATTTGACACTGGTGCATCACGTAGTTTCGTTTCTAGTGACACGATTAAAAAGTTAAATTTGAAAATAAGAAATCTTAAAGGATCAGTTAGTGTTCATAATCCGGTAGGAGGTTCTCTTGTTCTGGGGTTGTTCTGTAAAGTGCCCATCTCCTATTCTTTCTGTCGGTTTCCTTTTAATATGATCGTAATGAATTTTTCTGGGTTCGACATTATACTTGGGCTGGACTAGTTAACAAAACATGAGGCCGAGGTTAAATGTGCCTAAAGAATTGTCAAAGTTAAAACGAAGCTCAGAGATATTATTATACCATGTCACGGCTCAGCAACCGATAGGAAAGAATTTTGGTCTTCTCTAGAAGTCACTCCTACTTCTATTGAGAATACCCCTGTTGTCAAAGATTATGCGGATGTGTTTGAAGAAGTTGATAGTTTACCTCCGCATAGAGAAATTGAAACACCCCACCTCCGTTAAGGTCACTCGCAAAGGGAATGCCTTAACTTTGGTGGAGCATTATAGGTAAAAGACACAGATAATTTACAAGACAGACATATATAAGCAGCGGAAAAACTAAATTTATTTCATACGTGGTTCATAACAAAAGCATTACAGCAAACTATCTCAAAACAACTTCCAAATCATTACATCAAAATCTCTATCTTGATTATAACATAAAGAAGCATAAAACATAAATAAAACTGCATAAATCCCCAAGTGGTAGTGTGTCCATAGCCATAGCCAAAGATAAGAGGTTCCAAGCCATACATCACAGAGTCTTCAAGCTTGGAAAGACAAATGGTCCAAATTAAGCTGAGCTATTCCCTCCCTAGCTACCTGAGGGGGGAACGGAAGGAAAGAGAGCGAAAGAAAAATGGATCAAACATAGGTCTGGTAAGTCCAGTGATTATTCAGCATGTAAACTGGTAAGAGAACCATGACATGAATAAACTGGACGCAGGACAATAACGAAGAAATAAGGTAACATAGAATAAGGCAAGATAAACTAATCATATTATCGCACTCGTATCCACATTCTCTGCACCTATTTATACTTGTCCCAACTAGCACCACATGTTCATGATAAAATGATCCCCTTTATCGATCGCCTCCTATTCGCATGTATTTATCATGTGAGTCATTCGGCCCCCGCTTGATTGTAGATACCTGTGCTGGTCCCACCATGGGGTGTATCAAATCCTATGGTGGCAACCCGACACGATTCAAGATGCACAGTGTATAACTATTGATGCCCAGTGCCTGCTTTTTCCACTTTGGAGTACGTGCACGCCCGTACTCCATCGGAACCTACACTGACGCACCAACCGCCGTTGTTTTGACCGCTTATAATCAGCCCAATAGTCGTGCCCCACCCTGCCTAGTTCAGGGTACCATGATACATCTATGTGGGTTACTGCTGAAATGGGTCCCCGTTACTATGGTTTCCTAATTAACATGTTAAATTGGTTAAGTGTCCAAATTAACCTAACCCCACCCATCAGTTTAGTTAACATGTTGTATTGGTTAAGTGTTTCCTTAATTAACTTAACCCTACCATTCCTGACTTAGCTTTAATTCATTCATTAAAGCACCAACCACTCACACTAGATAGGTATTGTTGCGGTTACTGGATGTGTCGGTCGGGTCCGGGTAGTTTTACACCGCAACTCAGTCTAACCTCGGGTTCTTTTGGGCTCAATGCACTAACCTCTCACATTAGATATATATTGTTACGGTTACTGGGTGTGCCGGGCGGTTCCAGGCAGTCTTACACCGTAACTCAATCTAACCTCGGGTTAGGCATATTCGTCTTTTCTCAAATTAACATATTTACCTTTTATATTTATATGTAAATTATTGTCATTCAAGTCAAGCCACACTTTCCCTTTAAATCAAGTTCATAATTTTAGGTATAAAAATTATACCACTTTATGCCATAAACTATTTACATGTTTATGAGCCAAATATGCCAATTACATGTAATTTCATGTTTTCCCCCAACGTTACCCCCGTTAAACGTTCGCATAAATCACATAAAATGTTAGGCTCGCTACATAGCCTAACTCATACACAAAAGGAGAAAAAGAGGAACATGTAATATTCCAACATCATAAAAAATATGGATCTAACTACATATGTGTCATATGAATTCGGCATAGAGCAATATACATTTAATTATGAACTTGCAAATTTAGATCTACTCAACATGAATCATAAAATAGGGGTTTTACATAGAACTACATAAACTTAATTAGGCATGTAGTTGTAAACTTGCAAATTGAGTTAGATCAAATTAACATAAACCTAAACATGTTAGCATGTAGTTCTAGTCATATATGTAAACATGGTTGAACTTGCATAAACATAGCAAAATTCCCAAATTGACATACAACATATAGGTGTCATCACCAAATTATACAATATGATATGTCATCGCCAAATTAACATACAACATATAGGTGTCATCATCAAATTATACAACATGATATGTCATCGCCCAATTAACATACAACATATAGATTCATTGCCAAGCATTTAACATGGTAGTTTTATCATCAAATTACATACAACATGATCACAAATTTAACATGATAAGAGTCATAGTCTTAATCAATTCAGGTTTAACAAAAGGATAGGCATAAATTTACATTAGGCATTTTTGTACATTCAGTTATTTTAGTCACGATTCTAATATCATTTAGGTCTAAATGATAACTAGACTTACAAAAAAGAGACTAGTCTTGTGTTCTGGGATCTGTATTCTGAAACTGAATAGCTCTCCTTTGTTGTAGACGTTGAATTCTCTCAGTTGAATTAGATTTTATTCGTAGTTTCTAACTTGCTTTCTAGTTGAAGGAGAATGGCGGCTATTCTAGGTTGAGTATTGACAGCATGACGGCTCTAAGAATATTTTTGTGTGGCTTAGTGTTTAGATTTAGGTTGCTTATATAGAAGTTTGATTTAATAAGAGCCGTCAGATCAACCTAGGACCAATCAAAGCGATTCAAACCTAAGAGAACCAACCAGAATTTTCCACACAAGCCCTAATGACTCAGAAAATCGTCACACAAAGAAACACGTCAGGTTTCAGATCTGGCCCAAGGGGGAGATCGACCCCCAGGTCGAACCCCTGGTCGACCTATGTGACCCAGGTCGACACCCAAGTCGACCCCCTGGTCGACCTGATTTCTGGGCGGGAAATTTCCCGCCCAGCCTGCTTCGGGGTTTTTGAATTTCGAAACTTGAATTTGAAATTCGAGCAGGTTTTATTATTAAAATTCTTGAATCTTCTAAAGGTCATAACTCCTTCATACGGAGTCCGATTTACGCAAACTCGGACTCTATCTCAAGAAGAATTCCGAGACGAACGCAATGGCATAACTCGTTTCCCTTAATTCTCACATTTGAAATTAATTATTCTTTAATTCGTTACTTTAATGTTTACAGAAAATACGGGGAGTTACATTCTCCCCTCCTTAAAGGATTTCGTCCCCGAAATCTCTAAGTTAAGAAGAATGTGTCCTAACATTCAACGTCCATCTACTCAACCATCAATCACAGGCATCCATTGTCCTTAAAAATATTTCTAATGCTTTCATTATTATATGCATTGTGTTTGTGTATATGTCCTTATCTAATGCAAAATCAGGCGGTCTACTGATTCAGTTGACCTCCTTAACGCGAATTATGTTAGTGTCATGAGTCCATTATGTATGCAATCCTCCCTAATCATACTTTCTACATGAGTGCACAATCATTCATTAAAATGCAACATCCACATGATAACACATCAAGTTTCAATCATATACAAATACATATATGCATATGCAATATGAAAGTGACCGAGCCGATCTAACACCTAATGTGTGTGTGTGCGCATCCACGAGCAACCACTAGCAATCACTTGCAACCACTTGCAACCATCAATCATAACATGTTTTGAATGCATGTTTACATTCATTGGTTTCTACCTAAGGATCAAGAATAGCACTGAGGAAATATACTTAAAAAGGATAGATACTAGCATGAATAAACTTAAGGAAAAAGAGATCAAAGATGTACCCTCAAAAAGAAAAGGGTAGGCTGCGCGTATCTTGGCCTCAGTCTCCCAAGTCGCGTCTTCCTCAGCGTCACTCCATTGAACTTTAACAAGTTTGACTTCGCGGTTGCGTAGCTTTTTGACTTATGTACCCAAGATACGAGTCGGAACTCTTCTCACAGTCGCCTCTCGTTCTACTTCTACTTCCTCTAATATGCTTGGTTCCACCACTTCTGCAGACTCATGTAAGCACTTTCGTAGGTGAGAAACATGAAAGACATTATGAGCTCCAGCCAATCTTTCGGGCAGCTCTACTCTATAAGCCATCTTTCCAATCTTTTCTATGATAGGAAACGGCCCTACAAATCTTGGTGCTAACTTTCCTGCGAATCCAAAGCGAACGACGTTCCTTAAAGGAGATACTTTAAGGAAAACCCTATCTCCAACCTCGAACTCAAGGTCGGTCCTTCTTTTATCTACATATGACTTCTGTCTATCTTGGGCAGTCTTCATTCTTCTTCGTATCAAGTCCACTTTCTCTGAAGTTTCTCTAAGCATATCTGGTCCAAGTATGATCTTGTCTGTAGACTCCCACCAACAAGTTGGTGATCGGCATGGTCTTCCATATAAAGCTTCGAAGGGTGCCATGCCTATGGTGGCTTGGTAGCTATTGTTGTAGGCAAACTCCACCAAAGGAAGATGATCCTCCCATGTCCCTCCAAAGTCAAGAATGCATAATCTCAAGAGGTATTCTAATACTCTGTTCACCCTTTCCGTCTGACCATCGGTTTGGGGGAGATAGGCCGTGCTTAAGCATAGTTGTGTGCCTGCAGCCTCTTGCAAGCTCCTCCAAAACTCGCTCGTAAAGATAGGATCTCGATCACTCACAATGCTAGAGGGTATCCCATGGAGTCGAACTGTCTCTTTAAGATAAATGGACGCTAAGGATGAGGCAGTCCTTATACTTTTAACGGGTATAAAGTGAGCGCTTTTTGTGAGCCTGTCCACTGTTACCCATATACTGGTATTGCCCCTTCTTGACCTAGGCAGCCCATCGATAAAGTCCATCGAAATGTTATCTCATTTCCACTGTGGACCTCTAGAGGATGAAGCTAACCACCAGGCTTCTTTTGCTCCGCGTTGACTTGCTTGCATATTAAGCACTTAGAGATGAATTCAGCTACATCCCTTTTCATGCCATTCCAAAAGAAAACCCTTTTTACGTCTTTATACATCTTGTCTCCACCTGGGTGTATGGTCAACTTGGAATGGTGTGCCTCTTCGAGAACCTTCTTCACCAAATCCCTTGCTTGTGGGACGCATAGCCTTCCATCCCGCCTCAACCAACCCTTATCATCGATGGAGTATCTATTGAGGTGACTAGAAGTCTCACCCCTAATTAGCTTATCTATCACATCAACTAGCCGAGGGTCTTCACGTTGTGTGGTTCTTATTGAGTCCAAAAGAGTAGGCCGCACCTCTAGCGATGCTAACAAACCCGTCACCTGATCGACAGAGGGTCTAAAGTCAAAGTTGGCTATGTACTCCAAGCTCTGCCTTTCTGCAAAGAGAGGGCTTAAGGTCAGCTTCTTTCTACTCAAGGCGTCTGCTACTACATTGCCCTTGCCAGGGGTATAGGAAATCTCGAAATCGTAGGATGCCAAGAACTCCATCCACCTTTGTTACCTCAAGTTAAGATCTTTCTGCGAGAAAAGGTACTTCAATGATTTATGGTCAGTATACAATTCAAACTTCTCACCTAGGAGATACTGGCGCCAAGACTTAAGCGCAAAAATGATGGCAGCCAACTCTAGATCGTGGGTTGGGTAGTTTTTCTCATGTACTTTCAACTGTCTGCCTCCATAAGCTACTACCTTCCTTTCTTGCATCAAGACAGCACCTAGTCCTGTACCACATGCATCCGTGTATACGGTAAACATCTTGCTCCCATCCGGCAATGTCAGAACTGGGGATATTGTTAGAGCCCTCTTCAAACATTGGAAAGCAATATCACAATCCAAATCCCAAGTGAAAGTTAGGTTCTTCTTCGTCAACCTTGTAAGTGGAGCTGAGATTTTCGCAAAGTCTTTAATGAACTTTCGGTAAAAGCCCGCTAGCCCGAGAAAGCTTCGGACTTCGGTTGCATTCCGTGGAACCTTCCAATCTTGCACCGCAACTACTTTTGCGGGGTCCACAGCTAACCCTTTCTTGGACACAACATGTCCAAGAAACCTTACTTCCTCTCTCCAGAAGTGGCATTTGGAGAATTTGGATTTCAACTGATGTGCTCGAAGAGTATCCATGACTTCTTTTACATGTTGAGCATGTTCTTCCTCACTCTTCGAGAAAATCAAAATGTCGTCCACGAAGACCACCACAAACTTATTAAGGAATTCCCTGAACATCCTGCTCATTAAGTCAACAAAATAAGCTGGTGCGTTTGTCAAGCCGAAAGGCATGACAAGCCACTCGAAGAAACCATCTGGGGTTCTGAACGCGGTCTTATCAATACTGTCTTCAGCCACTCTTAGCTGATGAAACCCGGTAGCCAGATCTAGTTGGGAGAAAACCGATGCACCTACAAGCTGATCGAACAAGTCATCTATTCTTGGAAGTGCGTGCCTATTCTTCTTGGTCAGCTTGTTTAGCTCCCTATAATCGACGCATATGAGAAGCGAACCATCTGCTTTGGTTGCGAATACTACTGGAGCACCCCATTCAGAAATACTCCGCCTTATAAAACCCTTCTCAAGCAACTCCTGAACTTTCTTGTTGAGTTATTTCCTCTCCCTAGGAGCCATGTGTCTAACGGGTAAAGCAACGGGTTTTGCGTTATCAACGAGGTATATGCGAAAGTCTATCTCTCGTTTCGTAGGTAAGCCCTTCACCTCTTCAAAGACATCCGAGTATTCACGGACTACTCTAACAGACTGCAAATTCTCAACAGACGCATCAAGAGATTCTAGATAGCTAAGCATAACAGAGTTCATGGGATTACAAGAAATTTTGAGAGTGTTACCGAGGCGAGTCATGAGTCTAACCACTCTCTTTTCACAATCGAGGATGGCACCATTACTGGATAGCCAATCCATGCCTAGAATCAACTCATAGCCCGTGAAGCCCAAAACATAGGCATTACATATAAACCCAACGCTTATTATAAAAATTTCCAAATCCAAACAAATCATTGACAAATAAGTTGAGCCCCCAATTGGATTTGAAACAGCCAAGGGATCCTCTACTAAACTGGTGTCTAGGTGCAGAGATTCAACTAAAGCAGTAGATATAAAAGAGTGCGATGCGCCAGAATCAAAGAGTGTACGAACGGGATGATCAAAAAGATAAACTAAACTCTCAGCAGAAATATTTCTACCTCGTTCTTGCGGAGGTGCTATGAGAGCGTGAACCAGCCCTCCAGAAGTAGATCCAGCGCTCTGCCCTTGCCCTTGCTTTCTTGGGCAGTCCCTAGCCATGTGTCCAGTCTCGCCGCAATGGAAACAACCACTCATCTTCCTCTTCTTCTTTCTGCAGTCCTAAACCAGTTGTCCAGGAATGCCACAAAAATTACACTTCCTCTTGTCACGGGGTTTTTTATTCTTCCCGCCCTTCTTGGAATCTGTCTACTTGCTCTATGATCCCTCCACTTTCTTATCTTGAGGTACTTCCACCTTTGTCTCTTTCTTGCCAACCTTATCTTCTTCTTGTAATAGTGCCATGTCCACCAATCTCTCATAAGTCGCACCCATAGGTATATGGGACATAGCTACGCTGTGCAGTGGCTCATTCAATCCTTTAACAAAACGGAGAGCCTTCTTATGTGGAGTGTTCACTAACTCCAATCCGAACCTAGCCAACTGGTTGAATTGGTTAACGTATTCCTTGACCGACATACTTCCCTGTTCGAGAGCTAAGAACTTATCCATCTGTAGGCTTCGTTCAGCTTGTGAGAGGAATTTCATTTCAAACCTCATTCTGACATCCATCCAAGTTTCAACTGGTCTTTCAGCATTAGTAACTTCCCACCAATAGGAAGCTTCGTCTTTAAGCAACCATTTGGCCAACTGTATCTTCTGCCTATCGTCCACTTTGAAGGTAAACCTTTGCTCTGATACCAAGTGAAACACCCCACCTCCTTAAGGTCACTCACAAAGGGAATGCCTTAACTTTGGTGGATCATTATAGGTAAAAGAGACAGATAATTTACAAGACAGACATATATAAGCAGCGGAAAAACTAAATTTATTTCATATGTGGTTCATAACAAAAGCATTACAGCAAACTGTCTCAAAACAACTTCCAAATCGTTACATCAAAATCTCTATCTTCATTATAACATAAAGAAGCATAAAACATAAATAAAACTGCATAAATCCCCAAGTGGTAGTGTGTCCAAAGCCATAGCCAAAGATAAGAGGTTCCAAGCCATACATCACAGAGTCTTCAAGCTTGGAAAGATGAACGTTCCAAATTAAGCTGAGCTATTCCCTCCCTGGCTACCTGAGGAGGGGCGGAACGGAAGGAAAGAGAGCGAAAGAAAATTGAGTCAGACATAGGTCTGGTAAGTCCAGTGATTATTCAGCATGTAAACTGGTAAGAGAACCATGACATGAATAAACTGGACACAGGACAATAACAAAGAAATAAGGTAACATAGGATAAGGCAAGATAAACTAATCATAATATCTTACTCGTATCCATATTCTCTGCACCTATTTATACTTGTCCCAACTAGCACCACATGTTCATGATAAAATGATCCCCTTTATCGATCGGCTCCAACTCGCATGTATTTATCACGTGTGTCATTCGGCCCCTGCTTGATTGTAGATACCTGTGCTGGTCCCACTATGGGGAGTATCAAATCCTATGGTGGCAACTCGACACAATTAAAGATGCACAGTGTATAACTACTGATGCCCAGTGCCTGGTTTTTCCACTTCGGAGTACATGCACGCCTGTACTCTGTCAGAACCTACACTAACGCACCAACCGCCGTTGTTTTGACCGCTTATAATTAGCCCAGTAGTCGTGCCCCACCCTGCCTAGTTCAGGGTACCATGATACATCTACGTGGGTTACTGCTGAAATGGGTCCCCATTACTGGGGTTTCCTAATCAACATGTTAAATTGGTTAAGTGTCCAAATTAACCTAACCCCACCCATCAGTTTAGTTAACATATTGTATTGGTTAAGTGTTTCCTTAATTAACTTAACCCTACCATTCCTGACTTTGCTTTAATTCATTCATTAAAGCACCAACCACTCACATTAGACAGGTATTGTTGCGGTTACTGGATGTGTCGGTCGGGTCCGAGCAGTTTTACACTGCAACTCAGTCTAACCTTGGGTTCTTTTGGGCTCAATGCACTAACCTCTCACATTAGATATATATTGTTACGGTTGCTGGATGTGCCGGGCGGTTCCGGGCAGTCTTACACCGTAACTCAATCTAACTCGGGTTAGGCATATTCGTCTTTTCTAAATTTACATATTTACCTTTTAAATTTATATGTAAATTATTGTCATTCAAGTCAAGCCCCACTTTCCCTTTAAATCAAGTTCATAATTTTAGGTATAAAAATTATACCACTTTATGCCATAAACTATTTACATGTTTATGAGCCAAATATGCCAATTACATGTAATTTCATGTTTTTCCCCAACGTTACCCCCGTTAAACGTTCGCATAAATCACATAAAATGTTAAGCTCGCAACATAGCCTAACTCATACACAAAAGGGGAAAAAGAGGAACATGTAATATTCCAACATCATAAAAAATATGGATATAACTACATATGTGTCGTATGAATTCGGCATAGAGCAATATACATTTAATTATGAACTTGCAAATTTAGATCTACTCAACATGAATCATAAAATAGGGGTTTTACATAGAACTACATAAACTTAATTAGGCATGTAGTTGTAAACTTGCAAATTGAGTTGGATCAAATTAACATAAACCTAAACATGTTAGCATGTAGTTCTAGTCATATATGTGAACATGATTGAACTTGCATAAACATAGCAAAATTCCCAAATTGACATAAAACATATAAGTGTCATCACCAAATTATACAACATGATATGTCATTGCCAAATTAACATACAACATATAGGTGTCATCATCAAATTATACAACATGATATGTCATCGCCCAATTAACATACAACATATAGGTTCATTGCCAAGCATTTAACATGGTAATTTTATCATCAAATTACATACAACATGATCACAAATTTAACATGATAAGAGTCATAGTGTTAATCAATTCGCGTTTAACAAAAGGATAGGCATAAATTTACATTAGGCATTATTCTACATCCAGTTATTTTAGTCACGATTCTAATATCATTTTGGTCTTAATGATAACTGGACTTACAAAAAGGAGACTAGTCTTGTGTTTTGGGATCTGTATTCTGAAACTGAATAGCTCTCCTTTGTTGTAGACGTTGAATTCTCTTAGTTGAATTAGATTTGATTCGTAGTTTCTAACTTGCTTTCTAGTTAAAGGAGAATGGCGGCTATTCTAGGTTGAGTATTGACAGCATGACGGCTCTAGGAATATTTTTGTGTGACTTAGGTTTTAGATTTAGGTTGCTTATATAGAAGTTTGATTTAATAAGAGCCGTTAGATCAACCCAGGACCAATCAAAGCCATTCAAACCTAAGAGAACCAACCAGAATTTGCCACACAAGCCCTAATGACTTAGAAAATCGTCACACAAGGAAACACGTCAGGTTTTAGATCGGGCCTGAGGGGGAGGTCGACCCCCTAGTCGACCTATGTGACCCAGGTCGACACCCAGGTCGACCCCCTGGTCGACCTGATTTCTGGGCGGGAAATTTCCCGCCTAGCCTACTTCGGGGTTTTTGAATTTCGAAACTTGAATATCGGCCTGGTTTTATTATTAAAATTCTTGAATCTTCTGAAGGTCATAACTCCTTCATACGGAGTCCGATTTACGCAAAAACGGACTTTGTCTCAAGCAGAATTCCGAGATGAAAGCAATGGCTTAACCTCTTTCCCTTAATTCTCACATTTGCAATTAATTATTATTTAATTTGTTACTTTAATGTTTACAGAAAATATGGCGTGTTACAGAAATCGACTTCAGGATTGACTTAGTTCCAAATGCAAGGCCCGTTGTGCATCCTATTCGGAGAATGACAATGAAAGAAAAAGAGGAGCTGAGCAATCAAACTAAACAGCTTTTGTGGAAGGGTCTGATCAGGCCTAGCTTCTCAAATTGGGGTGCACCAGTGGTGTTGGTCCCAAAGTCAGACGGTACCCTCAAACTATGTGTGGACTACCGTGACCTCAATAAGCAAACGCTAAAAAATAAATATCCATTATCGCATATTGATGATCTGTTGGACCGCTTGAATGGAGCGCAAGTATTCTCTAGGATGGACCTAGCTACAGGTTTCCATCAATTGCGCATTGCCGAAGAATGTGTTCCTTTGACCGCTTTAAGAGGGCCAGACTTATTCTATGAATGGCTAGTAATGCCCTTCGGCTTATGTAATGCTCATGCTTACTTTGTCGATCTGATGAAAAGAGTATTCCGGGATGTCTTAAATAAATTCGTACTGGTTTTCATCGATGATATCTTAATCTTTTCTAAATCCATTGCTGAGTATGAAAAGCATCTGAAAGAAATTCTGGAAATCTTGAGAAAGAATGTATTAAAAGCCAAATTCTCTAAATGTATATTCTAGCAAGAAGAGGTGAAATTCCTTGGCCATGTTGTATCAAAGAAAGGCATTTTAGTAGACCCAGGCAAGATCTCAGCCATCCAAGATTGGAAGCAGCCTAGCACTCCTACAGAAGTCGGAAGTTTCTTAGGATTGGCTAGCTATTATCGAAAATCCGTTAAAGATTTTTTGAAACTATCTTGCCCATTGACGAAGCTGACTAAGAAGCATACAAAGTTCACTTGGACACCCGAATGTGAGGCAGCTTTCCAAGAGCTGAAATTGAGGTTGACCACTGCTCCCGTGTTGACCATTATTTATGGCAACCAAGATTTGACAGTCTATACTGATGCTTCTTTTGAAGGTTATTCCTTTTATCTAAACAAACATGTCAGAGATGACATTTTTAATGACAAATCTTATTTTAACATATTATCCTTTTTATCTATTTAAGGTATTGGTGCGGTGTTAATGCAATGGGGAAAAGTAATTGCATATGCTAGCCGTCAGTAGAAACAGCATGAGAAAAATACCCCACTCATGATCTTGAGTTGATGGCCATCATATTTTCTTTAAAGATATAGCGGCACTATCTCTTGGGTGAGAAGTTCAAACTGTATACTGATCATAAATCCTTGAAGTATCTGTTCACCCAAAGGGATTTGAATTTGAGGCAGCAACGTTGGTTGGAATTTCTTGCGGCCTATGATCTGGATATCCTATATACTCCAGGGAAAGCCAAAAGCCAATGTTGTAGCCAATGCGCTCAACAGGAAGAATGCGGCTAGTGCCAATCTTATCATCGCCAGTCTTATCATTACACCGACGTTAATTGATAAGATCTCTGCTCTTTAGAAAGATGATAAATTTATTCAGATGATTAGTGAGCGAGTCCGAAAGGGCGAAGCTTCCAGCTTTCAAATAGACAGCAAGGGCGAATATGTGTGCCAGATATTCCTGAGCTAAAAAGAGAAGTTATGGATGAATGTCACAAATCTAAACTCAGCATCCATCTAGGAGTAAGCAAGATGTATCATGATCTTAAGCGTACTTTTTGGTGGAAGGCGATGAAAAGGGACATTTCCATATATGTTGCTAGATGTTCCACCTATCAACAAGTTAAAAGCGATTAATAGAAGCTCGCAGGATTGTTGCAACCGCTAGAGGTTCCAAGTTGGAAGTGGGACCAAATCTCTATGGACTTTATTGATGGATTGCCCCGAACCAGAAAAGGAAATGACAATATATGGGTGATTGTAGATCGTTTCACAAAGACTGTCCATTTTATCCCTGTCAGGTCTAATAGAACAGCTCAAAGTCTGGCGCAACTTTATTTCAGAGAGATTGTCAGACTACATGGAGTTCCCAGTAGAGTTGTTAGTGACCGTGATCCGATATTTGCTAGCAAATTCTGGGAAGCATTCCAAGAAGAGCTAGGGACAAAGTTGAATTTGAGCACCGCTTATCACCCTCAGACAGATGGCCAGACTGAGAGGGTGAACCGCATATTGGAAAACTTGTTGCGAGCATGCATTCTTGGTTTTGGCGGGTCATGGGAAGATCACTTGCACTTGGTTGAGTTCTCTTATAATAACAGTTACCAAACAAGCTTGCAGATGTCGCCATTAGAAGCATTATATGGCAGGCCATGCGGATCTCCTGCATGTTGGGTGGAACCAGGCAATCGATTAGTATTGGGTCCCGACATGATTCGTGATGCATCAGATAAAGTTGATTTTATTAAGAAGCGATTACTGGCTACTCAGAGCCGACAGAAGAGCTATGCAGACCCACAAAGAAGGGTTTAGAATTCTCTGTTGGTGATTATGTATACTTGAGGGTTTCCGCACTGAGAGGTGTAATTTGATTTGGGAAGACTGGGAAGTTGGCGCCGAGATTCATTGGTCCATTTCCTGTTCTCGAAAGGATTGGAACTCTCGCTTATAAGGTGCAGTTGCCTGACTCGTTGCCAGGGGTTCATGATGTATTCCATGTGTCTCAACTCCGGAAGCATGTACATGATCCAGACTTGGTTGTGGAGGAAGCAGCACAACAAGATTTGGAGATTACCCCAAGCTTAGCAGTAAGGAGGGAGCTAGTGAAAATTGTTGGCAAAAAGACCCGAGTTCTGAGGAACAAGAGGATCCACTTAGTCAAAGTGTAGTGGAGCGGGGATCCTAGAGACTGTACATGGGAGACTGAGGACAGCATCAAACAGGTCTATCCCAAGTGCAGAGTGGATATCTCCGAGTAACTCTTGTGCTGAGGTACATTTAAAATATGTTGCGTTTTCCGTTTTGTTTCCTACTTTACTATTGTTTCCTTTTCGGGGACGGAAAGCTTTTAAGTGGGGGAGATTGTAACAACCCGGAAAATCAGAACCAATTTAAACTTTTTATTTTGGCTATTTCAATGAATTTTGAATAGTTAAAATAAATTATTTTAAATAATAACGATTTAAAATTTGTTTAAATCGAAGTTTGAACGAATATATTTATTTTAATTTTAAAAGGAATTAGAAATAGCACAGTAGTTTGAAAATTTGAATCTGAACTTCGACTGAATGTACAGGATTCAAAATAAAACGGATTTTAGTGAAACCAAAAATATCTAAAACTATTTAAAAATATCTTTCCAACGAATCCGAAAAATCAAAATTTCATAGCGGGAATAAAAAGTTATGGCCAGTTGAATATTCAGAATAGTCGCTATGGAATATAGTATAATTTATAGCCTGTATAAAGGGCCATTATACAAATGACCGCCGTTTTGGATGAAACCATTTTTGTTGGATCCGGAATGTCAAATTATTGCTAAGTTTAATTTTCCATAATTTTTGGAAATAATTTGTGAGAGTGGTAAATTAAACCGTGATTCAATAATTTCTATTGAATTTAATCGACCATTAAAAAGGTCATTTTTCAAACGGTCTCCAAATTAGACGAAATTAATTTTGTTAGGACTGTATCGTCAAAACATAGCTATATTTATTTTTATGGAATTTTCGGAGTCCTTATGTGGCCCCGCTGAATTTAAATGTATGATCGAATTAATTAAATAAATGATTTAAATTTTAAATTAAAGAAAACAGGTTGAAAACGATCGTTTGGGCTATCGGGACCTAGCTCATTGTGTCCGGAACGGGGGCAATTGGGTAGGAACAACTTTTGCAGGGCAGAAATTGGAGCTATTGAGGATTAATGGGATAAACCAGTAATTAAAACATTAAATATTATTATATTATAAATAATAGCTTAACAATTCAAAACCCTAATTTATATTATACCAGCCGCCGCCTTCATCGTGTCAATGGCCAGAAATGCTCGACACTTCCACCTCTAATTTCCTTCAATCCAAACAATAAAATCCTTCACTCCTTTAGACAATTTTGTAGAGATTGTTCTTCTCTACAAATTCTATACGGAGTTGATCAGGTCTCGTTGGGTATTGCGTCCGGATTCAGCACCCGAAGAGCCGCCGTATATATCGCCGTGTAACAACCCGTAAAATGCGAGCCAGTTTGAAAATTATATTTTGGCAATTTTAGCGAATTTTGAATATTCAAAATAGATTATTTTAAATAATATAGACGATAAATTTATTTTGAATATAATTCGATCGTATATATTATATACGTCGTCGTTAGAATATAAATATTTATATATAATTATAAAAGGAATTGAAAATGGCGCGGTAGTTCGAAAATTCGATTTCTAATTTCAAATGAATATACAGAATTCAATATAAGTCAGAATTGAACGAAACAAGAAATATTTGAATCTGTATAACTATATCTTTGTAACGAAGTTAACAAACTGAGATTTCATCTTAGAAATGATAAGATATGTCCAGTTTAAAATTAGAAATAGTCGCTGTGGAATTTATATATATTTTTATATATAAGGCCCTTAAAAATGGACATTTTGCAAACGACCTCGGATTTCGACGAAACCAGTCTTGTTGGGTCCGTGATGTTAAGTTATTGCTAGATTCCAAATTTCATAATTTTTCGAATCAGTATGTGAGCGTGGCAAAGGAAAACGCGTTTGACCAGTTTCAGTTGATTTTAATCGACTGGAAATTGGCCATTTTTCAAACGGTCTAAGAATTCGACGAAACTAGTTTTGTTAGGACCGTATCGTCAATACGAAGCTAGAAAATATTTTTCTGGAATTTTTCTAGTTAGTATGTGGCCCCGGCAATTTGAAATGTACGTTTAAAATTCAATATAATGATTTAAATGAAAATTCAAAAGGAAACTGATTGTAGCGATCAAATCAGCTTGCGACACATATCCCATTGTGCTCGGAATGGGGGTAGAACGCTATGGGCGACAGGCGGTGGGCCTCGTTTCGAGGTCGTTAATGAAAGTCAACTTTTTCCGATTAAAATAATAAAAAAAAAAGGGGAAAATATATTTTTCCCCCTTTATCATTGCCCCCCCCTTTCACGTTTCATTTCAAATTAGAAAGCAGATAAAAAAAAAAAAAAACCTAATCTAAATCGCGCCGCCGCCCTGTGGCCCAGGAGCCACCGACGACCGCCTCGCCAGTCTCCACCGGAGCTTCCCCTTCCCCTCCTCGTTTCCATCCATCTCCTCCACCCTCAGCTCGCGCGAGCCCCCTAGCCATAGCCGACGTCGAATCCAAGCACGAGACCCCTCGACGAAGCCGACGCCCCCCCCTCCTCCGAACCCTCGACGAAGCCGACGCCCCCCCCCCCTTCGACTGACGAACAAGCACAGCGCCCCCCGTAAGTTTTTTTATTTATTTATTTTTACTTTTGTTAAAACTAATTTCAAAAACTGATTTCTTTATATATTTTAAAAACTGAATTTGGAAAAGGTTGAAGAACTGATTTTGTTTAAATTATAAAAACTGATTTTAATTATAAAAAAATATATATATATATAAAACTGATTTGTTTTTAAAAAGTATCAAACTGTTTTTATTTTTGTTTAGGAAAACTGAATTTTATTTAAAGTGAAAACTGAATTTTATTTAAAGTGAAAACTGAATTTTATTTTGTTTAAAACTGAATTTTTAGCATTTAAAAACTGATTTTATTTTTAAATTTTAAAATAGAAAATATCGTATTTTTAGAATAGAAGAGATCATAGTTTTAAATAGAAAAAAACGGAATTTTTATTGTGTATGAAGTTATGATTTTTAACTTAAAGGAAGAATTTATTTTTCTAAACAAGAAAAGAAATGTTTTTTTAATTTGTAAAGATTATATTTTTATAACGAAAAAGATAACAACTTTGTTTTTTTAAACAAAAGATATGAACTTTAAAAATGAAAAGGCGAGTTCTTTGAAAATGAAAAGGCGTTTTCTTTGAAAGTGAAAAGGCGAAATCTTTATTTTAGAAAAGGCAAAATCTTTAGGTGGAAAATAGCGTGATAAAAATATAATTTTTATCTATATAACATAGTAATAAAAATTCGATTTTTATCTGTTGAAAAGCAAAATAAAAATTCGATTTTTATATATTGAACTTTGAAGTAAAAATTTGATTTTTACATATATAGTGACTACGGGCAACGAAGGTGACAAAAAGGCGAAACGACGAAGATTTCTATCAATGAAGTGCCATGGAGCTAGGATAGCTATCTGTGAGAACTTCTCACCTTTCAATTTATTTTTCTAGTTATATATATATACTAGGATGCAGACGGTGCTTATTAGAAGCACCCGACACCCGTCCACATACCATGGACTTGTTTGTTTGGTTGTGTAGTTGGTTAGATTATTTGATTTGGATTTGATTGATTGGTTGAATTGGTAATTGATTAAAATTGATATGTGAATGGCGTGGGCCTTCACTAGACCGGGGATAAGGCTAGGCCTTGTCCCGTTTCTAGTATCGTGCCGTTATGCCGCCGAAATTTTCTAAAATATGTTAGAAAAATAAAAATACCATTTTATTTAAAGAATGAACTGAATAGAAATTCATATGTTAAAATAAAATGTTTTATCGTTAAAAATATAATTTTTAACGTGAATGTGAATAAATAAATATTCATTTATAAACCGAACGGTTTGTTTATGTACACCTATTTGAATGACATTGATTGGGACGATAAATTTTACACATCGCCCAACTGCACAAATAAAATATGCGTGCGATTCTTTGAAACCCCACACGGGTGTTGGGATGAAATATGAAGTTCACTCATCCTGATTTATTAAATATGTCGATCGATTGATTGACAGGCTGTTATAAGCGTTGAATATCTATATTTGATGCTTATACAGTGTAGTGCACTTTGGTTGATGGTTGATTATTTATCGTTGATATTATATACATGTGTTGTATGAAAATCCATGTAATTAACTTTATATGGTAATTGATTGGGCCTCATTCCAGTTTCGAAATAAAATATTTGAAATAGAATATTTGAAAATAGAAATTTATGAAGCCGTGTTGATCAGATTGACGCCATTTTGACGTGAACGATATTTATATCGATTTTATCGATTTCGAAAAGAAATGAATTGAATTGAAAACGATTTCGAAATGAAATGAATTGAATATATAACGATTTCGAAATGAAATGAATTGAAAACGATTTCGAAATGAATTAAATTGAAAACGATTTAGAAATGAATTGAATTGAAAACGATTTCGAAATGAAATGAATTGAATATATAACGATTTCGAAATGAAATGAATTGAAAACGATTTCGAAATGAATTAAATTGAAAACGATTTAGAAATGAATTGAATTGAAAACGATTTCAAAATGAATTGAAAACGAATTCAAATTGAATTGAAGGTGAATTGAAATGAATTCAAATTGAATAGGAATTTGAATTGAATAGAAATGAATTTTAAAACGAATTTATAAAGGAGAATTCAATTTTGATTTGAATTGAAATGGAAGTTGAAATTGCTTTTGAAACGAATTCAAAACTATTTATAAAATTCGTTTTAAAAGGAAATCGACGAAATATATATTATATATATTATATATATAATATAATGGCCTGAATAGAACGCGCCGCGCCGCGGCAGTTCGTGAATTTCGACCATTTATTTCAAACGGACATTACGGGAGATCCGACCGTCGGATTCTCCTAAAACCGGAACCGTTGGGTTCGTATCGAAAAGAGCTTTCTAACGAATATTAGAAATTTGAAATCTAACGGTTGGATTTGGAATTATGTCCAAATCAAATTCGAAAAAGGTCGCTGTAAGTGCAGTTCGATGGCCATTGATGGAAATCGACTGTACGGGCCTTGATAAAATTATTAAAAATAGTAATAATTTGTGTAAAATCATAAGAAATGATTTAGAAAGAATTAGGATGAAAAACTCCATATTTGAAAAGATAAAAATAGATTTTTATCGAAATGAACTAGTTTCGAACTAGAATTATAATTCTATTTATTTTTAAATAAATAAATTGAATTCAAAAAGGGTTTTGAAAATAACCAGAATTTCCAATGATTGCATTGGAATGGATTTGAATCGAAATTGTCTTCGGAATGTTTCGATGTTGGATTTCGTGATTATACAAATGTTGTTAGGGAAATTTGAAAGATATAGATATATATATCGTTATTTCCAATACGATCTTCGTTGGCCGCGGAATTGGATATTGAATATAAGCCGGGATATTTTCTATTCAGAGCCTTGTATTGAATATCGAATGTGATTTGGGTTTGTCGTGAATGGTGTCTTCACTAACACTGTTCTTGAACCCAATTGAGAAATGATTAAATCTTTTTATTTAGATTTAATGAAAGGTACCAATTAACTGATATTTAATTGGAATTGAATTGATGTTGATTTTTGGGTTTATCGTGAACAGTGTTTTAAATAACACTCGTTCTTTAACCCGATGATTAATGAATGTGATTTTGGGTTTATCGTGAACCGTGTTTTAAATGACACTGATTCTTTAACCCAGTCGAAGATTAAAACTAAGTGGAGTTTTAATGAATCTTTAATTAGATTGAAAAAAAAAAATCGAAATGGAGTATCACCAGTTTTACTCCAGGCGTTAGTTAAATCTTTAATTAGATTTGAACGTGAAATGGTAATTGAATTTACCGATAACACTGTGGTGTTAGATATGAAGTATTACCAGTTTTACTTCATGGGATGAATAGGTTGGGATTGGGAAATTAAAACAAATGATTACTTCGGTAAGGTTCGCTAATCCCGACTAGTTTGAATTGATATTCAAAAATGGATTAAAGAATAAATTCAAGGAATTTATCTTTGATAAAATTAATGGGAATCTTTCCCTATGAATGTGAAATTTAGAAACTAACTGTCGGTTGGCCAAGCAGAATGGTTTTCTGGATATTGATCTGATGTTGGTTTCGGCCTTCGGGGTTAATATTTGGGGAATTATTCTCTTGATTAATTTACGGTTAGTGACTAATGAATTGGAATGAGGCGTATGTTGTGTTTGTGTAACACTTTTATAATATATACGCGAGTTATTCGGAAAGACCGGGTTTATCCCATTCTGAATAACTGATACGACGATAAGTCGAAGATGAAGACGATGGTCGAAGACCGGAGGTCTTCACGTCGTTTGGGTAATTACTGATGATCTTGATTGGGCTGTACACCCAAGAAGATGGAAACAGTTAGTGATCGTCCAGACGTACTTGGAGATCGATGGATATGCGGGGTACTAGGTGCCTCCGGCTTCGTTCAGACCCAGAACGGACTTGTAAATGGACTGTGTGTCTGACATTGGATTTCATTCTGTGTGACTGATATCGGTTGCATAGGATGGTTTGCCTGTGTGGCATGCTAAGATGCAAATGATCAAGGCTTCTGTTGAAAAGCAAAGTCTTGTGGTGATGATCAAAGCACGGCCTTTGTGGCGTAGCTTTGTGTAACGTTTACCTCGCGTGTTTCACACCCGGTATGAACCAAAAACGGGAGACGGACCTCAGGGAGGACTTGCGTTTCTTTCTAGCTAGAAGTGGCGTCAGTGGTTTTACACGCCCTGACGAGTTTGACTTATGTGGTTGTTGCTGTTGCGAGGCGCCTCGGTTATATCGGTTTCGGCCGATGCATTCTGGTCGGCTGACGGACCAGACTTACACCCCATAGGGTGGGGAGACGTAGTGTTCAGGCATAATAATCCACATCGGTGGACCGGCCCTGACGATCCAAGGCTTGCCTGCGCGCTTGCCTGAGGGGCGGGCTAGAGCGTCTCGAATCGGTTGAGGACTATCTTTTGCCTCGGTTCATAGATGGAAATCCAATTTCCAAATACGTGACTTTGCGGTTTTAGTTGTAATCCTATATATGGCGACATAGTGGGATGGGGCGTTTATGCCGCCTATGATTGATACTTATGATTTGAAGTTGTTTTATACACTATGCACTTATTATAGTATCAAATGATTTGTTTTAAACGTATCAAGCATTCTTTGGCTGTTATAAGGGAAAACCCTATCCTCGACTGCGTTGCATTGTGTGATGGGACCTGGGTCTTATAACAGCTTCATTTTTCTTTACTTAGCATTGCGCTGTTTGTTTTATGCACTGGTATTCTTGGGAGGAAACCCGTTCCGTGTTATACGGCGTGGTCCCTTGATTTACCTAACTTTGAAAATAAAGATTAATAACTGTTTTAGTTCTCACACCAGTCACATGACTGACCTGGAGTTTATTGTTTTAACCTAAACTCTGGGTGCCCCTATTTTCCGCACGGGCAGCTAGTAGTTTTGGTTTTGCAGATTTATATTCACAGGATCCTGGTTTACAGCTGGAATGATATCCGGAAAGCTCTGTATCCGTATATCACCTTCAGTTGTGCTTTATATTATTTTTCCGCTGCTATGTATTTAAATGTAATTTAAATCTCTGATATTTCTGTGTAATATTTATTCATTTATACTCTGTATATTCTTGTAATCTGATGCATTGTTGTAACAATAACAATGAAATGTTCTTCTGTTTGTGTTCTGATTTGTCGTGTTCTCAAACGATAGGGCGTTTCGAACGGTCTGAATCGGTTTAGCGACTGGTTCGGACCGAGCGAGATTCCTTGCCGTCACATTTGGTATCAGAGCTTTGGTTTACAAAGCTCAGAGAACAAGGCACATTAGAACTATACGAAAGAATTCATCAGATATTGGATTAGTAATATCCAATGAGAATGACTCGTTAGAGATGGGATCAGTAGTATCCTAGAACGAGTGTGAAGAGTGTATTTTTGAAAATGAAAACAAATTTTTGTTTTGAAAATTTAAATCAATTATTCGTATTTGGTTATTTATTTATATTGATGTGGACAATCCAGTATATATAGATTTTGCGTATACGTCTGATCCGCGTGTATTCGAAGTTTTAATATAGTGGATAGATATAGCATCACACTCAAGTCGCCTGAAGATGATATTGATGATAGCGATCGCATCATCAACATTTATGTTCGAGTTTCGAAGGTGTGATTTTCTATATATTTCCATTAGACTGGTGTGAGAACCAAAACTAATATAGCTAGAATAGATTGTTGTGAATTGGCATCAAAAACATGATTTTCTTTATATGTAGTAAAATTATCAATTTGAAACGTTAAAGTCACTAATTGATTGATGTTTGTGTTGTTTGGTTATTTGTTTGATAATTTTGAACCATTATGCCTAATTTGATCAAATAATGAATTGTATTGAAATTTGGTCGCGTTTGCTTGCATATATATGTACTTATATTGAACAGGTCATAGCAAGGAGGCTAGAGCCAGAGAATAAAATTTGTTTGCCCGACAAATAGGTACATGTTTACTACATAATTTCCTGTTTTGTTTGGGTGATGATGATTTTGTGAGCCTATTGGCTAGCCGCTTGGCTTTTTCTTTTTCTTTTTGAGATCTGAAGGACCGGGGAAGCTATTTGAAATTCCCCGATGCTCCCATTGCAGGGGAGGTTATGGCGAAATTTTTCGGAAATTTAGGGTGTTAGCCAAATTTTTGAAATTTTAGAAATTCTCAGAAACTGAAAAGTTGGAGAATGGAAGCCAGGTCGAGCGTAGAGTTAATTAATCAAACCACTTTCGACTTTGTTCCTTTTCGGGGACGAAAAGTTTTAAGTGGGGGAGATTGTAACAACCCGTAAAATGCGAGCCAGTTTGAAAATTTTATTTTGGCAATTTTAGCGAATTTTGAATATTCAAAATAGATTATTTTAAATAATATAGACGATAAATTTATTTTGAATATAATTCGATCGTATATATTATATACGTCGTCGTTAGAATATAAATATTTATATATAATTATAAAAGGAATTGAAAATGGCGCGGTAGTTCGAAAATTCGATTTCTAATTTCAAATGAATATACAGAATTCAATATAAGTCAGAATTGAACGAAACAAGAAATATTTGAATCTGTATAACTATATCTTTGTAACGAAGTTAACAAACTGAGATTTCATCTTAGAAATGATAAGATATGTCCAGTTTAAAATTAGAAATAGTCGCTGTGGAATTTATATATATTTTTATATATATAAGGCCCTTAAAAATGGACATTTTGCAAACGACCTCGGATTTCGACGAAACCAGTCTTGTTGGGTCCGTGATGTTAAGTTATTGCTAGATTCCAAATTTCATAATTTTTCGAATCAGTATGTGAGCGTGGCAAAGGAAAACGCGTTTGACCAGTTTCAGTTGATTTTAATCGACTGGAAATTGGCCATTTTTCAAACGGTCTCAGAATTCGACGAAACAAGTTTTGTTAGGACCGTATCGTCAATACGAAGCTAGAAAATATTTTTCTGGAATTTTTCTAGTTAGTATGTGGCCCCGGCAATTTGAAATGTACGTTTAAAATTCAATATAATGATTTAAATGAAAATTCAAAAGGAAACTGATTGTAGCGATCAAATCAGCTTGCGACACATATCCCATTGTGCTCGGAATGGGGGTAGAACGCTATGGGCGACAGGCGGTGGGCCTCGTTTCGAGGTCGTTAATGAAAGTCAACTTTTTCCGATTAAAATAATAAAAAAAAAGGGGAAAATATATTTTCCCCCTTTATCATTGCCCCCCCCCCCCTTTCACGTTTCATTTCAAATTAGAAAGCAGATAAAAAAAAACCTAATCTAAATCGCGCCGCCGCCCTGGGGCCCAGGAGCCACCGACGACCGCCTCGCCAGTCTCCACCGGAGCTTCCCCTTCCCCTCCTCGTTTCCATCCATCTCCTCCACCCTCAGCTCGCGCGAGCCCCCTAGCCATAGCCGACGTCGAATCCAAGCCCGAGACCCCTCGACGAAGCCGACGCCCCCCCTCCTCCGAACCCTCGACGAAGCCGACGCCCCCCCCCCCCTTCGACTGACGAACAAGCACAGCGCCACCCCGTAAGTTTTTTTATTTATTTATTTTTACTTTTGTTAAAACTAATTTCAAAAACTGATTTCTTTATATATTTTAAAAACTGAATATGGAAAAGGTTGAAGAACTGATTTTGTTTAAATTATAAAAACTGATTTTAATTATAAAAAAAAATATATATATATAAAACTGATTTGTTTTTAAAAAGTATCAAACTGTTTTTATTTTTGTTTAGGAAAACTGAATTTTATTTAAAGTGAAAACTGAATTTTATTTAAAGTGAAAACTGAATTTTATTTTGTTTAAAACTGAATTTTTAGCATTTAAAAACTGATTTTATTTTTAAATTTTAAAATAGAAAATATCGTATTTTTAGAATAGAAGAGATCATAGTTTTAAATAGAAAAAAACGGAATTTTTATTGTGTATGAAGTTATGATTTTTAACTTAAAGGAAGAATTTATTTTTCTAAACAAGAAAAGAAATGTTTTTTTAATTTGTAAAGATTATATTTTTATAACGAAAAAGATAACAACTTTGTTTTTTTAAACAAAAGATATGAACTTTAAAAATGAAAAGGCGAGTTCTTTGAAAATAAAAAGGCGTTTTCTTTGAAAGTGAAAAGGCGAAATCTTTATTTTAGAAAAGGCAAAATCTTTAGGTGGAAAATAGCGTGATAAAAATATAATTTTTATCTATATAACATAGTAATAAAAATTCGATTTTTATCTGTTGAAAAGCAAAATAAAAATTCGATTTTTATATATTGAACTTTGATATAAAAATTCGATTTTTATATACTGAACTTTGAAGTAAAAATTCGATTTTTACATAAATAGTGACTACGGGCAACGAAGGTGACAAAAAGGCGAAACGACGAAGATTTCTATCAATGAAGTGCCGTGGAGCTAGGATAGCTATCTGTGAGAACTTCTCACCTTTCAATTTATTTTTCTAGTTATATATATATACTAGGATGCAGACGGTGCTTATTAGAAGCACCCGACACCCGTCCACATACCATGGACTTGTTTGTTTGGTTGTGTAGTTGGTTAGATTATTTGATTTGGATTTGATTGATTGGTTGAATTGGTAATTGATTAAAATTGATATGTGAATGGCGTGGGCCTTCACTAGACCGGGGATAAGGCTAGGCCTTGTCCCGTTTCTAGTATCGTGCCGTTATGCCGCCGAAATTTTCTAAAATATGTTAGAAAAATAAAAATACCATTTTATTTAAAGAATGAACTGAATAGAAATTCATATGTTAAAATAAAATGTTTTATCGTTAAAAATATAATTTTTAACGTGAATGTGAATAAATAAATATTCATTTATAAACCGAACGGTTTGTTTATGTACACCTATTTGAATGACATTGATTGGGACGATAAATTTTACACATCGCCCAACTGCACAAATAAAATATGCGTGCGATTGTTTGAAACCCCACACGGGTGTTGGGATGAAATATGAAGTTCACTCATCCTGATTTATTAAATATGTCGATCGATTGATTGACAGGCTGTTATAAGCGTTGAATATCTATATTTGATGCTTATACAGTGTAGTGCACTTTGGTTGATGGTTGATTATTTATCGTTGATATTATATACATGTGTTGTATGAAAATCCATGTAATTAACTTTATATGGTAATTGATTGGGCCTCATTCCAGTTTCGAAATAAAATATTTGAAATAGAATATTTGAAAATAGAAATTTATGAAGCCGTGTTGATCAGATTGACGCCATTTTGACGTGAACGATATTTATATCGATTTTATCGATTTCGAAAAGAAATGAATTGAATTGAAAACGATTTCGAAATGAAATGAATTGAATATATAACGATTTCGAAATGAAATGAATTGAAAACGATTTCGAAATGAATTAAATTGAAAACGATTTAGAAATGAATTGAATTGAAAACGATTTCGAAATGAAATGAATTGAATATATAACGATTTCGAAATGAAATGAATTGAAAACGATTTCGAAATGAATTAAATTGAAAACGATTTAGAAATGAATTGAATTGAAAACGATTTCGAAATGAATTGAAAACGAATTCAAATTGAATTGAAGGTGAATTGAAATGAATTCAAATTGAATAGGAATTTGAATTGAATAGAAATGAATTTTAAAACGAATTTATAAAGGAGAATTCAATTTTGATTTGAATTGAAATGGAAGTTGAAATTGCTTTTGAAACGAATTCAAAACTATTTATAAAATTCGTTTTAAAAGGAAATCGACGAAATATATATTATATATATTATATATATAATATAATGGCCTGAATAGAACGCGCCGCGCCGCGGCAGTTCGTGAATTTCGACCATTTATTTCAAACGGACATTACGGGAGATCCGACCGTCGGATTCTCCTAAAACCGGAACCGTTGGGTTCGTATCGAAAAGAGCTTTCTAACGAATATTAGAAATTTGAAATCTAACGGTTGGATTTGGAATTATGTCCAAATCAAATTCGAAAAAGGTCGCTGTAAGTGCAGTTCGATGGCCATTGATGGAAATCGACTGTACGGGCCTTGATAAAATTATTAAAAATAGTAATAATTTGTGTAAAATCATAAGAAATGATTTAGAAAGAATTGGGATGAAAAACTCCATATTTGAAAAGATAAAAATAGATTTTTATCGAAATGAACTAGTTTCGAACTAGAATTATAATTCTATTTATTTTTAAATAAATAAATTGAATTCAAAAAGGGTTTTGAAAATAACCAGAATTTCCAATGATTGCATTGGAATGGATTTGAATCGAAATTGTCTTCGGAATGTTTCGATGTTGGATTTCGTGATTATACAAATGTTGTTAGGGAAATTTGAAAGATATAGATATATATATCGTTATTTCCAATACGATCTTTGTTGGCCGCGGAATTGGTTATTGAATATAAGCCGGGATATTTTCTATTCAGAGCCTTGTATTGAATATCGAATGTGATTTGGGTTTGTCGTGAATGGTGTCTTCACTAACACTGTTCTTGAACCCAATTGAGAAATGATTAAATCTTTTTATTTAGATTTAATGAAAGGTACCAATTAACTGATATTTAATTGGAATTGAAATGATGTTGATTTTTGGGTTTATCGTGAACAGTGTTTTAAATAACACTCGTTCTTTAACCCGATGATTAATGAATGTGATTTTGGGTTTATCGTGAACCGTGTTTTAAATGACACTGATTCTTTAACCCAGTCGAAGATTAAAACTAAGTGGAGTTTTAATGAATCTTTAATTAGATTGAAAAAAAAAATCGAAATGGAGTATCACCAGTTTTACTCCAGGCGTTAGTTAAATCTTTAATTAGATTTGAACGTGAAATGGTAATTGAATTTACCGATAACACTGTGGTGTTAGATATGAAGTATTACCAGTTTTACTTCATGGGATGAATAGGTTGGGATTGGGAAATTAAAACAAATGATTACTTCGGTAAGGTTCGCTAATCCCGACTAGTTTGAATTGATATTCAAAAATGGATTAAAGAATAAATTCAAGGAATTTATCTTTGATAAAATTAATGGGAATCTTTCCCTATGAATGTGAAATTTAGAAACTAACTGTCGGTTGGCCAAGCAGAATGGTTTTCTGGATATTGATCTGATGTTGGTTTCGGCCTTCGGGGTTAATATTTGGGGAATTATTCTCTTGATTAATTTACGGTTAGTGACTAATGAATTGGAATGAGGCGTATGTTTTGTTTGTGTAACACTTTTATAATATATACGCGAGTTATTCGGAAAGACCGGGTTTATCCCATTCTGAATAACTGATACGACGATAAGTCGAAGATGAAGACGATGGTCGAAGACCGGAGGTCTTCACGTCGTTTGGGTAATTACTGATGATCTTGATTGGGCTGTACACCCAAGAAGATGGAAACAGTTAGTGATCGTCCAGACGTACTTGGAGATCGATGGATATGCGGGGTACTAGGTGCCTCCGGCTTCGTTCAGACCCAGAACGGACTTGTAAATGGACTGTGTGTCTGACATTGGATTTCATTCTGTGTGACTGATATCGGTTGCATAGGATGGTTTGCCTGTGTGGCATGCTAAGATGCAAATGATCAAGGCTTCTGTTGAAAAGCAAAGTCTTGTGGTGATGATCAAAGCACGGCCTTTGTGGCGTAGCTTTGTGTAACGTTTACCTCGCGTGTTTCACACCCGGTATGAACCAAAAACGGGAGACGGACCTCAGGGAGGACTTGCGTTTCTTTCTAGCTAGAAGTGGCGTCAGTGGTTTTACACGCCCTGACGAGTTTGACTTATGTGGTTGTTGCTGTTGCGAGGCGCCTCGGTTATATCGGTTTCGGCCGATGCATTCTGGTCGGCTGACGGACCAGACTTACACCCCATAGGGTGGGGAGACGTAGTGTTCAGGCATAATAATCCACATCGGTGGACCGGCCCTGACGATCCAAGGCTTGCCTGCGCGCTTGCCTGAGGGGCGGGCTAGAGCGTCTCGAATCGGTTGAGGACTATCTTTTGCCTCGGTTCATAGATGGAAATCCAATTTCCAAATACGTGACTTTGCGGTTTTAGTTGTAATCCTATATATGGCGACATAGTGGGATGGGGCGCTTATGCCGCCTATGATTGATACTTATGATTTGAAGTTGTTTTATACACTATGCACTTATTATAGTATCAAATTATTTGTTTTAAACGTATCAAGCATTCTTTGGCTGTTATAAGGGAAAACCCTATCCTCGACTGCGTTGCATTGTGTGATGGGACCTGGGTCTTATAACAGCTTCATTTTTCTTTACTTAGCATTGCGCTGTTTGTTTTATGCACTGGTATTCTTGGGAGGAAACCCGTTCCGTGTTATACGGCGTGGTCCCTTGATTTACCTAACTTTGAAAATAAAGATTAATAACTGTTTTAGTTCTCACACCAGTCACATGACTGACCTGGAGTTTATTGTTTTAACCTAAACTCTGGGTGCCCCTATTTTCCGCACGGGCAGCTAGTAGTTTTGGTTTTGCAGATTTATATTCAAAGGATCCTGGTTTACAGCTGGAATGATATCCGGAAAGCTCTGTATCCGTATATCACCTTCAGTTGTGCTTTATATTATTTTTCCGCTGCTATGTATTTAAATGTAATTTAAATCTCTGATATTTCTGTGTAATATTTATTCATTTATACTCTGTATATTCTTGTAATCTGATGCATTGTTGTAACAATAACAATGAAATGTTCTTCTGTTTGTGTTCTGATTTGTCGTGTTCTCAAACGATAGGGCGTTTCGAACGGTCTGAATCGGTTTAGCGACTGGTTCGGACCGAGCGAGATTCCTTGCCGTCACATTTGGTATCAGAGCTTTGGTTTACAAAGCTCAGAGAACAAGGCACATTAGAACTATACGAAAGAATTCATCAGATATTGGATTAGTAATATCCAATGAGAATGACTCGTTAGAGATGGGATCAGTAGTATCCTAGAACGAGTGTGAAGAGTGTATTTTTGAAAATGAAAACAAATTTTTGTTTTGAAAATTTAAATCAATTATTCGTATTTGGTTATTTATTTATATTGATGTGGACAATCCAGTATATATAGATTTTGCGTATACGTCTGATCCGCGTGTATTCGAAGTTTTAATATAGTGGATAGATATAGCATCACACTCAAGTCGCCCGAAGATGATATTGATGATAGCGATCGCATCATCAACATTTATGTTCGAGTTTCGAAGGTGTGATTTTCTATATATTTCCATTAGACTGGTGTGAGAACCAAAACTAATATAGCTAGAATAGATTGTTGTGAATTGGCATCAAAAACATGATTTTCTTTATATGTAGTAAAATTATCAATTTGAAACGTTAAAGTCACTAATTGATTGATGTTTGTGTTGTTTGGTTATTTGTTTGATAATTTTGAACCATTATGCCTAATTTGATCAAATAATGAATTGTATTGAAATTTGGTCGCGTTTGCTTGCATATATATGTACTTATATTGAACAGGTCATAGCAAGGAGGCTAGAGCCAGAGAATAAAATTTGTTTGCCCGACAAATAGGTACATGTTTACTACATAATTTCCTGTTTTGTTTGGGTGATGATGATTTTGTGAGCCTATTGGCTAGCCGCTTGGCTTTTTCTTTTTCTTTTTGAGACCTGAAGGACCGGGGAAGCTATTTGAAATTCCCCGATGCTCCCATTGCAGGGGAGGTTATGGCGAAATTTTTCGGAAATTTAGGGTGTTAGCCAAATTTTTGAAATTTTAGAAATTCTCAGAAACTGAAAAGTTGGAGAATGGAAGCCAGGTCGAGCGTAGAGTTAATTAATCAAACCACTTTCGACTTTGTTCCTTTTCGGGGACGAAAAGTTTTAAGTGGGGGAGATTGTAACAACCCGTAAAATGCGAGCCAGTTTGAAAATTTTATTTTGGCAATTTTAACGAATTTTGAATATTCAAAATAGATTATTTTAAATAATATAGACGATAAATTTATTTTGAATATAATTCGATCGTATATATTATATACGTCGTCGTTAGAATATAAATATTTATATATAATTATAAAAGGAATTGAAAATGGCGCGGTAGTTCGAAAATTCGATTTCTAATTTCAAATGAATATACAGAATTCAATATAAGTCAGAATTGAACAAAACAAGAAATATTTGAATCTGTATAACTATATCTTTGTAACGAAGTTAACAAACTGAGATTTCATCTTAGAAATGATAAGATATGTCCAGTTTAAAATTAGAAATAGTCGCTGTGGAATTTATATATATTTTTATATATATAAGGCCCTTAAAAATGGACATTTTGCAAACGACCTCGGATTTCGACGAAACCAGTCTTGTTGGGTCCATGATGTTAAGTTATTGCTAGATTCCAAATTTCATAATTTTTCGAATCAGTATGTGAGCGTGGCAAAGGAAAACGCGTTTGACCAGTTTCAGTTGATTTTAATCGACTGGAAATTGGCCATTTTTCAAACGGTCTCAGAATTCGACGAAACTAGTTTTGTTAGGACCGTATCGTCAATACGAAGCTAGAAAATATTTTTCTGGAATTTTTCTAGTTAGTATGTGGCCCCGGCAATTTGAAATGTACGTTTAAAATTCAATATAATGATTTAAATGAAAATTCAAAAGGAAACTGATTGTAGCGATCAAATCAGCTTGCGACACATACCCATTGTGCTCGGAATGGGGGTAGAACGCTATGGGCGACAGGCGGTGGGCCTCGTTTCGAGGTCGTTAATGAAAGTCAACTTTTTCCGATTAAAATAATAAAAAAAAGGGTAAAATATATTTTCCCCCTTTATCATTGCCCCCCCCCTTTCACGTTTCATTTCAAATTAGAAAGCAGATAAAAAAAAAAAAAAAAAACCTAATCTAAATCGCGCCGCCGCCCTGGGGCCCAGGAGCCACCGACGACCGCCTCGCCAGTCTCCACCGGAGCTTCCCCTTCCCCTCCTCGTTACCATCCATCTCCTCCACCCTCAGCTCGCGCGAGCCCCCTAGCCATAGCCGACGTCGAATCCAAGCCCGAGACCCCTCGACGAAGCCGACGCCCCCCCTCCTCCGAACCCTCGACGAAGCCGACGCCCCCCCCCTTCGACTGACGAACAAGCACAGCGCCCCCCCGTAAGTTTTTTTATTTATTTATTTTTACTTTTGTTAAAACTAATTTCAAAAACTGATTTCTTTATATATTTTAAAAACTGAATTTGGAAAAGGTTGAAGAACTGATTTTGTTTAAATTATAAAAACTGATTTTAATTATAAAAAAAAAATATATATATATATATAAAACTGATTTGTTTTTAAAAAGTATCAAACTGTTTTTATTTTTGTTTAGGAAAACTGAATTTTATTTAAAGTGAAAACTGAATTTTATTTTGTTTAAAACTGAATTTTTAGCATTTAAAAACTGATTTTATTTTTAAATTTTAAAATAGAAAATATCGTATTTTTAGAATAGAAGAGATCATAGTTTTAAATAGAAAAAAACGGAATTTTTATTGTGTATGAAGTTTTGATTTTTAACTTAAAGGAAGAATTTATTTTTCTAAACAAGAAAAGAAATGTTTTTTTAATTTGTAAAGATTATATTTTTATAACGAAAAAGATAACAACTTTGTTTTTTTAAACAAAAGATATGAACTTTAAAAATGAAAAGGCGAGTTCTTTGAAAATAAAAAGGCGTTTTCTTTGAAAGTGAAAAGGCGAAATCTTTATTTTAGAAAAGGCAAAATCTTTAGGTGGAAAATAGCGTGATAAAAATATAATTTTTATCTATATAACATAGTAATAAAAATTCAATTTTTATCTGTTGAAAAGCAAAATAAAAATTCGATTTTTATATATTGAACTTTGATATAAAAATTCGATTTTTATATATTGAACTTTGAAGTAAAAATTCGATTTTTACATATATAGTGACTACGGGCAACGAAGGTGACAAAAAGGCGAAACGACGAAGATTTCTATCAATGAAGTGCCGTGGAGCTAGGATAGCTATCTGTGAGAACTTCTCACCTTTCAATTTATTTTTCTAGTTATATATATATACTAGGATGCAGACGGTGCTTATTAGAAGCACCCGACACCCGTCCACATACCATGGACTTGTTTGTTTGGTTGTGTAGTTGGTTAGATTATTTGATTTGGATTTGATTGATTGGTTGAATTGGTAATTGATTAAAATTGATATGTGAATGGCGTGGGCCTTCACTAGACCGGGGATAAGGCTAGGCCTTGTCCCGTTTCTAGTATCGTGCCGTTATGCCGCCGAAATTTTCTAAAATATGTTAGAAAAATAAAAATACCATTTTATTTAAAGAATGAACTGAATAGAAATTCATATGTTAAAATAAAATGTTTTATCGTTAAAAATATAATTTTTAACGTGAATGTGAATAAATAAATATTCATTTATAAACCGAACGGTTTGTTTATGTACACCTATTTGAATGACATTGATTGGGACGATAAATTTTACACATCGCCCAACTGCACAAATAAAATATGCGTGCGATTGTTTGAAACCCCACACGGGTGTTGGGATGAAATATGAAGTTCACTCATCCTGATTTATTAAATATGTCGATCGATTGATTGACAGGCTGTTATAAGCGTTGAATATCTATATTTGATGCTTATACAGTGTAGTGCACTTTGGTTGATGGTTGATTATTTATCGTTGATATTATATACATGTGTTGTATGAAAATCCATGTAATTAACTTTATATGGTAATTGATTGGGCCTCATTCCAGTTTCGAAATAAAATATTTGAAATAGAATATTTGAAAATAGAAATTTATGAAGCCGTGTTGATCAGATTGACGCCATTTTGACGTGAACGATATTTATATCGATTTTATCGATTTCGAAAAGAAATGAATTGAATTGAAAACGATTTCGAAATGAAATGAATTGAATATATAACGATTTCGAAATGAAATGAATTGAAAACGATTTCGAAATGAATTAAATTGAAAACGATTTAGAAATGAATTGAATTGAAAACGATTTCGAAATGAAATGAATTGAATATATAACGATTTCGAAATGAAATGAATTGAAAACGATTTCGAAATGAATTAAATTGAAAACGATTTAGAAATGAATTGAATTGAAAACGATTTCGAAATGAATTGAAAACGAATTCAAATTGAATTGAAGGTGAATTGAAATGAATTCAAATTGAATAGGAATTTGAATTGAATAGAAATGAATTTTAAAACGAATTTATAAAGGAGAATTCAATTTTGATTTGAATTGAAATGGAAGTTGAAATTGCTTTTGAAACGAATTCAAAACTATTTATAAAATTCGTTTTAAAAGGAAATCGACGAAATATATATTATATATATTATATATATAATATAATGGCCTGAATAGAACGCGCCGCGCCGCGGCAGTTCGTGAATTTCGACCATTTATTTCAAACGGACATTACGGGAGATCCGACCGTCGGATTCTCCTAAAACCGGAACCGTTGGGTTCGTATCGAAAAGAGCTTTCTAACGAATATTAGAAATTTGAAATCTAACGGTTGGATTTGGAATTATGTCCAAATCAAATTCGAAAAAGGTCGCTGTAAGTGCAGTTCGATGGCCATTGATGGAAATCGACTGTACGGGCCTTGATAAAATTATTAAAAATAGTAATAATTTGTGTAAAATCATAAGAAATGATTTAGAAAGAATTGGGATGAAAAACTCCATATTTGAAAAGATAAAAATAGATTTTTATCGAAATGAACTAGTTTCGAACTAGAATTATAATTCTATTTATTTTTAAATAAATAAATTGAATTCAAAAAGGGTTTTGAAAATAACCAGAATTTCCAATGATTGCATTGGAATGGATTTGAATCGAAATTGTCTTCGGAATGTTTCGATGTTGGATTTCGTGATTATACAAATGTTGTTAGGGAAATTTGAAAGATATAGATATATATATCGTTATTTCCAATACGATCTTTGTTGGCCGCGGAATTGGATATTGAATATAAGCCGGGATATTTTCTATTCAGAGCCTTGTATTGAATATCGAATGTGATTTGGGTTTGTCGTGAATGGTGTCTTCACTAACACTGTTCTTGAACCCAATTGAGAAATGATTAAATCTTTTTATTTAGATTTAATGAAAGGTACCAACTAACTGATATTTAATTGGAATTGAATTGATGTTGATTTTTGGGTTTATCGTGAACAGTGTTTTAAATAACACTCGTTCTTTAACCCGATGATTAATGAATGTGATTTTGGGTTTATCGTGAACCGTGTTTTAAATGACACTGATTCTTTAACCCAGTCGAAGATTAAAACTAAGTGGAGTTTTAATGAATCTTTAATTAGATTGAAAAAAAAAATCGAAATGGAGTATCACCAGTTTTACTCCAGGCGTTAGTTAAATCTTTAATTAGATTTGAACGTGAAATGGTAATTGAATTTACCGATAACACTGTGGTGTTAGATATGAAGTATTACCAGTTTTACTTCATGGGATGAATAGGTTGGGATTGGGAAATTAAAACAAATGATTACTTCGGTAAGGTTCGCTAATCCCGACTAGTTTGAATTGATATTCAAAAATGGATTAAAGAATAAATTCAAGGAATTTATCTTTGATAAAATTAATGGGAATCTTTCCCTATGAATGTGAAATTTAGAAACTAACTGTCGGTTGGCCAAGCAGAATGGTTTTCTGGATATTGATCTGATGTTGGTTTCGGCCTTCGGGGTTAATATTTGGGGAATTATTCTCTTGATTAATTTACGGTTAGTGACTAATGAATTGGAATGAGGCGTATGTTGTGTTTGTGTAACACTTTTATAATATATACGCGAGTTATTCGGAAAGACCGGGTTTATCCCATTCTGAATAACTGATACGACGATAAGTCGAAGATGAAGACGATGGTCGAAGACCGGAGGTCTTCACGTCGTTTGGGTAATTACTGATGATCTTGATTGGGCTATACACCCAAGAAGATGGAAACAGTTAGTGATCGTCCAGACGTACTTGGAGATCGATGGATATGCGGGGTACTAGGTGCCTCCGGCTTCGTTCAGACCCAGAACGGACTTGTAAATGGACTGTGTGTCTGACATTGGATTTCATTCTGTGTGACTGATATCGGTTGCATAGGATGGTTTGCCTGTGTGGCATGCTAAGATGCAAATGATCAAGGCTTCTGTTGAAAAGCAAAGTCTTGTGGTGATGATCAAAGCACGGCCTTTGTGGCGTAGCTTTGTGTAACGTTTACCTCGCATGTTTCACACTCGGTATGAACCAAAAACGGGAGACGGACCTCAGGGAGGACTTGCGTTTCTTTCTAGCTAGAAGTGGCGTCAGTGGTTTTACACGCCCTGACGAGTTTGACTTATGTGGTTGTTGCTGTTGCGAGGCGCCTCGGTTATATCGGTTTCGGCCGATGCATTCTGGTCGGCTGACGGACCAGACTTACACCCCATAGGGTGGGGAGACGTAGTGTTCAGGCATAATAATCCACATCGGTGGACCGGCCCTGACGATCCAAGGCTTGCCTGCGCGCTTGCCTGAGGGGCGGGCTAGAGCGTCTCGAATCGGTTGAGGACTATCTTTTGCCTCGGTTCATAGATGGAAATCCAATTTCCAAATACGTGACTTTGCGGTTTTAGTTGTAATCCTATATATGGCGACATAGTGGGATGGGGCGCTTATGCCGCCTATGATTGATACTTATGATTTGAAGTTGTTTTATACACTATGCACTTATTATAGTATCAAATGATTTGTTTTAAACGTATCAAGCATTCTTTGGCTGTTATAAGGGAAAACCCTATCCTCGACTGCGTTGCATTGTGTGATGGGACCTGGGTCTTATAACAGCTTCATTTTTCTTTACTTAGCATTGCGCTGTTTGTTTTATGCACTGGTATTCTTGGGAGGAAACCCGTTCCGTGTTATACGGCGTGGTCCCTTGATTTACCTAACTTTGAAAATAAAGATTAATAACTGTTTTAGTTCTCACACCAGTCACATGACTGACCTGGAGTTTATTGTTTTAACCTAAACTCTGGGTGCCCCTATTTTCCGCACGGGCAGCTAGTAGTTTTGGTTTTGCAGATTTATATTCACAGGATCCTGGTTTACAGCTGGAATGATATCCGGAAAGCTCTGTATCCGTATATCACCTTCAGTTGTGCTTTATATTATTTTTCCGCTGCTATGTATTTAAATGTAATTTAAATCTCTGATATTTCTGTGTAATATTTATTCATTTATACTCTGTATATTCTTGTAATCTGATGCATTGTTGTAACAATAACAATGAAATGTTCTTCTGTTTGTGTTCTGATTTGTCGTGTTCTCAAACGATAGGGCGTTTCGAACGGTCTGAATCGGTTTAGCGACTGGTTCGGACCGAGCGAGATTCCTTGCCGTCACACGCCGCCCAGCCCACCTAACATCATCGCATGCCACAGCGTGGAGCCCACTGGTGCGCCTCTCGAGGCTCTACGCCGTAGCACACTCCGATCGGTGTCCAGTTTCACCAATTCGAAGAAATTTCTGAACTTAAGTTTGAACGATTCTGAAAACTTGCGGCCTCGGTTTGATAAGGAAGAAAGAGGTGATTTTTAAATATAATTATTTAAATTTAAACAATTTTAAAACAAAATAAATCATATCTAATTCATATGAACTCGGAATTGAATAATTTCAGATCCGTTACGATCGTGAGTCCCAGATCTACACTTCTGGAATGATTAGAACAGATTCAGAGCAGATCAAAATTTTGGACAAATTTGATTCTGAATTGAAACGACAATGATAATTTCTATTTTTATAATTAAAAATTTAATTATTTCTCACTGTTCTGAATCCATGTTGTTACGATAATAAAATCAGATCTATGATGCTTGAATTTGAATTTGTTAAATGTTGATTGTTGATCGTGATGTTTATGTTTGTTAGATCTTGTTTGAATCTATAGTTTATTGGTTAGATCTCGATTTGAAATAAAAAAATTATTTTTATTTCAGATCTATGAATATGAATTTGATTTTATAATAAAAGTCTCATCTTTTATTTAGATGCATGAAACATAGTTTGCTTAGATTTAGATTAACAATAAAATTTCATTTTATTGTTAACATGAATCAATGTTTTGTTAAATTTAGATTTACAATAAAATATTCATTTTTACTGTTAACATGAAATATGATTTTTGTTAAATTTAGATTTACAATAAAATATTCATTTTTATTATTAACATGAAATATGATTTTTGTTAAATTTAGATTTACAATAAAATATTCATTTTTATTGTTAACATGAAATATGATTTTGTTAAATTTAGATTTACAATAAAATATTCATTTTTATGGTTAACATGAAATATGATTTTGTCAAATATAGATTTACAATAAAATATACATTTTTATTGTTAAGATGGTTTTTGTCAAAAGTTTGTTTTCATTATAATAATAGGATTAAAATAAAAAGACTAGGATAAAAAGATTAAAATAAAAAGATAACAAAATTATCACCTTCGTTTAATAGTTTAGTTAAACAAAAATCATCACTTTTGTTTTATTGCTTAGTTGAAACCAAAATGGTTATATTTGTCAAATTGTTTAGTTGAAACCAAAATGGTCATATTTTCAAATTGTTTAGCTGAAACCAAAATGGTCATATTTATCAAATTGTTTAATTGAAACCAAAATGGTCATATTTGTCAAATTGTTTAGTTGAAACCAAAAGGATCATATTTGTCAAATTGTTTAGTTGAAACCAAAATGGTCATTTTTGTCAAATTGTTTAGTTGAAATAAAAATGTTCATTTTCGTCAAATTAGGATTGTTGAACAAAAATGTTCATTTTCGTCATATTGGAATTGTTAAACAAAAATGTTCATTTTTATCATTTTGTTGAATTGGAATTTTCAACAAAAATGAAAAGAACATTTTTATCATTTTGTTGAATCGGAATTTTCTACAAAAATGAAATATCAATTTTTGTCAATTGGTTGAATTAGAATTTTCAACAAATATGAAACATCAAATTTTGTCAATTCGTTGAATTAGAATTTTCAACAAAAATGAAATATCAAATTTGTGTCATTTTGTTGAATTAGATTTTCAACAAAAGTAAAAAAGAACCATTTTTATCATTATGTTGAATGTAATATAAGAAAAGAGGAAAATGTTCATGATTTAGAAATAAAACATGACTACATTAAAAATTCACCTTTTTAATGAAATGTAAGAAACTAGGAGAAAGGGAATTTTCAATAAAAATGAAAAATAACATTTTTTATTGGTGATGCATATATTAGAATTTATATGCATTGAAAAATGACATTTTTATTTACAATGCATATATTAGAATTTAAATACATAGTTAAAATAACTTTTTTATTGGCGGTGCATATATTAGAATTTATATGCATTGAAAAATGACATTTTTATTTACAATGCATATATTAGAATTTATATGCATTTAAAAATGACATTTTTATTTAAATGCATATATTAGAATGTATATGCATAGTTAAAATGACATTTTTATTTACAATGCATATATTATAATTTATATGCATAGTTAAAATAACATTTTTATTTACAATGCATATATTAGGATTTATATGCATAGTTAAAATGACATTTTTATGTACAACGCATATATTAGAATTTATATGCATAGTTAAAATAATATTTTTATTTACAATGCATATATTAGGATTTATATGCATACTTAAAATATCATTTTATGAACAATGCATATATTAGAATCAATATGCAAAGTTAAAATATCATTTTATTGACAATACGTACATTAGAATTTGTATGAATTATTTTTATTATAAAAACATACACTGAAAACTTTATACAAATAAAATATTCCCTTTTATTTGTTAAAGTTAAAAATATAAATACAAATAAAAATTACTTTTTATTTGTCATTGGCTAATCTGTCAGGTAAATAAAATATATTTTATTTGACATTGTAAACATGTAGAAATGGTTATGCAAATTAAAACGTCCTTCTAATTGGCGTGTTAAACGCGTTAGTGGAATCATCGAATGATTTATATTTATATATAATTATATATATATTAAAATTAAAATAAAATGAATCGCGCGCGGTAGTTCGCTTTTCGGAATCCTAACTTTAAACGATTATATCGAAAGATCCGACCGTCGAATTTTCCCAAAACTGGAACCGCTAGGACCGGTTTGGGAAGATCTTTCCAATGATATAAATTTTGTTAAAATCCAGCGGTTAGATTTCGAAATATGTGTAAACCAAATTTTGATAAAAATAATGCCAGGGCAGCCTATTGACCCGAAGCGTCGTTAAATTAATTTAGCTATTTTTGTATAAACAAAAATAGCGATAAATCGTTATTAAATAATATTAACGATACGAAATGGTTTTAAATTTTATATATGCGAGAATCATTCGAAAAGACAGAGTTCAATCTCATTTCAAATGATTATACGATGATTTAAATCGAAGATGTTGAAGACGGTGATTGAAGACCGGCGATCTTCACATCGAATGGATAACTAATGATGCCCGACATTGGTTAGCTCCCAGTAAAGGGTTAAAGTGGTAGTTGTCCGGATGTACTTGTTGATTGTCCGGATAAACGAGCACCTCTCTTCCGTATTGGACATACGGGACGAGGAATAAGGTGACTCCGGTTTCGTTCAGACCCAGAACGGACTTGTAAATGGATGTGTGTCTGACATTGGATTTCATTCCGTGTAAATTAATTTCTATTCAGAATATATCTGATTGGTGGCAGAGAATTTATTCTCTTGATTAACACCTTTCTCTGAGACGCATGAGCTCAAAGGTTATTTATTGGTAGTTATCGATTGCATAGCATGAATTGTCGATGTGACATGCTAAGATGCAATTGATCGAGGCTTTTGTTGAAAAGCAGAGCCTTGTGGATGATGATCAAAGCATAGCCTATTTCGGCATAGCTTTGTGTATAACGTTATCTCGTGAGCCTCATACCCTGGTAAGAGTCAGAAACGGGATAAGGGACCCAAGGAGTGTATGTGTTTCTTTATAGCTTGAAGTGGTATCACAGTTTTGCAAGCCCTGACATTTTACTCATGTGGACGATGGAATGAGGCGCCTCGGTTATATTGGTCGATAGTGACCAAATTATAGGTCCAATAGGACCGGGAAACGTGTGTTCAGGCATAACTAATCCACTAAAGTATTTGTGGACTGGCCTTGGAGGATCCAAGGGTTGCCCATAGGTGTGATCCTGAGACATTGCTAGAGTGTCTCGAATCGGTAAGGAGATCGTCCCTAGCCTTGACTCATGACGGAAACCCTATTTCCAATACGATATTACGGTTTTGATTGTAAACCTATGTATGGTGACATAGTAGAATGGTGTAACACCCCACATCCGTTAGTGTCACTCACAAAGGGAATGCACTAAGTTCTGTGGAGCATTTAGGGTAAAAGATGCAGATAAATTACAAGACAGACAGAAATTAAACAGCGGAAAATAAAACTTTGCTTTATTGATAAAATAGTTTGTACAATGGTTTCTTTACAATATCAGAGTATCATCTGTCTTACAAAATAAAGAAGCATAAAAACAACATTTATATTCCCCGATTTTAGCAAGAGCCAGCCATAGCATCTGAAAAGAGAATCCAAGCAAACTTCGACAAATCTTCAAGCTGGGAAAGAGTGGCAGTCCTACTTAACCTGAGCTAAACTATTCCCTCCTTTACTACCTGGGGGGGAACGGAAGAAAAGAAGACGAAAGAAAAACAGAGTCAGACATAAAGCCTGAGTAAGTTCAGTAAGTTCAGTAACTTCTAGCATGTGAACATGGAAAACAAAACGACATGAATTAACTTAATACAAGATTACACCATAACGATAGGGTCAACAAGATTAGACAAGGTAATCACAAGATATGCTAAGATAAGATAAACTGGATACGCTTTAATACTTTCGCCGCTTCGCTATTTCCTTGTTATACTGGTTTCTATATCTCTGCACCACCTAACTAGTGTCCCAACTAGTAAGGATAACGTGATCCCAATCCCACTATTTTCAATTGCCTTCGAGCATCCATTTATTATTTATTACCTAGATCTAATCTAGGGTTTTCTATCCAGTGCTTTCTAGATTCAACTAGAGTTTTACGCTATCTGCTGAACGTTTTTCGAGTTCAGGGTTTATGCCACCTAGTCCAACTAGGGATTACGCTACCTTTCGAACGATGCCCCCAAGTCTAGGACACACTACCTAGAGTGGTATATGTTCCTATACTTCCCCACGCATGTATCGCGAATCGTTATCGCTTGTCTAGATGCACATGTCCTGTAATGTGCGGTCCGAGTCCTGTGACAGGGAAAATCAAGGAATACAGAACTCGGTCAGGAGATTTCAGATATCTGTCGATGCAGATGCTAAGGTCTGTTTTTATTCCAGTGGCTATGGTCCCACTTGACCCCTCCCTCAACTAATGAAAGGCACACCTTGTAAAATGAGAACTATACGCCGGCCCCTGGTGCCCCCACTATCCTATGGCCATCCGCAACCATAACTAGATAGAAAGTATATGGTCTTTTGGAGTTCTCCGCCTTTTCGCTTCACGTATCTCGATTGACTCAAGATGGATGGTAGACGACGAGTTGCTATCACAGGGCTACCGTCTTCTCGCTGAATCACGCTGGTCCATCATGGTCTTTAGGTTGCCATGTATTGCAACCAAGGCATACTCCTGGTTCTTCTACGCAAACCTAAACCTCTGTGAGCCCAGGAGAATCATCTGCAGCCTCACAGAGGGATACCAAGAGTACCCTCACGTCCCCTCGAAGCCTCGGGCTTCGTAACCCAATTCGTTGGAGCCTTCTTTTTACTCAGACGGACATTCGCTCCTTCCCGTGTTATACTAAGAATTACTACTTAGTTTTACTAACTAAGATTTACCACTTAGTTTCCAGAATCGTTGTTTTCTTAACTAAGGTATACTACTTAGTTCCCTTTCCCGTCAATTTGGATTGGTTAAGTGTCATTAGTCAATTCAATCCAACTTAACCCTCTTCATTTTATCCTGTCAAACTGGTTAAGTGTTATCAGTAATTCATGTTGACTTAACCCCACCACAAACCAAGTTATATTGGTTAAGTATTTCTTATTACTTAACCTTACCCATTCACCCTGTATTGGTTCAGTGTTCCTTTTTAACTTAAGCTTGCCCGTCTGTTTTAACTAACCTGTTATTAACGGTTAAGTATTATCCCTTCATGTTTTAGACTTAACCCTATTCCTTTATCAAAATCTGATGGTTAAGTGTTCAAGTTTACTTAACCCTACGGTCTAGCCCAGCTAACATATCAAATTGGCTAAGTGTATTAAATCTTACTTAACCCCAAACTTTAGTCTAGTTAACATGTTAATTTGGCTAAGGGTATTAACTTTACTTAACCCCACTTTCTAGACTAGTTAACATGTTAATTTGGCTAAGTGTTTTCTTAGTTACTTAACCTCTACAAATCTTGTCTTGTTACCATGAGTTTGTTAAGTGTCCCTGTGGACTTAGCCCTCCGTTCTAGCTCAACTGTGCTTAAGTTGGTTAAGTGTTCTTATGGACTTAACCCTCCCATTCTAGCTTAACTGTATGAACCTAACCCCACCTACCAGTCTTGTTATCATGTTGAGTTGGTTAAGTGTCTTAGTTAACTTAACCCTAGCATTCTTGTTCTAGCTTTAACTAAATAAATTAAAGCCACGACCACTCACATTAGACAGATATTGTTGCGATTACTGGATGTGCCGGTTGGTTCCGGGCAGGTTTACATCGCAACTCAGTCTAACCTCGGGTTAGGCCTATTCGTGTTTTCTAGTTCAAGGGGTTTTGATTAATTTTCAAATCAGGTTTTGAAAGTAACCATCCCGTCCGTCGGATCAGTTAGGGATAGCCAGGGAGAGCAGGAAACTTGTATTTTCCAAACTCAAGCCTAGACACTATCCTCTCTGTCACCCTAGAACTTTCTGGTTTATTATTAAAAGAGATGTCGTTAACCAACCTTTAATTTGTCTAAATTAACATTTCCTCATTTAGGACAAAATTTATAAGTAAATTATCCTAATTTACTTATTTCCCAATTACTCTTTTAATGTAAGTTGTCAACATTTATTCTTACGGCCCATTTTCCCCTCTATATCATGTTTATGCTTTTTGGTATGTAAACCATACCAAATGAAGTGTCACTAACCATGATTTTGCTAATCCTGACAATTACTCCCAATTATGGCCAATTTTATGCCAATATACTTATCGAGCCAAATTAGCTAATCTAATTCTGATTTAACATTCTAATTCATGTCAAACTAGACCTATTACTCTAGTTCACAATACAAGATTCAAATTACACATCTTATAATTTATGTCAAATTTATCCAATTTGCATTTCTATGAACATGCCATAATACATGTTCCCAATTTATGCCAATTTCCAAGTTGAACTACGTTTTAGTAAATTTCATATTTTGTCCCAAATCGCATTCCCACCGCTCGTATAATCGTGATTCAATCTAAATTATAGATTCGCAGAAAATAGGGAATGAACCAAAGATTGCTATGAAAAGGATAGATATAACAACTGGCATAAAATGGTTTTGAATAACGATGTAGGTTCAAGAACATGGGTAGACCTAACTTAATAGGTAAATTCCCAAGGTCTAAAACCAAGAATAGACAGAACAGGTTCAAGAACATGGGTAGACCTAACTTAATAGGTAAATTCCTATAGTCTAAAACCAAAGAAAACCAAGGACAAGCAGAATAAATAATCGGGTTTAGCCCCAATTCTCAAAATCACAGAATTTAAGCAACACTTTCCTAGTCAGGAATCATGGAGGTTTAATCACAGATGTCCTTGTTATGTCACAGGCAATAGTTTATGATAATCAAAGGCATAGGTTTTTTCAAGGAAGTAATCCTCATAGTCATAGTCACAATCATAGGCAATGTTCATAGTCATAGGCGGTGTCCATAGTCATAGGCAATGTCCATAGTCATAGGCAAATGTTCATAGTCATAGGCATATGGTTTTTAGGTCCATAGTTTCATAGTCACGGTCTTGTTTGTCTTTGAAACATGACAGTTCTTAATTAGGTCCAAAGAGATAGGCACAGATTCGAATAGAAAGAAAGAGAATTGGCATATTCTTTTATTCCTTCAATTTCATGTCATGAACAAAGAAAAACGTTCAAATCTAGAAATAACTGACTTACAGAGATTTAGATTAGAAAAGAAAGATGACGTTGCTACGATTCATAGAAAATCATTCGTTGAAGTCGTTTGAACCTCCTTTTGAATCCTAGCTTGAATCTCTTCTTCTTGAAAGTCTTTTGAGCAGCATCTCCTCGTCTTGTTTTATTTTACATATATTATTTATTTATATATTTTAGAGGAGGAGAAGAAGCCATGTCTAACTAGAATCTTCGCAGCATAAGGGTAGAAAAGAATTGTGAATAGAGAAGAAGACCAGGGCTGTTTATATAGTTGCTCAAGACCTTATCGTACACGTAGCGCTGAGTCAGCATTGAACCTAGTTAAGAAAATAGCCCAGGTTCGCAGATGAATCTAGCTAAATCTTATCGTACATGCAGTGCTAAGTCAGCATTGGGTCCCACAAGCTGTTTTGGCGCAGAAATTTGAATTTCGAACTTTTGAATTCCTGGAATTTATTTAACTGTTTTATTCACATGAAATATTCTTATATGTATACAATTCTTTTAACGACCATTTTACGCGTATATATATACGCACAACTTTCATTTTATTTTCAAAATTCAAACGATGTTGCACCGTTATTTAATTCTTGCCATATTTCATTTACTATAGCCTTATCTTAAATTTTATCTTTCGTATACATATATTTCTGCATATATATATATATATTCTCATGTATATACATATATTTTCTTTATTTCCTTATATGTACGTTCTTATCCTTTCAAATTTTGAATTTTTATATGTATATATATTTGCATGTTCAGTTGGCCCTCTTTAAAACAGAGATAAAAATTATGCTGCCGCCGGGGTTCGAACCCCCGACCTCCATGTTACAAATCCAATGCCTTAACCAACTGAGCTACAAAGTCTTTTGTTAATAACAATGATAATTATTGTTCTTTCCTTACTTCTCTTTTTCATGTTAGTTACAATACTTAAATTAAACCAATGCATGAATCTTTTTCTTTTAACGTTAATGCATTATGCTTGCAAATCAGTGCATGCAACATATTTACATCGCATGCAACCAATCTTTTCTTTTTTTTCATATATTAATTAATTTTCATTATACATCACCATATTAATCCTATCTGTGGATATATATATATATACATTTTTAATTACATTAAAAATACGGGGTGTTACATTCTCCCCCACTTAAAAGGATTTCGTCCCCGAAATCTTCTAGTTAGGAAGAATGTGTCCTACCATCCAATCACCCATCTACTCAACCATCCAATCACAGGCATCCATTGTCCTTAAAAGATTTCTAATGCTTTCATGTTCATATGCATAGTGTGTGTATATGTCTTTATCTACTGTAAAATCAGGCGGTCTACTGATTCAGTCGACCTCCTTAATGCGAATCATGTCGGTGTCATGCGTCCAATCATGTGTGCAAGCATCCCTAGTTACGTAAATACTACATGAGTGCACGGCCATTCATCCATATGCAACATCCATATGATAACATATCAGGCTCAACTTAAATACATATCTGTAAATGCAATATGAAAACATCCAAACTGTTCTAGTATCTAATACGTATGCATATGCATTCACAAGCAACCATTAGCAACCACTTGCAACCATCAACCATAACATGTTTCAAATACATGTTTACATCCATTGGATTCTACCTAAGGATCGAAGATACGACCTAGGTGATATACTTTGGAAAGAGAGAAACAATTATGCGCAAAGCTCCTAAACAAAGAAATCAAGGATACACCCTTAAGAAAAAGGGTATGACGCTAGTATCTTGCCTTCTTGAGCTTTACTCCACTGTATCTTAACTAATTTAACTTCATGATTGTGAAGTTTCCGACCTCCAATTCCAAAATAAACAGATGTCAATCACGGTACCAAGTATACGTACTAAGATGATTAGAGGTTTCCCTCTTATTCGCCATGCCAATCTATAAGAGTCGAAAGGTCACTACGTGCTCTTTGGAGTGCCTACCATAACTATTCATCTCTCCCGCAAACCATCCAAACCGAACTCGACATTCCTCAAGTACAAGCCCCAAAGGCCTAAACGAATATCAGACAAGCACCCAAGGAATATCTCCCCCAAATTTAGACGATCTACGTGAGATGATATAAGCAAACTCGATAGCTATTCTCAAATCCCTACTAACAAAAAATAAACTGGTCGGACCACCAGTTGGATTTGAGACTCTAGTGGGATCTTTCTACTATACAAGTACTATGGTGCAGAGACCCAACTATGGAAGTGGATATGAACAAATGAGAAGCGCTAGAACTTAAGGAAATAGCACGAACAGAAAACTAGACTCTTCCAACCAAATTACCTTTCTCCTAGGTACGCTTGGTGGCGAAAGCATGTACTTATCCTTCTGAAAATCTCGTCCTCGTTCTTGCCCTTGTCCTTAAGTATATGCCCTATCATACCCTAGTAAAGATACTTCCTCTTGTCTTAGGTTTCATAATTTCTTCCTCCTTCGTGTGCTAAATCTATATCCATGAATTCCTCATCCTAGGGTTATGCTCCTTAGCCAAACTCCTCATCCCCTTCCATGTGTAGTCATGTTGACAAATCTCTCGAAAACTGCCTCCATTGTCCGGAAAACCCTATAAGCTTTGAAAGAAAACTGCCCGTAGGTGAAACAACTACGGCTATGGATGGAAGCCGGGCACTACTTCGCCCATCGATGAGGTTACCTCCCAGAAAGCCAGGAGCCCCAGAGACTCAAGAAAGAAGGAGACAAGAATTCAAACAGAGGAAGAGAAGATAGTGCGTATGGCTTTGGGGAATATGCCTTTAAAACAAATCTTTTCTCTTGAAAATGCTTCTTTAAAAACCGTTTGAAAATAATTTTTCAAATCTTTTATCTGATCCGGTAACCTTCAGCTCTGATACCACGTGTAACACCCCACATCCGTTAGTGTCACTCACAAAGGGAATGCACTAAGTTCTGTGGAGCATTTAGGGTAAAAGATGCAGATAAATTACAAGACAGACAGAAATTAAACAGCGGAAAATAAAACTTTGCTTTATTGATAAAATAGTTTGTACAATGGTTTCTTTACAATATCAGAGTATCATCTGTCTTACAAAATAAAGAAGCATAAAAACAACATTTATATTCCCCGATTTTAGCAAGAGCCAGCCATAGCATCTGAAAAGAGAATCCAAGCAAACTTCGACAAATCTTCAAGCTGGGAAAGAGTTGCAGTCCAACTTAACCTGAGCTAAACTATTCCCTCCTTTACTACCTGGGGGGCGGGAACGGAAGAAAAGAAGACGAAAGAAAAACAGAGTCAGACATAAAGCCTGAGTAAGTTCAGTAACTTCTAGCATGTGAATATGGAAAACAAAACGACATGAATTAACTTAATACAAGATTACACCATAACGATAGGGTCAACAAGATTAGACAAGGTAATCACAAGTTATGCTAAGATAAGATAAAATGGATACGCTTTAATACTTTCGCCGCTTCGCTATTTCCTTGTTATACTGGTTTCTATATCTCTGCACCACCTAACTAGTGTCCCAACTAGTAACGATAACGTGATCGCAATCCCACTATTTTCAATTGCCTTCGAGCATCCATTTATTATTTATTACCTAGATCTAATCTAGGGTTTTCTATCCAGTGCTTTCTAGATTCAACTAGAGTTTTACGCTATCTGCTGAACGTTTTTCGAGTTCAGGGTTTATGCCACCTAGTCCAACTAGGGATTACGCTACCTTTCGAACGATGCCCCCAAGTCTAGGACACACTACCTAGAGTGGTATATGTTCCTATACTTCCCCACGCATGTATCGCGAATCGTTATCGCTTGTCTAGATGCACATGTCCTGTAATGTGCGGTCTGAGTCCTGTGACAGGGCAAATCAAGGAATACAGAACTCGGTCGGGAGATTTCAGATATCTGCCGATGCAGATGCTAAGGTCTGTTTTTATTCCAGTGGCTATGGTCCTACTTGACCCCTCCCTCAACTAATGAAAGGCACACCTTGTAAAATGAGAACTATACGCCGGCCCCTGGTGCCCCACTATCCTATGGCCATCCGCAACCATTACTAGATAGCAAGTATATGGTCTTTTGGAGTTCTCCGCCTTTCCGCTTCACGTATCTCGATTGACTCAAGATGGATGGTAGACGACGAGTTGCTATCACAGGGCTACCGTCTTCTCGCCGAATCACGCTGGTCCATCCTGGTCTTTAGATTGCCATGTATTGCAACCAAGGCATACTCCTGGTTCTTCTACGCAGACCTTAACCTCTGTAAGCCCAGGAGAATCATCTGCAGCCTCACAGAGGGATACCAAGAGTACCCTCACGTCCCCTCGAAGCCTCGGGCTTCGTAACCCAATTCGTTGGAGCCTTCTTTTTACTCAGACGGACATTCGCTCCTTCCCGTGTTATACTAAAAATTACTACTTAGTTTTACTAACTAAGATTTACCACTTAGTTTCCAGAATCGTTGTTTTCTTAACTAAGGTATACTACTTAGTTCCCTTTCCCGTCAATTTGGATTGGTTAAGTGTCATTAGTCAATTCAATCCAACTTAACCCTCTTCATTTTATCCTGTCAAACTAGTTAAGTGTTATCAGTAATTCATGTTGACTTAACCCCACCACAAACCAAGTTATATTGGTTAAGTATTTCTTATTACTTAACCTTACCCATTCACCCTGTATTGGTTCAGTGTTCCTTTTTAACTTAACCTTGCCCGTCTGTTTTAACTAACCTGTTATTAACGGTTAAGTATTATCCCTTCATGTTTTAGACTTAACCCTATTCCTTTATCAAAATCTGATGGTTAAGTGTTCAAGTTTACTTAACCCTACGGTCTAGCCCAGCGAACATATCAAATTGGCTAAGTGTATTAAATCTTACTTAACCCCAACCTTTAGTCTAGTTAACATGTTAATTTGGCTAAGGGTATTAACTTTACTTAACCCCACTTTCTAGACTAGTTAACATGTTAATTTGGCTAAGTGTTTTCTTAGTTACTTAACCTCTACAAATCTTGTCTTGTTACCATGAGTTTGGTTAAGTATCCCTGTGGACTTAGCCCTCCGTTCTAGCTCAACTGTGCTTAAGTTGGTTAAGTGTTCTTATGGACTTAACCCTCCCATTCTAGCTTAACTGTATGAACCTAACCCCACCTACCAGTCTTGTTATCATGTTGAGTTGGTTAAGTGTCTTAGTTAACTTAACCCTAGCATTCTTGTTCTAGCTTTAACTAAATAAATTAAAGCCACGACCACTCACATTAGACAGATATTGTTGCAATTACTGGATGTGCCGGTTGGTTCCGGGCAGGTTTACATCGCAACTCAGTCTAACCTCGGGTTAGGCCTATTCGTGTTTTCTAGTTCAAGGGGTTTTGATTAATTTTCAAATCAGGTTTTGAAAGTAACCATCCCGTCCGTCGGATCAGTTAGGGATAGCCGGGGAGAGCAGGAAACTTGTATTTTCCAAACTCAAGCCTAGACACTATCCTCTCTGTCACCCTAGAACTTTCTGGTTTATTATTAAAAGAGATGTCGTTAACCAACCTTTAATTTGTCTAAATTAACATTTCCTCATTTAGGACAAATTTTATAAGTAAATTAATCCTAATTTACTTATTTCCCAATTACTCTTTTAATGTAAGTTGTCAACATTTATTCTTACGGCCCATTTTCCCCTCTATATCATGTTTATGCTTTTTGGTATGTAAACCATACCAAATGAAGTGTCACTAACCATGATTTTGCTAATCCTGACAATTACTCCCAATTGTGGCCAATTTTATGCCAATATACTTATCGAGCCAAATTAGCTAATCTAATTCTGATTTAACATTCTAATTCATGTCAAACTAGACCTATTATTCTAGTTCACAATACAAGATTCAAATTACACATCTTATAATTTATGTCAAATTTATCCAATTTGCATTTCTATGAACATGCCATAATACATGTTCCCAATTTATGCCAATTTCCAAGTTGAACTACGTTTTAGTAAATTTCATATTTTGTCCCAAATCGCATTCCCACCGCTCGTATAATCGTGATTCAATCTAAATTATAGATTCGCAGAAAATAGGGAATGAACCAAAGATTGCTATGAAAAGGATAGATATAACAACTGGCATAAAATGGTTTTGAATAACGATGTAGGTTCAAGAACATGGGTAGACCTAACTTAATAGGTAAATTCCCAAGGTCTAAAACCAAGAATAGACAGAACAGGTTCAAGAACATGGGTAGACCTAACTTAATAGGTAAATTCCCATAGTCTAAAACCAAAGAAAACCAAGGACAAGCAGAATAAATAATCGGGTTTAGCCCCAATTCTCAAAATCACAGAATTTAAGCAACACTTTCCTAGTCAGGAATCATGGAGGTTTAATCACAGATGTCCTTGTTATGTCACAGGCAATAGTTTATGATAATCAAAGGCATAGGTTTTTTCAAGGAAGTAATCCTCATAGTCATAGTCACAATCATAGGCAATGTTCATAGTCATAGGCAGTGTCCATAGTCATAGGCAATGTCCATAGTCATAGGCAAATGTTCATAGTCATAGGCATATGGTTTTTAGGTCCATAGTTTCATAGTCACGGTCTTGTTTGTCTTTGAAACATGACAGTTCTTAATTAGGTCCAAAGAGATAGGCACAGATTCGAATAGAAAGAAAGAGAATTGGCATATTCTTTTATTCCTTCAATTTCATGTCATGAACAAAGAAAAACGTTCAAATCTAGAAATAACTGACTTACAGAGATTTAGATTAGAAAAGAAAGATGGCGTTGCTACGATTCATAGAAAATCATTCGTTGAAGTCGTTTGAACCTCCTTTTGAATCCTAGCTTGAATCTCTTCTTCTTGAAAGTCTTTTGAGCAGCATCTCCTCGTCTTGTTTTATTTTATATATATTATTTATTTATATATTTTAGAGGAGGAGAAGAAGCCATGTCTAACTAGAATCTTCGCAGCATAAGGGTAGAAAAGAATTGTGAATAGAGAAGAAGACCAGGGCTGTTTATATAGTTGCTCAAGACCTTATCGTACACGTAGCGCTGAGTCAGCATTGAACCTAGTTAAGAAAATAGTCCAGGTTCGCAGATGAATCTAGCTAAATCTTATCGTACATGCAGTGCTAAGTCAGCATTGGGTCCCACAAGCTGTTTTGGCGCAGAAATTTGAATTTCGAACTTTTGAATTCCTGGAATTTATTTAACTGTTTTATTCACATGAAATATTCTTATATGTATACAATTCTTTTAACGACCATTTTACGCGTATATATATACGCACAACTTTCATTTTATTTTCAAAATTCAAACGATGTTGCACCGTTATTTAATTCTTGCCATATTTCATTTACTATAGCCTTATCTTAAATTTTATCTTTCGTATACATATATTTCTGCATATATATATATATATTCTCATGTATATACATATATTTTCTTTATTTCCTTATATGTACGTTCTTATCCTTTCAAATTTTGAATTTTTATATGTATATATATTTGCATGTTCAGTTGGCCCTCTTTAAAACAGAGATAAAAATTATGCTGCCGCCGGGGTTCGAACCCCCGACCTCCATGTTACAAATCCAATGCCTTAACCAACTGAGCTACAAAGTCTTTTGTTAATAACAATGATAATTATTGTTCTTTCCTTACTTCTCTTTTTCATGTTAGTTACAATACTTAAATTAAACCAATGCATGAATCTTTTTCTTTTAACGTTAATGCATTATGCTTGCAAATCAGTGCATGCAACATATTTACATCGCATGCAACCAATCTTTTCTTTTTTTTCATATATTAATTAATTTTCATTATACATCACCATATTAATCCTATCTGTGGATATATATATATATACATTTTTAATTACATTAAAAATACGGGGTGTTACATTCTCCCCCACTTAAAAGGATTTCGTCCCCGAAATCTTCTAGTTAGGAAGAATGTGTCCTACCATCCAATCACCCATCTACTCAACCATCCAATCACAGGCATCCATTGTCCTTAAAAGATTTCTAATGCTTTCATGTTCATATGCATAGTGTGTGTATATGTCTTTATCTACTGTAAAATCAGGCGGTCTACTGATTCAGTCGACCTCCTTAATGCGAATCATGTCGGTGTCATGCGTCCAATCATGTGTGCAAGCATCCCTAGTTACGTAAATACTACATGAGTGCACGGCCATTCATCCATATGCAACATCCATATGATAACATATCAGGCTCAACTTAAATACATATCTGTAAATGCAATATGAAAACATCCAAACTGTTCTAGTATCTAATACGTATGCATATGCATTCACAAGCAACCATTAGCAACCACTTGCAACCATCAACCATAACATGTTTCAAATACATGTTTACATCCATTGGATTCTACCTAAGGATCGAAGATACGACCTAGGTGATATACTTTGGAAAGAGAGAAACAATTATGCGCAAAGCTCCTAAACAAAGAAATCAAGGATACACCCTTAAGAAAAAGGGTATGACGCTAGTATCTTGCCTTCTTGAGCTTTACTCCACTGTATCTTAACTAATTTAACTTCATGATTGTGAAGTTTCCGACCTCCAATTCCAAAATAAACAGATGTCAATCACGGTACCAAGTATACGTACTAAGATGATTAGAGGTTTCCCTCTTATTCGCCATGCCAATCTATAAGAGTCGAAAGGTCACTACGTGCTCTTTGGAGTGCCTACCACAACTATTCATCTCTCCCGCAAACCATCCAAACCGAACTCGACATTCCTCAAGTACAAGCCCCAAAGGCCTAAACGAATATCAGACAAGCACCCAAGGAATATCTCCCCCAAATTTAGACGATCTACGTGAGATGATATAAGCAAACTCGATAGCTATTCTCAAATCCCTACTAACAAAAAATAAACTGGTCGGACCACCAGTTGGATTTGAGACTCTAGTGGGATCTTTCTACTATACAAGTACTATGGTGCAGAGACCCAACTATGGAAGTGGATATGAACAAATGAGAAGCGCTAGAACTTAACGAAATAGCACGAACAGAAAACTAGACTCTTCCAACCGAATTACCTTTCTCCTAGGTACGCTTGGTGGCGAAAGCATGTACTTATCCTTCTGAAAATCTCATCCTCGTTCTTGCCCTTGTCCTTAAGTATATGCCCTATCATACCCTAGTAAAGATACTTCCTCTTGTCTTAGGTTTCATAATTTCTTCCTCCTTCGTGTGCTAAATCTATATCCATGAATTCCTCATCCTAGGGTTATGCTCCTTAGCCAAACTCCTCATCCCCTTCCATGTGTAGTCATGTTGACAAATCTCTCGAAAACTGCCTTCATTGTCCGGAAAACCCTATAAGCTTTGAAAGAAAACTGCCCGTAGGTGAAACAACTACGGCTATGGATGGAAGCCGGGCACTACTTCGCCCATCGATGAGGTTACCTCCCAGAAAGCCAGGAGCCCCAGAGACTCAAGAAAGAAGGAGACAAGAATTCAAACAGAGGAAGAGAAGATAGTGCGTATGGCTTTGGGGAATATGCCTTTAAAACAAATCTTTTCTCTTGAAAATGCTTCTTTAAAAACCGTTTGAAAATAATTTTTCAAATCTTTTATCTGATCCGGTAACCTTCAGCTCTGATACCACGTGTAACACCCCACATCCGTTAGTGTCACTCACAAAGGGAATGCACTAAGTTCTGTGGAGCATTTAGGGTAAAAGATGCAGATAAATTACAAGACAGACAGAAATTAAACAGCGGAAAATAAAACTTTGCTTTATTGATAAAATAGTTTGTACAATGGTTTCTTTACAATATCAGAGTATCATCTGTCTTACAAAATAAAGAAGCATAAAAACAACATTTATATTCCCCGATTTTAGCAAGAGCCAGCCATAGCATCTGAAAAGAGAATCCAAGCAAACTTCGACAAATCTTCAAGCTGGGAAAGAGTTGCAGTCCAACTTAACCTGAGCTAAACTATTCCCTCCTTTACTACCTGGGGGGCGGGAACGGAAGAAAAGAAGACGAAAGAAAAACAGAGTCGGACATAAAGCCTGAGTAAGTTCAGTAACTTCTAGCATGTGAACATGGAAAACAAAACGACATGAATTAACTGAATACAAGATTACACCATAACGATAGGGTCAACAAGATTAGACAAGGTAATCACAAGTTATGCTAAGATAAGATAAAATGGATACGCTTTAATACTTTCGCCGCTTCGCTATTTCCTTGTTATACTGGTTTCTATATCTCTGCACCACCTAACTAGTGTCCCAACTAGTAACGATAATGTGATCGCAATCCCACTATTTTCAATTGCCTTCGCGCATCCATTTATTATTTATTACCTAGATCTAATCTAGGGTTTTCTATCCAGTGCTTTCTAGATTCAACTAGAGTTTTACGCTATTTGCTGAACGTTTTTCGAGTTCAGGGTTTATGCCACCTAGTCCAACTAGGGATTACGCTACCTTTCGAACGATGCCCCCAAGTCTAGGACACACTACCTAGAGTGGTATATGTTCCTATACTTCCCCACGCATGTATCGCGAATCGTTATCGCTTGTCTAGATGCACATGTCCTGTAATGTGCGGTCTGAGTCCTGTGACAGGGCAAATCAAGGAATACAGAACTCGGTCGGGAGATTTCAGATATCTGCCGATGCAGATGCTAAGGTCTGTTTTTATTCCAGTGGCTATGGTCCTACTTGACCCCTCCCTCAACTAATGAATGGCACACCTTGTAAAATGAGAACTATACGCCGGCCCCTGGTGCCCCACTATCCTATGGCCATCCGCAACCATAACTAGATAGCAAGTATATGGTCTTTTGGAGTTCTCCGCCTTTCCGCTTCACGTATCTCGATTGACTCAAGATGGATGGTAGACGACGAGTTGCTATCACAGGGCTACCGTCTTCTCGTCGAATCACGTTGGTCCATCCTGGTCTTTTGGTTGCCATGTATTGCAACCAAGGCATACTCCTGGTTCTTCTACGCAGACCTTAACCTCTGTGAGCCCAGGAGAATCATCTGCAGCCTCACAGAGGGATACCAAGAGTACCCTCACGTCCCCTCGAAGCCTCGGGCTTCGTAACCCAATTCGTTGGAGCCTTCTTTTTACTCAGACGGACATTCGCTCCTTCCCGTGTTATACTAAGAATTACTACTTAGTTTTACTAACTAAGATTTACCACTTAGTTTCCAGAATCGTTGTTTTCTTAACTAAGGTATACTACTTAGTTCCCTTTCCCGTCAATTTGGATTGGTTAAGTGTCATTAGTCAATTCAATCCAACTTAACCCTCTTCATTTTATCCTGTCAAACTAGTTAAGTGTTATCAGTAATTCATGTTGACTTAACCCCACCACAAACCAAGTTATATTGGTTAAGTATTTCTTATTACTTAACCTTACTCATTCACCCTGTATTGGTTCAGTGTTCCTTTTTAACTTAACCTTGCCCGTCTGTTTTAACTAACCTGTTATTAACGGTTAAGTATTATCCCTTCATGTTTTAGACTTAACCCTATTCCTTTATCAAAATCTGATGGTTAAGTGTTCAAGTTTACTTAACCCTACGGTCTAGCCTAGCTAACATATCAAATTGGCTAAGTGTATTAAATCTTACTTAACCCCAACCTCTAGTCTAGTTAACATGTTAATTTGGCTAAGGGTATTAACTTTACTTAACCCCACTTTCTAGACTAGTTAACATGTTAATTTGGCTAAGTGTTTTCTTAGTTACTTAACCTCGACAAATCTTGTCTTGTTACCATGAGTTTGGTTAAGTGTCCCTGTGGACTTAGCCCTCCATTCTAGCTCAACTGTGCTTAAGTTGGTTAAGTGTTCCTATGGACTTAACCCTCCATTCTAGCTTAACTGTATGAACCTAACCCCACCTACCAGTCTTGTTATCATGTTGAGTTGGTTAAGTGTCTTAGTTAACTTAACCCTAGCATTCTTGTTCTAGCTTTAACTAAATAAATTAAAGCCACGACCACTCACATTAGACAGATATTGTTGCGATTACTGGATGTGCCGGTTGGTTCCGGGCAGATTTACATTGCAACTCAGTCTAACCTCGAGTTAGGCCTATTCGTGTTTTCTAGTTCAAGGGGTTTTGATTAATTTTCAAATCAGTTTTTGAAAGTAACCATCCCGTGAGTCGGATCAGTTAGGGATAGCCAGGGAGAGCAGGAAACTTGTATTTTCCAAACTCAAGCCTAGACACTATCCTCTCTGTCACCCTAGAACTTTCTGGTTTATTATTAAAAGAGATGTCGTTAACCAACCTTTAATTTGTCTAAATTAACATTTCCTCATTTAGGACAAATTTTATAAGTAAATTAATCCTAATTTACTTATTTCCCAATTACTCTTTTAATGTAAGTTGTCAACATTTATTCTTACGGCCCATTTTCCCCTCTATATCATGTTTATGCTTTTTGGTATGTAAACCATACCAAATGAAGTGTCACTAACCATGATTTTGCTAATCCTGACAATTACTCCCAATTATGGCCAATTTTATGCCAATATACTTATCGAGCCAAATTAGCTAATCCAATTCTGGTTTAACATTCTAATTCATGTCAAACTAGACCTATTACTCTAGTTCACAATACAAGATTCAAATTACACATCTTATAATTTATGTCAAATTTATCCAATTTGCATTTCTATGAACATGCCATAATACATGTTCCCAATTTATGCCAATTTCCAAGTTGAACTACGTTTTAGTAAATTTCATATTTTGTCCCAAATCGCATTCCCACCGCTCGTATAATCGTGATTCAATCTAAATTATAGATTCGCAGAAAATAGGTAATGAACCAAAGATTGCTATGAAAAGGATAGATATAACAACTGGCATAAAATGGTTTTGAATAACGACGTAGGTTCAAGAACATGGGTAGACCTAACTTAATAGGTAAATTCCCAAGGTCTAAAACCAAGAATAGACAGAACAGGTTCAAGAACATGGGTAGACCTAACTTAATAGGTAAATTCCCATAGTCTAAAACCAAAGAAAACCAAGGACAAGCAGAATAAATAATCGGGTTTAGCCCCAATTCTCAAAATCACAGAACTTAAGCAACACTTTCCTAGTCAGGAATCATGGAGGTTTAATCACAGATGTCCTTGTTATGTCACAGGCAATAGTTTATGATAATCAAAGGCATAGGTTTTTTCAAGGAAGTAATCCTCATAGTCATAGTCACAATCATAGGCAATGTTCATAGTCATAGGCGGTGTCCATAGTCATAGGCAATGTCCATAGTCATAGGCAAATGTTCATAGTCATAGGCATATGGTTTTTAGGTCCATAGTTTCATAGTCACGGTCTTGTTTGTCTTTGAAACATGACAGTTCTTAATTAGGTCCAAAGAGATAGGCACAGATTCGAATAGAAAGAAAGAGAATTGGCATATTCTTTTATTCCTTCAATTTCATGTCATGAACAAAGAAAAACGTTCAAATCTATAAATAACTGACTTACAGAGATTTAGATTAGAAAAGAAAGATGGCGTTGCTACGATTCGTAGAAAATCATTCGTTGAAGTCGTTTGAACCTCCTTTTGAATCCTAGCTTGAATCTCTTCTTCTTGAAAGTCTTTTGAGCAGCATCTCCTCGTCTTGTTTTATTTTATATATATTATTTATTTATATATTTTAGAGGAGGAGAAGAAGCCATGTCTAACTAGAATCTTCGCAGCATAAGGGTAGAAAAGAATTGTGAATAGAGAAGAAGACCAGGGCTGTTTATATAGTTGCTCAAGACCTTATCGTACACGCAGCGCTGAGTCAGCATTGAACCTAGTTAAGAAAATAGTCCAGGTTCGCAGATGAATCTAGCTTAATCTTATCGTACATGCAGTGCTAAGTCAGCATTGGGTCCCACAAGCTGTTTTGGCGCAGAAATTTGAATTTCGAACTTTTGAATTCCTGGAATTTATTTAACTGTTTTATTCACATGAAATATTCTTATATGTATACAATTCTTTTAACGACCATTTTACGCGTATATATATACGCACAACTTTCATTTTATTTTCCAAATTCAAACGATGTTGCACCGTTGTTTAATTCTTGCCATATTTCATTTACTATAGCCTTATCTTAAATTTTATCTTTCGTATACATATATTTCTGCATATATATATATATTCTCATGTATATACATATATTTTCTTTATTTCCTTATATGTACGTTCTTATCCTTTCAAATTTTGAATTTGTATATGTATATATATTTGCATGTTCAGTTGGCCCTCTTTAAAACAGAGATAAAAATTATGCTGCCGCCGGGGTTCGAACCCCCGACCTCCATGTTACAAATCCAATGCCTTAACCAACTGAGCTACAAAGTCTTTTGTTAATATGTCTTAGAACAATGATAATTATTGTTCTTTCCTTACTTCTCTTTTTCATGTTAGTTACAATATTTAAATTAAACCAATGCATGAATCTTTTTCTTTTAATGTTAATGCATTATGTTTGCAAATCAGTGCATGCAACATATTTACATCGCATGCAACCAATCTTTTCTTTTTTTTTCATATATTAATTAATTTTCATTATACATCACCATATTAATCCTATCTATGGATATATATATACATTTTTAATTACATTAAAAATACGGGGTGTTACAAATGGCGTACTATGCCGTATAGGATTGATACATTTACTTTGAAGTATTTTAAAACTGATTAGACACTAATAATAATATTAAAATATTATTTTCTACGTATCAAGCATGTTTGATTATTATAAGGTAAAACTCTATCCTCCGGTTTGCGTTGCATTGTGTGATGGGACTTGAGTCTTATAATGATTTCATTTTTCTAAAAAGCATTGCGTTGTTTTGAATAAAAATTTATTTAACTTATGCACTGGCAATCCAATGGAGTAAACCCGTTCCGTGTTAGCGACGTGGTCCTGTGATTAGCCATATTGTTAGATAAGTTAGGAAAGATTTCTCATACCAGTCGCATGACTGACTCGTTGTTTGTTTCACTTTGCAAACTCGGGTGCCCTCTTTTTCACACGGGCAGCCAAGTGACAGGTTTAGGTATTATGGATATGTTCTGGATTGGAGCATGCTTAAAGAAAGAAGATGAAGAACATTTCTTTTTTTAATCTTTTATTTATGCTTTGATACATTTAGACATCTTTTGATTATGATGTACTTTATGGAGATTGAGACTTATTTATTTTTGTTGAGACTTCTATTTGCTAAGTGTATCCTGTAACTGTGCACTCTGATGTTTTTGAAGTGTGATGTTGATGACATTCCTATGTCCGCAGTAATGATTTATGTGTTATGATGTTTTCTGAGATCTTCTATTGTTGTAATTATGTTGTATTCCTATGATTATCCTTTATTTCGTACTACGGAAGTTTGGGGTCGTCACATTATTCGTTGGTTTCGTGTCAAAATTCCGGACGACATGGAGTTGGTTTGATAGGATTTGGAGACTGCCAAATTTTTGGCGTTCTTTTGGATTTCTGATTCGACGCAAAACTAAAAGTGAGTGATTAAACTCACTCATGCATAACTACAATATTTGATTAGTAGTTAAATTAAAAAAGTCATGTTATGATACAATTGTATTGGTTGTTGTTTGGTAGTTTAAAATTCATATTTTGGTTGATTTGCGTTGATAGTATAACATAATTTAACTACTAAATTAAATTGTGTAGTTAAGTTAAAATTGAAAATTAATTGCTAGTTTAAACTTGACACCTGATAACTAGTAAATTGATGTAATATTGAATCCGATGGATTGATTTTCATGGATGCCTTTGATTAACTTGTTTGATATATCGATGTTTAGTTGTGTGATTCACTCTGCTATTTACCTTATTTGTGTATGACTATTGTTTTCGTTGATTAATCTCAACCTTTCACCTTATATGTTACATGCATCTAATAAAATTGTGGTTAATCATTAAAATTGAATTAAGAACTTAGGTTGAAATGATAAATAACTATGATCCCTTATTTGAATTGAAATGATATATAACTATCCTTGAAATATTAAAATTAAATTTAAGTATCACTTGGCCATAGGATAGAAAATTATATATAGACATCGGTTGGTTATATAAATTTTGTTTCGAATTTTGAAATATTATTTTAAAGGAAATATAAACGATGTTTTATAAATTAATTCACTTTGAATTTGAACTTTGAAATTTAAAAGTTAAAGGAAATTATTTAATGTTATAAACCAAAGCTAAAAAATTGAAGTTGAATTGTTTTAAAATTTAAAATAAGTTTACGGTAATGCTTATGGAAATAATAATTAAATTTCCAACATTCATTTTCGTCTTCAAACTAGTATAACCTCTTATTTCATCTCTTCAAAAATCCCAACCACCTACTTATTTCCTAGAATTAGTGCTTTCATAAAGCCAAACTATTTTCATTATTTAGAAAATTAGTGCTATATACTCAATCAAATGGTATAAGTATAATCACACTACATATGTGGGTCGAACAATGTCAAATGGTACATTGTTTATTATAAAACCCAACAATTTTATTAAATTTCTAAAGCCTTGCAAAATATTAACTATTTCCAACATCTTTACTATCTCAAACTAGTACCATCCGTTGGTTAATAATGAAGTTGTTCAAGTTAGAGTATTTTATTTACCTCTCAAACCTTGACTCGACAATGTGCTTATCTTAAGATAGATAAAAGTTTGTAACCCCAAAGCAAATATTATTTATAATATCAAAAAAATCTCATTTACTATTCAATATGGTTTTATAACACATTCCTTACATTTGGAAAGTCTTCTTTAAATTATAATCACTTTTAAGTAATTAGTTGATTAAGTAAACTCTTACTTAAACACAAAACCTTTAGCTTTGACTTCTTTAATACACTTCATTTACAACCTGGATTTCATTACAAAATCCATTTATCGAATCTTTACACAAATCCTTTTTAGTAACTTATTATAACTTAACATGTTTTATTTTCAATGGTTAATTTACCAAATCTTTTACAAAAATCCATTTAACATTTTTTTCCTTTGCATTTTAGAAATCATTCTTTCCATTACAATTGTTTTGCTTAATTCAGTTATTAAGTAAATGCTCATTTAAAACCATTTCACTTGATTTAAACTTATTTTATAAACCTAGTTTAAAAAACTTGGATTTTATACAATGAATTCCAATTAAAAAGTAATCACTTTGATTATTATTAATTAAAAATAATAATTTACTTCATCATTGGTAGTTAACTACCTTATTAACTAGGAACAAAATAGTTGATCTCTTTTAAAAGTTATTAAAATAATAACCAACTTCATTTATAATAAATAACTCGATAATTATCTTTATATACAATTAATTAAAAGATAAATTAACTTTTGTAAACATTTATTAAGTTTAAGTAAATATTTGTCAAAACCATTTCTATAGATTAATTGAAACAAATTAATCTAATAACCAATTTCAATTGAAATAGTTAACTTGGTCAACTTGAAACATAAGTTAACTTGTTAACTGATTTTGTAACACCCCACCTCCGCCAGGGTGGCTCTTGCAAGCACTCTGACTTTGGAGGGGCGTTTGAATCAGGTAAACATGCATAATGATATATCAAGGCAGAACAAGAACATATGTATATATGTAAACAGAGTAAATAAGATAAGTAAAACAGCGGAAGATTTCAAACTATTTCAAAACAAGTATGATACAACATAATGTCAACTTTCCAAATACACAAGTCTAGATAAAAACAACATCACTGAAAAACTGAAATACATAAGTACTATCCCCAAAATAAGTGATAACCATAGCTAGCTTCATGTCAAGACCGTACATGAGCTAAAATCCCACAAGCAAGCGATCAGAAATCCAAGCTAAGCTCCAGCGTTCCCACCCTGAGAACCTGGGGGGAAACGGAAGAAAAGAGGCGAAAGAAAACAGGTCAGTCAAAAAGACTGAGTAAGCCCTACTACAATCAATGTAAACTGATAAAGTTAACTGGCATGAGAAGCAGGGATGAACATAAGGATAACAACATACTAGCATGATGATTAACTAACAAGGTAGATAAAGGTGTCATCGCATAATCAGGTTTAAGGTTTTTCACCACAGGTGTACCAGCATTCTAACATGTCATGTATAAACAAGAATTTATCCCTTGGCCTAAACTTGGCCCAGTATCAGGTGTTTGACTTAAATCAAGATCCAACTTCTTGGTACCAATTCTAGTATAACAGGATTAGGTGTTACCCCAATGTTTACATCGAAACAGGACGGAACAGAATGGTCCATACAGAGATAGAGTTTGGGAAAAACGGGCTTTTACCACCCTAACAGATAAAGTACAGAAACGGAATGCTAACAATAATGGGCCTTTACCACCCTAACAGAACAGAGTACAGAAACGGAATACTACAATTAGGTGTACACTAGTAGTGGGCCTTTACCACCCTAACAGACGGCACCACGCAGAAACAGACGGGTGTTACCACCCAACAAAACAGACGGTACCAACAGAATCGGACAGAGCTAAGTGTACCCTAAATCCTACCCAAGCGATCAGCTCCCTAATACATAAATACCCTGTGTCGGCCCCACGATAGGGTGTATCACTCCCTAAAGTGGCAACCAATTGGCACAGGCACATTTACAGATGTCACGGTGTCTTACATCCTCAGAGGCAGACCGGGATCCATGCACGCACATGACCCGGTTGGAACGCACCATCAACACCCATCGCCATTATCACAATGAACCACTTATAATTAGTTCAGTAAGCGTGCCCGGACCCTACCTACAGTTGGGTCAAAGTTTTGATACCAGAAAGGGTTACTGACTAATATGGGTCCCAAACAACAAATGACACAAGTATTCCCCCTTGTGTCCCCAGACTATCAGATTCAGATTAACTTATTAACAGAGTTCAGAAATACAAAGTTCAGACGATCAGTTTTCAGACTAACGGATCAGATAACAGATTTACAAACTTGCCTAACTTGGTGTGGGTCCTACAGATCCGCAAAACAGGTTCGTTTAATTTATCAATCAAGTTAGTTTATCCAGACCAGGTATCAAATTGGTTCTCAGCCTTATCGAATTACTGAGTTGGATTGGTTAAGTATAGTTCAACTTAACCCCGTTAAATTACCGAGTTCAAATTGGTTAAGTGTAGGTTAACTTAACCCCGTTAATTTACCAAGTTCAGATTGGTTAAGTATCATAAGTCAAATTTACTTAACCTTATCATGTAGCATTAATTAATTAATGTGCCTTAACCTCTCACATTAGACTTTGTTGCGGTTACTAGTTAAGCCGGGCGGGTCCGGGTAGCTTTACACCACAACTTGGTCTAACCTCGGGTTCAAGGTACAACATGGCCAACTTCTCACATTGGGTCCTATTGTTTGTAGCAACTAGTTAAGCCGGTCGGTTCCGGGTAGTTTTACGCTACAAACTCAACCCAACCTCGAGTTGGTCACACTTATATTTTCTAAGTGTCATGTCCATCATGTTTCCAAAACATATTACAAGTTTTCAAGAATTTGGGTAGACCTAACTTTATAGGTAAATTCCCAATGGGTAGACCTAACTTAATAGGTATATTCCCAATGGGTAGACCTAACTTAATAGGTAAATTCCCAATCTTATGTTTTTATGTCTTTTGAGTTTTACCCAACCCCAAACGCAATCCCATCGCTTACATATCGCAATAGCGCATAAAGGATAGAAAGAGGGAACTTGGCATAATCATGACATAAAGGTGTTGAAGCCACAAGTTTTACATGGTGGCATATGAAATGTACATATGTTCATATACTTGCATTAGGCCACAAAAGTATGCATAAAACCAAACTTAGCATATAAGTGATACATGGTGATAAATGACATGTAGAAGTTGCCATAAGTTCGCATTTAGCCTCACATGCAAGTTATCATAAGGGATATGATAACTTACATGTTGCCAAAATGCAACCTTTAGCATAAAGCTTGAAGCTTTATATTCATATACTCAAGATAAGCTTGCATAACATGATAACATGATAACATGAACAAAATGATCAACCCAAACTTGCATAACACAACTTGCATATCATATGGCAAACTTGCATATCAAACTTGCATAACATAACATGATAAACTTGCATATCATAACATATCAAACTTGCATAACATAACATGATAAACTTGCATATCATAACATATCAAACTTGCATAACATAACATGATAAACTTGCATATCATAACATATCAAACTTGCATAACATAACATGATAAACTTGCATATCATAACATATCAAACTTGCATACATAACTTAGTAAACTTGCATATCATGGCAAACTTGCATATCATAATGATCAACCAAACTTGCATCATTCATTTAACTTTAGAGTTTAAATATGAAAGTAGAAAAGGGCTTACAATGCTTATGAAGACACAAAAATATGACAAAGCCCTTATGCAATCAAATAGACCCAAAATGCAAGCTCTAATAGAAAAACCATTGAGCCAAAATGATCAAAACCCTTGCTTTATGATGTAAATATGGAAACTTGACTTGAATGTAAGCTAATGACACTCATACAAGCTTGAAAACACTTGTATGCATGGAAAATCTCTCATAGAAACTTATTTAGGAATTTTATGAAGAGAGTGGAGGCCATGAGAGGAATGATTTTTCCATAGTTTAGTTACTTGAATGAATAATGATGATTTAGGGTTAGGTTAGGGGCTTATTTATAGAGATTAGGATTAGTTCTAGCCTTTGGATTAAACCCTAATTCCAATCTCAGCCCTTAAAACCGAATCTGGCCCCAAAACCTAACCAAAACCCAAGATGGTGCACCAGGCAAAACTGCCCGGCTGAACCAAGTCGATAGCCAAGTCGACAGGGCTGTCGACTTGGGTTCAACCAAGTCGACTCCCAAGTCGACAGGGCTGTCGACTTGGGTGCTCTGGCGGGAATTTTCCCGCCTAGCCCAATCTGACCGTTTTTCGAATTTTGAACCCGAAATTCGAAATCTGTTTTGAACTTGAAATTTTCTGAAAACTTCATTGGGCCTTAATCGGGTCATACGGACTCCGATTTTCGAAAACTCAGACTCTATTTCGAGTATTTTTCCGAGACGAACGCAATGGCATAGCCCGTTTCCCTTGATTCAGATTTTTAAATTAAATTCTGCCTCGATTTACGTTATAATAGGTTATCAGAAATACGGGTTGTTACAGATTTCAACTAATCCTTCGCCTTAAATTATTTAATAATATAATTAATTTAATATAATCTCACTTGATTTTTGAATTACTCCAACTATTAACCCTTAGGTTAATTTTTGAATTACTTGCTTGCAAAACTTATTAAAAGCATAAAAATTTGCTGTATGAAATATGTTATGATTACTTTTATAAAAACCAATCATGAATGTCAATTTATTTATAAAACTTCTATTTTATATAACTTTTATGAAATAAAATTGAAAACCTTGCTTCAGTTATAAAAATAAATTTTACAACTTAAACTTCATCAATTCCCCTGAAGGCGAATCATCATCTTAAAAGGATGGGTTTTTGGTCATCCGCTGCCAATCACTTAATCAATATCATTTATTGATTAACAACACATCAAATGTCGAATTCAATTTAACGGTCAACACCCAAACAGAATTTAACGTTACTTGGGTTAAACAGTTCATATATTAAAAATATGAAATCAAGTAACTTGCGAAATATTTTGAGGAATCCTGTTGAATCCCTTCAATCTATTTTTCCCTACATCACAGCTCATAGAATCATTTAATAAATGCATATGAAATAAAAATGCTAATCTAATTCATTTAAAATGACGAAAATATAAATATTGTTAATCATCGAACAAACAATAAACATCCAAAGCATCCAAACACATAATTTATACTAACTATAGTAAATTTTAATTATATCAATTTAATCACGTCATAGTATTTCAGAAAGCATGAGAATTAACTCACATTTCGTTTCCAAATGACGATTTCAGGTCGATTTATATAATTTCAACTAGCGTTTGAAATTACATAAAATTCCAGTTGCCTCCAAATCACTCGAAACCAATTCTTACTCGTAGTGCTCGTGGATACGATTCCAACACTTCTTGTTTCATCTCATTATGTTCACGTATGAAAAAGTTATACGAGTTACAATTTTAACTTGAATTAAAAATAATCTATATAATCACTAATAACAGTGAGTAATGCTAATCACATTTATTATTGTTAAACTAATCTCGTTTACCTCCGCTAACCCATGCATAACACCCTTGTTTTCAGCCATAAGAACCCATCGCCAATCGCAACTTCAAGTGATTGTTGCTCCACCCCCGACTAATCGGACATTCACTTAACACCACGACACATCTACCTTCCCCTCAACCCCCCACGCACAGAGACCCGACCTCCATCACTCCCTCCATCACAACAAATTTCATGTTGAACGGAAATTATTCATGATAGAAATTCTCCACCCACAGGCCATTGAAGTAGGCCATAACACCGCCAGCGCCTCCGCCTCCCTCTTCCCCTCCACTTTCCTTAAGACGACCCCAGCAGAAAACGATCCACGCCGCCGCAAATTGAGAAAGTACGAACAGAGCTTGGGCACAGTTTTTGATGGTTTTTGGCCACCTCCGGCCATCGTGCCACCCAAAATTCAGTCGTGCCTTCGCCTCGTCACCACCTACGCCTCTCCAATTGGGACCTTCAACTAATTCGGCCTCTAAATCTGTAATGACCCGGATATTTCGTCGGTAAATTTAGAATATTTAATGAGGTTTAAATATTGAAATAAAAAATATAAAAGAAATTTTATATTTGATTATCAATTTAAAAGCCGAAATATAATTTACTTTGAATTTATATAATTTTCGAAATACGAAGTTAATTGAATTCAAGAGTTCAGACTATACTGAAATTGATTCAGATAATCAATAGAAATTCAAAACTGAATAATAATGATAATATTTATTTATTATCGAGGAGAATAAATTGTCTGAAATTAATTTATATTGATTTAAATTAATATCTTTCACAGACGATCGAAATTGGACTTCGTGACCTATCCCATTGGGTTTAGAATGGTAGTATTACCCTAAGATTGTCATCTGTTGGGTTCAGAACGGAGTTCGGAATCAAAGTAACGGATCCAGTTAAATTTAATTTAAATTAAAAGAAAATATGATGTTGTGTGAACCAAAACCAAACTACGGTGGCTCCTCCCTCTCCACAAAAACAAAACAACGGTGGGTTCTTTATCTCCACGAACCAAAGCAGAATGGTGGCCTTCTCTCCTCCTCATTTCATTCAGCATTTGCTGTTGATTCTAAACCACAATCCTCTCTTATAAAACCACACCGTTCCTATCAAAATCAGAGTTCTTGTTCCTTTTCCAATTTCCACTCCTCAGACAAAAAGAAGAAGAAGATGAAATCCGCGGTTCAATTCACTATCGCGACCGAAGATATCGAGTTCTCCGAAGCTCGCTCAAGTGCTCGCAAATCAAGAGGGGCTTGCGACTTTTGAGGCATCCGAGTAGAGGACCTGGATTTGATTTGGTAACTGCGATTTGGGGGAGAATGATCGATGGAGGCAATCGATGGTATAAGTGCGATTTGGGGGCTCGCTTCTCAAAGACGAAAGGTGAACGTCGAGTTCGATGGTGAAGTTACGATCTCAACTGGGTTCGAAGTTGTGGGTTTTTCTCGATAACGATGGAAGGTCGGTCGATGGCTTCAGGGTGTCAGCAGGTTGAGGGACACGGCTGCCAATTCTCGAGGTCCAGCTCGAGTAGAACACCGATCAACTATCGATTTGGGGAGCTCGATTTTGGGATGGGGAAAGTGCTGCAGTCTCAATGAGGAAGAACAGGAGCTCATGTTAAGTTGGATTCGGCTGACGAGGAAGAAGATGGTGGCTTGAACAGAAATGGGAAGGAAGGATTTGACAAAGATTTAGGTAAACCAAAATCTTAATTAATCTAGTTAAGGTCTTATGATTTAATTAGATTAGTTTAAAATTTGGTTAGTTAATAGTTAAAATTAATTTAGTATCCGTTAAAAAGGAGGAAAAAAATAGTTTATTTAATATAAAATGATAAATAGTGATTAAATAAATGAAATAAATAAATAAATTATTTTTGATACGAATATTGCAAATAAGTATAATTTATTTATACAATAACAGATCTCGGTGAAACGAGATGATTGGCTTAACATCGTTACTTCTCAATGGAATTAAAGTGGGAACCAGAATGGATTGGAAATAAAAATCATAGGTGAGTAAACCTCACTCACCATTTAATTAGAATTATTTCTAATTGTTAAAAATAATTGCTATGCTTGTTTGAATATTGTTTGGTTGATTTAAAATATATATTAGTTATTTAGGACTATTATATATATATATATTGGGTTGATGATTGGTTGGATTCCCGCAGTTTCATTAGCGGATGCCCGCGGTTTCATAGCGGATGATTACCCTATACGCCCCACGCTATGATTAGTGGATGACCTTCATACCGCGATATCCTGCCTCGAAGCAGGATGGGTATTACTATGTTGACTAACCTCTGTGGATGCAGGAAAACAGGTTGGAGGAATCCAACTGGATTCCTCAAAAATATATTATCTGTTGTTGTTTGTTTGATTTCATATATATTCATATATGATGTGTTAAAAATCAAATGATTGAAAATTGGTTGATTTGATTGTTTAAATATAACTGGGGCTTGGGATATTGATTTATAAAAATTTCAAAAAGGGTATTTGAAATTTAAAAGGGGAATTCAATTTTTATAAATAGAATTTGAATTTTAAATGAAGTATAGAAACATTAACTTGTTTTGAATATATATAAACAAGTAATTGAATTTATAAACTTTGTTTATAAATGAAATATGGAATTTGAATCGAATTTATAAACTTTGTTTATAAATGAAAATGTGGGATTTGAATGGAATTTATAAACGTTGGTTATAAATGGAAAGGTGGGATTTGAATTGAAGTTATAAACGTTGTTTATAAATAATGCCGAGAATTCAAATGGACTTTAAACTATAGATTTGAATATAGAAATTCAAATGGACTTTAAACTATAGATTTGAATATAGAAATTCAAATGGACTTTAAACTATAGATTTGAATATAGAAATTCAAATGGACTTTAAACTATAGATTTGAATATAGAAATTCAAATGGACTTTAAACTATAGATTTGAATATAGAAATTCAAATGGACTTTAAACTATAGATTTGAATATAGAAATTCAAATGGACTTTAAACGATTTGAATATAGGATTTAAATTGAATTTAAACAATAGAATTTGAATAGATTTGAATAATAGAATTCAAATGGAGTTTAACTATAGAATTTGAATATAGAATTCAAATGAAGCTTAAATATAGGGATGCAAATAGAATGCAAATGAAGTTTAAATAAACTGAATTCAAATAGAATTGAATTGAAATTTGAATAAGAAGTCGATAAGGAAACGAGAGTATGAGTATAATTAGAATTTGTTAATATGCAAGTTAAAATATATTTGAACATGTCATGTTCAAATATGAAGGTGAAATAGAATGAAAAGTTAAGTAACAGATTTAATTACCAAATTGAGTTAAAACGATTGGTATAGTTAAAATAGATTGGACAGGTATAGACATACAGGAGACAGGTATGGAATAAAGTATAGAAGTGAAATAAATAGAATGCCCGACAAAAAGGTATGTATTTAATTCATATATGAGATTTTATGCGCTGTATCGGCAAGCCGCTTGGCTTTTTCTTTTTCTTTTTGAGATGAGAAGGACCGGGAAAGCTATTTGAAATTTCCCGATGCTCCTGGTACAAAGGAGGTTATGGCGAATTTTTCCGGGAATTTAAGGAGATAGAATATTTTTAAGATAATTTGATAGTTAGAAATCAACGTATCGAAATATATAGAAGTCGATAAGAAAACGAACTTAGAAATAGAATAGTATAATCAAAAAGGAAGTATAAGAATAAAATCTAGTAGGATTAGAAAGAGAAAATGTATATGTGTTTAAAGGTGAATAATCAGTTGTATGGTATTGATTATTCGAGTAAGTAGTCTTGTCTGTTTTGACGTTAAGTGTTATTCGGTCAAGGTCTGAGAGGTAATTATACCCCAACTTGGTTGATTTCATGATATACCGATAAGTAGCAAGATTCAGGCTCGAAGATCAATGTGGAATAAGAATTAGTTAAATACTGTATTTGGGTTGTCGTAACGATGTTTTACACAACATCTGTTTTAACCCAAATATGTGCAAAGCTTGGAAATGGAATAATGAACGTTTCCTAAGTATAGGAATAAACGAGATGGGAAAGAGATAAGTAATTGGAATATTTTCCAATTATAAATAACATATATTTTCTAAAGTTTAGAAAATAAAAGAAGGCGATATATGGAAATGTTTTCCAAATAACATATAAGGCCAATATGGTTATTGAAAATATTTGGTTAACAAATATTGATAAGAAATAGAGAAGAGATTTAATTAATGGAATATTAATTAAAGGCTCAGTAAGTGTTGGATGTTTGGATGAACACTTGTTTTATTCGATAGTTAAATCATCGACTATCGAAACACTTGTTTTTATTCGATAGTTAAATCACAGACTATCGAAGTTTTGACCATCGTTGTCAATATGGAGAGACCGGTTGGGTTATTATCCGAAGAACCACTCCATATCGGCAGTAGCGTGCGAATCAGATTATATAAAAATAATCGAAGACGGAGTAGAGTGCAAGGACTTTTTCTATTAATAGAAATAGTGCCTTCGGTTCATCCTGTTCCTGGATGACTTGTATGGATGAATGTCTGACAGAGTATTTCCAGAAAGGTCACGTACATTGATTTCTTCAACCGTACCAAGAGTGGAAGCGGAGAAGGGCACTTCTTTAGCTAACACGTAATGTACTGTTGTAGACGTCAATTAGTGATTTTCGATGGATCTGGCAATGTGGCATTCGAAGTGAATCTGATGTGATGATACAGCGTAACCTCTGGCCTCAACAACCAGGAAATGACAAAAATCGGGCAGGCAACATGGCTATGTAGGTCGCACCTATTAGGGTGTATAATCACCTATCTAGAGAATATTCATTTGCTTCTTTAATCTATCAATGCTGTCCCATATATATATATATATATATGATCCCAACCGTTGGTGATATACATTCGATACACTCAAGCGAAATGAGTGGTCGGTCATGTGTGGCTGAGTTGCAAGATGTTCTTGTTGAACTCTAGTGTATCGTTCCTAGAGTACACTGATCGGAAGGTGATTCCATACCTTGTCATAGTTGGAAATCCATTACCCAATACGTGCTTGCGGTTTTGATTGTAAATTATATATGTGGAACGTGAGATGCAAGCGTTTCCACTAGATTGTTATCTACTTGATATAGACATTATTATAATATCAAAAGGTTTTTGATATAAAGATATTTTGGATTCTCATAAGGGAAAAACCGTTCCGTTATGCGGCATGGTCTTATGAGATATCGTTTACTTGTTCGAACTGTTTTTAAACTGTTTTACTCATACCAGTCCCATGACTGACCCGGAGTTTACTTTGTTGTTTTCCCTAAACTCTTGGGTGCCTAAATTTGTACGGGCAGTCAAGTAGTTCAGGATTTTTCAGATATATCTAAAGGAGCTTGGAGCAGGAGGCTTCAGCATTATCCAGTTATAGTTATTCTGTTGTGTTGTAAGTGTTGTAATTTGATAATGATGTATATTTCAAATACAGATGTATATTTCAAGGATATGTTATCTATTATATGTTATTCGTTCCGCTGTGAGATTCGTGTTACTCTGATGTTGTGTTCTTCTTCTTCTCCTATTCTAATTTTCTATCTTATCTATCCTCATCCTCTAACTTCTTTCTAATAATGGTTCGAATTTCTGTGTTATTTGGGTTGGACTTGTGTTATTTAGTCAGCTCAAATTCTACCAGATTTTCGGGTCATTACATTTGGTATCAGAGCTTAGGTTGAGCGAATACCTAGGCTTGTTGGAATGTGCTCATTAGAGATAGGATCAGTAGTATCCTAGAATGAGTTGAGTGTATATATATACGAGAGAGCGTACTTGTTATTTGATATAAAAACTGTTTTATATTGTGTTGACTAGTCTGTTGAGTGGATTATAAATTTAGGTCGAATCGTGGGACGCCATGATGTCGATAGGAGTTTATAAACACTTGAACAGAAAATTGGACATGATATTGTTTTTAAATAGTTGAGTTGATTGTTAGGATTATAATCGGATTAGATTATAAAAACAGAAATAGTTATATATAACCAATGGAATTTGTATATGAAATCAAATATACAAAGGAGATGAAATTGAAATTGAATTCCAACCAGAATTCAGAATTTAAAATCCTGGGAGTTTGGAAAATATTTTTCTAAATGGTGTTTGAAAGAAATAAAGCACTGAACTCATTCAGTAGCTGGGAAATAATTCTGATGATGATCGCAACCTCATCAGTGTTCATTTTCGAGTTTCTAAGTGATGAATTGCTGCCTTAGAAAAGTTTTGATGGAAATTTGTTTGAAAGGAAAAACAAGTTGTTGGAAAATTCAATGTTTTGAATTTGAGATAGATAAATATATATATATATTTATATTACTTCAAAGGAATTTTGAAATGAGAAATGGGAATATATTTCAAATAGAAGTAAAATAAAGGAATTTGAATATATATATATATATATAATTCAAATAGAAGTGAAATAGAATTTGAATTCAAAGGAATTCAAATGGATTTGAATAAAGAAAAGTCAAATAGAGATTTGAATATTAGAATTCAAATGGAATTTGGTTAAATAGAATTTCAAAGAAAATATAAAGTTTGAAATATAATTTGAATTCAAAGGAGTTAAAATAGAATTTGAATTCAAAGGATTTCAAATTGAAATTGAACAAAGGAGTTTAAATAGAAATCGAATAAAGGATTTCAAATGGAATTTGAAATGGATTTTTGAATAAAGAAAATTCAAATAGGAATTGAAGATAAGAAATTCAAATAGGAATTGAAGATAAGAAATTCAAATAGGAATTGAAGATAAAAAATTCAAATAGAATTTGAAGATAAGAAATTGAAATAAAATTTGAATAGAAGAAAATTCAAATAGAAATTGAGTAAAAGGAAATTCAAATATAGAGTTTGAATAAAGAAATTCAAATGGAATTTGAATATTGTAAATATACAGGGTTTGAATATTAGAAGAGAAATAGATCGGGAATATTGTGTTGAAATGGAAAAATGGATTTGATATTTATTAAATATATCAGAATGGAGTTGAATTTATTATAAACAAAGTTAAAACGTTTATATTTATAAATATAATTAAAACGAGCTCGCCATAGCACGGCAGTTCGTAAATTGGCGACTCGAACTTCAATCGAGTATACAAGACTCAAATTAAGTCGGAATTCTGTGAAACAAGAATCGTCGAGACCGGTTGAACGATAGTTTTCTAACGAAAGAGAAAAATCAGGATTTCGTCGTATAGATTTTGAGATAGGTCAAAATCAAATTTCAAAAAGTGCAGCGCCAGAAACCATTTAAAACCACAATGGTTTATATATATAAGTAAAAGGATTTTTTTAAAAGTAAATAAAATCCGAATGGCCATGAGAAAAATATAGACTTAAGTTATAAAATGAATGTGAACTCAAGTGAAGTAGATAAAATAATTTGGGAAACAATGATCATATTTCTGATTATTGGATAGAATTAACTAAATTGGAGAATAATTAGTTAAAGGAAATTTGAATCGAAATTGAGTTTTTGGATAAGTGACAGAGATTGAGAATTTATATTCGAAATCGAAATATAACTCGAGTTGAAAATATAATTAGATTAATTTATAATTAAGTTGACCTATATTTGAACAAGTTGTATTCAAATAAAAAGGATGAAATAGGCAAAACGGTTAATTAGCAACTAGTTAATGGGAATTTGAATGATTGAAATTAAATTAAACTTAAGTAAGTTAAATGGATCGAAATGGATAAACTGAGTAAAATCAATGTGAATGAAATATAAATTGGGTGTGAATAAAGGAAATAGATTTGTAAAACCAAATACAAAGGAAGTTATATGCAAACAAATGAAAGGAGAAATATTTGTAAAAACATTTACAAATAAAATTTAGAAGGGAATATTTGTAAAACATTTACAAATAGATTAAATGGAAATATTTATTTATAGAAAATAAATAGAATGTTATAGATGAGATATTTATTTGTTAAATAAATAAAATTTAATCAAAGGAATATTCGGAAGATGAATAGAAAATGGAAATCTGTTTTTAACAAATAAATTGAAAGGATTAATTTATAAATAATAGTTTATAAATTAAATTAAGTATTTATCATTCGATAAATGGAATATATAAGTCTGAACTTATATAGAGAAGAGATATTGGTTTTTAACACCGATTGTTTTAAATAGAAGGGGTATACAACACTTGTATAAGTGAAGTAACGTTATTAAAGAGAACATTTATAAAGTGAAGAACCGTTACTAAAAGTAAATCTTTATAAATGAATAAAACGTTATCCAATAGGAGTTATTCGAATAGGAGAAGTCGAATAGAGTTAGAATAAATCGATTAGAGTAAGAATTAACCAGTTAGAGTTAATCAGTTAGGGTTAATCCATAGAGTAAATTGAATATTAGTTATTCAATTAGAATTTATCGAATATTTGTTATTCAAATTAAGAGTTAACCAGATAGAGTTAATTGAACATAGTTAATCGAATTAGGATTTAATTGAATGATAGTTATTCAATTAAAGTTGGTCGAATATAGTTATGGAGATAGAGTTAGTCAAACATAGTTACCCAGGATAAGTTACCATTTCGTACGACTGCTAGCGTAATTCGCAGGGCTGCAGATAGCCTAGGGCGGTCGGATGTTTCCTGGGAGAATCGGGCGTAACCATTGTGATCGCTGTGATCTAGAGTCAAGCGAATGGAGTTAAATCGAATATAGTTTATTCGAAAGGAATTATCGAATATAGTTTATTCGAATAGAGTTAAAGGAGTTATCGAATATAGTTTATTCGAAATGAGTTATCGATTATTTGTTAATCGAAAAGAGTTATCGATTAGTTTAATCGAAGTGAGTTACAGAATATTGGTTATTCAAAGGAGTTATCGAATTTAGTTATTCGATGGAGTTAATCGAAAAGAGTTAAATCAATAAGAGTAAATTGAATAGAGTAAATCGAATATAGTTTATTCGAAGAAAGGTTTTCGAATCTAGTTATTCGAAAGAGAGATTTTCGAATATAGTTATTCAAAAGGAGGAGTTATCGAATAGAAATTTATTTGAAAGAGAGTTACGTAAGGAAGTTTGAAATGTTGAGTATCAACATAAATAAGTTTTGAAAAGATAAATGGGTTTGTAGCACTTTTTCTACCTTAGCAATTTCGAGGACGAAATTATTTTAAGTGGGGAAGAATGTAATGACCCGGATATTTCGTCGGTAAATTTAGAATATTTAATGAGGTTTAAATATTGAAATAAAAAATATAAAAGAAATTTTATATTTGATTATCAATTTAAAAGCCGAAATATAATTTACTTTGAATTTATATAATTTTCGAAATACGAAGTTAATTGAATTCAAGAGTTCAGACTATACTGAAATTGATTCAGATAATCAATAGAAATTCAAAACTGAATAATAACGATAATATTTATTTATTATCGAGGAGAATAAATTGTCTGAAATTAATTTATATTGATTTAAATTAATATCTTTCACAGACGATCGAAATTGGACTTCATGACCTATCCCATTGGGTTTAGAATGGTAGTATTACCCTAAGATTGTCATCTGTTGGGTTCAGAACGGAGTTCGGAATCAAAGTAACGGATCCGATTAAATTTAATTTAAATTAAAAGAAAATATGATGTTGTGTGGACCAAAACCAAACTACGGTGGCTCCTCCCTCTCCACAAAAACAAAACAACGGTGGGTTCTTTATCTCCACGAACCAAAGCAGAATGGTGGCCTTCTCTCCTCCTCATTTCATTCAGCATTTGCTGTTGATTCTAAAACCACAATCCTCTCTTATAAAACCACACCGTTCCTATCAAAATCAGAGTTCTCGTTCCTTTTCCAATTTCCACTCCTCAGACAAAAAAAAGAAGAAGATGAAATCCGCGGTTCAATTCACTATCGCGACTGAAGATATCGAGTTCTCCGAAGCTCGCTCAAGTGCTCGCAAATCAAGAGGGGCTCGCGACTTTTGAGGCATCCGAGTAGAGGACCTGGATTTGATTTGGTAACTGCGATTTGGGGGAGAATGATCGATGGAGGCAGTCGATGGTATAAGTGCGATTTGGGGGCTCGCTTCTCAAAGACGAAAGGTGAACGTCGAGTTCGATGGTGAAGTTACGATCTCAACTGGGTTCGAAGTTGTGGGCTTTTCTCGATAACGATGGAAGGTCGGTCGATGGCTTCAGGGTGTCAGCAGGTTGAGGGACACGGCTGCCAATTCTCAAGGTCCAGCTCGAGTAGAACACCGATCAACTATCGATTTGGGGAGCTCGATTTTGGGATGGGGAAAGTGCTGCAGTCTCAATGAGGAAGAACAGGAGCTCATGTTAAGTTGGATTCGGCTGACGAGGAAGAAGATGGTGGCTTGAACAGAAATGGGAAGGAAGGATTTGACAAAGATTTAGGTAAACCAAAATCTTAATTAATCTAGTTAAGGTCTTATGATTTAATTAGATTAGTTTAAAATTTGGTTAGTTAATAGTTAAAATTAATTTAGTATCCGTTAAAAAGGAGGAAAAAATAGTTTATTTAATATAAAATGATAAATAGTGATTAAATAAATGAAATAAACAAATAAATTATTTTTGATACGAATATTGCAAATAAGTATAATTTATTTATACAATAACAGATCTCGGTGAAACGAGATGATTGGCTTGACATCGTTACTTCTCAATGGAATTAAAGTGGGAACCAGAATGGATTGGAAATAAAAATCATAGGTGAGTAAACCTCACTCACCATTTAATTAGAATTATTTCTAGTTGTTAAAAATAATTTCTATGCTTGTTTGAATATTGTTTGGTTGATTTAAAATATATATTAGTTATTTAGGACTATTATATATATATATATTGGGTTGATGATTGGTTGGATTCCCGCAGTTTCATTAGCGGATGCCCGCGGTTTCATAGCGGATGATTACCCTATACGCCCCACGCTATGATTAGTGGATGACCTTCATACCGCGATATCCTGCCTCGAAGCAGGATGGGTATTACTATGTTGACTAACGTCTGTGGATGCAGGAAAACAGGTTGGAGGAATCCAACTGGATTCCTCAAAAATATATTATCTGTTGTTGTTTGTTTGATTTCATATATATTCATATATGATGTGTTAAAAATCAAATGATTGAAAATTGGTTGATTTGATTGTTTAAATATCACTGGGGCTTGGGATATTGATTTATAAAAATTTCAAAAAGGGTATTTGAAATTTAAAAGGGGAATTCTATTTTTATAAATAGAATTTGAATTTTAAATGAAGTATAGAAACATTAACTTGTTTTGAATATATATAAACAAGTAATTGAATTTATAAACTTTGTTTATAAATGAAATATGGAATTTGAATCGAATTTATAAACTTTGTTTATAAATGAAAATGTGGGATTTGAATGGAATTTATAAACGTTGGTTATAAATGGAAAGGTGGGATTTGAATTGAAGTTATAAACGTTGTTTATAAATAATGCCGAGAATTCAAATGGACTTTAAACTATAGATTTGAATATAGAAATTCAAATGGACTTTAAACTATAGATTTGAATATAGAAATTCAAATGGACTTTAAACTATAGATTTGAATATAGAAATTCAAATGGACTTTAAACTATAGATTTGAATATAGAAATTCAAATGGACTTTAAACGATTTGAATATAGGATTTAAATGGAATTTAAACAATAGAATTTGAATAGATTTGAATAATAGAATTCAAATGGGGTTTAACTATAGAATTTGAATATAGAATTCAAATGAAGTTTAAATATAGGGATGCAAATAGAATGCAAATGAAGTTTAAATAAAGAGAATTCAAATAGAATTGAATTGAAATTTGAATAAGAAGTCGATAAGGAAACGAGAGTATGAGTATAATTAGAATTTGTTAATATGCAAGTTAAAATATATTTGAACATGTCATGTTCAAATATGAAGGTGAAATAGAATGAAAAGTTAAGTAACAGATTTAATTACCAAATTGAGTTAAAACGATTGGTATAGTTAAAATAGATTGGACAGGTATAGACATACAGGAGATAGGTATGGAATAAAGTATAGAAGTGAAATAAATAGAATGCCCGACAAAAAGGTACGTATTTAATTCATATATGAGATTTTATGCGCCGTATCGGCAAGCCGCTTGGCTTTTTCTTTTTCTTTTTGAGATGAGAAGGACCGGGAAAGCTATTTGAAATTTCCCGATGCTCCCGGTACAAAGGAGGTTATGGCGAATTTTTCCGGGAATTTAAGGAGATAGAATATTTTTAAGATAATTTGATAGTTAGAAATCAACGTATCGAAATATATAGAAGTCGATAAGAAAACGAACTTAGAAATAGAATAGTATAATCAAAAAGGAAGTATAAGAATAAAATCTAGTAGGATTAGAAAGAGAAAATGTATATGTGTTTAAAGGTGAATAATCAGTTGTATGGTATTGATTATTCGAGTAAGTAGTCTTGTCTGTTTTGACGTTAAGTGTTATTCGGTCAAGGTCTGAGAGGTAATTATACCCCAACTTGGTTGATTTCATGATATACCGATAAGTAGCAAGATTCAGGCTCGAAGATCAATGTGGAATAAGAATTAGTTAAATACTGTAATTGGGTTGTCGTAACGATGTTTTACACAACATCTGTTTTAACCCAAATATGTGCAAAGCTTGGAAATAGAATAATGAACGTTTCCTAAGTATAGGAATAAACGAGATGGGAAAGAGATAAGTAATTGGAATATTTTCCAATTATAAATAACATATATTTTCTAAATTTTAGAAAATAAAAGAAGGCGATATATGGAAATGTTTTCCAAATAACATATAAGGCCAATATGGTTATTGAAAATATTTGGTTAACAAATATTGATAAGAAATAGAGAAGAGATTTAATTAATGGAATATTAATTAAAGGCTCAATAAGTGTTGGATGTTTGGATGAACACTTGTTTTATTCGATAGTTAAATCATCGACTATCGAAACACTTGTTTTTATTCGATAGTTAAATCACAGACTATCGAAGTTTTGACCATCGTTGTCAATATGGAGAGACCGGTTGGGTTATTATCCGAAGAACCACTCCATATCGGCAGTAGCGTGCGAATCAGATTATATAAAAATAATCGAAGACGGAGTAGAGTGCAAGGACTTTTTCTATTAATAGAAATAGTGCCTTCGGTTCATCCTGTTCCTGGATGACTTGTATGGATGAATGTCTGACAGAGTATTTCCAAAAAGGTCACGTACATTGATTTCTTCAACCGTACCAAGAGTGGAAGCGGAGAAGGGCACTTCTTTAGCTAACACGTAATGTACTGTTGTAGACGTCAATTAGTGATTTTCGATGGATCTGGCAATGTGGCATTCGAAGTGAATCTGATGTGATGATACAGCGTAACCTCTGGCCTCAACAACCAGGAAATGACAAAAATCGGGCAGGCAGCATGGCTATGTAGGTCGCACCTATTAGGGTGTATAATCACCTATCTAGAGAATATTCATTTGCTTCTTTAATCTATCAATGCTGTCCCATATATATATATATATATATATATATATATATATATATATATATATATATATATATATATATATATATACGGGAACGATTGCTGATCCCAACCGTTGGTGATATACATTCGATACACTCAAGCGAAATGAGTGGTCGGTCATGTGTGGCTGAGTTGCAAGATGTTCTTGTTGAACTCCAGTGTATCGTTCCTAGAGTACACTGATCGGAAGGTGATTCCATACCTTGTCATAGTTGGAAATCCATTACCCAATACGTGCTTGCGGTTTTGATTGTAAATTATATATGTGGAACGTGAGATGCAAGCGTTTCCACTAGATTGTTATCTACTTGATATAGACATTATTATAATATCAAAAGGTTTTTGATATAAAGATATTTTGGATTCTCATAAGGGAAAAACCCGTTCCGTTATGCAGCGTGGTCTTATGAGATATCGTTTACTTGTTCGAACTGTTTTTAAACTGTTTTACTCATACCAGTCCCATGACTGACCCGGAGTTTACTTTGTTGTTTTCCCTAAACTCTTAGGTGCCTAAATTTGTACGGGCAGTCAAGTAGTTCAGGATTTTTCAGATATATCTAAAGGAGCTTGGAGCAGGAGGCTTCAGCGTTATCCAGTTATAGTTGTTCCGTTGTGTTGTAAGTGTTGTACTTTGATAATGATGTATATTTCAAATACAGATGTATATTTCAAGGATATGTTATCTATTATATGTTATTCGTTCCGCTGTGAGATTCGTGTTACTCTGATGTTGTGTTCTTCTTCTTCTTCTAATCTAATTTTCTATCTTATCTATCCTCATCCTCTAACTTCTTTCTAATAATGGTTCGAATTTCTGTGTTATTTGGGTTGGACTTGTGTTATTTAGTCAGCTCAAATTCTACCAGATTTTCGGGTCATTACAAAATCATTGAAAAAAATCGATTATCAGACGTAAAGGAAATGGAGGTGGCGGCTGATGGTCAAACTTTAGTTTAGGGTTAGGAAAAATTTAGGATGTATTTATAGCGGAGATTCAATTATATTTTCTATGAGTATTTTAAGTTTGCTCGACCATATACATCATCTGTCTGAAACAAAATTCGAAATCCTAGAATAACTTAATATTCCGGATCCGATGGATCTGGATTTTTCGAATCCCGAGACTATTTGGAAAATTATTATTTTGATTTTAAGTTGTAAATCGATATGTGTTTATATCGCGTGCGATCGCATAATAACTCCAATTGACTCGAAACTTGAAATCTTACAATAATTAATCATTACAGATTTTATAAAATTGATTTTCTTAAAATCTAATGTCGTTTAAAAGTTGGCTATTCTCAAGTGTTAATTTAAATCGATAGAACATAAATCAATTGCAAAACAATCAAATATATTGATAATAAATGATTATTATCGTATATATTCAAATAGAATTTATATTAATTGTCAGAATCGTTTTTGATTCTATAACGACCTGAACTCCCCCGGTAAGGAAAGCCCGGATTGAGATGAGAACAACACACATCGGAACGCAAACAGAAGAACATTTCATTGTTTATGATAACAATTCCATCAGAATACAAGAATACACAGAGTATGAATAAATATTACACATTTCACAAATATCAGAGATTTTAATACATTACTGCAGCGGAAAAATAATACAAAACATAACTGAAAGTAATGCACGGATACAGAGCTTTCCGAGCATCGTTCCAGTTGTAAATCAGGATCCTGTGAATATAAATCTGCAAAACCTAAACTACTAGTTGCCCGTGTCAAAATAAGGGCACCCAGATTTTAGGTTAAAACAATAAACTCCAGGTTATTCATGTGACTGGTGTGAGAACTAAAACAGTTATTAAACTTTATTTTAAAGTTCGTTAAATCAAGGGACTACGCCGAATAACACGGAACGGGTTTCCTCCCAAGAATACCAATGCTTAAAACAAATAGCGCAATGCTAAATAAATAAAAATGAAGCTATTATAAGACCCAGGTCCCATCACACAATGCAACGCAAGCCGGAGGATAGGGTTTTTACCTTATAATAGCCAAAGAATGCTTGATACGTTTAAAAACAGATTATTTTGATATTACTATAAGTGTATAGTTTCAAAACAATTTCAATCATAAATATCAATCTAGGCGGCATGAATGACCCATACCACTATGTCGCCATACTAGGTTCTACAATTAAAACCGCAATATCACGTATTGGAAATTGGATTTCCGTCATGAGTCGAGGCAAGGGGCAAGCTCCTCTCCGTTCGAGACACTCTAGGAAATGTCTCAGGACCCCACTATGATCCTTGGAATCGGTTGGGCCGGTTCTCACCTAACTTTGGAGGATTGGCAATTCCTGAACACATGTTTCCCGGTCCTAACAGACCTATATCCGAGGCGCCTCACATTCCAACAACTACACAGGTGAAAAGTATATAAATGTCAGCCATTTAAGCACTGACACCACCACTAGCTAGAAAGAAACGTCGTGTTCTCCCAACGGTCCGTACCTCATTTTTGACTCATACCGAGGTGTGAGGCTCGCGAATTCACGTTATACACAAAGCTGCGCCATACAGGACGTGCTTTGATCATCAACCACAAGACTTTGCTTTTCAACAGAAGCCTTGATCAATTTCCACTTACGCGTGCCACACTGGCAATTCACTCCATGCAACTGATGTCCATCGATATACAACCTCTGAGCTCGTACGTCTCAGAGAAGGGCGTTAAGAAAGAGAATAAATTCTCCACCGCCAAACAGATGTATATTTAATAGAGATCAGTCAACACAGAATAAAATCCAATGTCAGACACACAATCCATTTACAAGTTCGTTCTGGGTCTGAACGAAACCTGAGGCACTTTCCTCGCATATCCATCGATCTCCAAGTACGTCTGGACGATCACCAACTGATTCCCTCATCTTGGGTTGATCAACGCTAGTCTATGAATTAGAAAAGCGCGACATTTGTAATAAATTCTGCAAGCATACAGGTGTGTAGCATACAGGTCGAACACAGGGAGGAAAGTTAAATTTTATTATTTATATGTTTCGTGGGCGTGTTAGACGAACTTTGGAGATTGATTTTGCAAAACAAAACAAAATTAAAACTGTAATTTGATTCAGAACAGATCTAACTGAACCGACGATCAAATCACAATTTCAATGGAAAGCAAATGAAACTATGAATTAGATTTGAATCTAATCAAACCCAATTTGACCTAAGAAAATAATAAAAAGCAGAAATTGAAATTGCAGAAATTGAAATAACAAACAAGAATTAAAATTAGGATTTCCGCTGAATCTAATCAGACGGTAAATCACTAATGCAAACAAGTGCAAAATACAAATAGTGTTCTACCGAATCTAATCGTATAGACAACACTAGTTGCTAAGAAAACAAAAAAATGCAGAAAATAAAAGAGAAAGAAGAACTTTTATTAGAACAATGGAATAAGAGATGAGATAGGATGGTGGCTACAAGGTTATTACAAGGGTATATATAGGGTAGATAGCCAAACCCTAACCCTAACCCTAATGGTAAATGGGCCTGGTCATCACAACACTAATTAGTTTACAATGAAAAATATAAATGGGCCTTTGATAATTAAAGCAAATTTGGGCCTTTACTCTTTTTCCTCTTGCTTCCTTGTTATTTCTTCATTGATTTGTGATGTTCAAAGCCTTTTTATCAATCCTTTTCTTGTCCAACAGCAACTAGATGTGATATCTTCATCTACAATTCTTCAAACTGTAAATATATATCAATTTCATCTCTATTTCTCTACTTTTCTGGTTGCATGCGGGCTGGGTTGGAATATCTGTAAAAGTAACAAAACAATACCCAAGTAATATTTATTTATATACAAAAGATAAGATATAAGAGAATAAAATAAACACATTTCTATGTCAATCAAATACCCCCACACTTGTCTTTTACTCGTCCTCGAGTAAAACAAGAAATGAAAAACTAAACTAGATAGGTCACACTTTCGTAGGAGACACGATTGCATTGAGCGTATGCAACAAGCCGTTAAACCTCTAGGTGTCCCTAGTAGGACGAGTGGTGTCTCGTGAGGGTTTTCAGCGGATACTACCCACAAAATCCAAATGCAGTATGCTATGATTCTAATGAAACTACATGAATGCAATGGACATATGCAGATAAAAACGAAAAATGAAAACACGACTTATTTCAGGAAGGTGGTACAACAATTTAAGTTAACAATTTCTAATCAGTTGATTTTATTTTAGATACCTCGACTTGTCACAAATTTTCAATATAAATCAAGTTTTCAAATGTTAAATTCCAGTTTGGCCAGTTAGTTCGGTTGATAACATAGTGCAGCCATGAAATAAATTCTTAGTTTGCTTGGCACAGTTTGCAAAGTGGTATTCTAATTTTCTCATGTATGGCTAGTCAAATCAATAAGGTCAAGAAGTGTTTGGGTATCATCGCTTGTTCTTTATTCTATAAAATTTTAAGATTTATGATTAAGTACATACACCTAAAAAGACCAAGGTTTACCACCCATGCACTGCCTCGCGGACTAACGGAGAGTGGGTAAAGAGCTTGGCGGATTGTGCAGGCCGACTTTGACTTTGTCAACAACGTGTCGGTAATCCTTAGGTGTCCAATCCCATAAAATGAGACCAAGATATTCCAACTTTGACTTTGTCAACAACGTGTCGGATAGAGCTTGGCGGGTTTGCACACCAACGCTCGATATACAAGCAATGTTGGATACCCTTGGAATACTATTATTATTATTATCGAAAATATAAGCACAAAAGAGAGTTATGCGAATTCAACTTAACACAACTTAGTTTTAAAGATTTGACAAGCCATTATAAGTATTTTAAGTTCTCCACTTATTTAAACAAAGTCTACAATATAGAAAAGATTTCATGGCCATCACCTAAGAATCTCCCTATGTACCGGTTACACTATTATCCCTCAAAATTAAACTTTTCATTATATTTCCTATTCGATCGAAGTTGAGAGAGAAAAATACTATCAACTGGCTAAAAATTGTAAACTTATTTTGCTGTATCAATTGAAAATGAGTCGTATTTCCAAAAAAAAAAAAAAAATTTATGGTATGTTACTACAGTCTAAAATGTATGATGGTCCTATTTAAATGGCTAAAAATAAAAAGAAATAAAAACAAAGAAAAATGAAAATGGATGAAATGCAGACTCCCCCCCACACTAGAACTAAACAGTGTCCACACTGTAACGTTTCCTAAATTTGAAAGATCGTACCCAAAGATGGATCAAATGTAAAATGACTTGTAAAATGAAATGCAATCTAACTATATGTAAGAATGGATCATATGCACAATGATATATGTGTTTGCGATGTATGCGATGCAAAGAGTTCCACCAACTTTTCCCCCCACACTTGGTTCTAGCCCTATGAGTCCCATTCCCACTGTGTCTAGGCATGTTTTCTAATAAGCGCAGGTTTTTGAAAACCATATCACCTTTAAACCTAGATTTATAGTCCAGGAGATAAATGTCTAGGGTCGTCCTAACATGAAGTTTTTCAACAAAACTAACATTCCAAAAATAGTTCATGTATTCAACAAATTTGTCAGTGTAATTTTTCAAAAATTTGTGATCGTATATGAACTCAGTTGCAATCATGAAATTTAAATTCTGAGTGTTGTTCAAGACTATGTGATCACGTTTCTCAATTTCATTACTGGACAACATATCATCGACACTGACAATTTCATGTTCATTTGAATACTCAAAATCAAAATTCTCACACTTGGTTTCTATCCTGTCTACTTGTTCTGTTTTGGAGTCTTGGTTATTCGAAGGAGAAGGTGTCGACACAGGAAGTGGAAGAAGTAAAGGTAAAGAAGATGGTTTGTTGGGATTGCCAACAGTAAAAGAAGAAATAGTGTCGGGGTTTCCGACATCAGAAAGCGAGATGTTGGGATTGCCAACATTAAAAGAAGGTGGGGATTTGGAAGGCTCAGACGACTTGGCCTCGGTTGCCATTGGAAGAGCGTCAAGATTTTGATTTGAGGTTAGAATCAAATGATTGTCGGGATTGGAGTCAGAATTAAGGCTTTCATCCTCACATAAACCAAAGAATTCATGTTCATTAAAGTTCTTTTCCAAATTTGAGTTGAAAAATTCCACATTTTCGTTTTGTTCAATTTCTAGAATTTCAAGTTTCTCACAGTCTGAAAGAGGAAGATCAAAATCTGAGTTTAAATCTTTTTCCCTAAAAGAATAGAAATCCAAATCATTTATTGAATTTTGAACAACTTCATCAAGATGATTATTCTCAATTTCGAAAGTTGTTATTCGAAAATTTTCATTACTAGTAAAGAATGGATTATCTTCAGGTTCCTCGCTTGTTTGAATTTGATTTTGTTGCTCTTGTTGTTCTTTCAAAGTTGTCAATAAACAAAGAAGTTCATCAAGTTTTCTATCTTTCTTTTCTATCCTCTCTCTAAGAATGTTGAGATGATATTCTTCAGAATCGTCGATTAGAGAGCTCTCGTGTTGGATTTCTTGATGCTCAAAATTATAATCCATATCAATTTCACAATCAAAATCATTTCCAATGTGGTGGCTGTTTGAATTTTCATTTTGATATTGGAAATCATTTTGATCATAAAAATTATGTTCGTAACCAAAACTGTTAAAATCCGAGTGAAAATTGCAATTTTGGTTATTTTCAAAATGTTGATATGGGCTATTATTTTGAAAATTTTGGTTTATAGCCCCATACTGATGTTGATCAAAGCCATATTGGGGTTCAAAGCTGTTTTGATACGGATGTGGCCCATAATCGAAATTATTGAAATTTGAATTGAAATCGCCATTTCGATTATATTCATGATGTTGAAAATGTTGGTCATTTTGAAAATTTTGAAAATTGTTGGTATTGGACTCACAAAAATTCGGAAAATTTTGCTTAATGAGTTGTAATTCATACTCATACTCTTCAAGAGGACGTCTACTCAGGTTATGGTTCCACATTTCTCTCAAAGATTTTTTTGAATCAGACATTTGAATGCAATCAAGAGAAGACAGAAATTATTCTTAGTTCAAAATAGTATAAAAGAATGAGTTGTGCTCTATTAATTAACTGACTCAATTGGAAGGGGGAAGAGGGTCTTATGGTCGTTCACGTATAGTATAAACTAAGGGATACGACCAATGTTTTACGGGTAGTATGCAACCTCTTTTGCTAAAAGTTCAATAAATTGAACTAATATATATCCGCGATCCAATTGTACGAGACAGTCAACTTCACAAAGCACCACTTTTCAGTTATATTATTTTGAAAATCAAAATCACGTGTTAAAATTGAAAATCGATGAGAGTGATTAGTTATGGAAAACCGTTCCTCACCACAAATTCAGAAATATCAGTCGCAGAACAGACACAGAAATATAAATTGCAGAATTAAAATTTACATTCAAGCCGCTGCCCCTGCAGAAAATTTTTACAACAATTGTCTATATATATTTTTTTCTTTGCGGCAGAGCACCTGTAGAGTTTTAAAAGCTTTCACCTTGATCGGCAGTCCTCCAGTGAATTTGAGAAGCGCTAGCGCGTTCACACCCCACTTGGTGTGCAACCGCTCCAACCCATCTGAATCGTCCGCTGCTTTCTGTTGTTGTCCCCTTCTATTAATTGCTTGACTGCGCTGCGGCACGGGTTCGGGCTAGGAGCCCGAAAAATTTTTTTTTTTTAAGACCCCTTTTTTTTTTTTTTTAAAAAAAAAACTAATAAAACAAACAAAAGTAAAAACAATCGTAAAGGAGAAAATAAAAATAAACAAGTGAAAGAAAAAAACTGACTCAACTTAAAAAAAAACTAAAACAAGCAAAACAACTCCGCTTAGAGGAAAAAAAAAAACAAACACAAACAAACGAACTCAAAGAACTATGAGACAAAACAACTCGACTAAATTAAGAATCCCACAGTAACAAAATCACTGAAAACAAGCCACAAATTAGAATCCCAGAACCCCACAATCGAACGCAACAGAACAGAATAATTGACGCCAAGTATAAACCTAGCAATAGGACCTAAAACAACAGAATAGTAAAATACCATAATAGGGAACAACAAGTCCCACTTTTCACGCCCAAATTAAACTCGGCTAACAAAACAAAACTACTGCTTAACAGTGTAAACAACTTAACATTGAACCCGAATAAACCCACATGCCGTACTCACTCAAATTTTAATTGGGTAAACCTACCACCCAAAACAAGAGAAGAAACCAAGGACCACAAAATACACAGCGCCTAACTTTCCAAGTTTACAAGAGAAGCAAATACGAGTCCACTTTTTTTTTCAGGAACCAGAATCGCGTTTTACTCGCGGAAGGAAATTTGGATTTTTGAAGGGATTCGCGGAAGGAACCAGAATCTCGAATTGCAACTACAGGATTTCAACGATTCGGTGATCGGAGTTTTGGGGTTGATGTTGGATTGTTGTGGTAGTGGGGTTTGGCCGAGATTGTTGCAGATGGGGATGGTTTGGTCTGTGGAGGGGCCGGTACAGGCAAGAAGGATTAGACCGGAGTGTTTGTCGAGATTTGCAATGGAGCCAGGGAGTTTTTGGTTTGAATTGGGGTACGGGATCTGGACGGGATATTGTGGAGTCTGGTGATGTTGTGAACGGTGATGGCTGCAATTCGGCCGGGCTTGTTGACGTTGATGAGAGGAGCAGGGTATGGATAAGGGGAAGTGCGAAGGTGGATTTGTTTTGAAGGACAGAGGCTGTTCTAATCGGATCTGAAATTTTGTGGTGAAGTAGAGAATTGTATGGGGCTGTAGTGGTGAATTTAAGAAGGATGAAGATGATTACTGGTTGACTGGTGCAGTGATTTTGGAGTTTGGATCGGATTAAAGACGGGGTTCGGATGGTGGAGGACTGTGCGATGGTGATTAGAAGATGGTGCGCTGTAGTTCGAGGATTGAGGAAGGTTGAAGCGTGGTTGCTATTTTGGCACGGAGGCCCTGAGTGGTTTTGCTGTATGGATGTTTTTGATTGGTGATAATGGGTTTTAGTGTGAACTTGCTATGGGGTGAACTTTGGGGTCTGTGAATTATGGTAACAGTCAGTATGGGATTTGGAAGTGAGAAAGAAAAAAAAAAAAAAATGGATTGGTTTGTGTCGTTATGAACTTGGTATGAAGAAAGATGGTGTGGAGCTATGGTGGTGATTGAGAAATCAGAACAGAGTAATACAGGAAAGAAATAACAGTAAAAGTTTTTTTTTTTTTTTTTTTTTTTTGAAAATTTTAAGAGAGAAAAAAAAAAAGAATCTAATGTAAAAATTGGGCTAGAAAGATATAGATGGGATCAAACAAAAGAAAGTAAGAAACAAAAGTGGCAAGAAATTTTTTTTCTTCTCTTGTTTAGATGATTTTAGCACCACTATTTGATACAAAATCAACTAATAAAAAGATATAATTTTTTTTTTTTTTTTTTTGCAAAATAAAACAAAAATTAAAATTAAAATAAAAACTAACACGAATCAGAGTTAAATAAATAATAAAATTCAATATTGCCTCCCCGGCAACGGCGCCAAAAACTTGATCAACGCTAGTCTATGAATTAGAAAAGCGCGACATTTGTAATAAATTCTGCAAGCATACAGGTGTGTAGCATACAGGTCGAACACAGGGAGGAAAGTTAAATTTTATTATTTATATGTTTCGTGGGCGTGTTAGACGAACTTTGGAGATTGATTTTGCAAAACAAAACAAAATTAAAACTGTAATTTGATTCAGAACAGATCTAACTGAACCGACGATCAAATCACAATTTCAATGGAAAGCAAATGAAACTATGAATTAGATTTGAATCTAATCAAACCCAATTTGACCTAAGAAAATAATAAAAAGCAGAAATTGAAATTGCAGAAATTGAAATAACAAACAAGAATTAAAATTAGGATTTCCGCTGAATCTAATCAGACGGTAAATCACTAATGCAAACAAGTGCAAAATACAAATAGTGTTCTACCGAATCTAATCGTATAGACAACACTAGTTGCTAAGAAAACAAAAAAATGCAGAAAATAAAAGAGAAAGAAGAACTTTTATTAGAACAATGGAATAAGAGATGAGATAGGATGGTGGCTACAAGGTTATTACAAGGGTATATATAGGGTAGATAGCCAAACCCTAACCCTAACCCTAATGGTAAATGGGCCTGGTCATCACAACACTAATTAGTTTACAATGAAAAATATAAATGGGCCTTTGATAATTAAAGCAAATTTGGGCCTTTACTCTTTTTCCTCTTGCTTCCTTGTTATTTCTTCATTGATTTGTGATGTTCAAAGCCTTTTTATCAATCCTTTTCTTGTCCAACAGCAACTAGATGTGATATCTTCATCTACAATTCTTCAAACTGTAAATATATATCAATTTCATCTCTATTTCTCTACTTTTCTGGTTGCATGCGGGCTGGGTTGGAATATCTGTAAAAGTAACAAAACAATACCCAAGTAATATTTATTTATATACAAAAGATAAGATATAAGAGAATAAAATAAACACATTTCTATGTCAATCATGGGTATACAGCCCAATCAAGATCATCAATAATCATTCAAACGATGTGAAGACTTCCGGTCTTCAACCACCGTCTTCATCTTCGAATTATCGCTGAATCGGTTATTCAGAATGGGTATAGACCCGGCCTTTCTGAATAACCCACGTATATAATAAACAAATGTTACACAAACACAACAAACGACTCATTCCAATTCAGAATATTCTTTTATTCACAAAATCACATCCTTAGGGAAAGGTTCCCATTAATTTTATCAAAGATAAATTCTTCTAAAATTATTCTTTAATCTTCCTTTGGATATCATTTCAAACTAGTCGGGATTAGCGAACCACACCGAAGTAATTATTTATTTTATTTCCCAATCCCAACCTATTCATCCCATGGAGAAAACTGGTAATACTCCATATCTAACACCACGGTGATATCGGTAAATATTAATTACCATTTCACATTCAAATCTAATTAAAGATTTAACTATCGCTTTGGAGCAAAACTGGTGGTACTCCATTCTCGATCACCTTTCAGATTTGATAGTTTAAATTATCAATTCACATTTCAATCTAATTAAAGATTCATTAAAACTCCACTTAGTTTTAATCTTTCAACAAATTGATATCCTGCCTTTAACTGGGTTAAAGAACCAATGTCATCTAAAACACGGTTCACGATAAACACAAAATCACATTCTATTGTTAATCGGGTTAAAGAACAGGTGTTATTCAAAACACCTCTCATGATAAACCCAAAAACCAATTTAAATTCAATTCCAATTAATACTATTTAATTGGTACACTTCATTAAATCTAAATAGAAAGATTCAATCTTTTTCTCAACTAGGCTTAAGAACGGTGTTAATGAAGACACCATCCACGACAAACCCAAATCACGTTTGATATTAAATACAAGGCTCTGAATAGAAAATATACCGGCTTATATTCAATATCAAATTCTGAAACCAACAAATATCGTATTGGAAATAACAATATAAAATATATCTTTCAAATTTCCACAACCATATCTGTATAATCACGAAACCCAACATCGAAATATTCTGAAGATAATTTAGATTCAAATCCATTTCAATTCGTATATTGGTAATTCTGATTTTTTTTAAAACCACTTTCAAATTCAATTTATTTATTTCAGAAATAAATTGATTTTAATTCTAATTCAAAACTAGTTCATTTCGATAAAAATCTATTTTTATCTTTTCAAATGTGGAATTTTTCATCCCAGTTCTTCACAAATCATTTCTTATGATTTTACACAAATTATTGATATTTTTAATAATTTTATCAAGGCCTGTACGGTCAATTTCCATCAACGGCCATCGAACTGCACTTACAGCGACCTTTTCCAAATTTGATTTGGACATATTTCCAAATCAAACCGTTAGATTTCAAATTTCTAATATTCATTGGGAAGCTCTTTTCGATACGAACCCAACGGTTCCGGTTTTAGGAGAATCCGACGGTCTGATCTGCCGCAACATCAATTCGAAGTCAATGGTCGAAATTCACGAACTGCCGCAGCGCGGCGCGTTCTATTCAGGCCATTATATATATAATATATATATTGGCGATTTCCTTTTAAAACGTATTTTATAAATCGTTTTAAATTCGTTTTCGAAACGATTTCAACTTCATATTCAATTTCAAATCAAAATTGAATATTTCACATCATTACTATATAAATGATAATATTTTCAAAACGTTATATTTTGAAATCACTTCCTTTTCTCTATTCATTATAAAAACGAATATAATCGATATAAATATCGTTCACGTCAAAATAGTGCAACTATAATCAACACGGCTTTATATATTTCAATAAATTCGTTGTTCTATTCAACAAATGAATATTTATTCTATTCAACACATGAATCTATATTTCTTCTTACTTACAATTAAAAGGTGAATTTTATTGTATAAATATTTTATTCAACACATGAATACACTTTCAACACATGAATTTTCTTTTATAATATTCATTATTTCCTAATTGGAATAAGGCCCAATCAATCACCATATAATGTTAATTATATGGATTCCATACAACACATGTATATAATCACAACGATAAATAATCAATCATCATCCAAAGTGCACCACACAACTGCATAAGCATTAAATATAAATAATTAACGCTTATAACAGCCTGTCAATCAATCGATCGACATATAACTAATCAATCGGGATGAGTGTACGCCAAATATCCTCCCAACACCCGTGTGGGGTTTCAAATCAACAAACACATATTTTTATTCACACACACACGTTAAAAATAATATTTTTAACGATCAAATATTTTATTTCATTTCACATCACACAATCAATTTTCAAAACACATCAAACATACAAGCCATCCATGGTCTGTGGACGACGGGTGTCGGGTGCTGCTAAGCACCGTCTGCATCCTAGTATATATTTTTAACTAGAAAAGGAAATTTAAAGTGAGAAGTTCTCACCGACTAGCTAATCCAAACGCCACGACTCTTCATATGCAGAAATCTTCGTCGTGCCCACCTTTTGTCAATTTCACTGCCCGTAGTCACTACATATATGAAAATCGAATTTTTACTTTGCTATTCAATATATAAAAATCGAATTTTTACTTTGCTATTCAATATATAAAAATCGAATTATTACTTTGCAATTCAATATATAAAAATTGAATTTTTACTTTGCTATTCAATATATAAAAATAGAATTTTTACTTCGCTATTCAATATATAAAAATCGAATTTTTATTCTTTCTATACTATAAAAATCATATTTTTATCTTCTACATCATATGAAAATTATACTTTTAACTTCTACATTATATAAAAATTATATTTTTAACCTTTCTATAATATAAAAATTATATTTTTACTTCGTTAAAAACCAAGTCTTTACTTCATTAAAAATCCAATCTTCATGAGAATAAAAATCTTGTTTTTACCTACTTAAAAATCATATCTTTATGATTTTAAGAATCGCATTTTTAACTAAATAAAAATCCTATCTTTTCCTAAATAAAAATCTAATCTTTATACCTTTAAAAATCTTATCTTTTCTAAATTAAAAATCCGACATTTTCTAAATGTTGAATATATTTTAAAACAATTCATATATTAAAAATAAAAAGAAGTTACCTTTAATCGTTGTTTTAAGGGAATTACTCCTTTTCTTCTTCTTCCCGGTGTTCGAATCCATTCACGAGTCACCAAGGCTTCACGTTGAAGGCTAGAGGCGGCGCAGGCAACAGGGGAGGTGGTGTAGTGGTCGTCGAAGGTGGTGGTGGGCCTTTGGTGGCGACTGGTTGCGGGCTTAGGGTTTTACGGCGGATTTGGTCAGGAGGGGGGTGCGGCCTTCAGCCGAGAGAGGAGAGGAGTAGGAGACGGCAGCTGAAAAGGGGGAGGGGGTTTAGGGTTTCGGTCGTGGGGTGAATGGGGCTCGCGAATTCACGTCGGAGAGGGAGGCGAGAGGGGGTTAGGGTCGTCGGAGATGGGGAGGACGGAGGGAGGCCGACGTCGCATCACTGGCGATGGCGATGGGGGAGGCGCGATCGTTGTTTTCTCTTTTTTTTATTTTTTTTATTTTCCTCGATTGATTGAATGGACAAGAGAGAGGGGGGGCCAAGGTTTTTATATAATAATTTATATTTTTTTAATTTCAAAAAGTAACTTTTTCATTTGAACTTCAAATCGAACCCACCGATTGTCGCCCATAGCTAATTACCCCCATTCCGAACACAACGGAATATGTATCGTAAGCTGATTTGATCGTTTCGATCAGTTTTCGTCAAAATCAAAATATAACTCTATATATTGAATTTGAGCGCGCATTTCAATTTACCGGGCCCACATACAAACTCTAAAAATTCCCGAAAAATATTTTCTAGCTTCGTATTGACGATACGGTCCTAACAAAACTAGTTTCATCGAATTCTGAGACCGTTTGCAAAATGGCCATTTTCTAGTCGATTAAAATCAACTGAAAACTGGTTAAACGCGTTTTCCTTTGCCACGCTCACACATTGATTCGAAAAATTATGAAATTTGAAACCTAGCAATAACTTGACATCGGGGATCCAACAAAAGTGGTTTCGTCGAAATCCGAGGTCGTTTGCAAAATGGCTATTTTTAAGGGTCGAAATTCCATAGCGACTATTCTGAAATTTCAACTGGACATATCTTTTTATCCCTGCTATGAAATTTTAATTTTTCAGATTCGTTGGAAAGATATTCTCAATTAGATTCCATTATTCTAGGTTTTGCTAAAATCCGGTTTGTTTTGCACCCGGTATGTTCAATTGAAGTTTGAAATCGAATTATCGAACTACCGTGCCATTTTCAATTCCTTTTATAATTATAAATAATTATTTATATTCAAACGACGATCTATATAAATATATACATTCGAATTCTATTCAAAATAAATTCCTCGTCGATATTATTTAAAATAATTCATTTTAAATATTCAAAATTCAACGAAATTGCCAAAATAAAAATTTTAAACTGGCTCAGATTTTCCGGGTTGTTACAGATTCATTTTTAACTTAAAATTCAATTATTTCTCGTTTTCGTATTACGATAATTTGATATATTCGAAATTAAATCGAATTTCGCTTATTAAATCGATAAACTTCATATCAAAATCCATTTATATTTCCAATTCATTAAACAAATTTAAATATTCAAAATTAAATGGCTAAAAATCTGGGTTGTTACGTTCCTCCCTCCCTTAAAAGTACTTCGTCCCCGAGATTACTAAGGCAGGGAAAATGCTTTAAACTCGTTAAAAATCTCAAAAATTCACTTAGTTGAAACCCAACACTTTACATTTTTACAACTTAAGTTCCATAGAAAACTTTAATTTTCATGAAAATAATTAATTTTTCATTTCTAATTCAAAATGATTTAAATTGTACCCAATTTTAAAGTTATCTCTTTAGCTTTAAAAAATTTCAAAAAAAAATTGAATTTTTTTTTGTAGAGTCTCCACTGCATAGAGGAACTTTGGCAATATACTAAAAGAGATAATATGTATACATCGACCCACACGGTCAGAAAACACAATATCTAACAGTTATTATATTTTATTTTGTATTTTTACATAGGCATGCCTTATACAAGCGTTATTAAGCGAGTTTGCTTAATATTTATGCGATCTACGCAACAAAAACTGAGCCATACAGCACAGTGTACCAGTACATACTCAATTTAAACACATAATTCTCATAACATGAAGTTTAAATACATTCATCCTTTTAATTCGAAAAAACACATAATTTCCATGTTTAACATGTCATCCATGTATTATATGCAATCTTAGGATTTCATCGTCCATTTATTCATTTCAATCAATCTATATACCATTTTATTTCGTGTATCGACCCGGATTTTGGACCGTTTAATTTTGAACATTTAATTTGTTTTAAATGTTGTACTAGAAGTATAAAATGGAAACTTATACTAAATTTATAAATTAAAACAAAATTTGAACATATAATTTATAATTTAAATTAAAATGAGCTTGTAACATCATGGTAGTTCATAATATTACGTTTTAAACTTCAACCAAATATACAAGGTCCAATATAAGTCAGATTTCTTTGAAACAAGAAACGTTCGTATCTATTTGATTATATTTATCTAATGAAAATGAAAAATCGATATTTCATCCTGTAAATCTTGAGTTATGTCCAAATCAAAATTTTCAAATAGTCATTGTAGAATCGTTTATAAATTACAACGATTTGTTTTATATATAAGTCGATTTTGAATAATCCGAACGTCGTTTTAATTTGAAATATCGAGTTATAAATTCAGATATATTTATTTTGGAGCTACATGATGTTCTAGTCAAATATATACAATGATAATAATTCATTATTATTAAATTGAATGGTTTTTCAATTTATTTATATTTTAGTCGATTTATTTAAGCCTTAAAAATTACCTTTTTGCAAACAACCTCCGTTTCCGGCGAAATCAATTTCATTGGATCCGTAATGTTAAATTATTATATGAAAATAAATTTCATGGCAATTCGATATCTTACATGACAGCGGTAACCATAAACACCTAGATTTCTATTTAAACGTTTGTTCGATTTAATATGGAAATTAAGAATAGACAATTTTCAAACGATCTCCAATTTCAACGAAACCAATTTTATAAAATCCGTAATGGCTAATTATTGCAAGATATCCAGTTAAGGGTCAATTGGAGTTATTTTGATCATAACGCGATATATAAACACGTATTGATTTACGTTGTGAGTTAAAAAGGGAGTTTACCCAAACGATCTCAGAATTTGACAACCGGTTCCATTGTGTTCGGAATATTTACTTATTGTAAGATTTTAGATTTCAAGACAATTGGATTTTTTTACGTGAGCGTGCGAAAATTATACATGCATCAATCAACGAATTTAATATTCAAAATTTCGATATTATTCCAAATGGACTCAAATTCGACGAAATAAGTTTCGTTGGCTCCGGAATGTCAAACTATAGTTATGTGTTCCTTTTAATTACAGATGGATTTCGTACGTGAGCGTATGAATTTATAAATGACAAATACAAATGGCGATAGACATGAAATTATAATATTTAATAAAATATTGGAATATAATAATATATATCCACCGTTATATAACAAAGCCATTCGTTCAACAAGCCTAAGCCCTAATTCTTTCTTTTTGTTTCTTATTCAAGCCTTCGCCATCGAAAAACTTCAGAAATTATTAAAATAAATTACAAAATGAAATCCATTGATTTCGAGTTTGATGGGGTGGTTTACTCGTGAACTTCACTTCTATACTCATTTTAAGTGGTGCGATTTGATTCCCTAACATGCGGTTTTAGGTACAGTAGCCCTAGGGCTGTGACTTTTGGGCGAGATGATCATCGAAAAGGAAAATCGAGGGTGGCGTTGGTCTATAGGTAAGGAGGCGTGTGATTAGGCAAAGTCTAGTGGAATTCGGGTAAATGGTGGTTGCGGTTTACTATGACGGGAGTACGATTGTGTCGAAGTCGCAATTCAGGTTGGTGCCAAGTGGGGTCAGACAGTGTCCAAGTAGGGAGATTGGACATCCATAGTGAATTACTGGTAAGTTTTGGAGGAAGGGCTGGCAACATGATTTCAACGGTGACAGTCGGAGTTGGTTTGTGGGTCGAAGGCTCTGGTGTAGGTGATGTGCTCGCATTTTCTAATTGTCAACAGAGGTGGGAAGTCACGAAAATGGAGAGAGGCTCTGAAGGAAGGTTCATTATAAACGATGGTTACGGGAATTCTTAAACTTAAATGTGGGTTGAATACTGTTGCAAGGTTCAGAAGAAAATGGGGAGTTTATATCAATGGGGACGAAGATTGTGAGTGGCTATAGAAGTTTGGTATTGGTAATGAAACAATTTGTTCATGGCTACAGGGATTTCCGAAGTTTTCAGTGGAAAAAAAACAGCAGCGTAGTTCGAATATGTTACTGGAAGAGGAATAACGAATATTGGCAATTCTTTGAATTATTAACGTGTGTGGTGTGGTTTGTAGAACATTGAAGGGATTAAAGAGGAAGAGGGCGGTGAAGATCGGCCATGGCACATTAAGCTTCAGCAGTGAATACACGGGGAAGAAAGGAGTTAGCGGTGTCAGCAGAAAGAGATAAGTCAAGGCTTGTACGGGCCGGAGCAAGGGATGGCTCGGTGGGTTCAGTAATTGTTGGTGATCGATCAAAAGGAGGCATGTTTGTTTCGGTCTGTAGTGTGACAATCCAAACTCCAGTATCACGGTGGCAAGGATAATCATTGGAATATAACACATTTACCACATCAGCAGATTACATATAATAGCATAACACATGAAATCATAAAATAATATACATCATCATCATAACAGCGGAATCATAAATTTCATTATCATCAGTGTTACAAAGATACAAGGTACTACTTAGTATATAAAGGGTTCCAACAGGTTGATAATAGGTCTACAACATCATCAAATACAACATACATAAGGTGATGTCTAAATATCCAAAATAAGTGAAAAAGGATATTCTTCGTCTTTAGCCAAAAGAGCGCCCCATGCTATCGTGCATATCCTAAAATAAAGCCTGCTACCTTATTACTTGGCTGCCCATGTAAAAATAAGGGCACCCGAGTTTGCAAGTGAAAAACAAACTACGAGTCAGTCATGGGACTAGTATGAGAAATCTTACTTAACTTATTTAACAATAAGGCTAATCGTAGGACTATGCCACTAAAGTGAACTGGGTTTACTCCATTGGATTGCTAGTGCATAAAACAAGTAAATCATTTAAACAACGCAATGCTTTTTAGAAAAATGAAGCCATTATAAGACTCAGGTCCCATCACACAATGCAACGCAAGCCGGAGGATAGAGTTTTACCTTATAATGGCCAAATATGGATATGTATAAAACAATTTTTTTCCATATTATTGCTAGTGTCTATTTTGTTTAAAACACTTTCAATATAAATGTGTCAATCCTAGACGGCATAGCTACCATATACTATGTCGCCATATATATGTTTACAATCAAAACCGTGATGTCGTATTGGAAATTGGATTTCCATCATGAGTCAAGGAAAGGGATGGTCTCCTTACCAATTCGAGTCACCTCTAGCAAGATGACCCAAGATCCCCCGCAGTGAACCCTTAGATCTTGCAGGGCCAGTCCACACTTATGTTAGTGGATGGGCAATTCCTGAACACACGTTTCCCGGTCTTATCAGACCTATAAAATAGTCAGTACGTCGACCATATCAAGAGCCACTAGGGACTCAAATCCGAGGCGCCTTGATCCATCATCCACATAAGTAAATGTGCTTGGGCTCCATACCATGGCACTGCCTCTAGCTAGAAAGAAACACATGCACTCCATACTGTCCCTAATCCCGTTTCTGACTCATAACGGGGTGTGAGGCTCGCGAATAGACGCTATACACAAAGCTGTGCTAATTAAAGTTGTGTTTTGATCATCTCCATAAGACTCTGCTTTTCAACAAAAGCCTTATTCATCTGCATCTTAGCATGCCACATTGACAATCCACGCCATGCAACTGATGTCTATCAATATATAACCTCTAAGCTCGTACGTCTTAGAAAAGGGTGTTAACCAAGAGAATAAATTCTCCGCCACTAAACAGATATATATTTAATAGAAATCAATCAACACAAAATGAAATCCAATGTCAGACACACATCCATTTACAAGTTCGTTCTGGGTCTGAATGAAACCGGAGGCACCTTATTCCTCGTTCCATACGTTCAATACAGAAGAGAGGCCCTCGTATATCCAGACAATCAACAAATACGTCCGGACCACTACCACTGTAATCTCATCAAGGGGCTACCCATATCGAAGGCATCAGCAGTAATCCATTCGATGTGAAGATTACTGGTCTTGCACCGTCTTCATTTTCTTTGACTTTTAGTCGTCGCTCAATTATTTGAAATGAGATTCAACTCAGCCTTTTCAAATAATTTTCGAATATATATAATTCAAATCATTTTTTTCTTGGTCAAATTCAATTCAATTCTATAGATTAATGTCAAATGAATCTAATCATCCTATTTCTTTATAAACCAAGTGAAATTGGTTTATTTCCATTCCATATCGCTTATAATATTTTATAATGATTTATCGCTATTTTTATTTATATAAAAATAGCCCATTTAATTCGAACGACGCTTCAGGTCATTACGCAGCCTTGGCACTGTTTTATTTAGATTTGAATTACACATTTCTCAAAATCTAACCATTAGATCTTAACAAATTTAATATAGTTGGAAAGATCTTTCCAAAGCGAACCCAACAGTTCTAGTTTTGGGAAAATCCGATGGTCGAATCTCTCAGTATAATCGTTTAAAATTACGATTCCAAAAAGCGAACTACCACACGTGATTCATTTAATTTTTATTTATCTTATCTATAAATTATATAATTTATTCGACGACTTCGAAACCATTTATTTCTTCAAATAATTGGCTAACGCCTTTAATTTTTGGAAAATTTCACGATAACCTCCTTTGTTCGGGAGGGGTCTGAAAAATTTATTGGGTCGTATTAGGTGCCCAATAAATCCAAAAAAAGCATACACAATTATTAGTGACCTATCTATGCACAAGGGAGAGTGTAAAGATCATAGCTCTAGAGATTATATCTCATCACCTTGTCCAGTGTTGGGAAATAAATAATCCATGTGTAAGACGTGAAATATCGTCATCTGCAGACCCGTGTGGGGGTTTTTATTAATCTTGCCATTTACCGTTATATTTTATTTAGTCCATAACAGTGCTCAGTTCAACCTGTAATTCAATCATCGCCATACAAACGTCTCGCTCATATGGTAATCAAAAGCTCATCATATAAGCACCTATTGCTTATATGGAATATAATATGCTATGACATCAATAATCCGTCTTGGGTTCAACCTAAAATGTAGTCATCGCCGTACAAGCCTCTCGCAAATAAGCTCCAAATGCTTATATGGAATATGACAGGATATGCTGTCTTCATGTAGTATGCCATGTGATGTAGTTCATAATTTATTTGTTGCTATTCTATGGCGTTGTTTATAATCCAATTTCATTCACAGGAGTTTATATAATAATAAATTTGCTCATCCAACTTATTAAGGTGTACCTATTTATCGGGCACGCAAATAAATTCTTTACTCAACAACAAATCCATTTACCTGTTAAGCATGGGTATATATATGCATATCTAAGCTAAAAATAATATTTTTAGCAAACGACTATTTATTTCCATACATGACAATTTTATTCACTTCATATACATGTTAAAAATAATATTTTTGGCGAACAAATATTTATTTCAACACATGACTATTTTTATTACTTCACATACATGTTAAAAATAATATTTTTTGGCGAACAAAAATATATTTCAACACATGACTATTTTTTTACTTCACAGACATGTTAAAAATAATATTTTTGGCGAACAAAAATATATTTCAACACATGACTATATTTAACGGTTCATACATACAATAAAATATATTTCAACACATGACTATTTTTAACGGTTCATACATACAATAAAAATGATATTTTAAATGAACAAAAATATATTTCAACACATGGTTATTTTTAATGGTTCATACATACAATAAAAATGATATTTTTAATAAACAAACATTTTATTCAACACACAGATGTTTTATTTAGTTCATACATACAATAAAAATGATATTTTTAATGAACAAACATTTTATTCAATACATGAGTATTTTACTTAGTTCATTTCAGAAAATTTCAGCATTATAACGGCAGGGTGTTGTAGCACCGGCATAGTGTCTGAGCACTACTCCTCTTCTAATCTAGGCTTGCGACATCACAACAATTTATATCCATCAATCATTCCATAATAGGGTTGCCAAACCCATATTCAACATTTTTTCCACAACACAACCAATTAACCACAATCAATCAATCCCCATTTCATACAACGCATATATGTATTTTATATAGCATATATATATTTTTATTTATATCGCATTACAATCACAACACAATACTGTCAATTGAAATCGTCCATGGTCTGTGGACGAGGGAGGTGAGCTAACAGGCACCGTATACAATTTATAATGATTTTACAACTCATAAATAATTTACTCCATTTTATTTTGAATTTAAAAATCTCACATTGGGTTCCACTTCTCCTTAATTGACGGTTAGCTCTAAAATTCCTCCAGTCACATCTAAAATGTAGTGTACGATGTCACGGTCCCAATACTTCCTGTTTCATCGGATTTCGACATCGTATCAAAAAGATATAATTTTTATAAATAGATTTAAATTAGCTACACTTTTTAAACGTTGCAAACCATTTAACTATATACCTTCTTCCTCAAAATTCTCAGGCCGTCGGTTTCAAAGCATTGCTCAAAACTAAGTTTAGATTTTTCACAAAATCTGTGAAGCTAGAAGAAGATCGGGTTATGCCACGTCGGAGAGCTTGGAGAGGCACGCCCCAGGACCTCACGCACGTTGAACTCGTTGGTGGCAGGAGGGAGGAATGGAGGTGCGAATGGCGGATGTTTTAGGGTTCCAATCGGTCGATATACACAATGATAAATTACCAGACCACTATGGATTTGAAGATGGGGAGATTCTCTACAAAATTCCCTTAAGAATCATTGAATTTCGTTGAGTGAATCGAGAATTTTTGAGGGAGAAAGGATAGTGAAGTTTCCGTCGATTGTTTTTAACAGGCGGTGGATTTTTAAAAGTGACGAGGGTTTTGGGAAAATCTAATTGGCTGATGTATATACATTTTATTTTTAATTCTTTTAATTCCAGAATTCCCGTTAATCAATACGAACTCCAAATCAAACCCAACGACTGTCGCCCTAACATAAATACTCTCATTTTAGACACAATGGAATATGTTTCGTAAGCTCATTCGACTATTTCAGTCAGTTTTTCTTTAAATTAAAATATACAACATTCAATATTGAATTTGAATGTTCATCTTAATTTACAAGGGCCACATACTGATTCCAAAAATTTCCGAATAATAAATCTAGCGAAGTTTGGTTGATACGGTCCAAACAAAACTAATTTCATAAAATTTGGAGACCGCTTGAAAAATGGCTTTTTAATGGTCGTTCCAATTCAACGGAAATTACCAAACGCGTTTTAATTTATCACGCTCACATATTAATTCCAAAAATTATAGAATTGTAAACCTAGCAATAATTTGACATTTCGGATCCAACAAAAGTGGTTTCATTGAGAACGGAGGTCGTTTGCAAAATGGCTATTTTTAAGGGTTATATTCTATTTATTTATTTGAAAACAAAAATGTGTGTTTTTCTAAAAAGAAGAAAGCAAACATATATAATATAAAACAAAAAACTACAATATCCGATGACATAACAAAAGAAGTCAAAACAAAACAAAACCCGACCCTAAGAATGTAAAGGATAGTAGGTAGATGAGCTCCGGATAAACCACCGCCCATCATACTCCAATATTGAATTCCGGCAAAGCCACCACCCGATAGTGAAGTATATCTACTCCAATACAATAAACCAATCTCTCCAAGCAAAAACAATAAAAATAAAATAGTATAACCCCTAAAACTCTCCAAAGCCAAACACAAAAAGAACTCCAAAGCTAATGACAATCACCAATCCAGACAGCAATCCACAAAGCTCCTCAGTAATAGTCAACAACCTGAAACCTTAAAGAAACTAGGCAAACCATAAGTACCCATCACATATATATATGAGTATATATGTATATATATATACATATATATTATATATATATATATATATGTCAAAATATATATATACATATAAATTTATATTCATACAAATGTGTGAAGAAAAAAGAAAAGAAAAAGAGACAAACAGGCAATACCAAAAAACTAAAATTAACAACAAATGCGAGGTCTATCACCTCTAAAATAACTATTGATTATAATAAATAAACTCAAATTAAACCTAAAATTAAGCAAAAAACAACCAAAACGCGAATCACCATCAGACTTAGAGCGGGAGTTGGACATCTAATCCAGACAATAATTAACTGTCTTAATGATTAAATTATCAGCGGACACTGAAATAGAATGAAAAAATATCTGATTCCTCTCCAACCAAATAGACCAACTGATGATAATAACTAAAGCGTCTAACACGTACCCCTGTCTAGGATTATAAACAAATCTACAACGATCCCAATACTGAACACAGCTACTAAAAGAAGTAAAACAACCAAAAACAAAAATCCTTAAAACCATAGTTAAAATATAATTGGTAAAATTGCAAGAGAAAAATAAATGATCAACATCTTCATCCAAAAGACTACAAAAACAACACTTAACATCAAAAATAATATTCTTCTTTAAAAGCTCAATCGTATTAAGCTTTTTATGAATAATCAACCATATAAGAAACTTAGCTTTAGGAGGAGAATTAGAATTCCAAATAAACTTAAAAGGAAGCAAAGAAACACCAGAAAAATTAATAAAATTATATATAGAATTAACAGAGTAAACTAAACTCTTATACATACCCCAACTAAAAGAATAACCATTCTCATCCAAACGATACAAGGCTAACTTAGCTTTAAGTAAGGCTAATTTCCTTAACAAACCCCCTTCTAAAATATTATCAAAGGAAAACTCCCACGGGGGATCTAAATCCCTTTTATAAACATCCGCAATTAAGGCATTCTTAAAGCCGCAAATATTAAAAAGCTCACTAAATTAAATTTTAAGCGCCACACTAGAAATCCAAGCATCATGTCAAAAGTAAGTAAGATTACCAGAATGAACTGTCACCTTAGGGTTATATTCTAATTTAAAAATCGAAGTTTTAAATTCTAACGCATTTTCTGACAAAATTACCTTAAAAATAATTTTTAAATTGTTTCTGATTTTCCGGTTTGTTACATGTAGCATCGTGAAGATCAATGGGAAATGAAAGGAATAAATGAAGATAGCCGCCTTAATCCTTATTAAAGAGTAATTGTTTTAATCAAGGATGTAATTAAGTAAATAAATATTGTAAATAAAATAAAATAAATGTATAACAATAATACTTATAATTCATTCATATGTTAAAAAAAACCGAATGAAATTGGTCACGTTGGAATCATGAAGACAAGATCCTCATTATGGAACTATTGTGGCTGAGGACAGAGCGAGTGGAATTTCATGATAAAATCGAACACATTTTTGATTTTAAATGAAATAAAAGCAGAATCGTCAACTGCAAACCAATGTGAGTAGACTCACCAACTCAGGCTCATTTATATTTTTATATAAACGAGTTTTAAATTTATATATATCAATTTTATGTTATGTGATGATTATTTGGATGAATGGTTGATAAATTGGTTGAAATGATTGAAATATTTATTTATATGGAATCATTGGTTGAATATTGATTCTATTTACCATGGTATCTTATATTGAAATGAAATTTATATTATCTGCGTTGATTAACATATGTGGATGCAGGGAAAAAGGTTTGAGGGATCCAACTGGATTCCTCAACATTTATATTACAGTTTTCATTAATTATGTTATATGATATATGATCAATGATTGATTTTGTTGTGTTTGAATTACCCTAGCCCTAGAATTTTGATATTTAAATACTGAAAATTATTTTTGAATATAGAAAAGAAATTTAAGTTGTTAAAAAAGAAAATTTATTTTTGAATGTTCTTGAAAAATAGAAGTTGTATTAATAAATAAACATGCAGTTGATTATAAATATGTTCATAAATTAAGTAAAATATTTATTGTTGGAAAAATTTAGATATGAAAGTGGGTTTTGAAACCGATATTTATAACTAGATTTGGAACATAACGATTATAAAGGAAAAATGAATTCAAATGGAAATTTGAACAAGAGATTATTTTCGGAAGAGAACGATGGATTTTATTCCAAAGTTTTGGAATATAAATTGAGATAAATCCCAGGATTTATATTTAGAATTCGACTATGTCGAATCTTATTAAAATATTTTAGTTCAAAAAGGATATTTAAATTCTACTTGGTGTGAACCTATAATTTAAATAAAATATGTTAGGAAGCTAATATTTCAATAGTTATAAATATGAAGAAAAAAACTAAGCTTTGCAATAATTTAATATTATTTTAAATTAATATTATTAAATGAGAAGGGAATTTAAGGAATCAAATAAAGCTATTTTCAGAAGTTTGGAACGATGGCTTGTAAATACGTTTTAAAAAAAGGAAATTGAATTGTCTTATATAAGCAAAAAGGTGTCAGTAGCAGTTTATATAAACAGAATTTATAAATGAGGTAGAATACGATGTGGGTTTATTAAGTGACTCGATAACTGAGATTTGATTTTGTATTGATATTTGCAAGTAAAATCAAGTTGATTTGACAAAACAAATCTAGATTCCTATTTAAGAAATGATATGCATACTTGAAAGTAAACAACGATTGAAAGCAAATGTTTTTGCGAATGGAATAATTTTAAGGGAATTTGAGTTAACCGGGAAAGATAGATTTATTCCAAGTTCGGAATATTAATCGAACAAAGATAATTCGAGAAAGAGTTATTTATTGAATTCAATTAAATCGAATTCAGGAAAGTACTATTTACTTTCATTTTAAAATAAAGGTCTAAATATCTAATTTATTTACATATTAATTTATTTATTTATTTATCCAAATTAATGAATCAAGGTTATATTTTAAAATTAAATATTTAGGAAGCAAGGATTATAACGCTATTATTATAATCTATATTTCCGTAAAAGGAATGGATTCTTAAACTGAATTTGAGAGTTACATAAGCAATGTTTGTTAAGACTTAAGTTGCGAGCCTTGTATTTTTGAAGTTGAGAATGTTGTTTAGTTAAGGTCTAAGAGGTAATTATACCCCATCTTGATTGACTTCATGATTGGCTGAGGAACGGTTAAGGTTTGGTAGCGAGAATGGTTAGTGATACGGTTAATAAATTATTAATAGGTTAAGACATCGTAACGATGTTTATCATATAACATCGGTTTAACCAAATAAAAAGATTTTGGAAACATTTGCCAAAGTAAATCAGAGGTGTTTTCTACGTATAGAAAATGGAATGATTCGGGATAACGTGAAGCTAAGAAATGATAATTGGAAATCTTTTCCAGTGTTAATAACGTATATTTTCTAAAATATAGAAAATAAGAATTTTTGAATATATCAAAAAAAATTGTAACTGGGACAAGAGATATTTTCTCGAACAAAGAAATTATGATATTGGGAATGTTTTCCAAGAATCGAGAGAGACAATCGAGATTTGAAAGGATATGGAAGATGGGAAATGGGAGTTTGGAATTGATAATACAATAAGGAATTAATATAAAAAGGGTCCAATATTGGTTGTATGGATGTTTTATTTGATAGTTAAATAACCGACTATCAAAGTTTTATTTTATTTTATACCTCCATTGTCAATACGGTGAGACCGGGATCAGATTTATTATTTGAAAACCACTACGTACGGGCATAAGCGTTACGAACCAACTTATGCTGAAAACGATTGAAGACGGAGTAAAGTGCAAGGATGTTATGTTAATCTTAGGTAGAAATTGCCCAAGATGGATTAATAGAATGGTGCCTTCGGTTTGTCCAGTCCCAGGACAACGAATATGGACGAATGTCTAATAGAGTATTTCTAGATGGTCACGTACATTGATTTCTTCAAATATGCCAAGTTTGTGGCGGACAAGGAAACTTCTCTTAACTTAACACCTAGAGTGTATTTGTGGACGTCAATTAGTGATTTGGCGGATCTGACAATGTGGCATTCAAAGTAAATGGTGGCAAGATGTTCTAAGGAGATAATCGTGACCTCAAGCCTCATCAATCGGGAAATGACAGAAATTAGGCAGGCAACATGACCAAGTGGGTCACTCCCATTAGAGGCATTATAACCTGATCTAGAGAAATTCCATTTTCTTCTTATTCTATTCCTTGCTGCATGCTTTAGGTAACGGTTGTTGATCACAACCGTTGGTGATAGTATGCTCGGTACACTCAAGTTAAATGAGTGACCAGTTATGTGTGGCTGGGTTGGAAGATGTTCTTGTTGAACCCAGTGTATCCCTCTCTACAGATACACTAACGGAAGGTGGTCCCATACCTTGTCATAGTTGGAAATTCAATCTCCAATAAGCGCCCTGCAGTTTTTGATTTTATATTATATAGGGAGCGTAAGATGCAAGAATTCCACTAGATTGCTATTTATTTTATTTAAACACTATTATAATATCACTGGATTTGATATCCAATATATTTTTGGTTATCGTAAGGTAAAAACCATCCGTGTTTATGTGTGGATCGGTCATACGATTATCATTTCTTTCGAAAAGGTTTTGAAAGTTAAACAAATGGTTGGAGTTTACTTACACCAGTCCCATGACTGACCTGTAATTTATTTTGTTTTGTTTTACCCTAAACTCTTGGGTTCCAGAATTTGTACGGGAGATCAAGTAGTCAGGATTTTACAGATTCACTTGGAGGAGCTAGGAGCAGGAGGCTTCAGCAGTTAGCTATAGACTATCATTCTTTCCGATGTGTACTATGTTGTATCTGGAAATATGTGTTTATAACTATTCCAGAAATAGTTGTTGTGCTCTGATGATGGTATATACATACAGTTACTGATTTGTATTTCAAAAGTTATGTTATTTAATATTTTTTATTCGTTCCATTGTGAGATTTGTGGTCTTTTCTTTTCTTATATTCTAACTTTTCTTTCTATTTCTCATCCTCTAACTTCTTTCTATTAATGATCCATTAATTTCTGATGCTTGGTTAGTCAATATGGTAGTTGTGTCGATGATCAAGATCGAGAATTGGTACGTTCGTTATAGTGGTATTAGAGCTAAAGGTTGAGTAATTACCTTGGCACTGTGGCGTAACTCAATAGGGATGGCGTTAGTAATACCCTAGATTAAGTTTAAGTATATATATGAGAGAGCGTATTTGTAGATTTAATATAAAATTGTTTTATATTATGTTGGTTTATTTGTTGAGTAGCTTATGAATTCTGGTTGATATAGAATGTACAACTATATCGATAGGTGTGTCTAACATGTCGAGCAAAGCAACTTGATACAATATTGTTTAAAATGGGTAAATGAAATAATTTTGCCCAAAAATAATTTTGATATAAAAGGAATAGTTTCTGAAATATTATAGTATACGGATGTGTTGATTGTTATTACAATCAAATGAAATTATAAATGGTTATATATAACCAAATGTAATTTGCATATGGATAATGTGAACAAATGAGATGAACTAAGATTGAGTTCAAACCAGAATCTGAGAATTTAAATACCGGATGTTTAGAAAATATTTTTTGAAGTATTATAAGTAATATAGCATTACTTGGAAGGAATTTTTAAACAGAAATAATTTTTAGATGGATTTTGAAAGTGATCAAGCACTGAATCACTTCCGTGGCGAGAAAATAATTCTGATAATGGATCGCGAAATTATCGGTATTCATTTTCAAGTTTTTGAGTGACATATTGCTACCATAATAATTCGTTAACGAAAATTTGTCTGAAAAGAATGAGTTGTTTTAAAAATTCAAATTTTTTGAATTTTTAGATGATTATAGATATATGTGTATAATTTTATGATTCCAAACCGATTTTGGAAACAAGAGCCGGGAATTTGAATTCTAAATTTTTATTTGACTTTTGTAAGTTAAATGAATTGGAATGGTATAAGTAAATCGAATAAATTAAAAATTTAAGCTAAGTTAAATAAACTTATATTGGATAAGAAATTAAATTTAGTAGCTTATAAATTGAATATAAATAAATTGATTTAAAAATCAATTTGGATGAATGTGAATGTTTGTATGTGGATTATGGATTAGAGGTGAAAATATGGATTGAAATCATTGAAAATCAAGTGAGATGATGTAAACTAAAGGAATGAATGAATGATTAATAAACCTTCAATTATTGAAACTCGACTGTTAAATTGAGTAAGTACAGGTACATGGAGTTGTATGTCTTGATTTTAGCTGCGTAAACAACATATGAATTAAGCAAGTTCGCTTAATAACGCTTATATGAGGTACGCCTATGCAAAATACAAAATTTGGGTTATGAATTTTGTTTTACGACTGTGTGGGTCGATGTATATATATTTGTTGATCCTGCGATATCGCAGAAGTCCTTCCGCACAGGGGAGACTCTACCGAAATTTTTCGAGAATTTAAGGAGTCGGAAAATTTTCAAGATTTTTGTTAATATAAATAAATTGGTATTTGGATTGAAACCGATTGGATCAGTTGTAATTAAAAGTTTAGAAATGAAATGGAAGATTTTAAGTAAATGAGTTAAAGCATTTTTCCTACCTTAGCAATTTCTAGAATGAAATTCTTTTAAGGGGGGAGGAATGTAACGACCCTGATTTTTGACTGTTTAATTTTGAACATTTAATTTGTTTTAAATGTTGTATTAGAAGTATAAATGGAAACTTATATTGAATTTAGTAATTAAAACGACATTTGAACGTATAATTTATAATTAAATTTAAAACGAGCTCATAACATCGTGGTAGTTCATAATATTACATTTTGAATGTCAACCAAATATACACGTTCCAGTATAAGTCAGATTTCTTTGAAACAAGAAACGTTCATATCTATTTGACTATATTTTTCTAATGAAAGAGAAAAATCGATATTTCATCTTGTAAATTTTGAGTTATATCCAAATCAAATTTTCAAATACTCGTTGTGGAATCGTTTATAAATTATAACAATTTATTTTTTATATAAGTCGATTTTGAATAATCCTAACGTCGTTTTAATTTGAAATATCGAGTTATAAATTCAAATATGTTTATTTTAGAGGCTATATGATGTTCTAGTCAGATATATACAATGATAAATTCATTATTATTAAATTAAATGATTTTTGAATTTATTTATATTTTAATCGATATCTTTTTAGGGAGGAAACCGATCGGAGCCGTAAAATCCCCTCTACTGCACCTAGCCCGGTCTGTGGATGCCAAATAAGTGGCTAATCGTAGTGTATGCACAGGTAAACCCTTTTAGCATGCCATTCCAGGTTTTAAACTCGCATTGTTGTTACCTCGACACAAGTCCTCAATCGTTGGGCTAATGCTACGAGCTTACCATGTGCATACGCTAAGATCATCCACTTATGTGGTGCTCGCAGACCGGGCTAGGTGCATGTAACAACCCGAAAATCTGGGCCAGTTTAAAAATTTTATTTTGGCAATTTTAGCGAATTTTGAATATTTAAAATGAATTATTTTAAATAATATCGACGAGAAATTTATTTTCAATATAGAATTCGACGTATATATTATATACGTCGTCGTTAGAATATAAATATTTATATATAATTATAAATAGAATTGAAAATGGCGCGGTAGTTCGATAATTCGATTTCTAATTTCAAATGAATATACAGAATTCAATATAAGTCAGAATTGAACGAAACAAGAAATATTTGAATCTGTATAACTATGTCTTTGTAACGAAGTTAACAAACTGAGATTTCATCTTAGAAATGATAAGATATGTCCAGTTTAAAATTAGAAATAGTCGCTGTGGAATTTATATATATTTATATATATATATATATAAGGCCCTTAAAAATAGCAATTTTGCAAACGACCTCGGATTTCGAAGAAACCACTTTTGTTGGGTCCGCAGTGTCAAATTATTGCTAGATTCCAAATTTCATAATTTTCTGAATCAGTATGTGAGCGTGGAGAAGGAAAACGCGTTTGACCAGTTTCAGTTGATTTTAATCGACTGGAAAATGGCCAGTTTTCAAAAGGTCTCAGAATTCGATGAAATTAACTTTGTTAGGGCCGTATCGTCAATACGAAGCTAGAAAATATTTTTCTGGAATTTTTCTAGTTAGTATGTGGCCTCAGTAAATTGAAATGCGCGTTCAAATTCAATATATGGAGTTATATGTTGATTTTGACGAAAACTGATCGTAACGGTCGAATTGGCCTGCGATACATATCCCATTGTGTTCGGAATGGGGATATTTGGCTAGGGGCGACATTCGTTGGTTTTGATTTGGAGTACGGACGAAATTAAGTGAATTAGAGAATTAAATAAATATATTTATATATTCTTTATAAACCAGTCAAAACCCTCTTTCTACCTTCTCCTGGTCAACGCGGCTTACAGCCGACCCACCCTCACTAACGAACACCAGTTCGATTTTTCCTCTTTTTTTTTTTCTTCGATTATACAAATCGATAGGAAAAAATTATAAAACGAAATGATAGAGGATCCTTAGGGCTTTAAAATCATAGGGGTTTGATGATTTCTCGTATGCTGATTCACGGGTTATTGAAGCTCAAACACCGGGACTTCGCACTCAATTTCTGGCCACTGGAGGCCGACGAGTTGCGAGCCCCTCTGGGCGGTGGAGGAGGGTTCAAGGGTGCTTCGACTGGCATCGGCGGATCGGAGTAGCGGTGACTGTTGGCGATGAAAATATCCGCCCTAGTTTTGAACGCAAGGTCGAGCATGGGATTTTTGGTTCGTGGAATACTGGAAGGCTACAGATTGAAGAAGAAAGGGTAATGACCTTAATTAAGTAATTAGTGTGTCATTAGGGTTAATTAATTAGTTTAGTTTAAATTAAATATTATATAGTGTTTAAAAATGTTATTTTTATACAGAAAACATTGTTTTAAAAATATAAATAATAATGTTAATCATTGAGGAAATATATATATATAACATGATTTGTGTAAATATATATATAAGAAAAAAAAGATTAGAATTTTTTTTTTAGAAATGAAAAGAATATATATTTTTATATATATATATTATATTTTTACACAAGAAAAGATTATATTTTTAGAAATAAAAAGATCAGATTTTTAAAAATGAAAAGGTGAGATTTTTGAAATACAAGTAATGATGGAAAATATAATTTTTAGTTAGATAAAAATATATAAACATCATATTAAAAATGTGATTTTTAATATGAACAGCGTAGAAGAGAACTGCATTGGAATTTCAAATAGATCCACACAGTTCAGTAGTTAAAAAGGACAAACAGTGAGTTTTCAGTTTGTTTTATTTATTTCTTGCTTCAAAATCAAATTTTTCTTAAGGTTAAAGCTATGATTTTGATTAGGTTAAAGACTAGAATTTTTATTATATAAAGATAAGATTTTTAGTAAGCTAAAAATGCGATTTTTAGTAAGCTAAAAATGCGATTTTTAGTTATGTTGAAACATGATCTTTACATATACAGAGTAGCGAATAAAAATATGAAAATATAATCTTTATAAAAAGGAGAGCGATATAAAAATACAATCTTTATATAGTGAAGAGCGAAGAGAAAATATGATTTTTATATATTGAATAACGAAGTAAAAAAATTCGATTTTTACATAGGTAGTGGCTACGGGCAACGAAGATGACGAAGATGCGATAGCGATGAAGATTTCTATCAATGAAGTGCCGTGGAGCTAGGATAGCTATCGGTGAGAATTTCTCACTCAAAATTTCTTTCTTTAGTTATATATATACTAGGATGCAGACGGTGCTTAGTAGCACCCGACACAATCGTCCACAGACCATGGACTTGTTTGTTTGGTTGCATAGCTTAGTTATATGATTTGATTGAATTGGATTGTTTGGTGAAATTGAATTGGATTGATTGATGTGTGAATGGCGTGGGCCTTCACTAGACCGGGGATAAGGCTAGGCCTTGTCCCGTTTCTAGTATCGTGCCGTTATGCCGCCGAAATTTTCTAAAATATATTAGAAAAATAAAAATATCATTTTATTTAAAGAATGAACTGAATAGAAATTCATATGTTAAAATAAAATGTTTTATCGTTAAAAATTTAATTTTTTTAACGTGAAGTGAATAGAATAAAATATTCATTTACAAACCGGACGGTTTGTTTATGTACACCTATTTGAATGACATTGATTGGGACGATAAATTTTACACATCGCCCAACAGCACAAATAAAATCTGTGTTTGATTGTTTGAAACCCCACACGGGTGTTGGGATGAAATTTGAAGTTCACTCATCCTGATTGATTAAATATGTCGATCGATTGATTGACAGGCTGTGATAAGCGTTGAATATCTATATTTGATGCTTATACAGTGTAGAGCACTTTGGTTGATGGTTGATTATTTTTCAATGCTATTATATGTGTGTAATGTATGAAAATCCATATAATTAACTTTATATGGTAATTGATTGGGCCTCATTCCAATTTGAAAAATAAAGAATATATTAAATAAAAGTTCATGTGTTGACAGTCTCATCCATTGAGATTGGTCATGTGTTGAACGAAATATTTTAGTAATAAAGTTTACATCTTTATCAATATAAAATAAAAGTTCATGTGTTGACAGTCTCATCCATTGAGATTGGTCATGTGTTGAACGAAATATTTTGATAATAAAATTTACATCTTTATCAATATAAAATAAAAGTTCATGTGTTGACAGTACTCATCCTTTGAGATTGGTCATGTGTTGAACGAAATATTTTTATAATAACAACTATTTTGAAAAAGAAATATTTGAAATAGGATATTTGAAAATAGAAATTTATGAAGCCGTGTTGATTAGATTGACGCCATTTTGACGAAACGATTTTGAAATGAATTGAAAACGATTTCGAAATGAATTGAATTGAAAACGATTTCGAAATGAATTGAATTGAAAACGATTTCGAAATGAAATGAATTGAAAACGATTTCGAAATGAATTGAATTGAAAACGAATTCAAATTGAATTGAAAGCGAATTGAAATGAATTCGAATTGAATTGAAATTTGAATTGAATAGAAATGAATTTTAAAACGAATTTATTAAGAAGAATTCAATTTTGATTTGAATTGAAAAGGAAGTTGAAATTGCTTTTGAAACGAATTTTAAAACTATTTATATAATTCGTTTTAAATAGAAATCGACGAAATATATATTATATATATTATATATATAATATAATGGCCTGAATAAAACGCGCCGCGCCGCGGCAGTTCGTGAATTTCGACCATTTATTTCAAACGGACATTACGGGAGATCCGACCGTCGGATTCTCCTGAAACCGGAACCGTTGGGTTCGTATCGAAAAGAGCTTTCTAACGAATATTAGAAATTTGAAATCTAACGGTTGGATTTGGAATTATGTCCAAATCAAATTCGAAAAAGGTCGCTGTAAGTGCAGTTCGATGGCCATTGATGGAAATCGACTGTACGGGCCTTGATAAAATTATAAAAAAAAAAAAAAATTGTGTAAAATCATAAGAAATGATTTAGAAAGGATTGGGATGAAAAACTCCATATTTGAAAAGATAAAAATAGATTTTTATCGAAATGAACTAGTTTTGAACTAGAAATATAATTCTATTTATTTTTAAATAAATAAATTGAATTTGAAAAGGGTTTTAAAAATAACCAGAATTTCCAATGATTGCATTGGAATGGATTTGAATCGAAATTGTCTTCGGAATATTTCGATGTTGGATTTCGTGATTATACAGTTGTTGTTATGGAAATTTGAAAGATATAGATATGTATATCGTTATTTCCAATACGATATTTGTTGGTCGCAGAATTTGATATTGAATATAAGCCGGGATATTTTTATTCAGAGCCTTGTATTTAATATCAAATGTGATTTGGGTTTGTCGTGAATGGTGTCTTCACTAACGCTGTTCTTGAACCCAGTTGAGAAAGGATTAAATCTTTTTATTTAGATTTAATGAAGTGTACCAATTAAATAATATTTAATTGGAATTGAATTGATATTGATTTTTGGGTTTATCGTGAACAGTGTTTTAAATAACACTCGTTCTTTAACCCGATAATTAATGAATGTGATTTTGGGTTTATCGTGAACCGTGTTTTAAATGACACTGATTCTTTAACCCAGTTAACGATTAAAACTAAGTGGAGTTTTAATGAATCTTTAATTAGATTGAAATGATCGAAAATGGAGTATCACCAGTTTTGCTCCTGGCGATAGTTAAATCTTTAATTAGATTTGAACGTGAAATGGTAATTGAATTTACCGATAACACCGTGGTGTTAGATATGAAGTACTACCAGTTTTACTTCATGTGATGAATAGGTTGGGATTGGGAAATTAAAATAAATGATTACTTCGGTAAGGTTCGCTAATCCCGACTAGTTTGAATTGTGATTCAAAAATAGAGTAAAGAATAAATTCAAGGAATTTATCTTTGATAAAATTAATGGGAACCTTTCCCTATGAATGTGAAATTTAGAAACTAACTGTCGGTTAGCCAAGCAGAATGGTTTGCTGGATATTGATCTGATGTTGGTTTCGGCCTTCGGGGTTAATATTTGGGGAATTATTCTCTTGATTAATTTACGGTTAGTGACTAATGAATTGGAATGAGGCGTATGTTGTGTTTTTGTAACACTTATTTAAAATATACGCGAGTTATTCGGGAAGACCGGGTTTATCCCATTCTGAATAACTGATACGACGATAAGTCGAAGATGAAGACGATGGTCGAAGACCGGAGGTCTTCACGTCGTTTGGGTGATAACTGATGATCTTGATTGGGCTGTACACCCAAGAAGATGGAAACAGTTGGTGATCGTCCAGACGTACTTGGAGATCGATGGATATGCGAGGTACTAGGTGCCTCCGGTTTCGTTCAGACCCAGAACGGACTTGTAAATGGACTGTGTGTCTGACATTGGATTTTAGTTCGTGTGATTGATCTCTATTAAATATATATTTGTTTGGCGGCGGAGAATTTATTCTCTTGCTTAACGCCCTTCTCTGAGACGTACGAGCTCAGGGGTTATATATTGATGGATATCAAACGCATGGAGTGAATTGCCTATGTGGCATGCCTAAGTGGCAAATGATCAAGGCTTCTGTTGAAAAGAAAAGTCTTGTGGTGATGATCAAAGCACGGCCTTTGTGGCGTAGCTTTGTGTAACGTTTACCTCGCGTGTTTCACACCCGGTATGAACCAAAAACGGGAGACGGACCTCAGGGGGGACATGCGTTTTCTTTCTAGCTAGAAGTGGCGTCAGTGGTTTTACACGCCCTGACGAGTTTGACTTATGTGGTTGTTGCTGTTGCGAGGCGCCTCGGATTGATCGGTCGTTCTCGAACCGATGGAGTCATTTAGTTGGCTCACTTACGCCCCAAAGGGCGGAGAGACGTATTGTTCAGGCATTATAATCCACATCGGTGGACCGGCCCTGACGATCCAAGGTACGGTTGCGGCTGTGCCTGAGACTCGGGCTAGACAGTCTCGAATCGGTTGAGGACTATCTTTTGCCTCGGTTCATAGACGGAAATCCAATTTCCAAATACGACATCGTGCGGTTTTGATTGTATATATATATATATGGCGACATGATATATGGTACCCATGCCGCCTATGATTGATACTTATGATTTGAAGTGGTTTTATACACTATGCACTTATTATAGTATCAAATGATTTGTTTTAAACGTATCAAGCATTCTTTGGCTGTTATAAGGGAAAACCCTATCCCCCGGCTTGCGTTGCATTGTGTGATAGGACCTGGGTCTTATAACAGCTTCATTTTTCTTTAGTTAGCATTGCGCTGTTTGTTTTATGCACTGGTATTCTTGGGAGGAAACCCGTTCCGTGCTATACGGCGTGGTCCCTTGATTTACCTAACCTTAAAATAAGGATTAACTGTTTTAGTTCTCACACCAGTCCCATGACTGACCTGGAGTTTATTGTTTTAACCTAAACTCTGGGTGCCCTTATTTTGACACGGGCAGCTAGTAGTTTTGGTTTTGCAGATTTATATTCACAGGATCCTGGTTTACAGCTGGAACGATATCCGGAAAGCTTTGTATCCGTATATCTCTTTCTAGTTGTGTATTGTATTATTTTCCGCTGCTATGTATTTAAATGTAATTTAAATCTCTGATATCTCTGTGTAATATTCTTTTATACTCTGTGTATTCTTGTAATCTGATGCATTGCTGTAATAACAATGAAATGTTCTTCTGTTTGCGTTCTGTTGTGGCTTGTTCTCGAACTATCCGACACTTTCCTTTACGGGGAAGTTACGGGTTTTCACAGTTGGTATCAGAGCTTTGGTTTACAAAGCAGAGAACAAGGCACATTAGAACCATATGAAAGAATTCATCAGATATTGGGTTAGTAATATCCAATTAGAATGACTCGTTAGAGATGGGATCAGTAGTATCCTAGAACGAGTGTGAAGAGTAGTGTTTTTGATAAATAAAAGTGAAAACAAATTTTGTTTTGAAAATTTAAATCAATTATTCGTATTTGATTATCTATTTATATTGATGTGGACAATCCAGTATATATAGATTTTGCGTATACGTCTGATCCGCGTGTATTCGAAATTTTAATATATTGGATAGATATAGCATCACACTCTAGTCGCCCGAAGATGGTACTGATGATTGTCATGACATCATCAGTATTTATGTTCGTGTTTCGAAAGTGAGATTTCTATATATTTCCTATTGACTGGTGTGAGAACCCAAAATTAGATAGGGCTTATTGTTGTGATTTGGCGTCAAAACATGATTTTCCTTATATATATCAAAATTATCAATTTGAAACGTTAAATCAACTAATTGATTGATGTTTGTGTTGTTTGTTTAGTTGTTTGCTAATTTTTAACCATTAAGCCTAATTGGATCACATATTGATTTGTATTGAAAATTGGTCGCATTTGCTTGCATATACATATATATCCTTGAACAGGTCATAGCAAGGAGGCTAGAGCAGAGAATAAAATTTGTTTGCCCGACAAATAGGTACATGTTTACTACATAATTTCCTGTTTTGTTTGGGTGATGATGATTTTATGAGCCTATTGGCTAGCAGCTTGGCTTTTTCTTTTTCTTTTTGAGATCTGAAGGACCGGGGAAGCTATTTGAAATTCCCCGATGCTCCCGGTGCAGGGGAGGTTATGGCGAAATTTTTCAAAAATTTAGGGTGTTAGCCAAATTTTTGAAATTTTGAAAATTCTCAGAAACTAAAGAGTTGGAGAATAGAAGCCAGATCGAGCGTAGAGCTGAATAATCAAATCACTTTCGACTTTGTTCCTTTTCGGGGACGAAAAGTTTTAAGTGGGGGAGATTGTAACAACCCGAAAATCTGGGCCAGTTTAAAATTTTTATTTTGGCAATTTTAGCGAATTTTGAATATTTAAAATGAATTATTTTAAATAATATCGACGAGAAATTTATTTTCAATATAGAATTCGACGTATATATTATATACGTCGTCGTTAGAATATAAATATTTATATATAATTATAAATAGAATTGAAAATGGCGCGGTAGTTCGATAATTCGATTTCTAATTTCAAATGAATATACAGAATTCAATATAAGTCAGAATTGAACGAAACAAGAAATATTTGAATCTGTATAACTATGTCTTTGTAACGAAGTTAACAAACTGAGATTTCATCTTAGAAATGATAAGATATGTCCAGTTTAAAATTAGAAATAGTCGCTGTGGAATTTATATATATTTTTATATATAAGGCCCTTAAAAATAGCAATTTTGCAAACGACCTCGGATTTCGACGAAACCACTTTTGTTGGGTCCGCAGTGTCAAATTATTGCTAGATTCCAAATTTCATAATTTTCTGAATCAGTATGTGAGCGTGGAGAAGGAAAACGCGTTTGACCAGTTTCAGTTGATTTTAATCGACTGGAAAATGGCCAGTTTTCAAAAGGTCTCAGAATTCGATGAAATTAACTTTGTTAGGGCCGTATCGTCAATACGAAGCTAGAAAATATTTTTCTGGAATTTTTCTAGCTAGTATGTGGCCTCAGTAAATTGAAATGCGCGTTCAAATTCAATATATGGAGTTATATGTTGATTTTGACGAAAACTGATCGTAACGGTCGAATTGGCCTGCGATACATATCCCATTGTGTTCGGAATGGGGATATTTGGCTAGGGGCGACATTCGTTGGTTTTGATTTGGAGTATGGACGAAATTAAGTGAATTAGAGAATTAAATAAATATATTTATATATTCTTTATAAACCAGTCAAAACCCTCTTTCTACCTTCTCCTGGTCAACGCGGCTTACAGCCGACCCACCCTCACTAACGAACACCAGTTCGATTTTTCCTCTTTTTTTTTCTTCGATTATACAAATCGATAGGAAAAAATTATAAAACGAAATGATAGAGGATCCTTAGGGCTTTAAAATCATAGGGGTTTGATGATTTCTCGTATGCTGATTCATGAGTTATTGAAGCTCAAACACCGGGACTTCGCACTCAATTTCTGGCCACTGGAGGCCGGCGAGTTGCGAGCCCCTCTGGGCGGTGGAGGAGGGTTCAAGGGTGCTTCGACTGGCATCGGCGGATCGGAGTAGCGGTGACTGTTGGCGACGAAAATATTCGCCCTAGTTTTGAACGCAAGGTCGAGCATGGGATTTTTGGTTCGTGGAATACTGGAAGGCTACAGATTGAAGAAGAAAGGGTAATGACCTTAATTAAGTAATTAGTGTGTCATTAGGGTTAATTAATTAGTTTAGTTTAAATTAAATATTATATAGTGTTTAAAAATGTTATTTTTATACAGAAAACATTGTTTTAAAAATATAAATAATAATGTTAATCATTGAGGAAATATATATATATATATAACATGATTTGTGTAAATATATATATAAGAAAAAAAAAGATTAGAATTTTTTTTTTTAGAAATGAAAAGAATATATATTTTTATATATATAAATATTATATTTTTACACAAGAAAAGATTATATTTTTAGAAATAAAAAGATCAGATTTTTAAAAATGAAAAGGTGAGATTTTTGAAATACAAGTAATGATGGAAAATATAATTTTTAGTTAGATAAAAATATATAAACATCATATTAAAAATGTGATTTTTAATATGAACAGCGTAGAAGAGAACTGCATTGGAATTTCAAATAGATCCACACAGTTCAGTAGTTAAAAAGGACAAACAGTGAGTTTTCAGTTTGTTTTATTTATTTCTTGCTTCAAAATCAAATTTTTCTTAAGGTTAAAGCTATGATTTTGATTAGGTTAAAGACTAGAATTTTTATTATATAAAGATAAGATTTTTAGTAAGCTAAAAATGCGATTTTTAGTTATGTTGAAACCTGATCTTTACATATACAGAGTAGCGAATAAAAATATGAAAATATAATCTTTATAAAAAGGAGAGCGATATAAAAATACAATCTTTATATAGTGAAGAGCGAAGAGAAAATATGATTTTTATATATTGAATAACGAAGTAAAAAAATTCGATTTTTACATAGGTAGTGGCTACGGGCAACGAAGATGACGAAGATGCGATAGCGATGAAGATTTCTATCAATGAAGTGCCGTGGAGCTAGGATAGCTATCGGTGAGAATTTCTCACTCAAAATTTCTTTCTTTAGTTATATATATACTAGGATGCAGACGGTGCTTAGTAGCACCCGACACAATCGTCCACAGACCATGGACTTGTTTGTTTGGTTGCATAGCTTAGTTATATGATTTGATTGAATTGGATTGTTTGGTGAAATTGAATTGGATTGATTGATGTGTGAATGGCGTGGGCCTTCACTAGACCGGGGATAAGGCTAGGCCTTGTCCCGTTTCTAGTATCGTGCCGTTATGCCGCCGAAATTTTCTAAAATATATTAGAAAAATAAAAATATCATTTTATTTAAAGAATGAACTGAATAGAAATTCATATGTTAAAATAAAATGTTTTATCGTTAAAAATATAATTTTTTAACGTGAAGTGAATAGAATAAAATATTCATTTACAAATCGGACGGTTTGTTTATGTACACCTATTTGAATGACATTGATTGGGACGATAAATTTTACACATCGCCCAACAGCACAAATAAAATCTGTGTTTGATTGTTTGAAACCCCACACGGGTGTTGGGATGAAATTTGAAGTTCACTCATCCTGATTGATTAAATATGTCGATCGATTGATTGACAGGCTGTGATAAGCGTTGAATATCTATATTTGATGCTTATACAGTGTAGAGCACTTTGGTTGATGGTTGATTATTTTTCAATGCTATTATATGTGTGTAATGTATGAAAATCCATATAATTAACTTTATATGGTAATTGATTGGGCCTCATTCCAATTTGAAAAATAAAGAATATATTAAATAAAAGTTCATGTGTTGACAGTCTCATCCATTGAGATTGGTCATGTGTTGAACGAAATATTTTAGTAATAAAGTTTACATCTTTATCAATATAAAATAAAAGTTCATGTGTTGACAGTCTCATCCATTGAGATTGGTCATGTGTTGAACGAAATATTTTGATAATAAAATTTACATCTTTATCAATATAAAATAAAAGTTCATGTGTTGACAGTACTCATCCTTTGAGATTGGTCATGTGTTGAACGAAATATTTTTATAATAACAACTATTTTGAAAAAGAAATATTTGAAATAGGATATTTGAAAATAGAAATTTATGAAGCCGTGTTGATTAGATTGACGCCATTTTGACGAAAACGATTTTGAAATGAATTGAAAACGATTTCGAAATGAATTGAATTGAAAACGATTTCGAAATGAATTGAATTGAAAACGATTTCGAAAGGAATTGAATTGAAAACGATTTCGAAATGAATTGAATTGAAAACGATTTCGAAATGAAATGAATTGAAAACGATTTCGAAATTAATTGAATTGAAAACGAATTCAAATTGAATTGAAAGCGAATTGAAATGAATTCGAATTGAATTGAAATTTGAATTGAATAGAAATGAATTTTAAAACGAATTTATTAAGAAGAATTCAATTTTGATTTGAATTGAAAAGGAAGTTGAAATTGCTTTTGAAACGAATTTTAAAACTATTTATATAATTCGTTTTAAATAGAAATCGACGAAATATATATTATATATATTATATATATAATATAATGGCCTGAATAAAACGCGCCGCGCCGCGGCAGTTCGTGAATTTCGACCATTTATTTCAAACGGACATTACGGGAGATCCGACCGTCGGATTCTCCTGAAACCGGAACCGTTGGGTTCGTATCGAAAAGAGCATTCTAACGAATATTAGAAATTTGAAATCTAACGGTTGGATTTGGAATTATGTCCAAATCAAATTCGAAAAAGGTCGTTGTAAGTGCAGTTCGATGGCCATTGATGGAAATCGACTGTACGGGCCTTGATAAAATTATTAAAAATAGTAATAATTTGTGTAAAATCATAAGAAATGATTTAGAAAGGATTGGGATGAAAAACTCCATATTTGAAAAGATAAAAATAGATTTTTATCGAAATGAACTAGTTTTGAACTAGAAATATAATTCTATTTATTTTTAAATAAATAAATTGAATTTGAAAAGGGTTTTAAAAATAACCAGAATTTCCAATGATTGCATTGGAATGGATTTGAATCGAAATTGTCTTCGGAATATTTCGATGTTGGATTTCGTGATTATACAGTTGTTGTTATGGAAATTTGAAAGATATAGATATGTATATCGTTATTTCCAATACGATATTTGTTGGTCGCAGAATTTGATATTGAATATAAGCCGGGATATTTTCTATTCAGAGACTTGTATTTAATATCAAATGTGATTTGGGTTTGTCGTGAATGGTGTCTTCACTAACACTGTTCTTGAACCCAGTTGAGAAAGGATTAAATCTTTTTATTTAGATTTAATGAAGTGTACCAATTAAATAATATTTAATTGGAATTGAATTGATATTGATTTTTGGGTTTATCGTGAACAGTGTTTTAAATAACACTCGTTCTTTAACCCGATAATTAATGAATGTGATTTTGGGTTTATCGTGAACCGTGTTTTAAATGACACTGATTCTTTAACCCAGTTAACGATTAAAACTAAGTGGAGTTTTAATGAATCTTTAATTAGATTGAAATGATCGAAAATGGAGTATCACCAGTTTTGCTCCTGGCGATAGTTAAATCTTTAATTAGATTTGAACGTGAAATGGTAATTGAATTTACCAATAACACCGTGGTGTTAGATATGAAGTACTACCAGTTTTACTTCATGTGATGAATAGGTTGGGATTGGGAAATTAAAATAAATGATTACTTCGGTAAGGTTCGCTAATCCCGACTAGTTTGAATTGTGATTCAAAAATAGAGTAAAGAATAAATTCAAGGAATTTATCTTTGATAAAATTAATGGGAACCTTTCCCTATGAATGTGAAATTTAGAAACTAACTGTCGGTTAGCCAAGCAGAATGGTTTGCTGGATATTGATCTGATGTTGGTTTCGGCCTTCGGGGTTAATATTTGGGGAATTATTCTCTTGATTAATTTACGGTTAGTGACTAATGAATTGGAATGAGGCGTATGTTGTGTTTGTGTAACACTTATTTAAAATATACGCGAGTTATTCGGGAAGACCGGGTTTATCCCATTCTGAATAACTGATACGACGATAAGTCGAAGATGAAGACGATGGTCGAAGACCGGAGGTCTTCACGTCGTTTGGGTGATAACTGATGATCTTGATTGGGTTGTACACCCAAGAAGATGGAAACAGTTGGTGATCGTCCAGACGTACTTGGAGATCGATGGATATGCGGGGTACTAGGTGCCTCCGGTTTCGTTCAGACCCAGAACGGACTTGTAAATGGACTGTGTGTCTGACATTGGATTTTAGTCCGTGTGATTGATCTCTATTAAATATATATTTGTTTGGCGGCGGAGAATTTATTCTCTTGCTTAACGCCCTTCTCTGAGACGTACGAGCTCAGGGGTTATATATTGATGGATATCAAACGCATGGAGTGAATTGCCTATGTGGCATGCCTAAGTGGCAAATGATCAAGGCTTCTGTTGAAAAGCAAAGTCTTGTGGTGATGATCAAAGCACGGCCTTTGTGGCGTAGCTTTGTGTAACGTTTACCTCGCGTGTTTCACACCCGGTATGAACCAAAAACGGGAGACGGACCTCAGGGGGGACATGCGTTTTCTTTCTAGCTAGAAGTGGCGTCAGTGGTTTTACACGCCCTGACGAGTTTGACTTATGTGGTTGTTGCTGTTGCGAGGCGCCTCGGATTGATCGGTCGTTCTCGAACCGATGGAGTCATTTAGTTGGCTCACTTACGCCCCAAAGGGCGGAGAGACGTATTGTTCAGGCATTATAATCCACATCGGTGGACCGGCCCTGACGATCCAAGGTACGGTTGCGGCTGTGCCTGAGACTCGGGCTAGACAGTCTCGAATCGGTTGAGGACTATCTTTTGCCTCGGTTCATAGACGGAAATCCAATTTCCAAATACGACATCGTGCGGTTTTGATTGTATATATATATGGCGACATGATATATGGTACCCATGCCGCCTATGATTGATACTTATGATTTGAAGTGGTTTTATACACTATGCACTTATTATAGTATCAAATGATTTGTTTTAAACGTATCAAGCATTCTTTGGCTGTTATAAGGGAAAACCCTATCCCCCGGCTTGCGTTGCATTGTGTGATAGGACCTGGGTCTTATAACAGCTTCATTTTTCTTTAGTTAGCATTGCGCTGTTTGTTTTATGCACTGGTATTCTTGGGAGGAAACCCGTTCCGTGCTATACGGCGTGGTCCCTTGATTTACCTAACCTTAAAATAAGGATTAACTGTTTTAGTTCTCACACCAGTCCCATGACTGACCTGGAGTTTATTGTTTTAACCTAAACTCTGGGTGCCCTTATTTTGACACGGGCAGCTAGTAGTTTTGGTTTTGCAGATTTATATTCACAGGATCCTGGTTTACAGCTGGAACGATATCCGGAAAGCTTTGTATCCGTATATCTCTTTCTAGTTGTGTATTGTATTATTTTCCGCTGCTATGTATTTAAATGTAATTTAAATCTCTGATATCACTGTGTAATATTCTTTTATACTCTGTGTATTCTTGTAATCTGATGCATTGCTGTAATAACAATGAAATGTTCTTCTGTTTGCGTTCTGTTGTGGCTTGTTCTCGAACTATCCGACACTTTCCTTTACGGGGAAGTTACGGGTTTTCACAGTGCACTAGGGAGGGTTTATTTTAATCAATTTATTTAAGCCTTAAAAATAGCTTTTTTGCAAACAACCTCCATTTTCGGTGAAATCAGTTTCATTGGATCCGTAATATTAAATTATTGTATGAAAATAAATTTCTTGGCAATTCGACATCGTACATAACCGCGGTAACCATAAACTCCTATATTTCTATTTAATCATTTATTCGATTTAATACGGAATTTAAGAATAGTCAATTTTCAACGATCTCCACTTTCAACGAAACCAATTTTATAAAATATGTAGTGGCTAATTATTGCATGATTTTCAGTTTGGGGTCAACTGGAGTTATTCTGATCATAACGCGAGATATAAACGTGTATTGATATCCTTTGTGAGTTAAAAAGGGAGTTTACCCAAACAATCTCAGAACTTGATGAAACCTATTCCATCGTGTCCGGAATATTTACTTATTGCAAGATTTCAGATTTCGAGATAATTGAAGTTTTTACGTGAGCGTGCAAAAATTAAACGTGCATAAATCAACGAATTTAATATTCAAAATTTTGATATTATTCCAAATGGACTCAAAATTCGGCGAAACAAGTTTCGTTGGGTCCAGAATGTCAAACTATAGTTGTGTGTTCCTTTTCATCGCAAACGGATTTCGTACATGAGCATATGAATTTATAAATGACAAATACAAATGGCGATAGACATGAAATTATAATATTTAATAAAATATTGGAATATAATAATATATATCCACCATTATATAATAAAGCCATTCGTTCAACAACCCCCAATTCTTTTTTTTTTTCTTAGCCAAGCTTCTGCTAGAGAAAAACTTCAGAAATTATTGAAAGTAAATTACAAAACGAAATCCATTGATTTCAAATTTAATGGGGTTATTTACTTGTGAACTTCACTTCTATATTCATTTTAAGGGGTGCGATTTGACTCCCTGACTTGCAGTTTTGGGTACAGCAGCCCTAGGGTTGTGACTTGTAATGGCGCGTTTTGTTAGCTGTCGAATAATTAATTTATTTAATTATTAAATATCGATTGGGTGATATCGATGACTTGAATTAAATAATATTGAATATTTAATTAAAATAAATAATATAATAATATATTATAATGTCGAAATAATCGGAAATCACCGAATTCACAATACTGTGTGAATTGGATCAGCTAAAATATTTAATTCAGTTTAGAATTGAATTTGAATAACGAATCGATTTAATAATCGGCGTTAAAACGTATTAATTTTATTATAATTAGAATAGAGTGCGTAACGACGCGGTAGTTCGCTATTTGGCGATTTAGACTTCAACTGAGTATACAGGGTTCGTTTTAAATCGGATTGCTGTGAAACAAGAAACGTGTGGAGCTGGTGGAGTATATCTTTCTAGTGGAAGAGAGAGATCAGGATTTCATCGTGTAGATTTTGAGTTACGTCCAAATCAAAATATCAGAAATGCAGCGCCCTGACCATAACAATTTAAATATATTTAATTATAAGGATTTAAATAGAAATCGAGCGTCGATATAACTCTAACGAGATAATATCGAGCTGTAAATACATACAGGGATATTCTGGAGCTGTGTGGTATGCCACTGTGAGTATAGACGATAATAATTAATTTTAAATAATTTATTTAATTATATTTAAATATATTTATATATTTAAATAGGCTATTTAGAGCGTTAAAAATAGCCACTTTTGCATATGAAGTCGGAATTCGACGAAACCAGTTTCGTTGGGACCGTAATGTCAAACTCTAGCTGCATGTCAAGTTTGGTGATTTTTGGGTATCGTATGTAGTCGCATGGATTTTTAGGGGACTGAAACGAAAATAAAATAAAATAAGAAAAATATCCTACCTAATTTCTTGGTCAATACAAAGGCCACACTACCTCCTTTCTCAGCCACATACCTTACCAACCCCAAACGCATTATAAAAACAACACAGCTCTCAAAATCTCAAACGCAGAAAGCAAATTCCCAACAGAAAAATCAATGTAAAATCATATAAATTGCTATAAACCGTATATTCGAATTCACAAGGTAAAGAGCTTCGATCTGGTGCGTGTCTCGTTGAGTGCGATCCATGTTTTGGGGGCGTCAAGCTTTACCAGTGACCCTAGGGTTGGGAAATTTGGAGATTTGGAGCAACGATGATTGAATCGAAGTACGTTTGTGGATTCAGCGCATCGATTGGCACATCAGGGAATTTTTCGATGCATTCTGGTGAGATTTGAGGTCGCTGCTTCCTCTGGTACAACGAACGGAAGTCGAAGTCGCGTTCGACTATGGTGGGTGCGAGTCCTTCATATTAGGGATGGAGAGATAGAGGGTAGAACGAGATAAAGTACGGTGTTTTTAGTTTGAATATTAAGTGAGTGAAGAAGGAGATGGGGGAAGAGGAGTTCGGCTGTGTGTTTTCTTGGAGGCCGACAGTTTGAGGAAGAAGAAGGGCGCGGTGATGGGCTTAAAAGGGAAGTGGATGGGCCGGGATATTTGAAGTAGGGTGAGGCCCAATTAAGTATAGTTAATTTTAGTTTTATTTTATTTAAAAGTACATGAACTTCGTAAATCAATAACTTGTTTATATGGAATCAGAATCACGAACCGTAAGTTGCGTTGGGATCGTATGGACGAGCACTCCACAATGGAACTGACCGCGAGTCAATTGGAGTCCGTTACAATTTATAGCAAAATAAATTGTCTGAATCAAGCGATGGTTATCGTCATTGACGATGATCGTCCAATGTGAGTAAATCTCACTAACTCTGAACAGTTTATAATTTCATGTTGTATTGTTAGAACTGATAAAATTGTCTGATTGACTGTGTGTTGATTGTTTTCTTGAACTGCTAGCCAGTTAGTAGAGATTTTATATATATATATTTATGTATGTATATATATATATATATAAACCGTCAAATAGTTATATGTTGATTCTGTTTATCAGAATATTATACTGGTATTGTTTAACATCTGTGGATGCAGGGAAACAGGTTGGAGGAATCCAACTGGATTCCTCAACAGTTATTTTTACTGTGATTTATGTATTGTGATATATAAATGTGATGTATATAATCTGTTGTGATTTCGTGTGGTTGGACGATATTCATCGTTGTTAGGTGATGTGTTAAAAACCATAAGAAATACCAGAGTGTGATAAAAGGATTAAACAAAGTAATTTGTTAGGTTAACTAAAGCAAGTTAGTCGAGTTAAACAAAGTAATTTGTTAGGTTAACCAAAGCAAGTTAGTCGAGTTAATCAAAGTAATTGGTTAAGTTAACCAAAGTAAATTAGTTAAGATAAACTAAGCGGTTAATCGAAGTGAATTAGTTAAGTTAAACTAATTGGTAAATCAAAGTGAATTAGTTGCGTCAAACTAAGTGACTTAGTTAAGTTAAACTAATTTGTAAATCAAAGTGAATTAGTTGCGTCAAACTAAGTGAATTAGTCAAGTTAAACTAATTGGTTAATCGAAGTAAATTAGTTGGGTTAATCAAAGTGAATTAGCTGAGTTAAACTAAGTAAATCGGTTAGAGTTAATCAAAGTGAATTAACTAAGTTAAACTAAGTGGATTAGTTCAGTTAATCGAGACAAGTAAATCAAGTTAGGTTAAACCAGTTGAGTTAACCAGTTAAAGTTTACCAGTTAAAGATAAACAGTTAGAGTTGACCAGTTAAAGTTGACCGGTTAGAGTTGATCAGTTAGAGTTACTCAGTTAGAGTTGATCAGTTAGAGTTGACTAGTTAGAGTTGACCAGTTAGAGTTATCCAAGTGGAGTTAATCGAGTAGAGTTGCCGAATATCACTTATTCGAAGTAGATTTATCGAATATAGTGTATTAGAGGGAAGAGTAATTTAATATAGTTTATTCGAGTGGAGAAATCAAATGTTATTCATTTGAGAAGAGTTACCGAGTATTATTTATTCGAAGAGTAGTTATCGAATATTGGTTATTCGAAGTTAGTTAATCCAAAGGAGTTATTCGAAGTTAGTTAATCCAAAGGAGTTATTCAAAGTTAGTTAATCCAAAGGAGTTAGTCGAAGAGTTAATCGAATATAGTTATTCGAAAGAAGGTGTTAATCGAATATAGTTATTCGAGTAAAGTTAAAAGAGTTAATCGAATTTAGTTATTCGAAATGAGTTATTCGAATTAGATATTTGAATAGAGTTAAACACATTAGAGTTATTCGAATTAGTTATTCGAATAGAGTTAAACACATTAGAGTTATTCGAATTAGTTATTCGAATAGAGTTAAACACGTAAGAGTTAATTGAATATTAGTTATTCAATTTGAGTTAATCGAATGTAGTTATTCGAGAAGAGTTAAATCGAATTTAGTTATTCGAAAAGAGTTAATCAATTTGAGTTAAGTTAATCGATTTAAATTAAGTTGAATCGAAATGGAGTAAATCGATTAGAATTAAGTTATTCGAGTTAGAGTAAATCGAATATTAGTTATTCGAAGGTAAGTTATTCGAATTAGTTATTCGAAGGAGTTAATCAATTAAGTTATTTGAATTAGTTATTCGAAGGAGTAAATCAAATTAAGTTAACCGATTAGAGTTGAGTTAATCGATTTGGGTTAAGTTAAGTAATCGAGTTGAGATAATCGAGTTAAGAAAATCAAGTTAAGTTAATCGAATAAGTTATTCGATAAGAGTAAATCCATATAAGTTAATCGGATGTTAGTTATTCAATAAGAACTGACACATTTAAGAAAATCGAATATTTGTTATTCGATAAGAGCTAATGAAATAGAGCCAACCAAGAAGAGTTATTCGAATATTAGTTATTCGATAGGAGTTAATCGAAATAGAGTTTATCGAATATAAGTTATTAACAAGGGAGTTAATCGAATAGAGATTACTCGAAAGAGAGTAATACGTCGAATTCAATTATAGCGAATTCGGGAAAGTACTATTTACTTTCTAGGGTTTAAATCATGATTTAGTTATTGATTTAGGAATTAGGTGTCCGTTTAATTATTTAAGTTAGGAGATAAAGTTATAATTTAGGTTAGATATTGTAGAAGTAGAAATTATAACGTTATAGTTATAATCAAACGCTTTCATATAAGAAGTGGATTCGTAACCTGAATCCGAGAATTTGCGTAAACAGATGATTGGAAAAAGTGAGTGATGAGCTTCATCTATTTCACAGTAAAGGACGTTGTTCAATTAAGGTCTGAGAGGTAATTATACCCCGACTTGATTGACTTCAGAATTGACAAAGGAATAGTTGCGGTTCGATAGAAAATGTTGATTTGAAATATAGAAGTAATAAGAAATTAAGGGATTAAGCATAACAATGTTTTATACAACGTTCATTTGAAATCCGTAAATGAGTTTTGGAAACGTTTTCCAAATATAGTCAGATATGTTTTCTAAACATAGAAAATGAAATGTTTTCATGATAAGAATTTAAGAAATAGAGTTAAGCAAATTCAGAAACTGACTGGAGAGGGTAAGTTGAACGGTTTTCTAAGTGACGATCTGAAGTTGGTTTCGACCTTCCGGATTTGATACTTAGAGAATTGTTCTCATACTAGTTACAGTTAGGGACTGATAGTTGCGAAATAATAGTGATGTGAAAATAAGCTATGGAAATGTTTTCCAATGATTAATAACATATATTTTCTAAATATATGAAATAAGGAAATATGAACATATGATGATTGATCGATCGAATTTCCATTGGAAATAAGATCGTTGTTTGTACACCGACATGTTTTCATTTGATAGTTGAATCACAGACTATCAAAGTTTTTACCATTTTAACGTTGTTAATATGGAGAGACCGGTTGGATTATTATCCAAAGAACCACTCTGTATTGGCATAAGCGTTGCGAGCAATATATGCCAAAGATAAATTGAAGACGGAGTAAAGTGCAAGGGTTATAAGTCTTAGATAACAGTGACTAAGATGGATATACTGAATAGTGCCTTCGTTTTGTCCAGTCCCAGGACAACGTATATGGAAGAAGGTCTGACAGAGTATATCCAATGGATCGCGTAAGTTGATCTGTTCAAACGTATTCACGTTTGGTGGCGGAGGAATTCGTTTCTCTTAGTTATATACCCGTGTTATTTTTGGATAAGTCAATTTGTGATTTGGCGGGTATGACGATGTGGCATTCAAAGTGAATGGTGATCAAATGTTCTGAAGATAGACGTAGCTTCTAGCCTCACACTGGGAAGTAACAAAAGTTGGGCTAGGCAGCATGGCTAGTTTGGTCATCCCCAAGCAGGGTGTATTGTCACCGATCTAGAGAATATTCATATTTATACTTCTTTTTGATTCTGTATCTTCGGATGACGGTTTGATGGCCTATAACCGTGGTGGCAATATATTCGCGACACTCAAGCTAAATGAGTGAGCGATCATGTGTGGCCGGGTTGCAAGACGTTCTTATTGAACCCTGAGTGTATCACCTCTAGAGTACACTATTCAGAAGGTGCTCCCATACCTTGTCTGTTGGAATCCATTCTCCGATAAGCGCCCTGCGGTTTATGATTTTATACTATGTATGTAGAACGTGAGATGCAAGCGTTTCTGCTAGATTGATACCTATTTGTACTTAGACATTATTATAATATCACAATGATATTGCTTGTCAAAGTTGTTCAGATACTCATAAGGGAAAAACCCGTTCCGTATTCACGGCGTGGTCTTATGAGATATTCTATACCTGTTTTAAACTATTTTACTCATACCAGTCCCATGACTGACCTGGAGTTTACTTTGTTGTTTTCCCTAAACTCTTGGGTGCCTAAATTTGTACGGGCAGTCAAGTAGTCGGGATTTACAGATATACTTGGAGAGCTTGGAGCAGGAGGCTGCAAGATTTTATAGCTATAGTTATTTCCGCTGTGTTGTAAGTGTTGTACTCTGATAAGTGCTATTGTATATATATAACTGTTTACTTCAAAGTTATGTTATATATTATATGTTATTCGTTCCGCTGTGAGATTCGTGTTACTCTGATGATTCTGATGTTCTTCTTCTTCTATTCTATTAGTTCTATCTTTTCTTTCTCACCTTCTAAATTCTTTCACTAACGTCGCGGAATTTTCGACTCTCGAGGAGTCGAAAATTTCCAGCCGTTACAGTTGGTATCAGAGTTTAAGTTAAGAATTACTTGGCTCTGTGGCGTGACTCGGTAGAGATAGGGTTAGTAATACCCTAGATTCGGGTAAATGGTTGGCCGCGGTTTACTATGATGGGAGTACGACTATGTCGAAGTCGCGATTCAGGTTGATGTCGAGTGGGGTCAGATAGTGTTCAAGTGGGAGATTGGACATCCATGGTGAATTATTGGTAAGTTTTGGAGGAAGGCCTGGAAATGTGATTTCAACAGTGACAGTCGGAGCTAGTTCATGGGTCAAAGGCTCTGGTGTAGGTGATATGGTCGTTTTGCATGATTTTCAACAGAGGTGGGAAGTCACGAAAATGGAGAGAGGCTCCGAACGAGGGTTCATTATAAACGATGATTACGGGATTTCTTAAACTTAAATGTGGGTTCAATACTGTTGCAAGGTTTAGAAGAAAATGAGGAGTTTATATCAATAGGGATGAGGACAGTGCGTGGCTATAGGAGCTTGGTATTGGTGATAAAACAATAAGTTCATAGCTACAGGGAGTTCCGAAGTTTTCAGTGAAAAAAAAATAGCAGCGTGGTTCGAATATGCTACCGGAAGAGGAATAAGGAATATTGGCATTTGTTTGAATTATTAATGTGTGTTGTGTGGTTTATAGAACATTGAAAAAAAATCAAGAGTAAGAGGGCGGTGAAGATCGGCCATGGCATAGTAAGCTTCAGCAGTGAATACACGGGGAAGAAAGGAGTTAGCGACGTCAGTAGGATGAGGTAAGTCAAGGCTTAAACTGGCCGGAGCAGGGGAAGGGCTCAGTGGGTTCAGTCACCGCTGGTGATCGATCAAAAAGAGGTGGATTTGTTTCGGTCTATAGCATCGCGAAGATCAGTGGGAAATGAAAGGAATAAACGAAGACAGCCGCCTTAATCCTTATCAAAGAGTAATTATTTTAGTCAAGGATGTAATTAAGGAAATAATTATTCTAAATGAAATAAAATAAAATAAATGTATAACAATAATATTTATAATTCATTCATATGTTAACAGAGCCAGACGAAATCGGTCACGTTGGAATCATGAAAGACAAAATCCTCATTATGGAACTGATGTGGCTAAGGGCAGAGCGACTGGACTTTCATGATAAAATCAAACACCTATTTGGTTGTAAGCGAAATAAAAGCAGAATCGTCAACTGCGAAACAATGTGAGTAAACTCACTAATTCTGGCTCGTTTATATTTTTATATAAACGAATTTTAAATTTATATATAGTAATTTTACGTTGTGTGATGATTATTTGGATGAATGGTTGATAAATTGGTTGAAATTATTGAGATAGTTATTTATATGGAATCGATGGTTGAATATTGATTCTATTTACCATAGTATCTTATATTGAAGTGAAATTTATATTATCAGCATTGATTAATTTATGTGGATGCAGGGAAACAGGTTGGAGGGATCCAACTGGATTCCTCAGCATTTGATTACTATTTTCATTTATTGTGTTATCTGATATGATATATGATCAATAATTGATTTTGTTGTGTTTGAGTTACCCTGGCCCTAGAATTTTGATATTTAAATACTGAAAAATATTTTTGAATATAGAAAAGAAATTTGAGTTTTTAAAAAAGGAAATTTATATCTAAAATAGAAATTTAATTTTGAATGGACTTGAAAAATAGAAGCTTGTATTAATAAATAAACAAGCAGTTAATTATATACGATGTTTATAAATTATGTAAAATATTTATCGTTGGATAAATTTAGATATGAATTCAAGTATGAATTCATATAGAAAAGTGAGGATGGGTTTTGAAACCGATATTTATAAGTAGGTTTGGAACTTAACGATTATAAAGGAAAAATGAGAACGATGGATTTTATTCCTAAGTTTAGAGTTGTAACGAACAGGGGTTTTCGGCCCCGGAAATCGACATAAATACCTTTACTGTAACTCATGCCGCCCTTCCAAACACCGAAAACACTGGAACGTTATTAGAAAGAAATCAGAGGGTGAGATAAGAAAGGAAGAAATATTAGAATAGAAGAAGAAGAAGAAACACCACAACACAGAATCAGGGTCTCACATCGCAGTGGAACAAAATGTAATACAGAAATAAATCTTTATTGAGAGCTTGAATTAAAACTTACAATATCAGAGTACATCAATAAATCCGGATAGTCATATAACCTGTCCTCATATACAATCACACAGCGGGGTAGCAGCTATATAATATCACGCGTCTGGACTCTTCCAGCTCGTCTCTTCACATCATTCGATAACCTGAACCTGTACACATCCGGGCTAACCCGAGCATTTTCAAAACACCGGGTCAGTCTAGTGAACCAGAGTGAGTAAAACTCGCACAGTTTAGAGGGTATCACACAATTTGATTTTAAAGTTAAAATCCTTTCGAAAGAAAAGGATAATCGTAAGACCGATCCACACATAAACACGGACGGTTTTTACCTTACGATAACCCAAAACAGTTTTCGAAATCAATATCTTGATCTGATATTATGATAATGTCTAGATACAAATAATTAACAAATCTAGAGGAACGCTTGCATCTCACGCTCCCCGTATATAGTATACAATCGAAAACCACGGGCGCTTTTTGGATATTGGATTTCCCACTTGAGAAGGTATGGGACCACCTTCCGCACGTGTATCTCTAGAGGCGAATACACTGGGTTCAACAAGAACGTCTTGCAACCCGGCCCTCACATGACCGACCACTCATTTCGCTTGAGTGTATCGAATGTATATCACCAACGGTTGGACTCAAACCACCGTTCCAGAATGGGCAGAATCGATAGAATAAGAAACAAAAGGAATTTCTCTAGATAGGTGATTATACACCCTAATGGGAGCGACCCACATAGCCATGCTGCCTGCCCGATTTTTGTCATCTCCTGGTTGATGAGGCTTGAGGTCAGAACACATCTGGTCATCATACTCTTTGAATGCCACATCGTCAGATCCGCTAGATCACACTGATTGACGTCCACAAAAAATACTCTAGTTTATTTGGCTAGAGAATAACCATTCCTCCGCCATCGACTATGGTACGTTTGGAGAAATCAACGCATGTAATTCTTTTGGAAATACTCTGTCAGACATCCGTCCATACAAGTCATCCAGGAACAGGATGAACCGAAGGTACCCTCCTACTGCATCCCATATAGGAATCACCCCATGGATCAGTAGCGAGTAGTCCTTGCATTCCACAGATTCCAACCACGACAGGATCCCAGTATATCTCCGGGGCGAATCAGAGATTGTAAGTGGTCCTTCCGCTTTATGAAGATCTATAGCCTTCACATGCTCCATCTCCATCGTCGCTTGATCTCTTCTTTATAATTGTATTTGTTGGTCGGAATGGTTTTCGAATAAACATTCGATCCCAGTCTTTCCATACCATCTCTCGTAAAGGTCAGACTTGATAGTCGGTTATTTAACTATCAAGTAACATCCACCCAACATCACTTGGCTTTTTCTTAAAATATCACCAAATCTTCTTTTAACTCTGTTACTAGGAAAATATAATCTCATATGATTTCCTTTACTTTTGAAATCTTACCAACCATTCTTGACATTACCAACTCGAATCACCCTTGGGTAATCCCGCAGTCGTTCGAGTTGGGGTATTTTAATTACCTCTCAGACCTTGATCAACCACGTTCATACCTTCAGGTAAATACGAGTTGTAATTCAAAAACCTGATATTCAATTTAATATCAACCACATTCCACGTATCTTTAAACATAACTTTTATAGTTCTCCTTACCCGCTTTGGAAATCTCCCTTTAAATTATTTACTTACTAAACATCTCTTTTGTTATTCTCGACTCGTTAAAATACTTTGGTTTAACCCTGATTTATCATTACAAATCCTAATCTCAATTTCGTTTACCAAACTCGATTTTAATCCCTTTTTCCAACCTACTTTCTTTCGGGAATCCCTTTCTCAAGTATTTTCAATTTAAAACAACGCCTAAATCTCACGTTTCCTTTATAACTATGTTCATACATCTCTGGGTTAACCTAAACCCCTTTATATCTCTAACACCATTACTTACTTACATATACCTCACTTAAGAAGTAATATATTAACTAAAACAAATAATTTACTTTTACAAGGATAAATAATAAGAAAATCTTTTTATTAAAATCCTTTTTAAATTAACCAATAATTCATCCGGTCATTTGTTCTAGTTCATTAACACGAACAAATAAAAAGGTTTAACTTTGTTATAAAGATCGACTCAGTCACCTCAAATGCACGATTATTTCTTAAACAACTCAAGTTTATTCCTCCTTTAAATTAATTAAAATATAATTAATTTAAATAACTTATTTAATTGCTCACGATTAAACACTTAATTGCTAGGGTAATCCCTGCTTTTTGTTTATAACTCTTATTGACATAAGAATCCATTTTTATAAACACATCTCATAATTTCTTATAATAATAATTACCATTTATTCCCTTTTAGATGACTTTTACTCAAAGCAATATTTTTGAAAACCTATTTTAGTTAAAAAAATTTAATTATAACTCTAATATCTTCGATTCACCACTTGAAAAACCCATATCTTAAAAATCGATTGATTTCTATACCAGGTGATGTCGATTAGCCAACCCACACCATCCGTTGGTTAACATCAACATAAATGTTGAAATATATTTCAATCATCAACAACGACCAATCATTTCTTTTGACTGATAATTTTTATATCGATCACCAATCACTCAACAACCAATTCAAACAATTTCAAACAATTCCAAACACGTTCATAAACGTGACCAATCAGGGGAAATTACTTTATTTGGGTCAAATCATGATGATTGGTATTCTACTGAAATTAAATGACCGTTAAATTTCAGAAATTGAACCAACAATAAATATATTTAACTAGCACACAGTCAACCACTAACATGCAGAACACACTAATAAAAACCCAATTTATATAAAATATAAATGGGAAGAGCTGAGTGAGTTTAACTCACCATGATTTGAAACTGTCGATAAATATCTGGTTTTTAGTCGAATTAAACTGACGTTTAATTCGAATAAAATTTTCAGTTGCTTCAGACCCTGATCAACTCTGCTCCATCTCGAAGTCCTCATTTTTACGGTCTCAATGCAATTGACCGCGCGTAAATCTGATACTGTATGTACGAGATATCGCGTAAGCAAATAAAAAATTAAATTAAAAACTTAGATTTTCATTTGAATTCAAAAATTTGGGCTTTACCTTTATATTATCGGCCTAACCATCTCATACTCTACCCGCCTTAGTTTAAAACCCTTACACCCGTTCCTTTTCTTCATTAGTTCAGCCGCCACAAATCAAAAAGGAAAAAAAACCTAATTCCTTTTCAACCTTCAACCGCAACCATGGCGTCGCACTCACCTCTCCAGTCTTCGCTCTCTTTCCAACGACCCATCAGACACTCAGCGCCACCACCTCAACACTCAGCGCCACCACAACTCCTCCGATCTATCCCCAGCACCCTGACGAGCGAAGCTAAGTTTCCCCTCTTTTTTTTTACTTGATTTTAAATTGCTGTCATATTTGTTTTGATTTCCTAGTTTTGAATTGGGTTTTCTTCTTTGGTTGACTGTGGTTCGTATGGGTGATAAAACACACTGTGATATCGTATTTATAGTTGCGGTTTTTGGGTTGGGAAAAATCACTGTCTTTCAGGGTTTGCGAATTTTTATGTCGATCAAAATCAAATCTGAAAATTAGATTTTAGGTTCGGATTTTAGGGTATAGGATTTTTTGATATGTTCAACATGGATTTGATTGAACGGATCAAATAACAGTGAACTGTGCTTTGTAAATTTCAAAGATTTGCACTGCTTTGGTAGATATTATGTACGGCTTTGATATGCATCTGTACATGACTCGATTTAGAGTAAATAAATATATTTATTTACAGTGTAGGTAGGTATATTGATTTGGCTATATATATATATATGAATATATATACATGCTGATTTGGTTGTACAGACCTGTGAAAATATATAGCTTAGATACAGTGTATTCACATGCTTAGCTTGTCATTGATCCTTCCCTGTGTTGTCCACCGTATTGTTAAATCATCCCATATGAAAATATACATCTATTTGTTTATTGATTTTATGGGTGTTCATAGTTGTTCAGCTATATGTTCTTCTGTTCTTTTATATTGTTTATTGAACTGTAGGATGTATGACTATATATACATCTTTTTCCCCAATACAGCTATGCATTGTCTTGCTGTACGTCACTTTCTTAGCTGCTCCTACCCCCTAAACTCTTTAGTTGTTCATCCCGTATGATTATACATGTGGTTTTGTTTCACTGTTTTTATGAGAGAACAGCACATGACCTTGACTTCTTTTTTTTTAATTCCTTAGTCGTCCATATGTTGTCATGAAACCACCATTTAATCGGTTTTTCTCCTCTTACTTTTCGCAGATCATCTCGATGGGGACAATGGATTCACTAGCTTGGCAAAAGAGAAAGCATGCTGATTTTTCTTTTGTTTTGTCTTGTCATTACTGTATATGAATCTATTGATGTTTTAGTTGTTTCTTTTCTATTTCATTGTACAGTTTCAGGTTATTATTTCCTGTGATGTCCCCTTGCATTGTTAAATCAGCTCATATATATAAAGCTTTACATATATTTTGTTCCTCAATATTTGATTCGTGGTCATTTATTTTATATATGTACCAAGCTGTTCTGTTGGTCTGTAGTTGTTTTGTTTTCTTTTTGCCAAGGTCGAATTCCTATTCGATTTTGTTGCCTGATCGAGTTTGAGGGGGGAATAGCGGCAAAACACGTTTGCCTTGTTTCGATTCTACTTGGAAATTGAGGGAAATTAACAAAGCGGCTGATTTCTGGATAATGGGCTTTGGCCTTATATTAGTTAAAATCCAGCTAATGTTAGTTTGGAAACTTGAGTTCTCTTTTCTTTTCTTTTTCTTTCACCCTGGTGGTCGACAACTTAAATTTGGATATGCGAATGAAGTACTAGACCCATACAAAATTTGACTTAAATAAATTTTAAATATGATTGATCTTTAATCAAAGTAAACGAGAGATAAACAAGCAAATCAAAAGAAGGGAAAAGGACCGAGACTACTCCGTAATAGCAAAATAAATATTTAAGTAGGATTTACAAAACGAGATGGTAAATTTTAAAAATACAATAACAACTATTTAAGTTAATAGGACCCATCGGATTACATTGAGAGCCCGGATACCATGCTTCAGCATATTTCATATTGATTGAACGGAATGTCAAAGAGTTTGGAATATTTAGCTGTGATTTGTAAATATTTATATTCGAACTCCATTTTAAATCAATAAACTCGATTAAAAATCCACTATATTTCTAATTAATATATAAACAAATTTAAATATTCCAATTTAAATGGCCGTAAAATCTGGGACGTTACATTCTTCCCCCCTTAAAATAATTTCGTCATCGAAATTGCAAAATAAGAAGAATATTCCGAATTGTATTGTTTTAAAATCACTTCTTTCGTATTCAAAATAAATTCGAACTCTAAATTTTTTTTTTTATAATTTCGCCAGCACCCTTTCTGCATGGCTTTATTAGTACGATTACAACTGCCACTCCGGGCCTCACATTGATCAAACGAAACAAAGCTAAGTGGCAACCCATCTCAAGAATATAAAATCAAACCCCAAACCAATATAATCAAGATTTACCTATTTGTCGGCCAGTTCCAACTCTAACCACCAAACAAAACACTAACTGCTCTTCCTTCTTCCACCGGCACTAACTCATTGTATAATGAAATAACAAGTATAGGTTTTCATCACTGAGTTTTATTCCATATTTGATATTATTTATAGGTTTGGGAATTTGCTTGTTTTAACATCCTTATTACTCGATTAATATCAAATTAATCCCTATTATTTATCCATTTAAATTTCAAAATCCTACTTTACTCAAGCTCACTCAATTTGAATTCCTTCTTAACTTAATTTCTTTAACCATGTGCATTTTCACTTTCATATTTGATTCAGTTGACGAATTGATTTTATAATCAATTCAACTTTATTTCATAATTCAAATTTGATTTCAAATAAAATCAATCAAAACTAACAAACAACCCACATCACTATAATATAGAAAATAATTTTCTTTTTCTATATAAAATATACATTGGATAAATTATTTTATTTACCCTCTTCTATAAAACAATATCGTATCTATTCACTTGAACCAGTCAAATAACACAATACAAAACATTTATATAAAATCTAAAAATACGCTCTCATATATATACACTCAAACTCAATCTAGGGTGTTACTAACCCCATCTCTATTGAGTTACGCCACAGAGCCAAGGTTACTACTCAACCAATAGCTCTGATACCACTGTAACGAACAGGGGTTTTCGGCCCCGGAAATCGACATAAATACCTTTATTGTAACTCATGCCGCCCTTCCAAACACCGAAAACACTGGAACGTTATTAGAAAGAAATCAGAGGGTGAGATAAGAAAGGAAGAAATATTATAACAGAAGAAGAAGAAGAAGAAACACCATAACACAGAATCAGGGTCTCACATCGCAGTGGAACAAAATATAATACATAAATAAATCTTTATTGAGAGTTTGAATTAAAACTTACAATATCAGAGTACATCAATAAATCTGGACAGTCATATAACCTGTCCTCATATACAATCACACAGCGGGGTAGCAGCTATATAATATCACGCGTCTGGACTCTTCCAGCTCGTCTCTTCACATCATTCGATAACCTGAACCTGTACACATCCGGGCTAACCCGAGCATTTTCAAAACACCGGGTCAGTCTGGTGAACCAGAGTGAGTAAAACTCGCACAGTATAGAGGGTATCACACAATTTGATTTTAAAGTTAAAATCCTTTCGAAATAAAAGGATAATCGTAAGACCGATCCACACATAAACACGGACGGTTTTTACCTTACGATAACCCAAACCAGTTTTCGAAATCAATATCTTGATCGGATATTATGATAATGTCTAGATACAAATAATTAACAAATCTAGAGGAACGCTTGCATCTCACGCTCCCCGTATATAGTATACAATCGAAAACCACAGGCGCTTTTTGGATATTGGATTTCCCACTTGAGAAGGTATGGGACCACCTTCCGCACGTGTATCTCTAGAGGCGAATACACTGGGTTCAACAAGAACGTCTTGCAACCCGGCCCTCACATGACCGACCACTCATTTCGCTTGAGTGTATCGAATGTATATCACCAACGGTTGGACTCAAACCACCGTTCCCGAATGGGCAGAATCGATAGAATAAGAAACAAAAGGAATTTCTCTAGATAGGTGATTATACACCCTAATGGGAGCGACCCACATAGCCATGCTGCCTGCCCGATTTTTGTCATCTCCCGGTTGATGAGGCTTGAGGTCAGAACACATCTGGTCATCATACTCTTTGAATACCACATCGTCAGATCCGCTAGATCACACTGATTGACGTCCACAAAAAATACTCTAGTTTATTTGGCTAGAGAATAACCATTTCTCCGCCATCGACTATGGTACGTTTGGAGAAATCAACGCATGTAATTCTTTTGGAAATACTCTGTCAGACATCCGTCCATACAAGTCATCCAGGAACAGGATGAACCGAAGGTACCCTCCTACTGCATCCCATATAGGAATCACCCCATGGATCAGTAGCGAGTAGTCCTTGCATTCCACAGATTCCAACCACGACAGGATCCCAGTATATCTCCGGGGCGAATCAGATATTGTTAGTGGTCCTTCCACTTTATGAAGATCTATGGCCTTCACATGCTCCATCTCGATCGTCGCTTGATCTCTTCTTTATAATTGTATTTGTTGGTCGGAATGGTTTTCGAATAAACGTTCGATCCCAGTCTTTCCATACCATCACTCGTAAAGGTCAGACTTGATAGTCGGTTATTTAACTATCAAGTAACATCCATAAAATCACAAAAATAGATTTACTGGTCTGGTACCCAACATCACTTGGCTTTTTCTTAAAATATCACCAAATCTTCTTTAACTCTGTTACTAGGAAAATATAATCTCATATGATTTCCTTTACTTTTGAAATCTTACCAACCATTCTTGACATTACCAACTCGAATCACCCTTGGGTAATCCCGCAGTCGTTCGAGTTGGGGTATTTTAATTACCTCTCAGACCTTGATCAACCACGTTCTTACCTTCAGGTAAATACGAGTTGTAATTCAAAAACCTGATATTCAAATTAATATCAACCACATTCCACGTATCTTTAAACATAACTTTTATAGTTCTCCTTACCCGCTTTGGAAATCTCCCTTTAAATTATTTACTTACTAAACATCTCTTTTGTTATTCTCGACTCGTTAAAATACTTTGGTTTAACCCTGATTTATCATTACAAATCCTAATCTCAATTTCGTTTACCAAACTCAATTTTAATCCCTTTTTCCAACCTACTTTCTTTCGGGAATCCCTTTCTCAAATATTTTCAATTTAAAACAACGCCTGAATCTCACGTTTCCTTTATAACTATGTTCATACATCTCAGGGTTAACCTAAACCCCTTTATATCTCTAACACCATTACTTACTTACATATACCTCACTTAAGAAGTAATATATTAACTAAAACAAATAATTTACTTTTACAAGGATAAATAATAAGAAAATCTTTTTATTAAAATCCTTTTTAAATTAACCAATAATTCATCAGGTCATTTGTTCTAGTTTATTAACACCAACAAATAAAAAGGTTTAACTTTGTTACAAAGATCGACTCATTCACCTCAAATGCACGATTATTTCTTAAACAACTCAAGTTTATTCCTCCTTTAAATTAATTAAAATATAATTAATTTAAATAACTTATTTAATTGCTCACGATTAAACACTTAATTGCTAGGGTAATCCCTGCTTTTTGTTTATAACTCTTATTGACATAAGAATCCATTTTTATAAACACATCTCATAAATTCTTATAATAATAATTATCATTTATTCCCTTTTAGATGACTTTTACTCAAAGTAATATTTTTGAAAACCTATTTTAGTTACAAAAAATTTAATTATAACTCTAATATCTTCGATTCACCATTTGAAAAACCCGTATCTTAAAAATCGATTAATTTCTATACCAGGTGATGCCGATTACCCAACCCACACCATCCATTGGTTAACATCAGCATAAATGTTGAAATATATTTCAATCATCAACAACGACCAATCATTTCTTTTGATTGATAATTTCTATATCGATCACCAATCACTCAACAACCAATTCAAACAATTCCAAACACGTTCATAAACGTGACCAATCAGGGGAAATTACTTTATTTGGGTCAAATCATGATGATTGGTATTCTACTGAAATTAAATGACCGTTAAATTTCAGAAATTGAACCAACAATAAATATATTTAACTAGCACACAGTCAACCACTAACAAGCAGAACACACTAATTAAAACCCAATTTATATAAAATATAAATGGGAAGAGTTGAGTGAGTTTAACTCACCTTGATTTGAAACTATCGATAAATATCTGGTTTTTAGTCGAATTAAACTGACGTTTAATTCGAATAAAATTTTCAGTTGCTTCAGACCCTGATCAACTCTACTCCATCTCGAAGTCCTCATTTTTACGGTCTCAACGCAACGACCGCGCGTAAATCCAATACTGTATGTACGAGATATCGCGTAAGCAAATAACAAATTAAATTAAAAACTTAGATTTTCATTTGAATTCAAAAATTTGGGCTTTACCTTTATATTATCGGCCCAACCATCTCATACCCGACCCGCCTTAGTTTAAAACCCTTACACCCGTTCCTTTTCTTCATTAGTTCAGCCGCCACAAATTAAAAAGGAAAAAAAAATAATTCCTTTTCAACCTTCAACCGCAACCATGGCGTCTCACTCACCTCTCCAGTCTTCGCTCTCTTGCCAACGACCCATCAGACACTTAGCGCCACCACATCAACACTCAGCGCCACCACAACTCCTCCGATCTATCCCCAGCACCCTGACGAGCGAAGCTAAGTTTCCCCTTTTTTTTACTTGATTTTAAATTGCAGTCATATTTGTTTTGATTTCCTAGTTTTGAATTGGGTTTTCTTCTTTGGTTGACAGTGGTTCGTATGGGTGATAAAACACACTGTGATATCGTATTTATAGTTGCGGTTTTTGGGTTGGGAAAAATCACTGTCTTTCAGGGTTTGCGAATTTTTATGTCGATCAAAATCAAATCTGAAAATTAGATTTTAGGTTCGGATTTTAGGGTATAGGATTTTTTGATATGTTCAACATGGATTTGATTGAACGGATCAAATAACAGTGAACTGTGCTTTGTAAATTTCAAAGATTTGCACTGCTTTTGTAGATATTATGTACGGTTTTGATATGCATCTGTACATGACTCGATTTAGAGAAAATAAATATATTTATTTACAGTGTAGGTAGGTATATTGATTTGGCTATATATATATATATATATATGAATATATATACATGCTGATTTGGTTGTACAGACCTGTGAAAATATATAGCTTAGATACAGTGTATTCACATGCTTAGCTTGTCATTGATCCTTCCCTGTGTTGTCCACCGTATTGTTAAATCATCCCATATGAAAATATACATCTATTTGTTTATTGATTTTATGGGTGTTCATAGTTGTTCAGCTATATGTTCTTCTGTTCTTTTATACTGTTTATTGAACTGTAGGATGTATGACTATATATACATCTTTTTCCCCAATACAGCTATGCATTGTCTTGCTGTACGTCACTTTCTTAGCTGCTCCTACCCCCTAAACTCTTTAGTTGTTCATCCCGTATGATTATACATGTGGTTTTGTTTCACTGTTTTTATGAGAGAACAACACATGACCGTGACTTCTTCTTTTTTTCAATTCCTTAGCCGTCCATATGTTGTCATGAAACCACCATTTAATGGGTTTTTCTCCTCTTACTTTTCGTAGATCATCTCGATGGGGACAATGGATTCACTAGCTTGGCAAAAGAGAAAGCATGCTGATTTTTCTTTTGTTTTGTCTTGTCATTACTGTATATGAATCTATTGCTGTTTTAGTTGTTTCTTTTCTATTTCATTGTACAGTTTCAGGTTATTATTTCCTGTGATGTCCCCTTGCATTGTTAAATCAGCTCATATATATAAAGCTTTACATATATTTTGTTCCTCAATATTTGATTCGTGGTCATTTATTTTATATATGTACCAAGCTGTTCTGTTGGTCTGTAGTTGTTTTGTTTTGTTTTTGCCAAGGTCGAATTCCTATTCGATTTTGTTGCCTGATCGAGTTTGAGGGGGGAAAACCGGCAAAACACGTTTGCCTTGTTTCGATTCTACTTGGAAATTGAGGGAAATTAACAAAGTGGTTGATTTCTGGATAATGGGCTTTGGCCTTATATTAGTTAAAATCCAACTAATGTTAGTTTGGAAACTTGAGTTCTCTTTTCTTTTCTTTTTCTTTCACCCTGGTGGTCGGCAACTTAAATTTGGATATGCGAATGAAGTACTAGACCCATACAAAATTTGACTTAAATAAATTTTAAATATAATTGATCTTTAATCAAAGTAAGCGAGAGATAAACAAGCAAATCAAAAGAAGGGAAAAGGATCGAGACTACTCAGTAATTGCAAAATAAATATTTAATTAGGATTTACAAAACAAGATGGTAAATTTTAAAAATACAATAACAACTATTTAAGTTAATAGGACCCATCGGATTACATTGAGAGCCCGGATACCATGCTTCAGCATATTTCATATTTATTGAACGGAATGTCAAAGAGTTCGAAATATTTAGCTGTGATTTGTAAATATTTATATTCGAACTCCATTTTAAATCAATAAACTCGATTAAAAATCCACTATATTTCTAATTAATATATAAACAGATTTAAATATTCCAATTTAAATGGCCGTAAAATCTGGGACGTTACAAGAATATAAATTGAGATAAATCCAAGGATTTATATTTAGAATTCGACTATGTCGAATCTTATTAAAATGATTTAGTTCAGAACGGATATATAAATTCTATTTGGTGTGAATCTACAACTTAAATAAAATATGTTAAGAAGCTAATATTTCAATAGTTATAAATATGAAAAGAAAAATCTATGCTTTGCAATAATTTAATATTTAAAATAATATTATTAAAGGAGAAGGGAATTTAAGGAATAAAACAAAGCTGGTTTCAGAAGTTTGGAACGTATCCCTTGTAAGTACGTTTTAAAAAAAGGAAATTGAATTGTTTTATATAAGCAAAAAGGTGTCAGTAGCAGTTTTTACAAACATAATTTATAAATGAGGTACAACATGATGTGGGTTTATTAAGTGACTCGATAACTGAGATTTGAGTTTGTAATGATATTTGCAAGTAAAATCAAGTTGATTTGATAAAACGAATCTAAATTCATATTTAAGAAATGATATACATATTTGAAAGTAAACAACGATTAAATGAAAATGTTTTTGCGAACGGAATAATTTTAAGGGAATTTTAGTTAACCGAAAAGATAGTTTATTCCAAGTTCAGAATATTAATCGAATATAGGTTATTCGAGAAAGAGTTATTTATTGAATTCGATTATATCAAATTCAGGAAAGTACTATTTACTTTCCGTTTAAAATAAAGGTTTAAATATTTAATGTATTCATTTATTTATTTATCCAAATTAATGAATCAAGGTTATATTTTAAAATTAAATATATAGGAAGCAAGGATTATAACGTTATTATTATAATCAATATTTTCGTAAAAGAAGTGGATTCTTAAATTGAATCCGAGACTTACATAATCAATGTTTGTTAAGATTTAAGTTGCGAGCCTTATCTATTTCGAAGTTGAGAATGTTGTTCGGTTAAGGTCTGAGAGGTAATTATACCCCAACTTGATTGACTTCATGATTGACTGAGGAATGGTTAAGGTTCGGTAGCGAGATTGGTTAGTGATACGGTTAATAAATAATTAATAGGTTAAAATATAGTAACGATGTTTATTATATAACATCGGTTTAACCAAACAAAAAGATTTTGGAAAGGTTTTCCAAAGTAAATCAGAGGTGTTTTCTAAGTTTAGAAAATGGAATAATCTAGGATAACGAGAAGTTAAGAAATGATAACTAGAAATGTTTTCCAGTGTTAATAACGTATATTTTCTAAAATATAGAAAAATAGAATTTTTGAATATATGGAAATGTTTTGTAACTGGGATAAGAGATATTTTCTCGAACAAAGAAATTATGATATTGGGAATGTTTTCCAAGAATCGAGAGAGACAATCGATCTTTGAAAGGATATGGAAGATGGGCAATGGGAATCTGGAATTGATAATATAATAAGGAATTAATATGTAAAGGGTCCAGTATTAGTTGATGGTTGATCGGTAGAATTTCTGTAAGACCACACGTCCGTTAATGTCACTCACAAAGGGAATGCATTAAGTTTCATGGAGTGTTATAAGTAAACAGAACAGAATATTACAAGGTAGATACATAAAAATAGTATTTGAAAAATTTATAACTTTATTGCAGCGGAAACATAAATAAGTTTGGTTACATCTTTAAACCCATTACATCAAAACCAAGTACATAATATCAGTCTTGTACAAAAGCCATCAGAGTATATAATTTTTAAAACCATAATCCCCAGTCCAAAATGTCATATGAAAGAGAAACAAAGCTAAGCATTGCTTTCAGCACTTCAAGCAGGAAAATCCGGATCTGAGAACCTGAGAACCTGAGGTTGGACATCGTGCTCCGGTACTCAACCATGTCCAATATGCTCCAATCCTCTACCAACCGTCTCTAGCACATCGACCTGCAAATTGCGTTATTTATAATCACATATTAGAAGATTTAAGTCAGCAAAGTAAAACAGTAAAGTAAAAGATGTACGGCATCTCACTCAAGCGGTGCACGAGCGGTGTATGCTCGTTCGTGAGGAGTCTGATCTGCGAGAATGAATCTTCGAGTGATCGACCAATACCAACTCAAGTATGCTGAAATATGAGTGCTAGGAATTTCTTGACGAACGATACGGTTATGTCTATCGTTCCACTGAATGAAAGCAAAATCCAGATTTGGCTTTGGTACGCAAGGCTCAGGGATGTGTTGTTGAAGACCTGATTGCCGCATCACTCGATCAAGATTATACATCTCAACAGTTCGCATGCATATGATCGGTGTCTTGCAAAGCCAACTAGGAATGCCACTTAGACATATCTGAGACAGATCAACTAGCACATCCTGTGTGTAGGGATTCCATACAATAGCCTCATCTGTTAGCATGTCAAGCTGGTCACGATAGTAAGTGGTAACTTGCTTTGGAGACTCAATCCAACTCCTATTTCCAAACCAACCGCGATATAAAGTAACGCATATAAAGCATGTAAATGTAAATAATATAGCATAAGCATCATTATTGAACATCATGTAAATGTACATAAACTACCTTGCACTATAAGGTAATGACCTGTAGATCTACGTAGATAAAGTTACGTTTGGACGACCGATAGGAAGACGTTTCTATGACCAAAGATGTAAGAAAAAAATGATAAGACTGTATATTACAAGTGGCCATAAATAATTATGCATACTAATATTTACCTGTAGAAGAGAAAGACAACCGGCTATGGATTTGGATTTACCGAGCGCAGCATTCGTTAATTCGTGTATAATGTTGTCAATATCGCACTACCCCAAGAATATTGTGCACGATCTTCCAAATTTCTCACAAATAATAGCCAAAAAAGATTTAGTCGTCCTTTAGAACGATCGGGACATAGACGACAAGATATCAAGTGTAGAATGACGGCTCTTGCATGACGTTCAACTTGCTCGTCTGACGCATCCTCTGATGGCTCATTTTTAAACATACTTCGAAGCCAAGTCAACTTAATTGTTGCGCCTCTTATGTCATTTTGATTTGGGACCACGCCTAAACACTCATAACAAATATCTTCATAATTACTGAGATGTGTAGCAGTAACAGGATTTCCTTCCACTCTAACACCCAAAAGACAACTAACATCTTGCAACGTGATAGTAATTTCACCAGTAGGAAGATGGAAGGTGGAAGTCTCCGGTCTCCACCGATCTACCAACGGAGTAATAAGTGCATGATCTATCTTAAAAAAACCCAATTTGGATATTTCTCTAAATCCAGCTCTTTGTAGCACAAGTTGAACTCTAGGTGTGTTTGAAGTAATCAATGCTAACTTGCTAGAATTGTCTTGACAATCAATTGGCTCATCGCTCTACAAAATTCAAAACGAAATGAAAGTAATTAGCTAGTGCATGAGAAATGAAAAAAGTGTTGAATTTTTCCATTTGGATTTTTGAAATACCTTCATCAAGTCCAGATTATTGCTTCTATGCTCATTTTGAAGATACAAGACACTTGCATCCATTGGACCGGATGCTAACTCTACAAGAAAAAAATTGAAATGAAATGAATAAATAATGAACTAGGTTTTGAAATGATTACGTAAATCACCATATACATGAACTAATAATTGGAATGAGCCTTCCAATGTAATGAACAAGTAAATCATCATATACAAGTAAATTAACAAGTAAATGAACAAGCAAATCACCAAATACAAGTAAATGAACAAGTAAATCACCATTGAAATGCGCCTTCCATTGTAATGAACAAGTAAATCACCATATACAAGTAATGAACTAGAGTAAATCACCATACACAAGTAATGAATTAGGGTTAATCAAGTAATGAACAAGTGATGAACTAAAATAAATCACCACATACAAGTAATGAATTAGGGTTAATCAAGTAATGAATTAGGGTAAATCAAGTAATGAATTAGTAATGAACTAGAGTAAATCACCATATACAATAATGAATTAGGGTTAATCAAGTAATGAACAAGTAATTAGCTAGGGTTAATCAAGTAAATGAATAAGTAATGTTGTTTAAGAATTTACCTCTAACTTCATAGGAGGAGGATGAGCCTTCCATTATAGATCTAATTTAGTGTAGAAGTAATGAACAATTGAAGTATTAGAGAGTTTAGAAGAATAGGATTTTGGGTTTTTTAGTTTTAGGGATTTTGGAGAGGAATGGGTGTTTGGAGGAAATAAGGCAAAGGGAGAGCTGCTGGATAGGAATAGCAGCAGGCCCCGGTTGAGGCGCACCTACAAGGCGCGCGCTTGTATATTTACAAGGGCGCGCTTGACAAGTGCGCCCTTGTAAATGTACAATGGCGCACCTGCAAGCTGCGCCCTACCCGAGAGCCATAGCAGCAACCTGCTGCTTCACCTGCACCTAACATGTAACAAACAACATCATCAATCCAAATCAAATACAACTCATATGCTTATAAAATGCAAGCGTGCACTATTAAAATGCAAATCATTCATTCATCAAACTAAAAGTACAAATCATTCATTACATTACAAATCATTTGAACAAAATCTCAAAATACATCTCCAAACTTTTTTTTGACCACATTTGCTTACATCAATCATATAGAACTCATTTTGACGGACATGTCAATCTTTTGTTCCCTTTTTGACCACATTTGATGCAAGTATTTTGTTTACTTCCTCCCATTTTATCCATCATACCTTTTATTCTTATCGAAAGCGAACGTCCCGTTTTCCTTTTTGTATGCAGAGGCAATATGGTCGGACCGTGATAGGCATCCCAATATCTACTATCGGGAATTGGATGAAAGCTTGGAGCGTAACTTACTTTATATTTTTCCACGGAAAACCACGATGAACAAAATTCATAGTACGATATATTCGCTTCTCCAATGGTTTGAGCACAAGCGGCCATCACATGCAAGCATGGCAATTTTTGCAATAGCGGAATGTTGCAAGTGCAGGTACACACATTATCATGTAAAGTCACGGTAAATGCTTTTCCAAATTGATCATTCACTTGCCATTCGGTTTGGTTGAATCTAACAATTCCACAATGTCGTGCTTGTTTTGCTCTTTTGGCTAAAAGAGTTTCAAATTTTGGAGTCATTTGCATTTCAATTCCTTCGGCATCGGAACGTCGTTTCATGAAATAGTCATTTAAACGGTAAAACGTTCGTGATACTAAAGACTTGACCAGCAAAGCACGAGCACCTCGTAGAACTCCATTAAAACTTTCGGATACATTTGTTGTCATCATCATAAATCGTCCACCGTTATCCTTTCATAGAGCCCAATTTTCCTCTGCACCGCGTAAGCTCTTTTCAACCCAAGCATGCGCATCCGGCGAAATGGTTCTCAAGTGGCCTCTTAACTCTTTGTATTGCAACTCATCGGCAGCACTAGTAAATGAATAGAATAAGTCTACCAAGTTTTTTTGAGTAAATCCGGCAACTTGGAAGTTTGCTTTGAGATGCCTAGCACAAAAGCGGTGACAGTGCTCTTGAGGCCAATTTTCTAATGCTCTCGGAATGTCTTTCATTCGATCGGATATAAAAGTCAAATATCTATTGTGAACACTATGTATGAGATAGCACATGCATCTAAGAAACCATTCTCAATTGTCTTTTGATTCAGAGTCTACAATTGCATATGCTAATGGAAATATACCATCATTTGCATCAACTCCAGTCGCGACTAGCAACATACCTTGGTATTTGTCGTATAGGTGTGTGCCATCAATGCAAATTAACGGTCGACAATGCGCAAAACCATCAATAGAAGCACCGAATGCCCAAAATGCACTTTTGAAACGAACTTTGTCATTCGTGAGTCTTTCGTTTTCAATCTTAAAAACGGTTCCCGAATTATGTTTTTTAATAGTAGACAAATATCGTGGCAGCTCAGCATATGATGTTTCCCAATCTCCAAAAACTATCTCAAGTGTTTTTCGCAATGCTCTATACGCCTTGAAGTAGCTTATTTTGATGAAAAAAGTTTCCGACATTAAAACTTGAATCGCAGAGGGAGTGGTATTCAAATCCGATTTCACAAAAGGAAGTATTTTGTTAGCAACAAATCTACTTGTCGCTTGCTTATGATTAGAATTGATGACCGGATTAACACAAGAATGATTGCCTTCATATTTTCTAACTTCCCACCTTCCCGTTAATGATTTTTTTGGGACAATAGCATGTATTCTCCACTTGCAATTATTATCGACATTACAAATTGAAATGTATTCTTTTTTGCGGTATTTTACAGGTTTAAAAGAGACAGAATTCTTTATAGACCACTCACTAAGCTGTTGAATAAGCACTTCCTTGGTTTGAAATTGCATTCCCACATGAAAGCCCGAATCAACACAACTTGCAATAAATGCGTCTCTAATAGGAGCTACATATTGAATCAACGATGCTGCCATAATTTGTGCACTGCATAAATCGTCTGTCAAAGGCATCTCAAATTCCATTTCTCTGTTGTTATCATCTTCATCTTTTTGCACCAACGATGCTTCATTATTTTCGTTTTCATTCACATTACCAATTCCAAACACAAGTGGATCATTGTTAGCATCCATATTTTCTATCCATGCCATATCATTATCCATTGATGCAATTTGCATGCTATCAATACGTGGTGAGCTATAACCTACACCATCATTTGCCGGTCTAGAGCTTGAACCACCCGCATGCACCGTATAACTGTTAAAATAAAGTATGAGATCAGAACACTATGAATTTTAACTACTCAAATGTAAAATTTACAAACTTACTTTGTATTCATGAATGGAGGAAATATTGGACTTGGATTGCTTTGATGAGCACAACTCGGAATAGTTCCAATAATTTGAGTAGAATGTTGGTTTAAATTAGTATCAGTTGCCTCTTCATAATGTTTCAGCTCCTCTTTTATTATGAATAACTCAATAACTTTCATACTAACCAAAAACATTGCATCGACATCATCATCATCATTTACATCAATAGCAGAAGATCCAGAATCCGTCAGCCACTTGCTTACTAATAGTACATCGTACTTTTGTGAATCAATTTTTGTAACCCTATACACCGTTTCCTTTAATTCATGGTAGGAGCAATTTTTTTTTACCTTTGAACCTTTTCGTTTGCCACCAACATACACAGTGTATTATTTTCTTTTAAGTTCAACTTCCCATCAAAATAGCAAATAATAGGGATGAAATCCGACATAGTACAATGAAAAATTTGCAAGGCATAAGGATAATTAATTGTTAAACAAATATTAGTAATATAAGAAAGCAAGAAAAACTAAATCCAGGGTTTGAATGAACTTGACAAACATAAGAATTTGAGATAGGTTTTGAGTTTAAACTAAACCAGTACCTTCAAATTGATGTGCAATACCTGATAGAAGTAACCAAATCAATAACCCTTGTTTATTTTGATAATTTTTAAAGAATTTTAGGGTTTTTTGGAGCCAATGGAAGAATGGTACGAATTGGTACTTTTTTACCCGAATAGTAAAAAGCAGAATGACAGAGAGTAGCAGGGAGTAGCAGGAAGTAGGTAGGATTTTTGTTAAAACTATAACAGGCGCACTTGTGAAGTGCGCCTGTTATATTTATAAGGGGGGGCGCACTTGTCATGTGCACCCCCGGTTAATTTTTTTTTTAATCTTTTGCCACCTCATTGCTGAGGTGGCAAAAACTGGCCTACAAATGCTAATATTTTTAAAACTAACATATTTCTGCTATTTTTTTAAAAAAAATCAGCTTATTTTGAAAATTTGTCCATAACCTAATTTAATCCCTCTTCTATCGTTTCCTCCTTTTACTGTAAACCGCACCCAACATCATCACCTAGGGCTCGAGCTCACCGCCTGGAGCAGCCTGGACCCGATCAAACGAAGCCACGAGGAAGGTCGGAGCCTCCTCTCCCCACGCCGACCATGGGGGCCCACTCGCACCCCTAGAGACGTTGGAAAGTGGCCTCAAACTGTCGTTGTTTGAGGCGTGAAATCAGCCTCCACGGTGAACAAAAAATGATCACCGCCGTTCACTTTGAAGAGCTCGAGATGTAGAACATTTCTCGTGTTGAAATAGTTTGAAATAATTGCATGGACTAGAAGAAAAATGGGGATTTATTTGGGAAGAAATTGGCCATCGAAAGAAGAAGAAGAAGAAGGTGCAGCTTTCATGAGGAAGATTAGGTTTTAGCTATATATATATATATATATATATAGTTTAATTCACAAATTACTTGTTTATCGCTCTGAACTCCAAATAAAACTCAAGGACTGATGCTCCTAGCTAATTACCCCCATTTCGGACACAATGAGATATGTTTCGTAAGTCATGCGACTGTTTCGATTAGTTTTTATCAAAATTAAAATATAAATTAATATAACATTCATATTAAATTTGAACGTACATTTTAATTTACAGCATCCACATACTGACTCCGAAAATTATGAAACTTGAAACTAGCTATGTTTTGCAAATACGGTTCTAACAAAATTAATTTCATCGAATTTGGAGAACATTTAAAAAATGACCTTTTTAACTAGCTTATTAAATTCAACTGAATTTATATCACACGTTTAAATTTACTACACTTACATATTAATTCCAATCGACCTGAAATTTTAAACCTGACAATAAATTGATGTTCCGAATCCAACAAAATTAATTTCGTCGAAAACGGAGATTGTTTGCAAAAATAACTATTTTTAAGGGCTTAAATAATATTAAAATATTAATAAAATCCATGGTGACTATTTGAAATTTTAATTTGGACATAACTTGCAATTTATAAAGTAAAATCTCAATATCTTACATTCATTAGAAAGATACAGTTAATTAGATCATTACATTTCTTATTTCATCAAATTCTGATTTATAATGAATTCTGTATATTCATTTAAGGTTTAAAATTAAAATTTCAAACTGCTGCGTCATTTCAAGCTCGTTTTATAATTAATATAAATTTATACGTTCAAACTTTGTTTTAAATAAATTTTAAATTATTCATTCTCAAAATAAATTATATAAAATATTTGATTTCCATGAAAATCAATTAAAAATAAATTTTAAATTGGTTCCAAAATACGAGTTGTTACAGGCATGAATTCTCCACTGGCATTTATCGTCAATATTGCAAATGGTGGTATACATTTCTTTGTTCGACCTGATAGGCTTAAAAGAAACGGCAAATAAAATTGACCACTCACTTAGTTATTATAGAAATTTTGCTTCGCTCTCGAATACAAGACCAGCTTTAAAACCATTTTGAACGCATGAAGATGAGAATAATTCTTCATTGCATTTCAAGTTCGTAACAACAGATCTAGCTAAAATTTGCGCAGTACACAAGTCCTCATCTAGCGGTATCTCCATTTCATGTTCTTCATTACTATCATCATCATCTATCTCTTCATCGTCAAAATCAAAGTTCAGTGGATCATTGTGTACTTGCATGTCGTCAATCCATGTTGTTAACATCCAAAAATTATTTAGGGTTTTAAAATTCATACCTTGGAATGCTTCAAGTGACGAAGAGTTGGATATCGTTGACGTAAATCTAAAGTTGTTGATGATTTAAGCTAAAAAGTCAAGAATTTAATTTCAGATAATAATTGGAGATTTTGAGTTTCTTTTTTTAGTTTTTTAAAAGAGTGAGAAAGTGAGGAAGACGGGGTTGGTTGGGTGCTGTTAAGCACGTTAAGACGACATTTGAAAAGACGCCAGTATGTGCAATCTCAAAAGCTACAGGAAGGGAGACATTTTTTTAAAACTTTCTGTTTGTACTGGCGCTATTTGAGATAACGCATACAGGCGCGATCTCAAATATCGCCCATATGTTTTTTGGTTTCAAAAAACATATAGGCGCATATTTGCGCTATCTCGAATGGCGCCAGTTATAAATAACTGTCAGCGCCTACATGACAAAAAACAGGCTACGTCCGTAATAAGTTTTAAAATCAGGCTAATTCAGCGATTAGTTTCCTAAAGGAGGTCAAATCGGGAAAAAATCCGAAAATTTAAGATGTATGTATAGCGGAGATATTTTATTAATTTATTCAATTATTTTCACTACGAGTGTTTTATGCTCGCACGACCACATACATCGTTCGATTGAAACGAAATTCGAAATATTACAATAACATAATATTCAAAACCCAATGGAACCGGTTTCGTCGAATTCCAATACTATTTAAGAAAACACCTAGTTTAATTTTAAGTTGTAATCAATACGCGTTTATATCGCACACGATCACATAATAACTCCAATTGACTCGAAACTTGAAATCTTACAATAATCAACCATTACGGATTTTATAAAATTAATTTCGTTAAAATCCGAGATCGTTCGAAAATTGGTTATTCCCAAGTGTTAATTCAAAATTAATAAAATATAAATCGATCTCAAAACGATCTAATCTATTGATAATAAATAATTATTATCGCATACACTCAAATAGAATTTATATTAATTGTTAGAATCGTTTTTGATTCATTTTAACTTAAAATTCAATCATTTCTTGTTTTCATATTACGATAATTCGATACATTCGAAATTAAATCGTATTTCGCTTATTAAATCGATAGACTCCATAACAAAACCCGTTTATATTTCCAATTCAACATTTTGAACAAATTTAAATATTCAAAATCAAACGGTAAAAATCTGAGTCGTTACGGTATCACTCTTATTGTAAAAAAAGAGAGCCTAATATTAAAATCAATAAGTTAATCAGCAAGTCAACTTATTTTTCTGCAAGTCATAATTATGGACAAATTTTCCATAAGAATCACATCATAATCAGCAATATATAGAAAAACAAACATACATAACATGAATAAATAAATTAAGATAAATACAAAGATGAATAACTATTGATGAATTCAATCAAATTACAATCATGTTCAAAATGTTACCGAGTTCGATAAACAAATTATTTGGGAGGAGGAATCCCTAATTTGTTTGTGATCGAGGATTGAATATTTTTATAAGAAAATGGAGATGGAAAAGAAACAAAACTAGAAGAGGCAAAGAATAAAATAAATATAAAACAATAACCAATGACCGCTAGCTTAACCGCTAAATGATATAAGCGTTTTAAGCATAGATTATAGAGGCTTTGAATTCAAACCAAAAAGTAAATGATTTATTTAGATAAAGCACCACGTTTATTATTACTAAAATAAATAACTGTCTCTGGCATTCTCCAACTTTATTAACAAATAACCGACTCTGAGTTGTTAACAAATGCATTTACAGAGCCACTGAAAATCTACGCTTACACCTCCATCGCGCCTGTGGCAAATGAGCTCCCCACTCGTGTACGCCTGACATTTGCATGCACATGAAAACACTTCAGTCGACAATCTGACTCTTGAATACTGAGGCTCACACATTGCAAGCTGTGGAAAGTATGCCAACCAAAAGAAGAAAATGCACCTTTTTTTCCCAGCTAAAAACATTGGAGGAATCCAAGTTCAAAAATAAATTACAAAATTAATTTTCTGCTATAGTTACCAAATACTTAAACCGCTCAAAAGTCTTTTATTAACACTACCTTACCTCTTCCTTCCAACTTAGCTTTCAGCTTCTTTCCACAAAAATCTCAAATCGAGGGTAACCTTGACATGCTACTGGTCATTACGGGTAAATCATCAGTTTTTTCTGAATTTCCTTTTCCCATTGCTGCTTGCCTTGTTTCCTCTTGAAGATGTTCGTTATTATTCTGTCTTTCGAGAAATAAAACATTGGACTGCTCGTCAGATTCTTTTGACACAAATTTATGCGGACTTTTTGGTAGTACATTTGCACTTGAATGCTTATCAGAAGTGGGTGTACTTGCATTAGAGCCTGAAGGCATGGATGCTTCTGAGCTCTCCTGACTTGAGTCATTAAATGTTCTTGTCACTGGATGCTTTGAACACTTATCTACATCAATTGCAGACCATTTTGGACACTCCTTTAAGACTTCAAAGGCTGCTTTAAACTCAAATTTTCTCCCATTATTTTGAGATTTGAATTCCGTCTTCGCATCTTTAATCTATGATAAAGCTAAATTGTAGCAAAAATGAGAATAAAGAGAATAAAAGGTAAAACACTAGTTGAGTAAGCCAAGTGAACTCAAAATTTTCTCCGGTTGTTTTAACTTCACCGTAGAAATCAACATAATATTTTTCACACATCCAGTTAGATATATTCAAATATATGCATTTAAGCGTCATTATCAGCATATCCTTGATTTTTTTTTTTTCCTCCAAATAGTTAGGTGAGCCAAGTGAATTCTCTTTTTCTGTAATTTTATTCCCTGAATCATATATTTTGTTATTCTTTATAGATTAAAAAATTGTTTAAAAACTTTTTACCATCTAAATATTCATTTTTTATATTCTCCTTTTATGTAAATGTTATCTCCTCTCATTGGCAGTGTGTTGTCCATTTTCTTTATATGTGCTCGTATCATTCTTGCATGCTTTTTCTTAATCATTTATGGATATCATATCTAGTTTCTCTCACTTCCAAATTTGCAATTTTATTATTTATAGCAATTCCAGTCATTATTTTTAACATTTTCATATCTTGTGTGTTTACCTTATTTAATTGATTTCTTTATGGTAGACCAACATCTTGATCCATAGCATTATGGTTGGTTTAATCATTGTTCAACAAAATAAATAAAATATTATTTTTTTGTGAGTTTCTTATCAAACAAACAGCAAAAGTTTGTTTTATTTTACTCAACATGTGTTTATTTGATTTGTCATATCATTCTCAGTTTTCAGTGTTCTTATGCTGTTGATTGTAAATATTTAAAAGTATATTTTCCCAATCGTTTAATTTTACAAATTTAATGTATGCATTTGCTGAACGACCCGAACATAAAGAGGCCTGAAAGACTGCTGCAATTATCTAAGCCTCAACAATTATTCCCTCCTGAATTCCATCCACGTAATTGTATTTCACATTGTTCCCGCTGCCTCTTTTTCAGGCTTCCTAGCAGAGTCCTTTAATGTATAATCCCAATGTCTTTTACTAATGTTGTATGACATATGACTAATCTTTTTATCTTACTAAATTCCAATCATTTTTATTTACTGCATTTTTCTTTTCATTTTTATTCTAGGATATCATGCACTATGATATATCATTTTGATTTCACCTTTTTGTTATTTTCATCCAAAACCAGTGCAACTATATATGGACTTAGAATTAGTTCTTAGTGTAATTCTACCCATACTGATAACTTAATGTTTTTCCAAATGTAGACTAACGTCTCAGTGCTTTCATACCAGTTTCGTACAAGTTTTGCTACGCATGTTGAAATTTATTTTCTTAATTGAGCCGACCAAATTATGTCTCTTGCTACTCTGGTATGACTTGTTTTTATCAAAATCTATGATTACTCCATGTAGGTTTTTTTTTTTTTTTATTTGCTCTTGAACTATTCTATTACTCGCATCGTTAACCGTAAAACTAAGGACTTACATTTGCTGTTATAGATATCCCTATCACTACTTCAAATCTCGCAAATATCGCCGAGATCTCCTCCGAGATCTCGTTTTGGGCTCTTTCCCAAACGAAACAGCAAATATCACTCTAAATCTCCTTTCGAATATATCGCCCGAGATATTTCAATATCGAACGATATATCGACCGTGACGAAATACTGGACTATCGTCCGAAATCTTAAGTTTTTTTGGTTAAAATTTAAATTCGTGCCTGAACTAGAACAATAATAAAAAAAACTCAAATCTAGCCATGATAATCTTTTGTTATCTTACATTTTGCATGTTAAATGATCGTATTTTATGTTCGTTTATGTTCTACAATGCTTATGATTTTCATATTCATCTTTTTACATACATGTTACCTATAAAATTATGCATTTTATGATATATTTATGCTGGATTTTTTAATGTTTTGGATCCTTTAATGTTTTATGTCTAACTATATTTCTGTTTTAAGCATATTACGATTCAAAGTATGAGTGATCTTTCGCAAAATAAAGAATAATAAAGTTATTTTGCAATTCAAGTTTAAGTTACTATGTTTTTAATAGCATTCATAAAAATCATTTTGAAAAAAATATCATTTTTTTAACATATGATGTACCCCGATATTGTTCCGATATGAACTTTCAAACCCGAGATGGAAATCCAAGACGAACTCCCGAGTTAGACTCATCTCGTCCGAGGTTTCCCCCGATACGAGATCAAGTCTATAAATCCCCGAGACGAAACGCGACCGATATCCGAGATTTAAAACCTTGATCTCTATGAATGTCAACCGCCATATTTTTGAACTTGAAACTTGTTAACATATTTTTTACCACAAACGTGTGTGCACACGTATGTAGAGACACACACATTATTGTCGATAAATAACTAAATTACTAAAATATATACTTCTTTGAAAAGTACTATACCAACAAAAAAATGATATGGTCTGTCGAAATTACAAAAACCTTTAATTGTTATCATCATTATAACAGCAATAGATGGTAAGCATAACAGTGGTTGAGTATGGTTGTGCGCATGATGGTACAATCATAATAGCCTTTGTATGGCTTCTATTATCGTCTTGTTTGAGATAAAATCGAGCTGACTATCTAACACCAAATATTAAGTTTCTTCATCATCGTTCTATAATTCTTTTCCGTATTTTCATTGTGTGATTCATCAGGTTTTACTCTACAATTACCATATATGGTAATATTAGGTTTTCATTCGCTGGTTTGTCATCTTCCCATATATTAAAATTTTATTAAACTAGTGTATGAAACACATAATGTGCAATGGGTGAAACGAAAATATTGGTGAATCCTCTTTATTATTAATACAGAAATGTATGCAATTTCAACGAATAAATGTCACAATTATTAATAATGGAGATAAGTTTGCAAGTCATCAAATCCCCTTCCAAGTCATCAAATCCCCTTCCTAATGTTTTCCACATCTCTATAGGCATATTACCAAGGTCTACAAATTAATATTTTTCTCGCTTTCTGATTGTTTACTTCCTATTTTGTGTATCATCATGTTGTTTATTTGCTATACACTCTCTGGAATTTTCTTCATTAAGAAATTGTTCCAAATAGTATTCTGGTTGTTTAGTAAACTGTCTCTTTTACTCACAATATTAGTCTCGTACATCTTCAAACATTTATTCGCACCAAATCTTGAGCTAATTCGATTATATTTTTGCTGATTCATAAATATATTTTTCATTGTCTTTTGTATCTAGTTCACTGAATAACTATATAAGAGCATTTCCTTTGGTTAACCAACGAATTTTTTCTTCGTTTTTACGTTTTTTTAGCTTTTCTAAATCCCTTTGTTGTCATCGTCTTGTTTCGAAAGAATTCATTTAATTGATAGTTTGATATATTTCCACAAGCACTTTTTTTTTCTTGATAAAATCTTCATTTTAATTTCTTTTCAAATTTCGACACTCCCTGTCTTTTGTTTTTACAGAATTTGTTTGCATTTCATTTCTTTCTTAACAAATTCATTAGAATTTGATTTATTATTATCTTTTAATTATTCTTCCATTTAATGTGTATATGTCCTGAATTCATATATTTGTTACATTCAACCTTTTCGTTAGTACATCTAACATTATAAGGTGTTGCTAACTTTGTTAGACTTTCTCTATGTACCACTTTACAATATTACATGATGCCCATTTTTTTCGTACAAACAATTTTGTATATTCATGTTTTATAATACCCATGTTTATATGTTTTCCTTTTTTCCAAAAAAGTACTTTTTATAGCTAGATAACATCCTTTGGGAAAGTCTGGGAGTGTTTCTCATCATGTATACCAAACCAAAATATTCATGGAATTTTGAGTTTGCTCAATTGCTTGCCCTACATGGTTGTTAAATTCCTCTTAGACAGAATCTGTTTGTGCATTGTATTGATTGCATAATTTCAACTAATGAATCCCAATATGTCTTTAGTAATAAATTTTACAGCAACTTAGGATGCATGTGTTAAAGATATTTAAGAATATAAACATTTAGTATGACATTAACATTCAGGTAGTTAAATCTTTTTCCCTCCACTACTTCTATGTACTCTACTTATCATTTTCAATCGAGTGGGCAAGTTTGTACCTTTCTTATAGTTACAAATTCCAATGTTCCATGTTGCTATTCTGATCTTTTGTTTGTTATAATTACGACAGTATTATTGTTTTGCTCTCAGGATTCATCAAATGTTTTGACGTAGCTTAACACTACTCCATCTCTTTTCGGAGACTGAGTTTGTTCACTCTGTTTAACAGTGTGAACATAACTCTCGGCCCCCAATGGTGGAAATCGGGTGGGTGGAGCATATGGGTCCCCCTTGAATTCCACCCTTTTATTCATACTGTTAAAAAAAGTGTGAATAAACTCCTATTGCTCTTTTGGCATTCCACCTTATAACAATTATTTATTCAACTAATTAATTAAGCTTTTAAAATACTAATCATTATTTTACTTATGAATAGATTTTCATAAAATAATTGAACCTTTTGAATTACGTCAATTAAATAAGTTGAATTAACATAAAAACAAAATGGGTAGTTAGGAAAAATGTTCGGTTTGCCTAATTTTCCTTTTTTTTAATGCTAAGGAAAATTGTCTTTACAGTCAACTTGCTAATTTGATTAAAGCTAAGAAGACTAATACTCACCGATTTGGTCAAAGCACCATCACTACCCATATGAAAATTGGAATTAGACAAAACCTTTTTCCACAATAAACATTGTTTCTTCAAGAGCTTCCAATAACTTTTAAGCCCATAAATAGATCTAAATTCAGCAGGACGATAATTTGCATTGTATTTCTTCATTACACCTTTCCAAAATGATTTTCCATCACAGCTCAATCCATTTAAGGATGAATTTGAAACATATGACCAAGCTTTTGCAAGATTAACTTGATCGTTTTCATCCCACTTTCTACCCTTCTTTCCATGAAGACCAACTTTCACGTACTCCTCGCCTACATAGCTTGATGATTTCCTTTTAAGTGCATTATTTCTCACACAAAGGCTTCCACTATGAAGATGGCTAACACAAGTTAAGTTTGGTTGACAGTTTATTTGAGGGTAAGCCTGAGATAGCGGCTTGTGTGGAAGTGATGGTTGTGGTGGTGGTGTTTGTGAAGGATGCTGTCGTAATTGGCATTTTTGTGGCTGTGGAATTGTCTGAGGAATAGGAGACAGTTGGGTAGATGGGTATATTTTAGAATGTAGTAGTTTATTTGGAGCATGATGAGAATGTGGAGGAGCAGATGATAACGATACCCGTGGCTGTAATGATGTAACAGATAAAGATTTTGGCGGTGGTTGTTGGTACGAAGGCTGTGATGGCAGAGGTGGGTGTAAAGACTGTTGTGGTGGTGATGGTGGTGGTTGTGAAACTATGGGAGTTGAGCTCTCAGGTGGTGATGGTGTTTGATCTGGCTTTGAAGATTGCTGGAGCTTAGAAAGTTGGAACTGAGCCTCGGCAATCTCCTGTTTGTAATGAATGACTTGAACGCTTGTTTGTACCTGTGCAAGGTTAAGAAATAATTGTAAATAAAGACTATCTCAAAACGCTGAGTCTTTGCATGTGTATACAGACACGCGCATACATACATGCATGCATATGTATGGAAAATTGGGCAATGAATGAACAGAGAGAAGAACAATAACTTGTACAAGACATCCTCGAATCTAAGGCTTTTAAGGTTAAAAGCCAAAGCAATGAAATATTTGGACTAACAGTAGTATCATAAATAATTCTGAGTGATTCTAGTACTCGACAGATATGTCAGAAGAAAGTCTTCCGCACAACTTATAAAATAGGCTAATTATAAATCTTGGATTTCAGGCAAGAACTCGGATTGACATCCCGATCCATATCTCATGTTGAGATCTCGACATCCCAAGTAAAACGCGTAAAACAAGGTCAACAATAAATTTGATATTTCAAACCGTCTGTTAATGAATAAGGGATTTGGTAGAAATTTCGAATGAGACAAAAAAGATCTTAAACTTTGAAAAAAAAAAGCTTAATTTTTTTTCTCCCAAAGAGGTAATATTTAATACTTGTCACCAAGGTGTTGAATCTCGAATTTCGGTCACGTATCGGCTTGGAGATTTTAGAACTCGATCTCGTATCAGAGGAGATTTCCGACGAGACAAGTCCAACACGGGTATTTGTCTCGGAGTTCCATCTCGGATCTTCAAGCACATATCGAAATTAGGGCTGTTAATTTCATATACGACCCGAAAGCCACACGGAAATTAGCAGGTTTACCCGACCCGTTTAGTTGGCGGGTCATTTTCAGGTCAACCCAAATTTGACCCATTTATAAACAGATGGGTTTAGGATTGACTCGCAAACCCGAAATTGACCAACCAAAACCCATTTAAATATTAAAAAAAAATGCAACTTTTTATTATCCGTAACTTAGGGTTTACTCACTTTAGTGGTTCATGAATATATTACTATTCACTTTTACTTTAGCTGCCATATTAATTATTAACTAGGGTTCTCTTCTCGGCTGGTTCTTCTCACTTTTCCCATTTCAGTTTTCATTTTTCAATAGATCCGCTGCCTCACTTAAACTTTGCCCTTTCAAATTTTTTAATCTTCTTCTCTATCGATCCGCGTCAATCTTCAATCGTCCTTGATCGACTTGCCGGTCGCTATTATCAATCGCTCCAGTCTCCATTGTCGTCCTTCATTAAAAGTCGTAACCATACATCGATCCGCCTGATGTGAGAGCCGCAAAATCTATTGACACTTGACAGAAACTAGAACTTGTGTCACAAGAACAAAATGTAATAGCAAACATAGAGCATAGCACTTAGCAGCAGCTCATCGCAGTAAGCTCATGGAAGCTCAGTGCTAGTTTTGCAAATGCAAGGCTAGTTTTTTTAATATCATTGTTTTTTGTAATTTTTTTAGATACCATTGTCTATTTTCAATCCATGCAGGCAGCCGGATTGTAGATGTTCCAAGGTGCCAACACATCAGGAATCAATTGTGCTGCATTGCTTGCAAGTTGCTAGATTATCTATTGTCTTTTAAGTAGTGTATTGTATTTGTAATTTGTATGAACAATTTGATGGTTGTCTGTTGCTAGATTGTGTTGATGATTGTCTGCTGCCTTTTCAAGTATTATATTGTTATTGTATGATTGTCTATTGCTAAAGCCTATATTGTCTGTTCGATTTGATGATCTTAATAGTAACTCATTCATGCCTTTTAGTTTTAAGTACTGTATATTGTTCTGTACGCTTTTATTTTGCAAAGCACAGCTGAGAAAAATGTTGTTTCTGCAAATTCTCCGAAATCATCTTGGGGTATATGATATGTTAGAAATTGATATTCTTGAAAAAATTATGAATGCTACCATAGAAATGATAAATCAAACTTGATTTGTCATGCCGCTCCATCTTTACCGATCTATGAAAAAACATTCATATTCATAAACCATAACATGCTTAAACTAAAAAATAGCATAATACAAATTGATTATAACTTACGACTTATGATCTATATGCATGAATAATTGTTAAACATAGAGCATAAAAACGATCCAAAACATGAAATAATTACACAGAAGTATGATATGAAATACTTACTTTCATAAGTAACATACACGTAAAAAAATGATAAATATGAAAATTCTAAAGACTGTAAAACATGCACGAATATATGATAAGGTCATATAACAAGTAAAACATACATAAAATACTAAGTATTAAACATGTTTCTTTTCAAGTCTTCAATATACATGCAAGAAAACAGAACATCACGGTAAACCAAAATAAAATCAGATTTTTACAATTACAAACTAAGTAGCGAAAAGAGCCATTAATATATTTTAAAAGGCTATTCTTCAAGTGACTCGAGATGTGCCTCAAATGTCTCATATGGGTTGTCGATTTAGATAATTTTTAGGGCTAATTTTAGAATTTAAAAGATGAGGATTAATTATTAAAATACCATAAGATTATAACAACTAGATTTTCCTTCTTTATTATTTTGGATCGGGCACGGTCTTAACTTTAGCCCAGAAAAAAAAATTGGCCAATATTGAAATACCTCATCTCGAATGATATATTGACGATATCGCCATATCTCGAGTGATATATTGAAAATAAAATTTACAGGGGAATTTGTTATCTCGTTTTAGAGGGAGATCAAAACGAGACCTCGAATGAGATATCGAGCGGTTTTTTCGAGATCAGAAACGGTGATTGTTACACATGCATGTGTACATATAGTTATATGCATATATGTAGAGCTTTGGCGACACTGTATATAGAGTTGAAAAGGATGAAAATAGCTTGGTAATGGTAAAGACGGTTCACATATCGAAGATCAAAAGCTGGAGATGTTGCATTTTTTGAAGCATGGGACTTTGAACATCCATTTTTCCAGTGACCTGACTTCTTGCAATAATAATTCAATAATGACACTTTCCAACACTCATTTACTAAATCATGTATCATTGAGCTTCCCAGACTTGGATGGATCGATTATACTCATGCAATTCTTACTTTAACCTACAAACAAGCCTTGGTTCATATATGATCCATCACCATCACTCAACTGCATCTAATCACACAGCCCTTCACTAGGATAAATTCGAATACAACCATATGGTAGTTTTCTATTCCTTCAATCTTCAAATTTACTGCTTTCATTTCATTGACAATCCATCAAAGATATTCAAGTACACATTCAACAAAGTAACTTGTTTCATCATGTTGGAGAAAAATATATGCAACTAGATTGCTCGACGATTTTTATGTGTCCATACTTTTCAACTTGTCCCTGATTCATTTATTAGCTGTCTCAACCAAGGTCCGAGATTTCGCCTGGCACGCCGGAGTTTCATCCGTTTCGTTTTGATTTCCATGTTGACCGTGATGGAATTCATAAATGAGTCCGGTTCCAAATTGAAAAGGGTAAATTTTGATTATTTCATTAAAAAACGTGAAACCGAAAATTACACCAGTGAAACATTGTTTAGCAAGAATAAGCGGAGGGAAAAATTAATGAAGAAGAATTGAAGGAGAAAATAAAGCCTATTCAAGAAGATGCGGCGAAACTCAAGCGGATTTGGACGTGTTTTTTTTTTATATATATATATATATAAGCAGCAATTAAACTGGAATAATATTTAGGCTCGCATGTAATTAGCCAACACGAGACGAGAGATGCACACTAACGAATTTGGACTTGGGAAGTAGAATTGAAAACCAAGCTTCAGGTTAGACCCAGTAATAACTATTTTAAACTTAAATCACTCATTCAATTTTAGAACAAGATTTTGGACATCCACACAAGAGCAATAATTTTATATTATTTTTTATATTGAAATGTGATCCTTTTTTGTTATAAAAATACAAATTTGTGATATTTACTAATGTTTTTATGTAGAAGTACATGAAAAACAGCGAAATCTAAAATTGAAAATAAACCGAAATTTGCGGAATTCATGAATTGGAACCGAGAGTAAAAAAAACATGGAAGAAAACCAAAAAGCGGAACTTCAAAGTTCGGATCTTGTTCTAAACACCGATCTTAAAAATTACTCTTCCTCATTGTAAGCTGAAGCAAGGTAAAGACTCATTATTCCGCTTCTTCTTCTTGATGTGTGGGATATATCTATAGGCAATAAGTGAGCATCAATTACTACCTTACAAACCTAATCCCTTCCCAAAACTAGTTTCATCTTCCATTGTCACTTTTAATATCATTACATTCATTCTAATTCTCTATTATGAGTTGAGATTCAAACGTCGTATATGAGCCTCGGACATATGAAGCAACGACAAAACTGGAAATAGAAATTGCTTGACTATTATTAACTCCGTCGTTTCAACCAATACTTCTTAGATACTGAGATGCTTTGATATCAAATGTTAAGGTAAATTTAGGATTCACTTGACATGAATACCCAAATCAACCTGCACGGAGGAAGCCAGGCTTGTTAAAATGCATGCCCAAAAAAAAATAGACAATACGGTTGATAACTTCTAAAAAAAACCTTAATTCGCCAAATATTATAACCAACAACAAACACATACAATAGAAATAGGAGATAACATTAAATAATAAACTTCAAATTTTAATGGTTACAGTATCAATGTGACAGTGGGTGTATGTACTTTAGGGAAAGACATTTTATTATTGGAGAAGGATTACAAGAGATCTATGATAATTTTGGATAGAAACTAACCTAGACATTTAATTTGATACAATGAATTACACCAATTTGATGCATGCACTAGAGAAGGTGTAATAGGTTGCATAACACTAGAAGATGGAGGCTATATTCCTACGTAAACAGATAACACTTGCTTGTCAAGAACTACTAGATGACATCTAGAATCATCCAGCAGAACCTTCAAAGGCCAAAATTCCAGTTCAACCCAAAATGATCGACCAAGAAGGCATTTTTGATTGGTCGATCAGTTCCTGCTCCGGATTAGCCTACTCACTGATAACTATATCGGTCATATCTTAGAAACCGTGGCTCCAATTGACAAACCATTTTTGTTGTTATGATCTTAACAAACATTTTTTCGATTTGGTACATTGTGTCGCAAAATTCAACATACAAGTATGATGAAGGCAGGATAATTTAATGTACAATGTCGCTAGGGATTAGCAAAGGTAAAAAGAATACGTAAACTTGTATATGGAAGACAAAAATACTTAATTATCAATGTCTATAAAAAAGCTAAAATGTTATTGGTACAGAGAAACATAATTAGCTACTGGAGATTTGTTATGGTCCTAGAGATATCATATTACTATTGCTATGTCAAGAACCAATATAGCATTTTCGAAACCTGACCATCATAACTTGGATTTATAATTTGGCTATGGTACTACTGCGCATGATAGCAACATACTTGAAATGACAATGTCTTCTTGTGAATTGAATAATACCTAGTTGGAATGCAGTGTCCTGCTGAGCTAACATGCAGATCAAGTGCCATTTAAATGAGGGGAAAATCGTAACAGAAACTATATATATTACCAGATCCATAGCAGCAATAGAACAAATTAATATTTGTTGCACTCTTAAGTTGCCATGGACAAAGCAAAGCATGAAGCAAGGAAGCTTTTAAAGAATGTGAAGTACCAACAAGGAAGCTTTTAAAGAACGAGAAGTATCAATAAGCAACACTATGACAACAAGGCATAATGCTACGACACCATTTGGTGCCAAGCTCAAAAAATAAAGGTCAAACAAAAGCTAGCATAGCCTTTGACAGCATAAATTGCACGAATAGTAATATATTATTGATAGTCCTACCACTTTAAGTGTTATCCCATAGTTTGAAGGAGCGTCGACTCTCTTGGATGATCTCGTGGATTAGTTGTGTCGCTCCACTTTAATTGACAAATGGAATTGTATCGCTTCAGGAAGAGAAGTGTATCGCCGTATACTTTCTCGGAAAGATGGTGTCACCGTATACAGGTCACGTCGCCTCCCCATAATCAAGAGATCAAATCAACTTCCTCATCCAACAAGCTATAGCCAATGTTATCAATGGCGCACGGCGCAAACCCTCTCTGGAGACTTGACGCACGGCGCGGCCAATGGCGCGCGCCTTTTTAATCTACTGCGCATGTTTAATTTTTTTAATAAATTTAATATTTTAACAAAAGATTTTAAAAAAATCAATACTTTTTGCTATAACATATGCAACAAAGATTTTTATGCATTTTACAAAAAAACATAAAGCATAAAATTTCAAGCACAATAGTTTTCAAATCAAAAATAATAATACACATTAAAGATAAGCTAAAAATATGAATCTCTCCGCTCTTGCTGCTCTAGCAGCAACACCCCAAGTCAGGTCATCTTCATCGTCGAACACAAGCTCATCTTCAGCGTCAGTTGAATCATCCATATTTTCAATTAACCATTCATTACAATCATCAATATCATTCAAAGATATATGATCAACAATGTCATGAATATTATACCTTCTTTTTAATGCTCGATGTATTTAACAAATATCAAATCATGAAATATTTTTATGTTATAGACAAATCGTACAAAGATATTGGACATATTCACGTATATGCATATATATATATATATATATATATATATATATATATATATATAACCAAGAGTATGTTTTGGAGCTGCTTCTCTTGATTTATCGTTCAGAGCTTCATTCATTTGCTTTTGCATCTATGCTAGGTAATATTTTATGATCTTTTATACATTACATTATATACTTCTGACAATATTAAAAGGAATCTAAACTAAGTTGGATAATAAACATATGTCAGTTCTAAATATCGGCATGCTAAGGTCAGTAGATTACATAATTATAAGGTTATTAACTCGTTGATGATAATCGAATAGGAAATAATGATGATGTAATTGTATTTTCATATAACTAAAAAACAGATATTAACAAAGTTATTCACATTTCATGTCATTATGATAATAATAATAGTGATGGTGGTTGTAGTGATGGTAGGAGTATTTGTAGTAGTTATAGCAGTTTAAAATACAAAAAGAAAAACAAAAAAACCATAAAATAAAGAAAAGACGCGTCATTTTGCGTCGTGCGCCATTTAGTGCGCCTTTTCATATGCGTCGTCGTGCCGCAAGTAAAAATGTCGCAAATGTCACGCCGCGCCACGCCGTGCGCCATGGCGCGCGCCTAGGCGCGCATTTCATAACTATGGCTATAGCAATGTGGCTCATTGGATGTGTCGCCTTCCTTCCATCAACCAACCTCGTCTTAATTCATCCAGGAAGTTGCATCACATTTTTTGCCGCCATAGCCTATATTGTCCCTCTCCAATCAACTATGATGTGTCATCTAGCAAGGTTGTATTGCTCCTTTCCATGTCAAGGGTGTGGCGCCTCATTAAGTAAGCTACAAATCCTTTTACCAACCCACCAAAGATGTGCCGCCTCCTTACCTCAACGAAAGTGCATCGTTTTGTCTTATTTAAGCATGTTGCCTTGTCTTGGCCAACGAAAAAGTGGTGCTTTCCTCTACTCGAAGGGGCAAATCACTCATTCTGAAAACCGTGTAGCCCTCGGTTATTTTGTAAGGTTGTGTCGCATCGCTTCATTATGTCAAACTACGTCGCTCCACTTCATAATAACCTTCCTCTTCTCAATAAGGACCTATTGCTTTGAGTAGAACGTGTAGCTCCTCTTTGATGTGCCGTCGTTTTTAAAAAAAGTAATATCGCTCCTCCAACATCTAATGGGATAGAAGCTCAAAACAAGCATCAATGGCGGCTAATGACATCCCCACTTATATTCAAAGGTGCAAAAAGAAAAACCTGACACAGCCCAAACTGAGACAGATGAAGTTGATACGCAACAGGGCGACATAGAACCTGATCCACACGTATAAATAGAGGCAGAAGGGTACCCACCGGGAGAAGGAAGCTTCTTTTCTCATTCCCCACTTTTTACAATTTTTGTGGCTTCAAATTGATTAGGGACAAATCCAATTTGAGAATTGTAATGTCACCTTATGCGATAAAAGACTTGGACTTGAACTTTTATTCTGTCCATGACATTGATTGTGCATATTGAATGTGTTTGACATGGACACAGAACATGCATACACACTCCTTTAGGACTTGGGACAAAATGGACTTACCTATGCATAGCCTAAACTCGTGTCTACTTCATATAGATATGAGTCAATGGACAATTCTACAATTCTATTACATAGCACATTCATTAACATGCTTAGCGAATATGCTTCGCCCCTCAATTTTCTTTCTTGTTCCTTCGAATTATATGGCAAGAGTTCCTAACATTTATCGACGTGAATCAACAAGATTCGTTTTGTATCGCCCAAAGAGGGTTATAAGTATCGACATGTACATGTAATAGGAGCTCATGAGTATTTCAACACCATTTTAAGTTATGTCACTTTGTGTTTAGTCCAGCGTGATGAATAGCCCTTGAAATATCAAGCAAACACAAGGCTTTACTAATCTTGTTTTCTTGTCTTCGAACTTGAACCAAGGGTTACTTTCATTTTGCTCGACATCAGGAATGTTATACCATTTTCTGGTCTAACAACAAGTATATCTTATGTATCAAGCAATACACCAATGGCTAAATTGATCCATGTATTTGAAGATATTGCTTCAAATTATTGCATGCACAAGTATTCATAATTTAAACTAAATAAATCAAAAAGTGTCCTAAATGCATGATAACTAGATGTCTTTCATATTTTTAATACTCTAAGTGCACGTGTAAAAAAGAGAAGAAGAAACAGTAATAACGCAAGCAAAGAAGCTCAATCCCCAAAATATGGTATACATGTATTAGAATCGAGTGCACAAAAAGAACACACCTCTCTTAAAATATTCTCAAGCTGATTCATCTTTCCACTGGTACCACCACTTATATTCATAAGTTCATCCACAGAAGTTTCAATTTCTTGTGTTTTATTCTCCAGCAGTACCAATCTTGAACTTACACCTTCCAAAGTATGTAAAATATTATCGGCATACTTTTTCACTGTCCGATCAATTTCACGCACTGTAGCCGCATCATATGCATCCCTTTCCATCTTGCAGCACACCTTTGGTTGCTCATGAGGCTCCAAAAAACTGGAAAACTGCAATATTACAATAGAGACAAAAGACACAACGTAAACATGTAATTTGAGATATGGCAGACATATTTTAACAGCATAATAAATATCATTTGCTGAAAATAAAAAATTCAAAAATATGTATGCAACAAGAGAGAATAAACTGTATGGTTAAATTTATAAAATATTCAAGTATATATGAAAAGAATGAAATGGTTAGTAGCTAGCCAACATAGTAGCATAAAGTATCTTTTGCAACAAGTGAGATTTAACAGCATGTTAACGTTGACAAATGAAGCAGCTTTTTTTTTTTTTTTTCTTGGGAACAAAGTTCAATAATGCCAACCTCAAAAATCGAAAAAGCGACATTTCATCTTGTAGTCTGAACTACCAACCAACTGTGACAACGTTGTTGGCTAAGCAGCATCAGTCTTACTTCTAAGCATTCATGTATTATGTAGATTCATTATTTACCATATACCACATTCTTAGCTGTTATCGATACCCTTTTTTCTAGTAATTGTTAGGAAAACTGCTCCTTTGTGGAAGCGACCAGGATCTTATTCACCCAACTACTTAAAGATAATTTCTATGAAAAATAACAGATATGAAATTACACGCCCAAACACAATATATTCCACACAACCATCCTCTTTATTGATTCAAAAAAAACAAATTTTGTTTACACTGGATGAGTCAAAAAACAAAAGTAAACAAACTACAATTGAATAAATAACCATATTGAGATATCAACGTGGAGACCCAAGTCGAAAACATGAATCGAATGACCAAGGTATAGGCAAATCAAACCAATTGCTAACTCATACGTCTTCTTCTATTTTCCCTCATCCATATCAGAAGGCTTTTTCTCATCTCCATTAATCGGTTCATGAGGATCATTGAGGTAAAGCATATCCTCCATGTTAGGCGTCTAAATCCCCCAATTTCTTCCATCAAAAATAGTTATCTTCGGAAACGCCATCATATCCATCATAAAACCAAAAGCCAATTTTTCCAATTCAAAATCACTCAAAGTTTTGCAATGATCTAGCTCCGATATCAACTGTTAGGAAAATTACGCCTTTGCGGATGCGACCATATTCACTCAATTACTTAAAGATGATTTCTATGAAAAATAACACAGATATGAAATTACACGTTCAAACACAAGATATTCCACCCACCACTCTCTTTATTGATTCACAAAAAACAAATTTTGTTTACACTAGATTGATCAAAAACCAAAAGTAAACAAATTACAATTGAATCAACAACCTTATTGAGATAGGCAAAGAATATCTAAATGACAACAACTATTGTTGGAGAAGGAGAACAATGAAGAACGATGACAAACCCTTGGATCAATCTGGAGGCACCAATAGAAATAGCTTCTCTCGGCCCTAATTCCTGATCTTCCTCTCCAGGCATAATCCCTGAAGGCACACAGCCTCTCAATATCTCAACTCTATTCGACAAAGCTATAATCTAAACATAGATGCTATTTTTATAGGAGAATAGAAGACCTAGACAAAATATCCAATTTGCCCCTCAGAATATATTCCTAAAATAACCGGTCAAAAACAGAAACCTGCCTCTTCCCCCGAACTCCAGTTCACACACCGTCTTCTCCACTACAAAGCACTCATCAAAATACGTCTTTTTCAACATGCATGTGATTTAATATCACAAATCATAACTATAATTTCTTCTTCGAGTGAACAAAAACAAAAGCAAGTAACGAGCTTCATGAATCTAATGTTCAAAGAATTGGGAAAGAAACTGAAGAATGTCAAATTTTCTGCCATTAGTTGTGATGAGTATTTGTAGTCGGAGAGTGTTGAGTTTGTCGTATAAACTTCGGATCGTAGAGAGTTGTATGAATAATGAAATGTCATTCTGACAAGAATGATATCCACATTGTTGTATAGAAAAATTAAAATCCTATGATTTGAATCCCGTTTCAAATGGAATCTCTCCCTTTACAATTTGATTTATATTCCGATCCAAACCTAGCTAATGTCGCGGTTTAGAAAAATTATTCAGTCCAAATTGATATTATCAGCTTACTTATTTGGATCTTCAATTCCTAATCATTTCCAAACAAATAAACTTGGAGCCAAAGAAAAAAAAAGTCTTAGGTTTAAACATAGAAGTTCAAATTGCATGCAAATCTAAAAATATGGATTTTTCTTTTAATCCATCATATACTATCTAAATCCCGTTTCAATTGTTTGAATTTTACAATTTTCGATATGAACCTCATTTCGAAAACCTTGGATATGGCAGCAAAACAAATGATGGTGAAACAAACGGTTGTCTTAAGGGTTTGAATAGTGGGTAATGCATTGTGTTGAACATCGCGATAAAAAGGAAGAGATCAATGTAGAGGATCACATTTTGCATCACCCACTTCATCGTTGGCATCAAAGTATAGCAAAGCGAAGACACTGCAGAAAGCCTAACGTTGTTGTTAAAAATTGTGACTTCAAATTTAGATTACCGTTCAGAGTAAGCTACAGATATTGATGTGAGAATCTGATTCTGATTTTTATGTCAATCATTACTTTCTGAATAGAAGACATACTTGACTATTGTAGGTTTGTTCTTGAAATTGCTTCAAGACAAGATTATATTGTTGTCTTTCAAGAATGCATCTCCTTTCTACGATTACACAGGGTTGCAGTTCTCAAGATACAATGGTGGAAATCAGTGCAACTTGTGAGTTGCTGTACATATCAAAAGAACACTCAAAATTGAATATACCGTTTCTATATCGAGAGAGATGACTGTAGGCGACTGTTGAACTTGAAGCCAACAGATATCGCTTGACCAATGGGTATGTCTATCGGTTTCTGAATTCAAATACAAATGCCGACTAAAATATATCATTTCAGGACGGGATGTTTTCCTCCACAGCGGCAAACTGTAAGAAAATTTATGAAAAAACCCTCTAATATAAAATGGCCTGGATTATCAGCACATGCAAAAATAAAGCTAGTTCGATACTCCATATTATAATCATCTTACAATCCGACTACAGACCCTCTTCAACTGTGGCATGATAGCTCAGTTAATGATGTTAATTAATTATATCACAATGATCTGCAATATTACTGGCTCTATTTCACAGCTTAACCGCAAATTAGAAGTAATAACTCCATGCCAATTTTCCAATCCTTTAATATCTACTCCTAGCGAAAAAGACATTTTCCACTGAAGATAAAAATCATTCATCCTCTACCAACTTTCCATATTGGTTGCACCTACCAAAAAGAGAATAGAATAACTGCTGATTTTCCACCTCAACATCAAACCATATGGCCACTGCAAACCAAATATTAGTATGTAAAACGGATTCGATGCCAAAGTCTATACCTTATCAAATGATTTCCAGAAATTATCAGTACTAAAACCCTGTATACTATAGCTATGCATGATTATCAATCATAAATACAAACTAATCCTAAACAGACCTAATATTAAAAAAAAAAAAATAGTGCGACATTTACCAAAATTGACAATAATTTGGAATTTTAATTTCAACTCATGGGATTTTTATATAAAGTTAAATATCAGAAGAACCACTATATTACAATTCATTTAAAAAGGTGGGTGAAAAAAACAAAAACAAAAAGGTTCTTACTGTCATAGTATCCGATCCAAGCATAGAACCGCCCGCTTCCAGATTCCTAGCCTCACCATCAAGATCCCTTCCGTTGGAACGATTACCTGCTCCAAAATTCCTGATCGGCGGGAAATCATTGCTGGATAAAACTCCCTGCTTTTTTCTTATGACGGTACTTACATTGTCGTTGCTTCTGCCATGGCTGTGCTGAACTTCTCGTGGATTTATCAAATCGAACAATTTACCTGCTTCAGCGCCACGGTCGCCGTCCGACATAGAAGAATATTTGATTAGTTGGAACAGCTCTGGTCGGGTTAGGCCAAATAGTTTGTCCGACCCGCATAGGAATGGGGGTTGGTTAGTTCACCCATATCCAGCCTTATATCCGACCTTATATCCAAGGTAAACAATATTCTGTTCAAACTCAATTAACCGACCAACCCGGTTCATTTCAGTCGATTCGGTTCGGTTTTAAAACAAAATCGGTTTGAATTCGTTTTGAAAAATACTTTTTTTATCATCGATTTAACCGAACTTTTAATTTATTATCTAATTTTACGGTATTGTATTACTTTAAATAATTAGTTTAGTTATATAATACAAAGACATTTGCTGTAAATTATTCAAATCTTATCATAAACATAGAATTTACTAAATAAAATTTCTCCAAACATGAATTTATATTTTACTGTGTGTGAATCCGTCATTTGAATTATAATACATCCTTCAAGTTCGGTTACCGACCGAATTAATCGAAATTAATTTTGATTGGTTCAGTTCGGTTTGGAAAATTTTCGATTCTAATTCGATTTGAGTTTTTTCACCTACAAACCAATCGAAACAACCAAACGCACACCCCTAGTTATACGTGATCGGATATGGGTTTCGTTGAAGTATGCAATGGGTTTAGTAGGGTTGGGTTGGGTTGCATGAAACTAATAAACAAATGAGAATACGAGAGATTTTTTTTTTTTAAAACATAATGTTAAAATATTCAACATAATATATCGGATTTTAGCTAGCATAACGCATTCAAAATAACTGATTCATTGTAACCAGAGCTGGCCTAAGGCATAGGCAAGCGATACATATGCCTAGGGCAACAATTTACCTGGGTAACAAAAAAGGTATTCCCTTCTCAAACTAAAATCGCAGTCGGCAAACAATCATATTGTTCCAGCCTTCTCCTCATCGTCTTCCGTATTCAATTCATTTATTCTCCCTGAAGAATGGATTGTTGTCATCTTAACCTGTTTCCTTGTGTTTCAACCATCACCGATGCAAACGAGGTTTGCTCTTCCAACATTTATTCAGCTTGTCCAAACCCATTAGTATTTTCAATCTGTCGCTTCTTTAGTTAATTCTGAAATGTTCGGGATTCATATCTTCAAACTAGTATTCAGTTAAGAAGTAACCTTATAATAAGTTATACAGCCTGGTTATTCAATTGTGTTAGATCTATGTTTCGATTCATGCGATTTTGGATCCAATTTGTATAATGGGTTTTTCTTTTGCTCAACTTTGATGAACAACTTTCAGATTTAGTATTGATTTTGCTAATCAGCAAATTTTTGGATTCAAACGGTTGTTTTTTGAAGTGAGAAAGGTAAATCAAAGAAGAAAATGCACAGTATGATTTGTGAATGCTTTTTGAAAGATGATATGGAGAAAATAGTATGGGCGGCTAGCATACTCCAGAAAGCTGGGAAGACAATGCAAATACTTTATCCAGTCTCTTATATTATTCATAAAACAATTCATGCTTTGAATCAACTATTTGCTTATTTTCCTTATTTAATCATAGTTAAATTGTTTGTCACTTCAGTTCACAATTTTGCATAATAAGGGATTTTAATTTCTTTTTCATTGATTTTAGTTTCTTTCACATATTACTTTCAAAAGAGCAAACATATATCGTTTGCAGATGGTTGCTCCAATAGATGTTTTCTAGTGGCTATGTTTTTTGTTGAACAGCTACTTTTGACGATGCTTGATAATTTTGCTTTTTCTAATATATGAAGTTTGCTATTGTATTCAGTTTATTAGTATATAACTTTTAATGCTTGAAAATTTAGCATGTATAAAATATTGTTTATTAAGAAATTAGAAAAGGATTTTCCTTGGTTCGATTAGGGCAACGTAAACCATTGGGTCGGCCCTGGATATAACACATATCTTATTATAATTTTTTTGTAAAACACATTATATGAATTTAATTCACTGCATAACAGAACAAATATTTCATTTTAAAATACATCAAAATGCTCTTTAAATATCTTTGCTAAATTTTATCTAATTTGGATTGACATGAAATATGCTTTTTGTATATTTATTATAGAATACACAAATATTATTATATGATTAGACTATAAAAAATTTGAGTGGGCTAGTATTAAATTAGTTTTCTAATATAGGGTTGGGTTCGGTTAAAATAGGGTTGGGTAAAACAAAATATCACACCCGACCCATATATAGTATGGGATACCGCGCCGGTGGGGGACTGGGGCCCCACAGTCCCGGCGGCGATCGATCTAGCCGACTAGGTCGAACTAGTGGGCACCATCTGATTTACCCGATTTTCTCCATGACGGAAGCCCGGATCCCTTCACTGCGGACCAGCAAAATTGCAGATTCCTTCACTTCGCATTCAGGAACTTCAACTCCCTCAACAGCACGACTTCGGTCCCATCCTCCATCAAATTCGTATCCCCTGGAGAGGTAAGAATTTCGTACCCCTCCGAGGGGTGCAAAATTCCGCACACCCCTGATGGGGCGCGGAAAAATTCCGCACCCCTCTTAGGGGTGTGAAATTCCGCACCCCTTTGGTGCGGCGCGAATTTCGCACCCCTCCAAGGGGTGTGAAATTCCGCACCCCCTAGTGGGGCGCGAATTTCGCACCCCTCCAAGGGGTGTGAATTTTCTGTAAAGAGGCCTTTATTTGGGTGCGAAATTAAGGGGTTGTGGTCTCATTTCCTACCTACTCCCACTTATCCTCCTTCCTATCAATACCTCAACCCTTGGCCTTCATTTGGGTCTTTTTCCCTTGGAATTTTTGGACCTTGAGAGCTCCAAACACTCATTAATGGCTTCCAACACCTTCATCATGGCCATTGGAGATGGCAGGGATAATTAAAACATGGCATGCGTGTTTTCCATCAACACTTGGACATTAATAAGGATTGTTATGCTACTTTTGAACTTCATGGACATGAGCACTAAACTTGGATATTGTTGACCGAGTCAACGCTTCTCAACGAAGAGGAAGAAGGGTGATTTGGTCAAAGTGTAGAACAAACATATATTTTGTTATTCTATTTTAACACTTTGTACTTAGCTATTGTCCGAACTTGTACAACTTTGTAATCGACAAAAGATATGAGGAGTGATGATTATAAAGTGGACGAGGCGTTAGTGTCGAACCACTATAAAAGCTGTGTCTCCCTGCATTTACATTATTTACTGCTTATTTGGATAATTGTTCACACATACACATTGGGTGTTGGCGTACGACAATTTTGAATTTTGCTCGTCAACATACATACATACATATATATATCAAACTTACACCCTACCATTTCAAGTTTGATCGAAGCTCATGTTTCACGGCCATAGGGACTAGGGAGCCCCCTCCTTTTCTTCTTCTGCCTCTTTTATCGTTCCTCCATCCCTCACGAACGACTTTTCTCACCAAATCTCTCCCCTTTCACCTGCTACCTCCACTCCTCCCCATCTTTCTCCCATGTTCCCTAACTGAGCTATTTCCCTTTCGAAATCTCTGATTCCCACTTTCCATATCTGCTTTTTCATATTTGTTTTCATGTCGAGATTCTGGAAGTTTAAATGCCCACCCTTAGAAACGGGTGCCCTTTTCCCTACTTTTTCTCTTTTTTAGAGCACCTGCTCAAATATACATATTGTATTACCAAGGGAATTGGGTCGCTTGCTAAGGGCTACCAGTCAGATGCTTGGTCGACAAACAACTATCGATCAAACATTGTTTGGCCAACGGCTGTCCACAACGTTTGATCAGCGGCTAACCGCCGCTCAGGCATCGACCTGATAGTCCATACTAACTTGTCTTGTGCCCTTAGCAACACAATATACCTAATGTCTTAAGAAGACATTAACATTAACTCCGTCTAAATTCTGCATACGTTTTGATAATACAAAAATTAGCTAGCAAACATCCACCCATGTAAACAACCCAAGCCTACAAAAGTAACTAAACCTCGATTATCAAATAAATAATAGCTTATCACATATTAAGGGTGCATTCGGCAACACAAATTGAACTGTTACCCCAACGGCTAAGGGTGCGTTTGGGGGTCCAATATGGACCGTTATCGGTTTCGATGCGTCTGACGTGTTCTACGGAGAGCATGGAGAACACCTTACCCAAAAGGGGATTGAGGACCAAGAGGGGTAGAGTGGAGGATGGCATAGGTGGTGTTGCTATAGTAGATTGGGAGGATCCAAGTTTTCCAAATGAAGGTACCGGGGGTTAGATTGTGCCAAAGCCATTTAGAAAGAAGAGCAAGGTTCATGTTTTGAAGGTTGAGGATGCCTAGGCCTCCAAGGGTGATATCTTTGTAGATGATAGGGATAGATAGCACCAGAGCGATTTAAAAAGGAGATCAAGGTTCATGTGTTGAAGGTTGAGGATGCCCAAGCCTCCATGGGTGAAATCTTTATGGATGATACGTCATCACACTAGCGATTTGATGGGGCCACCATGCTAGAGAAAAGATCTACGTGTGGCATTAATTTCAGAGATGATCCAAGATGACATATAATGGAAGGATAGCCAGAACAACGACATAGAGGTTAGACCATACTTAATAAAAGTTAGGCATTCAGCCATCAAGAGGGATGAAGCCTACTAAGTAGCGAGACAGGAATCGATTTTGGCAATGAGGGAAAACCAAACAGAGCGATGAAACTTGATGAGGGCGGATGGGCAAACCAAGATAGATGACTGCATAACATCCCGTAAATTTCAATCTTTTAAATTATTAACTTTAATATAATATTTGAATTTAGAATGGTTTTAAATTTAATTTTATGGAGTTATTAATAAACGATTTCAAAATTTATTTCTAATAAATAACAGCAATTTTTGATTAGATGAATGATGATTTATAACAACAGAAATAGTTATCAAATTGTATATACGTTTGGAATCATTAACTTTGAACTATTGCTTATCAAAAAATGTAGTAGTTGAATCCTTGATTTGTTTTAAAGCTTTAATAAGAACCAGTACAATAATTGATAAATAAATTATTAACGTTTATAATTTAAATTGTTTACGAGAAATTGTAATGAAATGAAATGTCAACAATATATATGTATATACATACATACATACATACATACATATATATATATATAACATACATCTTGATTAGCGTAGTTGATGAAATTTATGGTAACATCTATAACAATGCAAACTACATGTGTTTATTTGTAAATATAAATATATTTTTAAATTTGAGTTTGAAATGATGTTATCTATCGTGAAATAATAACCATAATAATATAAAAACAGTTTGACATTTGAATTTAAACTCCAACTTTAATTTTGGATCGGAATTTAAATAACGTACATTTAGTTTAATTAAAAGGAATTTAATTCGTCGTTAACATGGAAATATAATTTTGTTTTAAATTATTACTGGAAATATTTTTAAGAATAAATGATGAAATTATTAGATCTCGAAACATTATTATTTTAAAATAAAGTGATCTTGGAAAATTTATAATAATTATAATAGACGATTACGTTAGTTTTGTCGAATTTAGGTTTCATTTGTTCGTTTAAGATAATTTTACATAAATGGTTGGATTATAAAACAGAGTTAATTTTGGTTGATGGATATAAATTAATTGAAAAGAAAACGTGCATTTCGTTTTACTAAATCGAAGCAATAGTTGTTAACCATAAATTTGAATATGTCTTACCCACTTCCTTGCAACCAACATGACCATAACAAATAAGTAGGATATAAAAAAATGGGTATAACATGCCCCAAGTCAACATACTTTTCGGATCTCAAAACTGATAGCTATTAAATTATTTTGAAGTTCAAAATGTCAATTCGTTAACCCATCCCCTCACCTACTGACTCGAGACATCTTTATATTATACAAAAAAAAAATGCTACTTCGCATGTTCTCTACCTCTCTCCCAATGCTCTTCGTTTTCTCTGTTTCAAAATCGGAAAAATAAATTTCTAAACCACACCTTCGCTCATTCCCGCTGCCTCTCAATTACTCCTCTTTCTCTCCTACCCCTTCATTCTTCCATATCGTAGAAAACAGATCAAACGATCCTATAGCCTGTCAAAGAAAGCTGTTCGAATCTGGCATGGTGAAGTAGCCTCCCTTTCCAACATGCCACCGTCGCCCTTTCCGACCTAGGCCACTTGGATCAACCCAGCCTCTTGAGCAAAGCTTCCCCTCGAATAGCCTCAACCGGTCGCCCACGTCAGTGCCGAATAACACCTGCGCGAACCCTTGCTCCCACGTGCAACAACCTCCTTGTCCTCACTGTCTCCAGCCCAACCCGCGCTTGCACAAGCGCCACCCAGTACGCCTCCAGCCCTCCCTATGATCTTCCAACCGACCACCACGTCATCCGGCCTCGGCCTACCTCACCACTGCTACCCTCCCACCTGCTTCCATCTCCAAGTCGTTCAGCCCTGACACATGAGCTCTGTCGCCACATAGGCCGCACCCCCTTATCCACCAGCTACAGCAACATCCCTGGCATCTCCTTGTACTCTACAACTAAGCTTTCACCTCACCTACCATCCCTTTTCACCGGCCTTTTCTGTAACATCCCATAAATTTCGACCGTTTGAGTTGTTGAATTAACTTTAAATTATTAATTTAAAGTGGTTTTAAAATAAATATTAAACGATAACCGTAACTTAGGATGTATTTGTTTAGGAAAGTTAAACATGAAATCCTTTTATAATTAAATATTGATATTTGAAATTTATTATTGTCATATAGAAGTGATTTAAACAATTTTATATTGAAAATGTCAAAGTTTCATCGCTCTGTTTGAATCGGTTTTTGATGATTATTTGCGGTAGCGGTAACCGATATATCTAAAATAATGATAAAAATGTAAAGTTAAAGTAAAATTTTGAAAAAATTATATTTGCGATGCGGCTAATTAAACATAGCACAGAAATTAATTTCATAGAAAAATCCGCAAGTCTATATCGTTCACGTTAATTTGATTAAGCAATTAATAATTTCTACAAACAAAACATTATCGGAACTTGACCAAACTTGAACTAAAAATACTAGACTATATTCTGAAGAAAACGTTATTTTTCATTTCGTAAAATTCATACATACGGACTACGGTATGCATGTCCATATATATAATTTTACGTTAAAAATGGGTCCATAACGCGTTTTTGATCAGAACGTCATGGCACTGCAAACTATGTACTGTTGCGTCCATCTCGTCGCGCTGATCACCGTAGTATATATTTTTGTCAGTTTCGGTACCCGGTGCGCCACAGAATCGTGAAATAGCTGGCATGGTTCTTTTTGGAAATGGAGTCATTTGAGTCCGACGTGTCCCTATTTGGATTTGTCATTTTTTTAGCCATTTTGGATCTGCAAATTTTATCCGTAACCTTCACATGGCACTCAAACCATCAAAAATGAGACGCCACAAGCCATGCGTCAAAAGTTTTTGCATGAAAAAGAGAATGACGTGGGAGTGGAATTGGACACAAAATATCTAAAAGGCATGTCACACATTTATGCATGCGTGATGGATAAGTTGCTTGCCAAACTAATCTTATTATGTATGTATATATAATAGGATTTTTTTTCGATTTGGCCTTGTTTTAGAAACTTATCACCGAAATAGCCAAGTTTTAAAACTAATTACAGCTGTAGCTTGGTTTCAGTCACATCAACCAAAACCGTTATTTATTGTTAGCGACATTTCGGATGACGCACGCTGCGTCATTTAAGAAGCCGCTCAAATCATGTATGTTTTCAAATCTGAGCGGCATTCCAAAAACCGCTCATTGCATCATCCGAAATTCCGCTCTGTTTTTGACTGATGTGAGTGAAACCAGGCTATAGCCGTAATTAGTTTTAAAACTAGGCTATTTTAGTGATAAATTTTTAAAAGGAGGCCAAATCGAAAAAAAATCCTTTATAATATAGTTCATGCATGATGTGTATTGTACCTTATTAAAAAAAAGTGAGAACTCACGCATTTGTATGGAACAATTCAAATGTTCATATATATAAGAACCCATGCATTTTCACGTTTCCCACCTGTCCTTTTGCAAGTACGCCTCAAAAAAAATTAAAATAAAATAAAGAGAGAGTGAACATTTGTTAAATACTTCTTCAAATGGGTGAACCGAAAGACTGGGTAAAAATACAAAATTAGCGCGTTTATATCTTCACGGTCTATATCTATATCTGTACCTACCCTTTCACTTTCTTTTAATATATACTAGTGTGTAACCCGTGCGTTGCACACGTTATTTTTTAAAATGTAACATTTGCACTATTAATGATAAAATAAATAAATGCTTATTATGCATCATTCGATGATTTAAGTAAAATAATTTATTTTTAGAATAATTTTTTTAAAATTATGATGTATAATTTTGTGTTATACATCTTACACGATAGTTGTGAAAGAAAATATCTTTATTATTTTTACTTAAACAATTAAGTGATTTTTCCAAAATATGTTAATTTTTTAGTTGTTATCGGTTTACGTAGTTGACTCAAATGCAGATATTAAGAAAAAACAAAGAAGGGATTAATAAAAAATTGAATAATATGATATTATTGTTTACGTTAATAATTTTTGTTTTCTATTTAATAATTTTTATATTTGATTGAAAAATTAATTTTGTCTTCTTGGTTAATATGAAAGTGGCATGCAAACTGAAATTATTTGTTTTGAATAATTTATCAAATAAATTAATATAGATAACTTAATTATTTTGAATATGTAATGTTTTATAATTTCTAGTTAAATAAAATATATTTACCTAAATGACAAAATTCAAAAGTGAGTTGTGGAGAACATTCTTGATCTAGGTTGGAATGTGGGGTTTAAAAAGTAGTTCTCCATCAAAAGAAAATATATTTGAATGGTGTTGATCTTTACAAAAGTATATCACATTACATGTTTTGAATTTGTATTAGTTATTTTTTCATAATGATTTGCCATAATATTTTAGTTTATGAAATAATAATAATCATAATCATAAGTTTATTTAATTTAATATATATTTCTTAATATTCCATCCGTTAGGCGATGCTTTTTTGATTGGGCTAAGCATGTACAATTATATACTGTGCATAAAATAAAATTGATTTATCATGATCGATCTTACATTGCCTTACGAATTTTGAGGTGCCTAAGTATTTAGAGTACATTTTAAAATCAGTCTGGATCTTTTATATGTCTTTTTTCACTCATAAGTAAACTTGCTACGCAGTTCAAAATAATTGTTCGAAAAAGTAGCATCCACATGCTTATAGCTTCTTTATTTTGGTAGCTCATTTGCATTGTGCTAGAGAATGGTTATTGTAATTTGCTAGAGCCTAAAATCTGTGCAGTAGGCACCGAGCTTCTTGGACATTTTCATAAAGACAACAGTTTATTTTTATAATGTGACTTGAATTCTAAACATATATATTTGACTTACATGCAACCATCATATTCACTTGTTTTCAAAAAGAGCATTTAGTGCAGATTAAACATATATATTCAAGAATATTTTTGTTTTATCATATGCAAATCTTATGTTTTTTAACGGTTTGACAATGTTGGTATAATGATGCATTCCAACAATGTTTCATCAACATACAAAATAACTAAAATCATCAAGGATTGCAACCGTAGAGCACATTAAAACTGTAAACCAATATAACAAAAATACTACTTGAGTAGGTGAGATTCAAATAAAAGTCAAGCATTTACTCAGCTTTAAATTCTAAAAAGATTTTCTTCACTTACTTTAGACAAAATGACCAATACATAACTACAACAACAAAATATACCAGTTTCAAGGGTCGTTCGAAGCAAATTCTAAAAACTCTATTTTTTTTTTTTTTTGAATTTGCTCAGGAGGTAAAATCCTCTCTAGTGCACCTAGCCCGGTCCGCGAGCACCACATAAGTGGTTGATCTTAGCGTACGCATATGGTAAGCTCTTAGCATGTCATTCTGGACTACTGCAAAACTCTAAATTTAGACATTGATCATTCTTCCAGCATAAAAAGATTTTTTTTCCTCTTACTTTAACTATTTATCAACTTCCATCCTCTTGTTAACTACCATTCTCAATGTGTTTTCAGACATTATTTAAAAGTTTTTGCAGGGGTAAATGCTGTATGAGCTACACTATAGAGTATTGTCAATTGTGTAACAAACAAATTAGGTTTCTCAAATTGACTTGGTTGGAAAACTCCCAAACATTTAAAGTCGTGAAAGTGACAATACATCCGTCTTTATTCCAAACCTAATCAAACCAGAAATTAAATATTAATATCTAACCAAGTACCTGTAGTATCATGATATTTGCTCCTATTTTATGGAAAAGAAGCTCTCAAATTCATTGGTGACGACATTAATCCCTTCTTTAAACCATTCATTCCTAATAAATATGTGTTGGCATGGATAATTAAGAAAAACCATTCATTTTTTATACACAACTATGATAGAAATACAAATATGATTAATAAGGATCTAAATTTATCAATTGTAGAATAGTATCACAAAAGTAAAAAAATCATATTAGTCCTTAATGCATGCAAATGTAAATAAAAGAGTCTAAGAATAAAACATATACTATGATAATGCTACAATATACAACTGCCATGCTAAAAAGAAAAAAAAAATTATTCATAAAATATTTCATCTTAATTATCTTCATTGTCACCATCCAGTTTTCTCCATATGATTTACCTATAAGAAAAAAATATGATTAGATAATATAATTAAATAATGAATGTGTTGTAAATTATATTCATATGCAGCTTACCAACTCAGAAATAAAACTTGCATCCCAATCGTACTCACCTACCAATGGATCTGTTGATTGTTGGGCAATTGCTCTTGCACTTTTTTTATCGTTTTCCACTGATGTAGCTTTGGATGGTGTTGTATTATCTTTGACCAATTTTTGTTTATCGGACGGTTTAGCATCCATTATTTGGTCTATAATTTGTTTTCAATTAACAAACTAACCCTTGTTAATAAATACGTTGCATACATTGAACATCCACTTGTTCATTTAATCAGTTTCTAATTTAATTATGAAATTACAACAACAATAACATACATTAGATGCACTAACTATTATGGCAATGCTTCCTGAATGATTTAGGAAGCAACATGCATAACAATACACTAATATATTATACATGTATGCAAGTTTCATGCATAAAGCACGTAAATATTAATTTTTCATATGCGTGTTTCATGCATAACATTACACTTACACATGCATAACACATGTAGATGTTAATCTTACGTATGCATGTTTAATGCATAACAATACACTTGTATATTATACATGCATGTTTCACTTGTGAAGTGGCACTCAAGCACGATTGCTGAATTTCAACATGATATCAGTACACATGCTTGAGGAGTTGTAATGCACAATGAAACTCTAAAGCATGATTGTTAGTCAAATAATTTTAAGAAAGTGTTGGCTGTTGGGCCATAAAATAAAGGAAATGAAAAATGATACAAAATATGTCTCAATATAATACATCCATCAAAATGATGTGGCATAAGGCTATGAACGGATACTCATGCAAACCATGATGAAGATGATGATGATGTCTCAAAAGTTGACATGTGAAAATTAGTTGTGAGTTAGATTAAAAAAAAGAGTTTTATGTCTAAAATAAAAAATGATGGTAGAACATATATAAATTAGTAGCATATAACATTAAAATGTTGTTGCAGCAGTTTCTCAGTTTAAATCAGTACATCACGCAAATGGATGTATGAACAAAAGCTGTGACAATCTGAGAAACATCACGTAAAATTTTCATTGTAGACTGAAGCTTTTAATGAGAAGGCCAAAGCTCAACATGGTATTAATGCTCAAAGGGACAATAGAGGGGAAAAAAAGAAACATAAGGATATGTAAATATGATTACGAAATGAGAGCTAAGTGATCATACATACATTTCCTAAGTATATGAAATTATTAAAATAAGCATCAAAATGGTATATCTGAAGGTGTAGGAATTAATGTGATCCAAAGTGTAGACTGTTAGAAACTCAACATCGTATTAAAGCTCAAATGGATGATCTAGAAAAAAGAAAGAAAAAAGCATAATGATATGTAAATATGATAGTGAAATGAAAGCTACATGATCGTGTTACGTGTATACATTTCCGAAGTACACGAAATTATTAAAATAAGTTTCAATATGATATAAGATCAAAATGGTATATCAAAAGGTGCATGAATTAATGTGACCCAAAAAGTAGATTCTTAAAAACTTATAATGCCAATAGGTCTATGGATATTTGCACATAGACTGCATAAGAATCACTTCAATTTAAAAAATAACGAAGATGAACTGCTACATAACAAATGTTGGTTTCATTTAACATTGAGAAAAGAGAAAACTGGGTCATACTTGGTATTCATACGGATAATACGACCAAATATTTATACGGATGCATATCATTGTTTAAGATGGGAGAGCATCAAGTATGACCTAGTATTCATTTGAAGCCTGTGAGCCATTTGTGTTTGTATGTTTAGTCTCGTGAACTCTCTTTGGTGATGTATTAGAGGCTAAAGCATAATATTTCTTTAACAAATATTCGAAAGGATCATTGAGTGGAACTTCTCATGTTGTTGACTTTACTGTTTCTGTTGAGAAACTCGTTCAGTAGCCATGTAATCAATATTGTTATGTTGAACATCTCGTTGTCCAGTAGATGCACTTTTATAATTTGCCCATGTCTCCGTCATTTTTGCTTTATCCAATGTTGACACGGTCTTTTCAGTCCACGGATATGTGATGGGATCTCCATAACTTTCCATGTTTGTTCTTTATCCCCTATTTAAGTGGCTATGAATCTTATAACATTAGAAAGTTAGCTTGTGGCACCTGAAGAAAAAGTATAGAATGGAGAGATAGAGACTTTGGTAGTTGTGCAGTGTTGATCGGAGGCCGGGTAATGAAGAAATATCAATTTGAGTGTTTTCCATTTAACTTGGTTTTCCAGGCGAAATGACGATCATTGAAGGTCGGGCCTAAGGAGGAGGCGGAGGCGAGGCTGTAGTGGATGGGTTGTTAGTCCACCAATTAAATTTCACAATTAAATTTCTTACTCACGGAAAAAAGACAAACATACACAGAAATAGAAATAGAAGGGGATTTAAAAAACTACCATGCTATCTACAATCAGACGCAAACACTCACAGAAAGAGAATAGATCATGCTCAAGAAAAAAAAAAAAACCATTTTTTTAGAGGAAAAATTACCTGCATCAAATTGACTAAGTTTTGCATTGGAGACCTCTTTGTTTAGATGAAACGCTCATAGCAAGAGAATGAATCATGCTCAGGGAAAAAAAACATTTTTTTAGAGGAAAAATTACCTGCATCAAATTGACTAAGTTCTGCATTGGAAACCTTTGTGTTTAGATGAAAGGAGAAGTTCTGAGGTGAGAGAGCGATTTATTAAATGAGAAAATTTATAAGATTCTATTTTTACTCGTCGTATGGGTTGAATGTAAAATTTGTATGGGATTTTCATTTTAATTTAATAAAAGTATCTTTAGAGTTTTAAGGAGAATTGAGAGAACTGAGAGAATTAAGGATAATTAAGAGAAATGAGAGAATTAAGGAGAGAGCTAGAAATTCTTCTGCTTTACTATTATTTAATAGATAGATAAAAATGAACTTCGTCATTACTCAAAGTTAAAGTTTAGATCAGTTATACGTTTCGGTAGAAATTATAGCAGGAAAATGAAATCTGTGCATAAAAGCAACAAACGAATTCATGAATTTCCAGTATAAAATAAAAGCATAGTATAAAATAAAAGCGTAAAAATACTATTTTCCTGTTTTTTAATTTGTCCAAACTTTCTTCTTGAAATACAAATAAACTATCCTTATGAAACAAACAATAGAACATGCACCATCTCTGCCATCAAATAGGATAACACGGCCTGCATTATTAATTGTTCATTCTCATCTTTTCTTTTCTTTTCCTTCCTTCCATGATCTCGATATCCATAAATATTACCAAATCAGTATGCTTCACTTGTGGAGGTATGCTGCAAGTAAAGTTCCTAGCCAGCGTATTGAGAATAGCCGACTACCGTCATGCTCTTATTTTGGTATGGCAATGATCAAATTAAATTAGTTTCCACTTTCATAGCTGCAGTGTGCCCAAGCTGCATTGTGTGTTGATAAGGACATACGGGCATAATTGGAGACAATTTAGCATTTTATGGCTGACCTAGAACAATGCACAGACATAATCAGTTACTTATCTTGCCACTTGAATCAACACATAGCATAATGCCAATGTCCAAACCGTAATGGTTAGTATCCCCACAGAGTGTCACACATCTAAATTCATTCGCTCTATTAGGATAATTTTTACCGATAGATTTCCATACGAAATCTAAAGAGAAAAGTGAGATGACAAAAGAATTCAATATGCAAATTGAGAAAATGAACATTACAGGTTATTCAAAACATGCATAAACTCATGCATCTCATTTTGATATATGTTACCTTATTCTTCATGCACAGGAAACAAACTTGATGCAGAAATCCTCTTAAAATTAAATACAGGCTTTTTTGTGTTCATTTCATAGTTTATCACTAAACATTTCATTACGTACACATGTGAAGCACAAATATTGTATTCAATGTGTAATGACAAAAGTTAGTGAAACGGTAAATGGATAGAATCACAAATTTCTTTATTTTCCAAGTTTCGAAATAAAAAAGAGTAAAAGCACTACAATTTGTAGCTTTGGAGCAAGTAAATGGATAGAATCACAAATTTCTTTATTTTCCAAGTTCAATGAACAATTATTCATTCCTTGATTGGATTCATATTACTTTGTGATGACATCTCTTGTAGAGCAACACTATTAAATATCATTCGGCAAGATAATGTATCGTTGTGCGTAATGGAATTACTTATAACCATTGTTATCTGGTGGCTACTTACAATTAACAATATTTACAAAGAAGGGAAAAATTGGTTAAGAACATTATTTAATTAATTCAGCACTTATTTTGCTAGTGTCAATTGAATAACAGTCGTGCTATAGATATTTGTCCATTAGTAATTAATTTGTATCTGGTTACCAAGAACTAAAATAATTTTTTACCATAAAAAATTGTTAAAACTGTGATCCATCCATATAATCTTAATGGAAGTATTGAAGTTAACCAATTCGGTCATAAGAAAATGAAAGCGCATTAAACTTAAAAGGGATAAAGATACCTTCCCTCCAATACAAAGTATTCAGCAAGAAGGTGAAACTATCCATGACCATGGGCGGTGATTATATATGGATTTACTATAGATGCGTACCAATAAAAAAATTATGGATATGATAACTCAATGTTTATAGTGGATAGTGCATCAATAGACTTTGTGCTAATGTGTATCCATAGTTAATATGGTTATGAGAAACTAAAAAACAACACAATATACTCGCATGGAAAGAAATAAATATAGTGGTCAAAATATGTTATCTTAGAGAGAACCAAATCTGAAGGTAACTTTAATACAACCTATAAAATTAACATATTTGATCAAAAAAAAAAGCGCATAAAAATTAAAAGGGAAAAAAGATACCTTTTCTTCATTACGAAGAATTTAGCAAGAAGGTGAAATTGTTCGTGAACATGAAAGGAAATCATCTTTGGATTTTCAATAGATGCATACCTACCAAAAATTATGGGCATGATAACTCAATATATATAGTACACAGTGCATTAATCAACTTGGTGCTAATGTGTATCCATGGGTAATTTGATTATGAGAAACTGGAAAGAAATACAATATTCTAACATGGTAAGAAATAAATCTAATGGTCAAGGAAAATTACCGGAGAATGAACTACATCTGAAGATTATGAGAAAGTATCATGAATTTGTAAATAGGAGGTAAATATGGAAGGATTTTTTTTTTTTTTTTTTTGATTTATTTAAAATAAACATATAAACAGGAGTATGCCTTATTTCCAAACGCAATGAATTTTTACATTGCTATAGTTCTATTTGCTAAGTAGAAAAACAAACATGCAAATCATAAACCTTATTGATTCATTAGTTTGAAATATGATTAAGATTTTTTTTCCAGTCTCGCTACTTGAGGTATAGAAAAAACTATAGTACAGCCATATAATCTGTCTAATCCAAATGTGGAAGGGAAAAAAGCTAACAGAAATATGCGGTATAGAAAACCTGACAAATTTGTTGCTTTCCCATGGCAATGTCCAAAAAAGCAATATTATAGAGCATAGAAGCTCCTTACCTGCAACCTAATCACAAAGACCTATTAGTTTGCAACCACTTGTGTCGATAGTATATGAATGGTTTCCAAGCATATGCATCTAGAATCAAATTTGAAATAAATGGAGATTGTTTATGGGACTCGATACATCGTAAGGAGGGGATAGATTCAGGGTAACTCTAAGTAAAAAAAATGTTAAAGAGGGACATTATACGGGGAGCTTCAACCTTAAGCAGTTTACTTTTAATCGTCATCAAGCAAATTTAATAGCACTTCATTATAATTTAAAAAGAAAAATCGTACGAATGTACCAATTTTTTTTACAGAAAAACATCGTGACATAGCCAATACAATAATATAGCGTGATACGTCGAAAGATGCAAAAAACATAGTATTGGACCTCATTTTATTCTCAATCACCGATAAGAAAAAAGGTAACAACATAATTGCCTTTAACTTTTATACATTGTCTTGTAAACAATTAAAAAATGTCTTTCCCTCTTACCATTTTTTGGATCCCCTTAGCAATCTCTATATATATTTAATGAAGTTGATTTATACATGCAATGAATCTTCTAAATATTCATGTCATTAGTAAATAAAAATTGTCAAGCAAACTATCCTGCATTGCCAATCTAGCAGTCTGGGGATTGTATATCGTACGCATCAGTTAACCAATAGTCACCGAAATCAAATGTCAAGAAAAAAGTAAAGCGTGTATGTGTCATGGATGAAGTTGTAGATGAAGGAGAATATTAACTGAAATATGTCGCTGACTTGCTAATAAATATTTCTCCTTCAATATAAACAGTTGCATTTAGAATTTTCATGTCATATTAATTAAAAACTGTTGCCTTTAGATGAAGTTGTAGCTGACTGAGCATTATATACTTCTTATACCTACTTAGAAAGTTTCCACTATTATCCTTCTAAAAAATAAATAACATAGGATCACAAAAACAGTTAAAACAAACATGAAGATGCCAAATTTTCAGCAACTCAAGTCTTGGTTGTACTTTACAATATTATAACATATTAAAGTTAGAGAAATGATGTACATTTCAGTTTACAACACACAAAAGTTCATAAGCTACGACTAAGCCTGATCCGCAAACATATGATAAGAGCAACAAAATAAAAAGTGCAAAAGTGTACTTTACTAACATGTCAGCAAATGTGAATTTTGTTGAAATGAAAGTAAAATAAAAGCTGTCGGGTCCTCTGAACATGTCATCGTAAACACCTCTCTTGTATTTGCGTAGTGCAATAACCCATGCTAGGAACGATACCAACTAAACATATGTCCCAAAAGAAAACAACAATTGTGTTGACGATGAAACATGCGATTCCAATATAAAAATAACTAAAATATCACAAAGAAGCAATTATATAACTTTTACCTATACAATCACAAAAAGGGGAAAAAACCATTTACCTGGTGGTTTTTTAACACAAGAATTCAGGACAAATTTAAAATTTGTAAGGCACTAACAATGCAAGAAAGCTAGATTGTACACAACATAATTTAATATTATTTATTTTATGATAAGTACAATAAAATTATAGGTCCTGGAACCTATAACAGTTCCAATTCTGATTTTACCTCATGGCTGCAAGGGTTAAAAACTAACCTACTGAATAAAGAACATCCTCAACGTTGTCCCAAAAATCTGAAAATAAAGAAACATTATATTGAAGTAGATTATCTTGGAAGTCTAAATACAGTAAGAGATTTTATCGTAATAACCAAGTTCTTCGGATGAACCTCCATTTTTTTTTCCAGAAGATAAATTTGACAGTTGTTTCTGAATAAATGGTTCAGATGATATCGTAACTTTGCAGTTTTCTTACTTAACTTAAACTGGGTTAAATGAGTAATCTTAATGGCCTAGCAACCTCTTTTTGATCTAATACTAATTTTGAATAATGAAAAAATTAATGATCATCTCATTTAATGTATTTGAAATGCGGTAAAAGGGGAAAAAATCACTTATGCAAATCACGCTTGCAGCCAGTGCTTACATGTACCGTCTCCTATACAGATGAAAATTAAACCATATAAAATCTTGCATGAATTGTGTCAATAATCAAAACGGCATAACTTGATGTCAAGAAAAGAAATAAAATGGAGAAGTGGGAAATTTGACAGAGAAGGTTACCTGGTGGCAGAAGTGGAAGCTTTGAGGCATCCAAAAAATATACGGTCGTAGATAGGAAAGCGCCACTATGGACAAAGTGAGGACAGATGTTAGCAAATACAATGGACGACTACAGGATGGCCGAATTCAATTAATCACATTTTAGCTTACCGTAATTTTAATAAATCATGATTCAATCAAGGGTTTAACTTTTTAGGATTCAATGAACAGAATAAAATTCCTGGAATAAACAAACATAAATTCATAATTTACATAAATCTACATTTCATTGCAGTAGACTGCATTACCTCATGAAAGGATTGACAGAAGCTAGAAGGTTGTGGCATATAAATTTGGGGAAGGCATCAATATGAGGCGACGGGTGGTGAGACAGGAAACAGCACAGCAAGAGCTATCCAATTGAAACAACACAGTTTGCAGAAGGTCCAGCTGGTCAGTTAATTGATGTTGCGTCAACAATCATCGAACCGAGATAGTGAAACCCGGACAATCAAAAGGCGATTAGGGAACTGAAATTGCGAAACCCTAAAAATTAAAGGGCGATGGAAAAAACGATTTCTTTTTGTATGCAGCTGTTTGAACGAATTGACCGGGACTGGAAGTGTTCAATGATGGAGAATTTAACTATGCGATAACTTCTACCAGTTCAATCTGAATTACTGCGGAAGTTTAAAATTTCGAAAATGTAGAATTAAGGAGATGTTGATGGAGAGTATTAAGGAGAATTCTGTTTTACTATTATTAGTTAATAGAAGATTTATATTATTTTGATTTAATAAAAGTATCTTTAGAGAGTTTTAAGGAGAATTAAGAGAATTGAGACAATTAAGGAGAATTGAGATAAATGAGAGAATCAAGGAGGGAGCTTGAAATTCTTCTGCTTTACTATTATTTAATAGATATTTGAGCACGTTCTTTCCGTCGTGCAAATCCACGAAGCACCTTCTTTCCAAAAAAAAAGTGTAGCCTCGGAAAAAAGAAAGAGAATCAAAATCAATCCTCCCCAAAACCGCAAATCTCTTGAAACCATCGTCCGTACACCGTAAATCACCATGAAGACTGCCACCAGTAGTGCCTCACGCTGACTGCCACCTTCCATCGTTTCCCTGCGCGCAACCTGGTCTCGAGCAAGCCTTGTTACCACCAGCGAAATTCTAAACTCGCACCTCCCAAATCCGATTTTTGTTCGACCCTGCTGCGAGCTACACTATCGACGCCACAATTACCGCTGCGTTCTGCTCTAGCTTCGTCGACAAGAAGTAAGTGCTCTTACAATTAAACTTATTATCAAGTTTCCGACTTTGGTTCTCACTAACTATACGGTTTGGGTTGACTGTTCCGGGATAAATCTTTATTTTGATTATTGCAGTAGCATATTTGATGCCTGCATATTTTTCTTGCGTTGCCAGTACATGCCATTTTCTTGTTATTACCTCTACTTCACTTTAGTTTGCATATGCATGACTGTAGTACACATATCCTTGTGAGAATAGCTATGATGGTAAGCAACCTCCATGCACATTAGAAATAATGTCAAGTGCTATAACATTTAAGTTCAAAATCTAATTGGAATTCTAGTCACAAGTAACTTGATTCCTCATTGAACTTAAATGCGTGTTTGGCTCAATGTCCCTTAACAAAAGTTTGGTTGTCATGTTAACAATACTATCCATTTAATTATATTATGAACTGCTTAAGTGCATGTATGCCAAACTAGGAAAATTGGACTACTTGTAGTGTCTGCTGCATGCATGATTTCCCTTGCTAACCTTCTCGGCACCCATCCAATAATGCGCATAGCTTCACATACATAAGCATTTGAAGCATTGATTTCGGTGAATCAACTACACATATTTCACCTTACGGTATGAGACTGATACGGGAAACCATACCCATTTGCTTGTCCTACTGTCTTGGAATTTTGGCCATGTAATTCAGTTGTCTTTTTGTTGTGGAACCCACTATTTTACATGACGATGCTGCATTGTATGTCATATGCATGACTGGGTTTCATAAGGCCTTGCCTTTCATTAGTCACCAGATCTGTTGTGAACAAAGAACGAAATACTTACGCATAAATGAGTCGTTATTTTAATATGCTTTGATTCCATCCAAGACCACCCATGCGTTGCAATGTTAACCTCGGTCAATTTCTATCTTATGGTTAGCATAGTTCATTTACACTTAAACTGTTCCTTGTATGCCATATATGCATTTATGACCACTATGTGCTTTTATTTTGGTTATGTCATCACCATCCATGCACACTGCCTACATTAACCAGTGGGACGAATTCCTATATTGGGCCATTTATAACCTGTTTGTGTGTGCGACTTGTTATTGCACAAGATTTTGTGAATTTTTCTTGTAACCGTATGTAATTGCAAACATTGTACCACTTATGCTTGTCATTTCCTATAAATGCCTCTCGTAGACCGTCTCATTTATGTTTATTTTCGATAGTTCACTAATATGTATTCTCGAATTATTTAAATAAATTGACGGGGTTAAACAATTATACTTATGTGTTTATCGAAGTTGACTAACTTGAAATAAGTTTAATCCTGACTCAGGTGTTTTGTGCTTTTGCATGGAACGCTCGGGTCAAACCCTAAGTGTTGCAGATTTAAAGATTTTTTGATCGCATATTGGAGAGGAACGTGAAGACACGTACGCGCGCAATCCCGACTAAAAGTATAAAGCTTTATTTTAAAAATCATGTCATATTTTCTTCTACTGTATAAAAATGTTTGTAAACTCTGATATGTATATGAAAATTTATTCTGCGATTCTGTGTAAATTCTGTTTAAACTCGTTAAGTTAATAACGAGCTCTTATTTTGAATGTTTTGAGTTGGACCGACTTGGAGCGATCAAAATGGCAGGTCGTTACAGTTGGTATCAGAGCTTTGGTTTTTACAAAGCTTAGTTTATCTGGTTTAAATACTCATTAGAGATAGGGTAGTAATACCCTAGAATGAGTAGAATTGTCACTAGAATTACTACTGAGAAAGCATATTTTGAAAATATAAACTATTTTGAAATTTTAATCTTTACGAATTCCTACTCCTTTGAATCCACCTTTCCTTGATTAGCTTCTTTTTGATAAGGATTTTTTTCTTGGCTTAAATCTCGATCTCGTTCGAAATCCATTTTCAAGCTTTATCAAAGGAACTTAAGTATAAGTTATAAGAATCAATAATTTGACTTATTAACTACGGTATTCGGAACGAATAGATTGAATTTGCCATAGTATATGTATAACCTTAAGTGGAAATTTGAACCTTAACAAATGATTTTGCAAATTATCGAAAATGATTTTTGTGCTAAAGAACTTGAAAATATTAAGTTATAGTGTTGCAGCAAGCTAGATTTATAAATATTGAAATATTAATTCGAGTTTTAGTAGAAAAATCAAAATTGATGATTAGAGAAGATAATGGAAAATACGTATTCGTTTTGAAATTGTTTTGTCATCATTAGTAATATGCTTAAGGTTAAATTATTGGAATATGAACTAATGAAGACCTCAAAATTATGTTAGGAAAATCTCATTAAACTATCGCGTTATCGAAGATGGCAAAGACGGAAGCACGCCGAGAACAAAGAGTGACTGCCCGTAAAGAAAAGGAAGAGGCGATTGCAGAACATGAAAGGATAATTAGAGAAAGACAAGGACCTGGTCCATATGATAATGCCATATGTTATCGATGTTTGGGAAAAGGGACATTACGCAGCTATATGCGGAGAGAGAGATAAGGGAAAGAAGAAAGAAGGTAAGATTTGCAGGTCCGAGATTTTCTGTTTTAAATGTCGACAGAAGGGACATTTTCCTAGTCGCTGCCTTGAAGTGAAAAAGAAGAAGTCTGCCCTTGTTGTAACAGTCAATAAACCAATTATCTGCCACCATTGCAAGCAAGTTGGACATATAGCCAGAAATTGTTCCGAGAGGCAACGTGAAAGGCAAGTCATGTTGCGCCCTGCTAGATCAAAGACCATGAAGTATGAAAATGAAAATGGAAGTATCTCATATTATTGTGGAAATTGCAAGAATTGGGGACACATAGCTGTGGAATGCACTAATCTTTTTGCGAAGATACATGAAAGGGTGAATACAGTGGAGTCGTTCATGCAAAGATGCGGAGTAAAGAAGTAGAGTAGGATAGATCTTTATAGTTCTGAATCTTAACCAGTTTGATTAATGACTCCTCATATGAGATTCTTATCTTTTGTATCCCTAATTTCCGTAATCTTGTTGTCGTCGTTGTAACAAACTTCATACAATTAATTACATAATGATCTCTCGTGTGATAAAGGATGTACTCGTCTTAAGTAGAATTAAAGTTTATCTTTTTGTTCTATGAATATTATTCAAGTCGTCGATTTAAAATTTTAGTATTTAAGTAATTTGATAGTATTATTGATTCATAATGTTTAAAGAAAATATTGCTTGAGAAATGTTTAAAATAATGTAATGATCACTATATGAATCATGAGAAATTTTCTTAAACTATTGATTTTGAAATCTTGGAAGATTTGAATTTAGATAATGCTCGATTTGAGAAATGATTAATGAAGTCATATTATGAAATCAAAGTTGAATTAACATTGAAATGTTGGATAAATTGATTCAGATTGGATTACTTTTCCTAAAACTAGTATTACTGGTAATTTATAATATGTTTACTTTATTTAAACTATTTTGAATATAAACTTAACTATCTAATTCAACTATTCTATAGCAACATATTAGTTATATATAAAAAGAGTTCCTCTATTCAAAATTATATTATACCAAGATTTTTTCTAAAACTATTTTATATCAAACTTGTTTATTTTAATTCAAAACTATTTTATATCAAGCTTATTATCTTACTTAAACTATTTTGAATCCAACTTAACTATTTTAGTGATAAAAGTGTCTATTTCCGATCTAAGAAATTTAAATCCGAAATGATTGAATATAAAGATCTAACTAAATAATGATATTTGTGACGTGTAACCCAAATCGAAGGTGAAGTTTGATAATGAATTGATGTGTGGATATGAACCTGAATTTGAAATGATATCTGAACCAAATAAGAATTCAAACTGAATTGAATTTCGAGAATCTCCATATTTGGATATTTTATATAAGGTATTTGAAATTTATACATGAAAGATTTATATAAAAATGCAGTGAATTCGAAACCATTTATTTGAAGGTAATTGATATGAAATGAAATCTTATATAAAATGGAAATTGTACAAGAATGACATGTTGAAATATGATTTGAGAAATCTTATGCAAATGAAATTTTATATAAGTATGATATATGCGAAATGAAATGAATATTTTTTTATATATACCATCATATGATTTCAAATCGAAGATATGGGAAGTACAATCCATTGAAAGTCGAGGTCCTACTCGATAGGAACTTTTATTGATATTTCTTTGATTATGGTTGTCCGGATGTAATACTCATGAGTTTTCCTTTGAACTCGACTGCATAGCGAAATTCGCAGGGCCGTGAAGGCCTATGGTGATAGATGTTCCCTGGGGGAACCAGGCGTAACCATTGTGTCTGCTGCGATCTATGGTCGGGCGAAATCCGCAGGGCTGCGAAGGCCTATGGGTACAGATGTTTCCTGGGGGGCTAGGCTAAACCATTGTGTATCTACGGTCCACAAGGAGTAATTCATAAGGCGGTGATTGCCTAAGGTCTACGGGTGATAGAGATGTAACCACTAGTGTTATTAGATGTAGACTGCGATCCATGCGATTGTTTTGAGGTGTTATGGCGAAATGCGTAAGGTAATGACTGCCTAGCCACCTATAGCCGTGACACTTTGTCCTATCGACCTGGTGATAGAGTGACCTTATGGGCTACGTTCCATGATGATCTCAGGTTATTCTATTATATTCTATTTTATTGATTCATTTTGTTGATTTGTTCATGACGAAATTCGCTGGAAAGATATTTCCTACGGGTACGGATGCTTCCTGGGGGACCCAGTGAATAGTTTCATCATTGGTTTATTGGGTGGTACTTCTTTATCAATTTTAATGTTTTCAGGTATTTACACTGGATGTTGGAACGAGTTTACTTAGAACTTCGAGAATTCTAGTTTTGCGCCTGATCAACGCATTACCAGATTCTTGAAGAACGATGATAAACTTGTGGAAATATCGAGTTATCAAATATTATTTTTTGGTACAAGGTATTTTTGATAAAAAAAGGAATTTTTTTCAAGGAATTTCCTTATAAACTTTAAAATTTGTATATAAATCGAAGATACTTGAAAAAAAAACTAATGAACTATAATGCGTCAGTGTGCAAAATCCGAACTATTCTCATAACAATTTTGATTTAGTTTGAATATACAATTTTGATTCCAAATAGAATTGTTCGCTCGATTCTCAACGATGAATACGGATAAGAGTTTTTGATAAGAATCTAAAGTTCTGTATCCCAATTTATTGTTGTGCAAGGAGAATGGAAGTTTCTAATTAAGAAATCAAATCAGAAGTCCGCACTAGAGTGATCGGGTTACCAATACTAATTGGAAGCAAAATTTTGTGTTTGAACAAGCAATTGAAGTTGATATGTGTATAAATAGTATATCATTTAATTAGTAGTTCCTTATTTCGTTCCTTTTCGAGGACGAAAAGTTCTGAGTGGGGAAGATTGTAACATCCCATAAATTTTGACCATTTAAGTTGTTGAATTAACTTTAAATTATTGATTTAAAGTGGTTTTAAAATAAATATTAAACGATAACTGTAACTTAGGATGTATTTGTTTAGGAAAATTAAACACGAAATCTTTTTATAATTAAATATTGATGTTTGAAATTTATTATTTTCATGTAGAAGTGATTTAAACAATTTTATATTGAAAATGTCAAAGTTTCATCGCTCTGTTTGAATCTGTTTTTGATGATTTTTTGCGGTAGTGGTAACCGATATATCTAAAATAATGATAAAAATGTAAAGTTAAAATAAAAATCCGAAAAATTTATATTTGTGATGCGTCTAATTAAACATAGCATAGAAAAATCCGCAAGTCTATACCATTTGCGTTAATTTAATTAAGCAATTAATAATTTCTACGAACGAAACATTATCGGAACTTGACCATATTTAAACTAAAAATACTAGACTATATTCTGAAGAAAATGTTATTTTTCATTTCATAAAATTCGGACATACGGACTACCGTATGCATGTCCGTATATATAATTTTACGTTAAAAAGGGGTCCATAACGCGTTTTTAATTAGAACGTCATGGAACTGCAAACTATGTACTGTTGCATCCACCTCGTCGCGCTGATCACCGTAGTATATATTTTTGTCAATTTCGGTACACGGTGCGCCACAGAATCGTGAAATAGCTGGCAAAGTTCATTTTGGAAACGGAGTCATTTGAGTTCGACATGTCCCCATTTAGATTTGTCATTTTTTTTTAGCCATTTTGGATCTGCAAATTTTATTCGTAACCTTCACATGGCGCTCAAACCGTCAAAAATGAGATGCCACAAGCCATGCGTCAAAAGTTTTTGCATGAAAAAGAGAATGACGTGGGAGTGGAATTGGACACAAAATATCAAAAAGGCATGCCACACATTCATGCATGAATGATGGATGTGTTGCTTGCCAAACTAATCTTATTATGTATATATAATATAGTTCATGCATGATGTGTATTGTACCTTATAAAAAAAGTGAGAACTCACGCATTTGTATTGAACAATTCAAATGTCCATATATATAGGAAACCATGCATTCACGTTTCCCACCTGTTCTTTTGCAAGTACGCTTCAACAAAAAAATAAAATAAAAATTTAAATTTAAATAAAGAGAGAGTGAACATTTGTTAAATACTTCTTTGAATGGGTGAACCGAAAGACTGGGTAAAAATACGAAATTAACGCGTTTATATCTTCACGGTCTATATCTATATTTGTACCTACCCTTTCACTTTCTTTTAGTATATATATGTGAGCACGTTCTTTCTGTCGTGCAAACCCACGAAGCACCTTCTTTCCACACAGAAAAATGTGTAGCCTCGGAAAAAAAGAAAGAGAATCAAAATCAATCCTCCCCAAAACCGCAAATCTCTTGAAACCAGCATCCGTACACCGTAAATCACCACGAAGACTACCACCGCCAGTGCCTCATGCTGACCGCCACCTTCCATCGTTTCCCTGCGCGCAACGCGGTCTCGAGCAAGCCTTGTTACCACCAGTGAAATTCTAAACTCGCACCTCCTAAATCCGATTTTTGTTCGAGCTCTGCTACAAGCTACACTATCGACACCACCATTACCGCTGCATTCTGCTCTAGCTTCGTCGATAGGAAGTAAGTGCTCTTACGATTAAACTTATTATCAAGTTTCCGACTTTGGTTCTCACTAATTATACGGTTTGGGTTGACTGTTTGGGGATAAATCTTTATTTTGATTATTGCGGTAGCATATTTGATGCTGCATATTTTTCTTGCGTTGCGAGTACATGCCATTTGCCTGTTATTACCTTTACTTCACTTTAGTTTGCATATGCATGAATGTAGTACACATATCCTTGTGAGAATAGTTGTGATGGTAAGCCCCCTTCATGCACATAAGAAATAATGTCAAGTGTTATAACATTTAAGTTCAAAATCTAATTGGAATTTTACTCACAAGTAACTGGACTCCTCATTGAACTGGAATGCGTGTTTGGTTCAATGTCCCTTAACACAAGTTTATTTGTCATGTTAATAATACTATCCATTTAATTATATTACGAACTGCTTAAGTGCATGTATGCCAAACTAGGGAAATTGGACTACTTGTAATGTCTGCTGCATGCATGAATTCTCTTGCTGTAACGACCCAGAAAATCTGAACCAATTTAATTTTTTTTAAATTGGCTAAAATAATGGATTTTAAATATTTAAAATAAATATTTTAAATAATGGCGATGAAAACTGAGTTTGAATCGACATTTGAAAACAAATATAATTAATTATAATTATATATAGAATTGAAAATGGCGCGGTAGTTCGATAATTCGATTTCAAACTTCAATTGAATATACCGGGTGCAAAACAATCCGGATTTTAGTGAAACCAAAAACATTAGGATCTAATTGATGATATCTTTCCAACGAATCTGACCAATCGAAATTTGATAGCGGGAATCAAAAGATATGTCCAGTTGAAAATTCTGAATAGTCGCTATGGAATTCAGGCCCTTAAAAATGGACATTTTGCAAACGACCTCGGATTTCGACGAAACCACTTTTGTTGGATCCGCAGTGTCAAGTTATTGTTAGGTTTCAAATTTCATAATTTTCCGAATCAATATGTGAGCGTGGCAAAAGAAAACGCGTTTGACCAGTTTCAGTTGATTTTAATCGACTGGAAATTGGCCATTTTTCCAACGGTCTCAGAATTCGACGAAACTAGTTTTGTTAGGACCGTATCGTCAATACGAAGCTAGAAAATATTTTTCGAGAATTTTTCTAGTTAGTATGTGACCCCGGTAATTTGAAATGTACGTTTAAAATTCAATATAGTGATTTAAATGTAAATTCAACGGAAATTGATTGTAACGATCAAATCAGCTTGCGATACATATCCCATTGTGTTCGGAATGGGGGTAAAACGCTATGGCCGACAGGCGGTGGGCCTCGTTTAGAGGTCGTATGTAAAAGTCAACTTTTTATAATAAAATAATTAAAAAAAAGAGAAAACCTTTCTTCCCTTAAACTCCTCCAGACCCCCCCCCCGATCCATTTCAAAGCAGACCCGATTAGAAAAAAAAAAAAAAAAGAGCGCTCGATCCCCTCCAGGAATCGCCGACGCCCATCGCGGCGGCGCCACCACCCACGAGCCCACCACCCCGTTCGCTCCTCCCTCCTCCATTCAATTCTCTACCTCCGAACCCGATACCCCAACGCCCCCTTAAGACGGAAACCGCCCTCCTCCACAAGCCCCGCCACCACCAGCGCCTGAGCACCCGCGACCCCCTTCCTCGATCCGTGAACCCGAAGCACCCCCCCTCTTCAGGCGACAACGAAGGTAAGTGTTTTTATTTTATTTTTTTTATTTTTAATTCTGAAAAATACTGATTTTATTTTCCTAGGAAAGAATACTGTTTTTTTTAGGGATTAAAAACTGATTTTAAAAAGGATTAAAAACTGATTTTAAAAAGGATTAAAAACTGATTTTAAAAAGGATTAAAAACTGATTTAAAAAAGAATTAAAAACTGATTTTAAAAAGGATTAAAAACTGATTTTAAAAGGATGTAAATACTGATTTTTATAGGATGTAAATACTGATTTTTATAGGATGTAAATACTGATTTTTATAGGAGGTTAAATTCTGATTTTTTTAAAAGGTTAAAACTGACTTTTTAACAGGTTAAAAACTGATTTTTGAAAGGGTTTAAAACAGATTTTTGAAAGGCTTTAAAACTGATTTTTAAAGAGTTTAAAACTGATTTTATTTTAAAACTTTAAAAAGAAAAAGGTTTAATCTTTAAAAAGAAAAAGGTTTGAACTTTAAAAGGAAAAAGGTCTAAACTTTAAAAAGAAAAAGGTTTAATCTTTAAATAGAAAAAGATTTGAACTTTAAAAAAGAAAGGATTTGAACTTTAAAAAGAAAAATCAGATTTTTATATATTGAAAATCGAAGTAAAAATCAGATTTTTATATATTGAAAGTCGAAGTAAAAAATCAGATTTTTATATATTGAAAGTCGAAGTAAAAATCATATTTTTATATATTGAATAGCGTAGTAAAAATTCAATTTTTATATATTGAATAGCATCGTAAAAATTCGATTTTTACATATGTAGAGAATACGGGCGAAAGCGACAAAAAGGCGAGGTTGGCGAAAATTTCAATAAAGGAAGAGTCGTAGTATTGGAAAGCTATTGGTGAGAATTTCTCACTCTTCAATTTCTTTATATATATATATATATATGTGTTGAAATAAAAGTGAATTGCTATATATAAATATATATCTATATATATATATATACGCCCCTCGTCCACAAACCATGGACGATATTTATTGATTGAAATTGTTGTGAAAATTGATTGATAGCGAATAATTGTTTGGGATTGTTTGTGGTTGATATTGATTGTTTGTGGTTGAAAAATACCCATTTGTGGTTGAGAAATATTTGGTTGAAACCACATAGGATTAGTTTGTGGAAATGAAATAAATATATACATGCCGCCTGCGTGCGAACTAGATGCATGATCCCCATTGTCAAAAACCGCGAGGTTTTAAGGTAGAGCGAGGAGCCGTACTAGGGACGGTCCCGGTTTTAACTACCCTGCCGTTATGCTGCCGAAATTTTGAATAATATTCGAGTGTTTGAATTATTTTCATATGCTTAAACTATATTTATTCATTGAATAGAAAACCTTCATGTGTTGAATTGATATTCATTCGTTGATTAGAAATTCATGTGTTGAATGGTATTCATATTTTGAAATAAATTGTTTGATAATAAAAATCACCTTTTATCTATATCTAAAAACTATAGAAAACATTCATGTGTTGAATTGATATTCATTCGTTGATTAGAAATTCATGTGTTGAATGGTATTCATATTTTGAAATAAATTGTTTGATAATAAAAATCACATTTTTATCTATATATAGAAACTATAGAAAACATTCATGTGTTGAATTGATATTCATTCGTTGATTAGAAATTCATGTGTTGAATGGTATTCATATTTCGAAATAAATCGTTTGATAATAAAAATCACATTTTTATCTATATATAGAAACTATAGAAAACATTCATGTGTTGAATTGATATTCATTCGTTGATTAGAAATTCATGTGTTGAATGGTATTCATATTTTGAAATAAATTGTTTGATAATAAAAATCACCTTTTATCGACTATATGAACTGTGTAAAATAATCTCGTTTTAAAAGAAATTGTTTTATGACAAAAATCCCATTTTTATCACCAACATGAACTATATAGAAGAATAGTGTTTTGAAATAAATTGTTTTACAATAAAAATCACATTTTTATTGTATGCATAAATCGTTGAAATGTGAAGTGTTAAAAATAGCCATTTGTTCAAAATAAACATATATGAGTTGAAATATTCATTAATTAGCTAATAAAATGATTTGCACCTATTTATGTAACATTAGAATGAATGGTGTTTTTAAACCAAATAGAAATCAAATATGAAGTTGAATAGAAAATGATAAATGATAAGAACTGTATATATATGTACATGCATATTCATTGAACAGGTTATAGCAAAGGGGCTAGAGAAGAGGAATAAAATTTTGTGTCCGACAAATAGGTACACATTTACTGTTTTGTTTGGGTGATGATTTTATGAGCCTGTTGGCTAGCCGCTTGGCTTTTTCTTTTTCTTTTTGAGATTAGAAGGACCGGGAAAGCTATTTGCGATTTCCCGATGCTCCCGGTGCAGGGGAGGTTATGGCGAAATTTTCCAAAATTTTAAGGTGTTAGAAAAATATTTGAAGTGAAAACGATATGGAAATCATAGAACGAACTATATTTATATAAATATATAAATATAAATAAAATTAAAACGAAACGAAGCCGTGCAGTTCGTATTTTGAAACCATGATTTCAAACAACTAGTACGGGAAATCCGACCATTGGATTTTCCCGAAACCTCAACCGTCGGGTTCGCCTTGGAATAATCTTTCCAACGGCACCAACCTTGTAAAAATCCAACGGTTGGATTGTCTGGAATGTTTAATTCAAATCTGAAGAAAAACAGCGCCAGAAACGATTATATTTTTATATATATATATAATTATATATTTAATCGAATAACGACGCTGCAGTTCGTATTTTGAAATCAAAAATTCAAACGATTGTACCGGGAGATCCGACCGTCGGATTTTCTCGAAACTGGAACCGTTGGATTCGTTTTGAAAAGACCTTTCTAATGATGTAAATTTTATGAAGATCCAACGGTTAGATTTTCAGATATGTGTAAATCAAATCTGAAGAAAAACAGCGCCACGGCCGCTTTATGGCCCGAAGCGTCGTTTTGAATAAATTAGCTATTTTAAATTAAATAAAAATAGTGATAAATAGTTATAAAATATCATAAGCGTTATGGAATGGAAATAAACTGAATTTGCTTGATTTATGTGATATTTGATGGTTGAATGTGTTTGGTGTGAAAATTACATTAAAGAACAAAATTGGTGTTGTCGAATAATTTAACCATTGAAATAAATTGAATTGAAATTCTAAATATATACGTGAATTATTTGAAAGGCCGAGTTAATTCTCATTTCGAATAATTGACCGACGATTGAAATTCGAAGATGAAGACGATGGTCGAAGACCGGAGATCTTCACCTCGTTTGGATGGTAACCGAGGTCCTGATTGGGAGGCATCCCGAAATATGGATAATGAGTGGTGATCGTCCAGACGTACGTGTTGATCGAAGGGTTTGAGAGGTATTTAGTGCCTCCGGTTTCGTTCAGACCCAGAACGGACTTGTAAATGGACTGTGTGTCCGACATTGGAATTTGTTCTGTGTGATTGATAACCATCAGTTGCACGGTATGAATTGCCAGTGTGGCATGCTAAGATGCAGTGATCAGGGCTTCTGTTGAAAAGCAAAGTCTTGTGGTGATGATCAAAGCACCGCCTGTGTGGCGTAGCTTTGTGTATAACGTAAATTCGCGAGCCTCACACCCCGGTATGAACCTAAAACGGGAGAAGGACCTCAGGGAGGGCATGCGTTTCTTCCTAGCTAGGGTGGTGTCAGTGACCTACCAGCCCTGACATTTATATACTTTTCACCTATGTGGTTGTTGCTGTTGCGAGGCGCCTCGGTTAGATCGGACGATCCGGGTCCGATGGAGTCATTCGTTGGCTCGTTTACGCCCCAAAGGGCGGGGAAACGTATTGTTCAGGCATAATAATCCACATCGGTGGACCGGCCCTGACGATCCAAGGGGCAGTTGCGGCTGTTCCTGAGGCTCGGGCTAGGCAGTCTCGAATTCGGTAAGGACTATCTTTTGCCTTGGTTCATGACGGAAATCCAATTTCCAATTACGCGACGATGCGATTTTGATTGTATACCTATATATGGCGACATAGTGGTATGGGGCATTAATGTCGTCTATGATTGATAGTTATGATTTGAAATTGTTTTCAAAACATATAAACACTAGCAATAATATCAAATGCCTTTGTTTTATTCGTATCAAGCATTTTTTTGGCCGTTATAAGGTAAAAACTCTATCCTCCGGTTTGCGCTGCATTGTGTGATGGGAACTGAGTCTTATAACGGCTTCATTTTTATAAAAAGCATAGCGATGTTTAAAAGAAAGATTTGTTTTAAAAGCACTGGCAATCCAATGGAGTAAACCCGTTCCACGAAAGTGGCGTGGTCCTGTGATTAGCCTATTATATATGTGTTGAGTGGATTTCTCATACCAGTCCCATGACTGACTCGTAGTTTGTTTCACTTTCAAACTCGGGTGCCCCTTTTTCTTCACGGGCAGCCTTGTATTCAGGTTTAGCTGGTTATTTCTGGATAGCTGGAGCTGAAGATGGATTCTATCATTTATTTCTTTTTATGCTGTTCAGCTCCTATTGTACATATTTTGTTTATTTCCGCTGTAGACATTTATGTATAGCTGAACTGTATTTGTACTAAGTAAGATCCCGTATACTGTGTAACTCTGATGATTAATTTTATCCAGTATATTTTGTTGTTCATTATCTGGTGTATTTATTTAATTTTGTTCTGCTATTATCTGTTTCTGTGTTATATTCCAAAGATAACCCTTGTTTCCGTCTGAACGGGATTTTGGGTCGTCTCAACGTGGTATCAGAGCTTTGGTTAAGCTTAGTTCTGGAATATAACATTCGAACAAACTCGTCAGAAATAGAACCAGTACTGTTCTAGGACGGGCAACTCTATACAGATAGGATCAGTAATATCCTAGTATGAGTAAAGCAGAATGAAATTACACCTTGATAGACACATTTACATTTGAAGTATGTGTTTTTATATTTTAAAATATCTTTTCTGTGACCTGACACTTGATCTGCCATTTGCAGAAGTACTAGAAAATGAGTGTCAGAAACAGAAGGAATGCAGAACCGGATATTGAGGCCCTATTAATCAAATATCGAAATATGGGTGGAATACCGTTCTCTGGTGAAGAATCTATTATGAAGACGCAAGCTTGGATTCGTTCGGCTGAGAAAATCTTCGAAGCATTAAAGCTGAGGGATGACCAGAAAAGATTACTGGCCTCCTGGGCACTCAAAGATGAAGCTTTGTTCTGGTGGGATTCTGTTGTTAAGGATAATCCAGAAGGTGATATCACCTGGGATAGATTCAAAGTGATATTTCTAGAAAGATTTACTCCTCCCGAAGCGACCGAGCGACTATGTGATGAATTTTCTTATCTAATACAAGGTGACATGACAATTCCCGAATATCATAAGAGATTCAATGAACTTTCTCACTTTGCTCCACATCTAATTCAGAATACGAGGAGAAAGAACCTGAGATTTATTTATGGGCTTCAAAGGAAATATCAGAATAAAGTAATGGGGCATGTGAAGCTTCCTTTTTCAGAAATGATTTATATGGCTTATCAATATGAAGATCTCCATAAGAAAGGCATGTTGCGCGACGAAGAGGAAGTCAGTTCTAGCAATAAAAATGAGTCTGAAACTGATCGTCCTGAGGGCAGTACGGTGTCTGAGGTCAGTAAGAAGCCCAAAGTAAGTCGGAAAAGGGCCAGACCTGAGAAAGAATCAGCAATGACCGCTATGTGCTTAAACTGCAATCAAAAAGGTCATTTGTCCCGGAAATGTAAGTCCTTGAAATTGCAAAAGAAGGAGGGATCTAAATCAAAGAGCAAGGTTAAAGGAAATAGTAAATGCAATCTCTGCCATCAGGCTGGTCACGTAAAGCAAGATTGCTAGCAGTTGAAAAAGACTGAAATAGTTCAAGTGAATGAAGTGGCAGAAACTTCTGAGCCCTCAGCTATTCAGGAAAGGCCAGATGTTTTAGAAGGCACGCTAACTGTCAAAGACATCCCAGTTAAAGTACTGTTTGACACAGGCGCGTCACGAAGCTTCATTGCAAAGGATGCAGCTAAGAAACTGGATTTGAATTTGAAAAAGCTTAGGGAACCAATGACTGTCCAGAATCCGGTTGGGGGTTCCATTGATCTCAGTTGGGTTTGTGGAGTGCCGGTTTCTTTCTCTCGTTATCGGTTTCCTACCATCGCGGTCGTCATGAATTTCAAAGAGTTTGATCTTATCTTGGGGTTAGACTGGTTGACCAAATATGAAGCTGAAGTTAAATGCGCCGACAGAGTCGTAAAGGCGAAGATTAAATCAGGCGATTATATAACCATTCCCTGTGAAGGTCAGAATGCTAATAGAAAAGACTTCTGGGCAGCTTTGAATGTTTCTCCAACCCAAATAGAAAATGTTCCTGAAGTCACAGAGAATATTCCTGACCTCATCAAAGACATTCCTGTCGTCAAGAATTATGCGGATGTGTTCGAAGAAGTTGTTCGCTTACCTCCGCAGAGAGAAATAGATTTCAAGATTGCTTTGATTCCCAATGCAAGGCCGGTAGTTCACGCTATTCGAAGAATGTCCTTGAAAGAGAAGGAAGAATTAGACAATCAAACACGACAGCTTGTATGGAAAGGTCTGATCAGACCTAGTTTCTCTGATTGGGGTGCAGCAGTGGTGTTTGTCCCAAAATCTGACGGTACTCTACGGCTATGCGTGGACTATCGTGATCTGAACAAACAGACAATAAAGAACAAGTATCCATTGCCGCGGATTGATGATTTGTTGGATCGATTGAATGGAGCACAAGTATTTTCAAGAATGTACCTTGCTACAGGCTTCCATCAACTTCGAATTGCTGAAGAATGTGTTCCAATGACAGCGTTCAGAGGCCCTGACTTATTCTACGAGTGGTTAGTAATGCCGTTCGGCTTATGTAACGCTCCAGCTTACTTCGTCGATCTAATGAATAGAGTGTTCAGAGGAGTTTTGAATAAGTTTGTTCTGGTTTTCATTGACGATATTCTAATCTTCTCTAAATCAAAGGCCGAACATGAAAAGCATCTGGAACAGGTTCTAGAAATCCTCAGAAGGAATGTATTGAAAGCCAAGTTTTCCAAATGTATATTCTGGCAAGATGAAGTGAAATTTCTGGGCCATGTTGTATCGAAAGAAGGAATTGCTGTGGATCCAAGTAAAATCACGGCTATTCAAAATTGGAAACAGCCCAGTACTCCCACTGAAGTCCGCAGTTTTCTTGGATTGGCTAGCTATTACCGGAAGTTCGTTAAGGACTTTTCGAAGATATCTGGTCACTTAACGAAGCTTACAAAGAAGCATTCTAAGTTCAAATGGACTCCAGAAAGTGAGGAAGCTTTCAAAGAGCTGAAGTTGAGGTTAACGACAGCTCCAGTGTTAACCATCATCGATGGCAACCAAGATTTAAAAGTCTGGACTGATGCTTCCAGAGAAGGCCTTGGCGCAGTGTTAATGCAAAGAGGCCAAGTAATTGCTTATGCTAGCCGTCAACTGAAACCACACGAGAAGAACTACGTAACTCATGATCTTGAGTTATTGGCTATCATATTCTCTTTGAAGATCTGGAGACACTATCTTCTGGGCGAGAGATTTGAACTGTTTACAGATCACCAGTCGTTAAAGTATTTGTTCACTCAGAAAGACCTGAACTTGAGGCAGCAACGTTGGCTAGAGTTTCTTACAGCATATGACTTTGAAATTATATATACTCCAGGAAAAGCCAATGTCGTGGCCGATGCGCTGAGTCGAAAGAATGTAATGATCGCCAGCTTTATTATCACGACTTCCTTGATTGATAAAATATCTATTCTTCAGAAGGAGGATAACTTTATTAAGGAAATGATCAAAAGGATTCAGAAAGTCGAACCCTCGTGTTTTCAAATAGATAACGACGAGACCTTGAGGTTAAAAGGAAGGATTTGTGTTCCTGACATCCCAGAGTTAAAAAGGGAAGTGTTAGACGAGTGTCACAAGTCCAAGCTGAGTATCCATCCTGGCGTGGCCAAAATGTATAACGATCTCAAAAGAACATTCTGGTGGAAGGCTATGAAAAGAGATGTTTCAATATATGTTAGCCGATGCCCTACTTGCCAACTAGTCAAAAGCGACCAACAGAAATTGGCTGGATTGTTGCAACCGCTAGAAGTTCCTGGTTGGAAGTGGGAACATATTTCTATGGATTTCATTGATGGTTTGCCCAGAACCAGAAAAGGAAATGACAGTATTTGGGTGATCGTAGATCGCTTCACGAAGACTGCCCATTTCATACCTGTCAGATCAAACAGAACTGCTCAGAGTCTGGCGCAGATATACTTCAGGGAAATAGTTAGACTGCATGGAGTGCCGCTCAAAGCCGACAAAAGAGCTATGCCGATAGAAGAAGAAGAGATATATCCTTTGAAGTTGGCGACTATGTATATTTGAAAGTATCGCCGATGAGAGGAGTTATCCGGTTCGGTAAAACTGGAAAGTTAGCGCCCAAATTTGTTGGTCCGTTTCCTATTCTGGAACGGATCGGAACTCTCGCTTATAGGGTCAAATTACCAGACTGGTTGCCTGGAGTGCATGATGTATTTCATATATCTCAACTTCGAAAGCACGTTCATGATCCAGACTTGATCGTGGAAGAAGCAGCTCAGCAGTATATTGAAATTACTCCAGAACTAGCTGTGAGAAGAGAGCCGCTAAAGATTATCGGCAAAGAAACCAAGGAACTGAGGAACAAGAAGGTTCGCTTAGTCAAAGTGCAATGGAGTGGAGATCCGCGAGATTGTACTTGGGAAACTGAGGAGAGCATTCAGAAAGCTTATCCTAGATGCCGAGTAGATATCTCTGATTGACTCCAGTGCAAGGTACATTTAACCTACTTTGCATTACCATTTAATTCTCTACTCTATTGTTATTTTCTTTTCATAGATGTGCACTTTTAATTATATAGGCTGAATGATTTTGAAAAGAGTATAGAGATTAATTAGTATATTTTTGGAAGATTAAAAACAAATTGGTTGTTGTATTGTGTGACTGTAAATTTATCAAACCACTTTCGACTTTATTCCTTTTCGGGGACGAAAAGTTTTAAGTGGGGGAGATTGTAACGACCCAGAAAATCTGAACCAATTTAAATTTTTTTAAATTGGCTAAAATAATGGATTTTAAATATTTAAAATAAATATTTTAAATAATGGCGATGAAAACTGAGTTTGAATCGACATTTGAAAACGAATATAATTAATTATAATTATATATAGAATTGAAAATGGCGCGGTAGTTCGATAATTCGATTTCAAACTTCAATTGAATATACCGGGTGCAAAACAATCTGGATTTTAGTGAAACCAAAAACATTAGGATCTAATTGATGATATCTTTCCAACGAATCTGACCAATCGAAATTTGATAGCGGGAATCAAAAGATATGTCCAGTTGAAAATTCTGAATAGTCGCTATGGAATTCAGGCCCTTAAAAATGGACATTTTGCAAACGACCTCGGATTTCGACGAAACCACTTTTGTTGGATCCGCAGTGTCAAGTTATTATTAGGTTTCAAATTTCATACATTTCCGAATCAATATGTGAGCGTGGCAAAAGAAAACGCGTTTGACCAGTTTCAGTTGATTTTAATCGACTGGAAATTGTCCATTTTTCCAACGGTCTCAGAATTCGACGAAACTAGTTTTGTTAGGACCGTATCGTCAATACGAAGCTAGAAAATATTTTTCGAGAATTTTTCTAGTTAGTATGTGACCCCGGTAATTTGAAATGTACGTTTAAAATTCAATATAGTGATTTAAATGTAAATTCAACGGAAACTGATTGTAACGATCAAATCAGCTTGCGATACATATCCCATTGTGTTCGGAATGGGGGTAAAACGCTATGGACGACAGGCGGTGGGCCTCGTTTAGAGGTCGTATGTAAAAGTCAACTTTTTATAATAAAATAATTAAAAAAAAAAAGAGAAAACCTTTCTTCCCTTAAACTCCTCCAGGCCCCCCCCGATCCATTTCAAAGCAGACCCGATTAGAAAAAAAAGAGCGCTCGATCCCCTCCAGGAATCGCCGACGCCCATCGCGGCGGCGCCACCACCCACGAGCCCACCACCCCGTTCGCTCCTCCCTCCTCCATTCAATTCTCTACCTCCGAACCCGATACCCCAACGCCCCCTTAAGACGGAAACCGCCCTCCTCCACAAGCCCCGCCACCACCAGCGCCTGAGCACCCGCGACCCCCCCTTCCTCGATTCGTGAACCCGAAGCACCCCCCCTCTTCAGGCGACAGCGAAGGTAAGTGTTTTTATTTTATTTTTTTTATTTTTAATTCTGAAAAATACTGATTTTATTTTCCTAGGAAAGAATACTGTTTTTTTAGGGATTAAAAACTGATTTTAAAAAGGATTAAAAACTGATTTTAAAAAGGATTAAAAACTGATTTTAAAAAGAATTAAAAACTGATTTTAAAAAGGATTAAAAACTGATTTTAAAAGGATGTAAATACTGATTTTTATAGGATGTAAATACTGATTTTTATAGGAGGTTAAATTCTGATTTTTTTTAAAAGGTTAAAACTGACTTTTTAACAGGTTAAAAACTGATTTTTGAAAGGGTTTAAAACAGATTTTTGAAAGGCTTTAAAACTGATTTTTAAAGAGTTTAAAACTGATTTTATTTTAAAACTTTAAAAAGAAAAAGGTTTAATCTTTAAAAAGAAAAAGGTTTGAACTTTAAAAGGAAAAAGGTCTAAACTTTAAAAAGAAAAAGGTTTAATCTTTAAATAGAAAAAGATTTGAACTTTAAAAAAGAAAGGATTTGAACTTTAAAAAGAAAAATCAGATTTTTATATATTGAAAATCGAAGTAAAAATCAGATTTTTATATATTAAAAGTCGAAGTAAAAAATCAGATTTTTATATATTGAAAGTCGAAGTAAAAATCATATTTTTATATATTGAATAGCGTAGTAAAAATTCGATTTTTATATATTGAATAGCATCGTAAAAATTTGATTTTTACATATGTAGAGAATACGGGCGAAAGCGACAAAAAGGCGAGGTTGGCGAAAATTTCAATAAAGGAAGAGTCGTAGTATTGGATAGCTATTGGTGAGAATTTCTCACTCTTCAATTTCTTTATATATATATATGTGTTGAAATAAAAGTGAATTGCTATATATAAATATATATCTATATATATATATATACGCCCCTCGTCCACAAACCATGGACGATATTTATTGATTGAAATTGTTGTGAAAATTGATTGATAGCGAATAATTGTTTGGGATTGTTTGTGGTTGATATTGATTGTTTGTGGTTGAAAAATACCCATTTGTGGTTGAGAAATATTTGGTTGAAACCACATAGGATTAGTTTGTGGAAATGAAATAAATATATACATTCCGCCTGCGTGCGAACTAGATGCATGATCCCCATTGTCAAAAACCGCGAGGTTTTAAGGTAGAGCGAGGAGCCGTACTAGGGACGGTCCCGGTTTTAACTACCCTGCCGTTATGCTGCCGAAATTTTGAATAATATTCGAGTGTTTGAATTATTTTCATATGCTTAAACTATATTTATTCATTGAATAGAAAACCTTCATGTGTTGAATTGATATTCATTCGTTGATTAGAAATTCATGTGTTGAATGGTATTCATATTTTGAAATAAATTGTTTGATAATAAAAATCACCTTTTATCTATATATCTAAAAACTATAGAAAACATTCATGTGTTGAATTGATATTCATTCGTTGATTAGAAATTCATGTGTTGAATGGTATTCATATTTTGAAATAAATTGTTTGATAATAAAAATCACATTTTTATCTATATATAGAAACTATAGAAAACATTCATGTGTTGAATTGATATTCATTCGTTGATTAGAAATTCATGTGTTGAATGGTATTCATATTTCGAAATAAATCGTTTGATAATAAAAATCACATTTTTATCTATATATAGAAACTATAGAAAACATTCATGTGTTGAATTGATATTCATTCGTTGATTAGAAATTCATGTGTTGAATGGTATTCATATTTTGAAATAAATTGTTTGATAATAAAAATCACCTTTTATCGACTATATGAACTGTGTAAAATAATCTCGTTTTAAAAGAAATTGTTTTATGATAAAAATCCCATTTTTATCACCAACATGAACTATATAGAAGAATAGTGTTTTGAAATAAATTGTTTTACAATAAAAATCACATTTTTATTGTATGCATAAATCGTTGAAATGTGAAGTGTTAAAAATAGCCACTTGTTCAAAATAAACATATATGAGTTGAAATATTCATTAATTAGCTAATGAAATGATTTGCACCTATTTATGTAACATTATAATGAATGGTGTTTTTAAACCAAATAGAAATCAAATATGAAGTTGAATAGAAAATGATAAATGATAAGAACTGTATATATATGTACATGCATATTCATTGAACAGGTTATAGCAAAGGGGCTAGAGAAGTGGAATAAAATTTTGTGCCCGACAAATAGATACACATTTACTGTTTTGTTTGGGTGATGATTTTATGAGCCTGTTGGCTAGCCGCTTGGCTTTTTCTTTTTCTTTTTGAGATTAGAAGGACCGGGAAAGCTATTTGCGATTTCCCGATGCTCCCGGTGCAGGGGAGGTTATGGCGAAATTTTCCAAAATTTTAAGGTGTTAGAAAAATATTTGAAGTGAAAACGATATGGAAATCATAGAACGAACTATATTTATATAAATATATAAATATAAATAAAATTAAAACGAAACGAAGCCGTGCAGTTCGTATTTTGAAACCATGATTTCAAACAACTAGTACGGGAAATCCGACCATTGGATTTTCCCGAAACCTCAACCGTCGGGTTCGCCTTGGAATAATCTTTCCAACGGCACCAACCTTGTAAAAATCCAACGGTTGGATTGTCTGGAATGTTTAATTCAAATCTGAAGAAAAACAGCGCCAGAAACGATTATATTTTTATATATATATATAATTATATATTTAATCGAATAACGACGCTGCAGTTCGTATTTTGAAATCAAAAATTCAAACGATTGTACCGGGAGATCCGACCGTCGGATTTTCTCGAAACTGGAACCGTTGGATTCGTTTTGAAAAGACCTTTCTAATGATGTAAATTTTATGAAGATCCAACGGTTAGATTTTCAGATATGTGTAAATCAAATCTGAAGAAAAACAGCGCCATGGCCGCTTTATGGCCCGAAGCGTCGTTTTGAATAAATTAGCTTTTTAAATTAAATAAAAATAGTGATAAATAGTTATAAAATATCATAAGCGTTATGGAATGGAAATAAACTGAATTTGCTTGATTTATGTGATATTTGATGGTTGAATGTGTTTGGTGTGAAAATTACATTAAAGAACAAAATTGGTGTTGTCGAATAATTTAACCATTGAAATAAATTGAATTGAAATTCTAAATATATACGTGAATTATTTGAAAGACCGAGTTAATTCTCATTTCGAATAATTGACCGACGATTGAAATTCGAAGATGAAGACGATGGTCGAAGACCGGAGATCTTCACCTCGTTTGGATGGTAACCGAGGTCCTGATTGGGAGGCATCCCGAAATATGGATAATGAGTGGTGATCGTCCAGACGTACGTGTTGATCGAAGGGTTTGAGAGGTATTTAGTGCCTCCGGTTTCGTTCAGACCCAGAACGGACTTGTAAATGGACTGTGTGTCCGACATTGGAATTTGTTCTGTGTGATTGATAACCATCAGTTGCACGGTATGAATTGCCAGTGTGGCATGCTAAGATGCAGTGATCAGGGCTTCTGTTGAAAAGCAAAGTCTTGTGGTGATGATCAAAGCACCGCCTGTGTGGCGTAGCTTTGTGTATAACGTAAATTCGCGAGCCTCACACCCCGGTATGAACCTAAAACGGGAGAAGGACCTCAGGGAGGGCATGCGTTTCTTCCTAGCTAGGGTGGTGTCAGTGACCTACCAGCCCTGACATTTATATACTTTTCACCTATGTGGTTGTTGCTGTTGCGAGGCGCCTCGGTTAGATCGGACGATCCGGGTCCGATGGAGTCATTCGTTGGCTCGTTTACGCCCCAAAGGGCAGGGAAACGTATTGTTCAGGCATAATAATCCACATCGGTGGACCGGCCCTGACGATCCAAGGGGCAATTGCGGCTGTTCCTGAGGCTCGGGCTAGGCAGTCTCGAATTCGGTAAGGACTATCTTTTGCCTTGGTTCATGACGGAAATCCAATTTCCAATTACGCGACGATGCGATTTTGATTGTATACCTATATATGGCGACATAGTGGTATGGGGCATTAATGTCGTCTATGATTGATAGTTATGATTTGAAATTGTTTTCAAAACATATAAACACTAGCAATAATATCAAATGCCTTTGTTTTATTCGTATCAAGCATTTTTTTGGCCGTTATAAGGTAAAAACTCTATCCTCCGGTTTGCGCTGCATTGTGTGATGGGAACTGAGTCTTATAACGGCTTCATTTTTATAAAAAGCATAGCGATGTTTAAAAGAAAGATTTGTTTTAAAAGCACTGGCAATCCAATGGAGTAAACCCGTTCCACGAAAGTGGCGTGGTCCTGTGATTAGCCTATTATATATGTGTTGAGTGGATTTCTCATACCAGTCCCATGACTGACTCGTAGTTTGTTTCACTTTCAAACTCGGGTGCCCCTTTTTCTTCACGGGCAGCCTTGTATTCAGGTTTAGCTGGTTATTTCTGGATAGCTGGAGCTGAAGATGGATTCTATCATTTATTTCTTTTTATGCTGTTCAGCTCCTATTGTACATATTTTGTTTATTTCCGCTGTAGACATTTATGTATAGCTGAACTGTATTTGTACTAAGTAAGATCCTGTATACTGTGTAACTCTGATGATTACTTTTATCCAGTATATTTTGTTGTTCATTATCTGGTGTATTTATTTAATTTTGTTCTGCTATTATCTGTTTCTGTGTTATATTCCAAAGATAACCCTTGTTTCCGTCTGAACGGGATTTTGGGTCGTCTCACTTGCTAACCTTCTCGGCACCCATCCAATAATCCACGTAGCTTCACATACATAAGTATTTGAAGCATTGATTTTGGTGAATCAACTACACATATTTCACCTTACGGTATAAGACTGATACGGGAAACCATACCCATTTGCATGTTGTAACGACCCGGAAATTTGCGACCTTGATTATCCGATATACAACACATATCGAACATCAAGAGTCGAAAATTACTGGATGGTAAATGAAAGAAATTAGAAGGTGAGAATAGATAATATAGAATTTTAGAATAGAAGAAGAAGAAGAACCTACAACATCAGAGTAAACACGAATCTCACAGCGGGACGAATAAAATATAACATAACTTTGAAATAAAAGATTGTACTTGAATTTACATATCATTATCAAGTACAACACTTACAACACAACGGACTAACAATTGCTATATAAACTCCTAAAGCCTCTTGCTCCAGCTCTTCAAGTATTTGTAAATCCCGACTACTTGACTGCCCGTACAAAATTGGGCACCCAAGAGTTTAGGGAAAACAAAATAAACTTCGGGTCAGTCATGGGACTTGTATGAGTAAAACAGTTTAAAACAGTTCGAGCAATAAAACGATATCTCATAAGACCACGCCGTATAACGGAACGGGTTTTTCCCTTATGAGAATCCAAATTAATCTTTATATCAAAATCCTTGATATTATAATAATGACTATCAATCACAATATAATAATCATCTAGCAGAAACGCTTCCATCTCACGTTCAACATATATAGTATACAATCAAAACCGCAAGCACGTATTGGGTAAATGGATTTTCAACTATGACAAGGTATGGAACCACCTTTAGCTAGTGTACCTCTAGAGAGGAATACACTGGGTTCAACAAGAACATCTTGCAACCCGGCCACACATGACCGACCACTCATTTTGCTTAAGTGTATCGAATGTATATCACCAACGGTTGGGATCAGCAACCGTTTCCCGAATGGGACAACATCAACAATAGATTTTTAGAAGTAAATGAAACTCTAGATCAGGTGATTATACACCCTAATAGGTGCGACCTACATAGACATGCTGCCTGCCCGATTTCTGTCATTTACCGGATGAGAGGCTAGAAGCTACGCTTATCTTTTTTTCATGTCACATCTTCATTCACTTAGAATGTCACATCGTCATACCCGCCAAATCACAAATTGATTTCCCCAAAAATAACACGGGTATACATCTAAGAGAAACGAATTCCTCCGCCACCAAACGTGAATACGTTTGAAGAGATCAACTTACGTAATCTATCAGATATACTCTGTCAGACCTTCATCCATACAAGTTGTCCTGGGACTGGACAAACCGAAGGCACTATTCAGTACATCCATCTTAGGCACTGTTATCTAAGGATTTGTACAACAGCCCTTGCACTTTACACCGTCTTCAATTATCTTTGGCATAAATGATTCGCAACGCTTATGCCAATACAGAGTGGTTCTTTAGATAATAATCCAACTGGTCTCTCCATATTAACAACGTTAAAATGGTCAAAACTTCGATAGTCTGTGATTTAACCATCAAAGAAAAACAGGTGTGCAAACAACGATATTATTTCCAGATGGAAATTATATCGATCAATCATCATCCAACATTTATCTCTTTAATTCATAAATTTACTTATCTCCTGTTTCCATATATTCAACATTTCTTATTTTCTCTTTTATCAGAAAACATTTCTGATTCTTATTTGGAAAACATTTCCAAAACTCCTTCACGATCAAACCTTACCATTCCTTAGTTAAGAAGGAAGTCAATCAAGTTGGGGTATAATTACCTCTCAGACCTTAACTGAACAACGTTTTAACTTCGAAATGGTCAAAGTTTATCTTTAATCTTTAACAAACTTCCTTACGTAACTTTCGGATTCTATTTACGAATCCACTTCTTTATTGAAAACACTGGTTATAACGATAACGTTATAATCCCTACTTTCGAAATATCTAACTTCCATTTTAACTTTTATTCTTTAATTGGAATAAATAATTAAACGTCTGATTTTATAAATAAATAAATCTTGATTTAACCACCGGAAAGTATAAGTACTTTCCGGAATTCGATATAATCGAATTCGACGATTAACTCTCTTTCGAGAAATCTTTATTGGATTAACTCTTCTTCGAATAACCTATATTCGATTATCTCTCTTCGAATAACTTAATTCAAATAACTCATTTTGAATAACTTATATTCGATTAACTCCTCTTTCGAATGAACTATATTCGATCTCTTCCTTTCGAATATGCTATATTCGAAAATCTCCTTTCGAATAACTTATATTCGATAATTCTCTCTTTTCGAATAACTAAATTCGATTAACTCCTTCCGATTTAAACTATAATCGATAACTCCTTTCGATTAAACTAACATCGTCTAACTCCTTTCGATTAAACTATAATCGATAACTCCCTTCGATTAAACTAACATCGACTAACTCCTTTCGATTTAACTAACATCGACTAACTCCTTTTGATTAAACCATAATCGATTAACTCCTTTCGATTAAACTATAATCGATAACTCCCTTATTCGACCAACTCTAATCGATTTATTCTAATTCGATTAACTCTATTTAAATTCTCTATTTGGTTAATTCTAACTCTAACTGGTTAACTCTAATTGATTAACTCTGACTGATCAACCCTATTGATTAGCTCTGACTGATCAATCCTAACTGATTAATTCTGACTGGTCATCCCTACTGATTAACCCTAACTGGTTAACTCTGCTGATTAACTCTGACTGGTCAACCCTAACTGATTAACCCTGACTGGCCTACCCTAACTGATCAACTCTGACTGGTCAACCCTAACTGATTAATTCTGACTGGTCAACCCTAACTGGTTGACTCACTTCGAATAACTCCTTTGATTTATTCCTTTTCTATTTGTTTACTTAGCAAGTAACTATTCCCTTTTCAATTCTACTTATTTAACCAATAAATAATTCTTTTCTCTTTTCTACTTATTTAACAAATAAATATTTCTTTTATCTTTTCTATTTACTTAACAAATAAATATCCCTTTTACTTTTATTTATTTTCTATAAATAAATGATCCTTTTTTTATACTTTTATTTATCCTCTAAATAAATAATCCCTTTTATACTTCTATTTATTATCCCACTAAATATTCCTTATATGATTTTATTTATTTTCCCCATAAATATTCCTCTTTATAAAATCCTTTGATTTTATAAATAAATTCCCTTTTTATAAAATCCCTTGATTTTATAAATAATTTCTCTTTATATAATTCTAATTCATTTTTATAAACAAATATCCCTTTTATAAAATCCTTTGATTTTGTAAATAAGTTTCCTTTATCTTTCTATTTATTTCCTAAATAAATATTTCATTTAACATTCTATTTATTTAACCGATAAATAAATATTTCCCTTTATCTATTTGTAAATGTTTTACAAATATTTTCTTTTTGATTCCATTTGTAAATGTTTTACAAATGTTTTCCTTTTTATTTCTATTTGTAATTGTTTTACAAATATTTTCTCTTTCTATTTTATTTGACAAATATTCCTCTTTCTATTTGTTTGACAAATATTTCCCTTTATATTTATTTTACAAATATTTTTCCTTTATATTTGTTTTACAAATATTTTCTCTTTTTAACTCTTTTGATTTTATAATTTATTTCCTTTTAAAAAAATCCTTTTTCCTTATATATATAAAATCCATTGATTTTATATAAATAGATTATTTTCAAAATATACTTTGAAAATCTCCTTTTTACATCCCAGTATTTCTCACGGTATTTAAAATAACATATCATAATGATTGATATCATTTAAACACACATCATCATCAACAGATTTCATATCACATCATATAACACAATATATGAACTGAACAGTATTACAAATATTGAGGAGTCCAGTTGGACCCCTCCAACATGTTTCCCTGCATCACAGATGTTAAACAATATAATAACATCGATTTCACTTCGATATGAAATATTCTGATAAACAGAATCGTTATTCGATATATATAAATATCGTTATCTATAATTTCAACCAATACATACGCAATTCAATCAAACAGTTAACATACAGCAATCAGTCATCATTTATCAGTTCTAAATTTACGTTATAAAAATAGAACTGTTCAGAGTTGGTGAGTTTTACTCACATTGGCAGTTCATCGTTAAAGAACGATAAACTGTTTGTTTGATTTGAATCAAACAATTTATTTCGCCTTAAATTCAAACGAGCTCCAATCCACTCCCCATCAGTTCCATTGTGGAGCTCCTGTCCATACGATCCTAACGGATCCAACCGTTCGAAATTCTGATCATGTATGTAGAAGATATACAATTCATAAGTTGGTACTATTTTAAAATGAAAATAAATGAATTCCTTTTTTTAAAACACTTGGGCTTTAACCTTTATTTTCGGCCCAACAGCCCTCCAACAAAGCCCAGACCGCATAACTACTTCTCCCCCAAAATCAAAAATACCATGACCACCTCAAACACACAGTAGCCATTTCCCATTCCTTTAGCCTCCACCGTTCCTTGCTTTTGTAATGAAACCCCAAACAAACATCACCATGATCCTTCTCTTCCCGAGTACTTCACCTTTATCACCATCACACTGGGTCCGCCACCTCCCTTCGAAGTCCGACTTCGACCTTCCAATAGCCCCTCAACCTGACGCGGTACCCAAATTTATACCGTACTTCATCAAACACTTACAAGCGATGCTCCTCTTCACCCCGAGTTTGAGTATCAACTCGAATTACACCACCACCTCACTGAATCCCTTAAATTCCCAACCCTAACTAAAAGAAAAACGACACTGTGATTTTTCCAATGAGGAAAAAACCCACCGAACCCTATACTATACACATAGAATTGAAGAGAAAAGCATGGCGAATCCAAATACATATGTATGATGATTTACAGGATTTTTGTTGGTTTTCTTTTGATTTCCGAAGGATGAGCATTTGCTGTAAAAACTCACGGCGCAGAAAAATGAAGTTTGACCAAAAAGAAAATTGAGTTTAGGGTTTAAGGGGAGTAAAAGGTATTATATAGGATTTATTTAATAATTTAATATTCGATTATTAAATTCCTTTTTAAGCAAACGCTATATATATTCATCCTCTAAAACTCCTGTGACCACATACGATACCCAAAAATCACGAAAATGGACATGCAGCTACAGCTCGACATTACGGTCCAAATGAAACTGGTTTCGTCGAATTCTGACTCCGTTTGCTCAAACAGCGTATTTTTAATTGGTAAAATACTGACTGTTATTCACTCTAAAAATCCGTACGGCCACACATTGACTCTAAAAATCACGAAACTTGTAATCTAACAAAAATTTAACATTGCGGATCCAATAAAATTAGTTTCGTCGAATTCCGAGGTCGTTTGCAAAACTGGCTATTTTTAAAGCCCTAAATAACTCTTTCAAATATATAAATATAATTAAATTAAATATTTATGAATAAATATTATCGTATATATTCACAACAGAATATCATACAACTCTAGAATATTCCTATATGAATTTCCATCTCGATATTTCAAATCCCGATTAAATCGATATTCGGTTTATAATGAAATCCTTTTATAAATATAATTAAATATTTATAAATTATAAAGGAATTCCACAGCGACTTTTCTAAAATTTGATTTAGATATAAATCAAAATCTACACGATGAAATCTCGATTTTTCTCTGCCACTAGAAAAATATACTTCACCAGCTCCTAACGTTTCTTATTTCACAGAAATCCGGCTTAAAACGAATCCGGTACATTCAGTTGAAGTTCAAATCGCCAAATCGCGAACTGCCGCGCCATTTCAAGCTCGATTTTAATTATAATATAATTATACGTTCAACCGTCAGTAATTAAATATATTCGTTGTAACACCCCGCGAATCCTATAACTATGAAATTCACAAATTAAAGTATAATTAATTTGAAATCAAAGAACTAAGGGAAACGGGATACGCCATTGCGTTCGTATCGGAAAAATACGCGAAATAGAGTCCGAGTTTTCGAAAAACGGAGTCCGTATGAAGAAGATGTGGCCTTCGGAAGTTTTTAAATTAAATTTAAAATTCAAACAGAATAAAATTAAATATTCCGAAGTGGGGCCCAATGGGCCAGGGCGGAAAAAGACCCGCCTGACGCACCCAGGTCGACTGGGCTGTCGACCTGGTCTAACCAGGTCGACAGGCCTGTCGACAGGGCTGTCGACAGGGGTGTCGACCTGGTCCAGCGCCAGGTCGAGCCCAGTCTAACCTGGCTGGCCAGGTCTGTGTTTGGCCGATTTTCTGTGGTCTGCTTTGTCATTAGGGCTAGGTGGCAAGCTCTAATTGGTCTCTCTTTAGAATGAATGGCTACGATCAATCCAGGCAACATCGATGGCTCTAATCAATTCATAACTCCTATAAAAAGGACCCTAGACTAAACCCTAATCTATTCATTCAAAAATAAGAACAAAGCCGCCATGTTGCTGGGGAGCGTCTAGGAAGTAGCCACCAAATTGGAGAGAAGATTAGGAGGAAAATTCTAAAGCCTAAAGCAATTCAAGCAAATCAAATCAACGCCTACGTCAAAAGGAGTCGCATCTCTAAATTCCTAAATTAGAGAATTCGCCGCAACGATTGTAAGTAGAGTATTATTTTGGTATGAACAAATAATTGTGTTGATATGTATACTTGATTTGTGGCGATAAAATAATTCATATTTGTGCGTTGGAATATTGTATACGTTTGGATATTCTTGAATTATGTTATTCATTATGAAAAACTACATGCGGTAGTTTTATGCAAGTATGACGTTTGGATATTCGCAAAATATGTAATTTATGTTGAAGCTACATGTATGTAGTTGTTAAATTGAAAATCATGCAAGTTTGGGGTTTTGCTATTATGCCATCATAATATGTATTTTTATACAAAAATCATTTTTGTGAGTAATTGGAATAAGTTTGGGTAATTATAATCCATATGAAATTATGTTGAGAATTTGGCATCATGTATTAAGCCATGCTTTTGTACTAGAACACCTATTTGCAAACTTATGAATATGACTAGGCTATGATTGATAATTTGCATAATTGAAATTGTCAAAAAGAATTATATGATGACATATGTGGTACATAGCTAGGTTAGGTTCAAAAATCCCTTTTTGCAAGTTTGCATGACTAAAGTAAAAATCATGATTTCATGTTAGAAATATTTATGCCATGGTTATGTGAACAAATACTTATGCCATGCTTATGTTAGAAATATTTATGCATAAGCATATTTGTACCATCGTTATGTGATTAGACTTAAATCATGATCAAGTTGAACTATGCTTTTGTATTAGTAACAAAAGTAATCCCCTTTGTAAACATGTAGAAACCTTATGAACATGATTTGCTTATGTTTGACATTATGCCTAAATAAGAACATAGGTCTATGTTGTAGTTAAGACTATGTGACACCTAATTTAGATTCTTATCTTAACTACAAGTTTACATGGTTTGATTCATTGTCACCTATGCTTTATGACCAAAGTATATGTTACTACTATGCAAGTACACCAGTTTCTATTTTGTAGTTCCAACGTCACATTGCAAGTTCATGCGCTCACCATCCCCTTTTTGTGTATGTAATCACGCTTTAAGCCTCCCCTCTTTCGCATGGCTAAGTTGGGCTTAAAAAGGTTAAGCCCAACATATAAACGAACTTGTCAAACGGGGGTAAATAACGTTGGGCTAAATTAATTAATGAATGAAAATATAAAATAGAAGGGCCCAAATTCAAGTATGGGTTGGGCCCATGATTGGTGTAACCTTTACACCATTAACTTAATAATTGGCCGCAAATATTTACATATAAGAAAATAAAGAAGAAAGACAAAATATGTAAATGTAGAACATACGATGTGTTTAACCCGAGGTTGGATTGAGTTGTGATGTAAACCTGCCCGGAACCGCCCGGCTGTCCAGTAGTCACAACAATACCTATCCAATGTGGGAGGTTAAACATGGAGCCCAATAAGGACCCGAGGTTAGACTGAGTTGTGGCGTAAGACTGCCCGGAACCAACCGGCAACAGGCAGCCACAACAATACCTGTCTAATGTAACACCCCGTATGTTAAATAACTTGTTATAACATAAATCAGAGCAGAATTAAATTTAATATTCTGAATCAGGGGAAACGGGCTGTGCCATTGCGTTCGTCTCGGAAAAATACGTGAAATAGAGTCCGAGTTTTCGTAAATCGGAGTCCGTATGACCAAGTTATGGCCCGTCAAAGTTTCACGAAAAATCAAAAACAAAAACTGCTCATGTTTTGAGGCCCGGGATGAGTTTTGGGCTGTTTTTTTTGGGCCCTAAATGGTTCCTACACTGGACTTCTTCCCCAAGACATGCTTTAAAGGCTAGGATTGGTTCTAGGGTATATCCTATGGTCCTAAAACATCTAACTAATCTATATATACACCCTAATACCCCCCTTATCCTTACCAAAAATAGATCTAAGGCCATTATGCCACCACTTAGAAAATTGGAGAGCCTCCACTAAAAATCCTAAGAGGATTTGCAAGCTAATCTACATCTTCTTCTACTTAATCATTGGGATTTGCTTCATTTAACTTGCTAATCTTGTTTTGGTGAGCTTCTATCCCCTTAATAATCAATTATTGAATTGATTATGATAAGATGTGATAAAGTATGGCTATGTTTATGGATCCATATATTTATGCAAGCTTGATGTAGTGAATATTATGTGTTTTGCAAGTTATATGCCTTATGTCATGCAAGTTTCATAATATGTAATCATGATATTTTTATGCAAGTTGTTTCATGATGTTTATGATGCAAAACACTAAGTGAATATGGATCCATTATGCAAACATGTTATGCAAGTATGTGAGTACTTATGCAAGTCATGTATATGTTTATATGCATGATTAACATCTTATGCAAGTATATGAATGTTTATGCAAGTTATGTATATGTTGAAATGCAAGTTTAACATAATATGCAAGCTATGCAAGTATATGAATGTTTATGCAAGTTATGTATATGTTGAAATGCAAGTTTAACATAATATGCAAGCCTATGCAAGTATGTGAATGTTTATGCAAGTTATGTATATGTTGAAATGCAAGTTTAACATAATATGCAAGCTATGCAAGTATGTGAATGTTTATGCAAGTTATGTATATGTTGAAATGCAAGTTTAACATAATATGCAAGCTATGCAAGTATATGAATGTTTATGCAAGTTATGTATATGTTGAAATGCAAGTTTAACATAATATGCAAGCCTATGCAAGTATGTGAATGTTTATGCAAGTTATGTATATGTTGAAATGCAAGTTTAACATAATATGCAAGCTTATGCAAGTATATGAATGTTTATGCAAGTTATGTATATGTTGAAATGCAAGTTTAACATAATATGCAAGCCTATGCAAGTATGTGAATGTTTATGCAAGTTATGTATATGTTGAAATGCAAGTTTAACATGATATGCAAGCTTATGCAAGTATATGAATGCTTATGCAAGTATGTGAGTGCTTATGCAAGTTAAGTATATGCTAAAATGCAAGTTCTACATGTTATGCAAATCACATGTATGATGATATGTAAGTTCATATGCAACATGTTATGCAAATCACATGTTTGATGATATGTAAGTTCATATGCAACATGTTATGTAAGACACATGTTTGATAATATGCAAGTTTGGGTTGAATATAGTTGGGTTAATACATGCTCATATATGCAAGTTGACATCCTCTTAACCCATGATAAAGTTATATGCTAAACCCATGTTATGTGTGGTAAATCTTCCCTTTATTATGTTATGTCATAATGACGATTTACGTGGGGAACGATGAGGTTAATTAATATGTTAATTAAAAGTATGTTGAAATGGGTATGATTAAGTATAAAAAAAAAATTAATTACCATAAGTGGGAATTTACCTATTAAGTTAGGTCTACCCCATGGGAATTTACCTATTGAGTTAGGTCTACCCATGTTATGGAAAATTTGATATTAATTAGGGATAATTAATATGGGGGTGATTAATTAGGTTTAATTAATCAACTAAGACACGAGGTTGGACCCTTTTGTAGCGGAAGTCTGCCCGGAACCGACCGGCCATCCAGCGGCTACAAATGATTGGCCCAATGTGAGAGGTCTTAGTCATAAATTAAATACATGATTAAAGTAAAGACACGAGGTTAGGCCCTTTTGATGACAGAAGTCTGCCCGGAACCAACCGGCATATCCAGCAGTCATAAAAGACGGTCTAATGTGGGAGGTCTTTATGAGGTCATGATCTTAATTAATGAATTAAGAAACACTTAACCATATTAGCATGTAAGTGGGACATGAGGGGTTAAGTGGGTGCCTTGGGGTGGCATGATGAGACTAGTGGGTTGCCTTGGGTGGCAATAGAAAAATACGATTAGAATACTTAACCAAGGTGGAACATGTAATTAAACATGATAAAAGGGTTAAGTAAGTGCCATGGGTGGCATGTGAGAATACGATTAGAATACTTAACCAAGGTGGAACATGTAATTAAACATGATTAAGGGGTTAAGTAAGTGCCATGGGTGGCATGTGGGAATCTAGTGGGTGCCCTAAGTGGCAATTGAAATATGATTAAAGGACTTAGCCAAGATTTATAACATGTAAGAGGACATGGTTAAAGGGTTAAGTGGGATGCACTAGATTAAACGACAAGCTTAAGTAGTAGCTTGTGGGGGCCCATTTCAACCAATATCCCAAACGTATCTTTGTAGGCTCGACTCTAGTCGGGTGACGGGACACGCATATTGGGCTTGACTGTAAGAGGCCAAAACGGGTTAGCGGTGGCAACGCGGGATCAACGGGTTTCATATGCGTGTGTGGACCCGGGCTGGTTGGTAAGTCGTTGTTGCATCGTGTAGATATAAAGCCGTGCACAGTGATATTATATGGTAGCCACTTTGGGGAATGATACACCCCCTTTTGTGGGACCAGCACGGGTATCTACGGTAGGGAGCCGATCGCTTGGGGGTAGTGGGTACACCTAGTAAAAATAGGGGCAGACGGCACCTGTGTAGGGGTACAGGAAACTACCGGGTAAAAATTACTAAGTACACTTAGTGAGATCAACCTTTAAGTAGGAATTACTCTTGGTGGGTAAAACTAGTGTGGTGCAGTGTAGGAATTACCCTTGGTGAATAAGTCTGGTGTGGTGCAGTTAGTAATTATCCTTGGGTGGGTAGATGCGTCTTTACGGTTATCTTAGTTCGTCCTGTGTTCGTGGGCAACTTAGTGTAGTCATTATCCCCAAAGATACCATACCGAGTTCATATCATACCCTAATTACTTTAATAATTGTATTATTAAGGAGATAGGGTTCACTCAGGCTTATGTCTGACCCCCGTTGTTTTTATCTTTTTCCTTCAGGTCCTCAGGTTGGGCCTAGTGCTAGTGGGCTTTGATCAGTTTGCTTTATCTATCTCTTGGAGCTCGGACCGTAGATGTAGAGCTCAGCTTATCTTATCTTTTCTGTTATGGCTATTTGTTATGAGTAGTGGGATTATGTACTTATTTTATTCAGGATGGATATTTTGTACTTGACCCTTGTTATGGTTTTATGATGTAACCAAACATGTTTTACTTTCCGCTGCTATGAGATGATGTTTTAAATATTCAAGTATTACATTATATCTGTCTTGTTGTAATTTTACTGTTCTATACTCACTAAAAATACTCCACCGATGCTATGGCATTCCCTTAGTGAGTGACTATAGCGGGTGTGGGGTGTTACACGTGGTATCAGAGCAAAGGTTACCGAAACAGATAAAATTTTTAGAAAACTATTTTTCTAAAACATTTTTGGAAAAGATATTTTCAAAAACATGTCTTTTAGGAGAAAAGTTTTTGAAAGAAAAGCATAATCCCCGATAGCCATATCTTTATCTCTCGAATTCTCCATTTTGAATCTTTCCCTTTTTCGTCTCAGCATGGCTGAAGATCTTTTTCTTCCGGATAGTGTAGCGGTACCAGTATGGTATAGGAGGTTGTTAGAGGCTAGGGCCGCCGCTGCAGGTCCAGCAAATGTTCCTCCTCCACCCGTTGCACTCGTTTCTCCTCGCACGGATACTTTTGCTATGACTTGTAGGAAGTTTAAGGCTATGGGAGGAAAACCTTTTGTGGGAGCTAGGGATTGGCTTAATGAGACGGAAGAATTGATGGAAATCTTGGAAGTAGAAGAGGGAAAGAAAGTCAGGTTGGCCGCTTGGTTAATGGAAGGAGAGGCCTCGTTCTGGTGGGAGGTCACTAATGAAGAACGCCCGATTGACTCTTGGGTGGATTTCAGGCATAGGTTTGAGGCAAAGTTTCTCTCAAAAGCAGAAGAAAATATGCATAAGGAAGAGAAGGGTATCAATGCTAGTAAAGCACCCGAGAAGAAAGGAGATCAGAAGAGACCTCAACAACAACAACAAAACAAAGGTGGCAAGGGAAAGAAGAGGTGCTTCAATTGTGGGACACTAGGCCACCTAAACAAAGATTGTCGCAAGAAGACTAAGACTGGCTGCTTCCACTGTGGCGAAGCAGGGCATCTGATGAAAAACTGTCCAAAGAAGGAGCAAGGGACGGGGTCTACCTCAGGAGGACTGGTGCAAGCTCATGTGGCACCAGGTCAGGCTAGGGGGCAAGTACAGGCTCTCGCGATTCGGGAAAGAGGTAGAACTACTTCTATTGAAAGTCTAGTTTTTCTGATCGATCATCCTGTCCATACTTTATTTGATTTTGACACATTAAGTTCGTTTATCTCATCATTACTAGTAGAGTCACTGCACTGAGACACCAGTTGGTAGATGATCCCTTAGTTGTTTCAAACCCAATTGGGCTCCATGATGTGTTTGGGTTTGAAAGTTTCTATACTTAGCGTTGGGTTTAGATGTGATGCTTGTTGGGCTTCACGGGCTATGGGTTAGTGGGCATGGACTGGTTATCCAGTAGGGGTGCCGTTCTTGATTTTGAGGGGAGAGTTGTTAGGCTTATGGGCCGCTTGGGTGACACTCTTGAGATCTCTTGTAATCCCATAGAATCTGTTATGCTAAGATATCTAGAATCGCTTGACACGCAGGTCGAGAGTTTGCAATTTATAGGGTGGTCCGGGAATACTCGGATGGGTTTGGAGGAGGTGAAGGGCTTACCTCCGGAACGGGAGATTGACTTCCGAATATGTTTGGTAGACGATGCCAAATCAGTATCTTGGCCAGTGTGCCACAAGGCTCCTCGTGAGGGGAGGGAACTCCATAAGCGAGTAGGCGATTTGCTTGAGAAGGGGTCATAAGACGAAGTATATCGGAGTGGGGCGCTCCAGTAGTTTTTGCGGATGGGTCCCTCAGACTTTGTGTAGGCTAAAGAGAACTAAAGAAACTCACAAAGAAGAATAGATACCCATCGCCGAGGATTAATGATCTCTTTGATCAGTTGGCTGGCGCCTCAGTATTTTTGTAGTAGGACTTAGCCACGGGATTTCATCAGTTGAGAGTGGCTGAGAATAGTATAGAGAAGACTGCCTTGAGGACTCCAGATGATTTCTTTTATGAGTGGCTGGTGATGCCATTGGGTTTGACGAACGCCCCCGCATACTTTGTTGATTTGATGAGAAGGGTGTTCAGGGAGTACCTAAATAAGTTTGTGATGGTCTTTGTAGATGACATCTGGGTCTTTTCTAGGAGCGAAATAAGTTTTCGTATGTGCTCAATAGGCTGAGCAGGGCCAGTATAGGATAAACGACGGGTTTGGAGCGAGACTGGCGAGAACATCCAGAATTGGTCAAGGGCTTAATTATTTAGCCATTTTTACTAGTATCGTCTCACGTAGGTCGTCTGAATTCGAAGGAGGTATCCCTTGGGTGTTTGTCTGATATTGGTTTAGGCCTTTGGGGCTTGCATTTGGGGGATGTCGAATTCGACTAGGGTGGTCTGCGTGGGAGACAGTTGTGATGATTTTTGATGATATTCTGGTGGAGAAGAGCATGCCCTACATCTTAGGGAAGTGTTGGAGACTCTTCGAGCGCATAGTCTTAGGACAGCAAAAGTGGATGGGATCCTTAGCATCCTATGAGTAAGGGTAACATGGTAACGGACACCTTAAGTAGAAAAAGGTTGTCCTTGAGTTCATTGTTCGTTGAACGACGGAGCTTAGAGTTTATTTCTAAGTTTGACTTTAGACCTTCCGTTGACTTTGTACCCGGTTTGCTAGCTTCTTTGGAAGTTAGACCTACTCTTTTGGGGCGGATTGGAGAAGCACAGAGGGGCGACCCACAGTTGGTTGAGTTAGTAGAGAAGCTCATAAGGGGGGAGTCGTCCAGCCATTTGAGTAGGTACACCTTAGAGATAGAGGGTGCTTGCGTAGAGACGGTAGACTTTGTGTACCGCAGGACGAGGGTTTGAGGAAGGCTATTCTTGATGACGCACACCGTTTTAGGATGACCATTCATCCCGGTGGGGGTAAGATGTACCAAGACATGAAGAGGGCTTTCTTCTGGGCCGGTATGAAGAAAGATGTGGCCGAGCATGTCGCTCGATGCTTGGTGTGCCAACGAGTGAAGACGGAGCGAAAGAAACCGGGTGGGTTGCTTCACCCATTGGAGGTTCCGCAATGAAAGTGGGACAGCGTCTCGTTGGATTTTATTGACAGGTTACCCAGATCGAGAAAGAGTAATACAGAAATTTGGGTGGTGGTAGACAGACTTACTAAGAACACCCATTTCATACCTGTGAAGAGTAAGTGGACTGCTCCATGGCTAGCTTTTGTATATCTTCGAGAGATAGTTCGATTGCATCGGGTACCCTCCAGTATAGTGAGTGATCGAGATCCTATCTTCACTAGAGAGTTTTGGAAGAGTTTGCAAAAGGCGGTAGGGACTCAGTTGCGTTTGAGTACCGCATATCATCCTCAGACGGACGGCCAGACCGAGAGGGTGAATCATATTTTAGAAGACCTTTTGAGGCTATGTATCTTGGATTTTGGAGGTACATGGGAGGAGCATCTTCCATTGGTGGAGTTGCCCGACAGACTTAGTGGTGTACATGATGTATTCCATGGGAGGAAGTGCCTACATAAGACCGCAGAGGTGGTAGAGCCAAGTTTGCTTAGAGAAGTGGAAGCAGAGCGTGATGCGACTATTCGACGAGCTCCTACTCGCATCCTTGGGTCAGAGACTAGGAAATTGAGGAATCGAGAGGTTCAGCTAGTCAAAGTGCAATGGGGAGAAGAGGAGAGCAACGCAACTTGGGAGACGGAAGCGAAGATGCGTTCTTTGTATCCATTTCTTTTTGAGAGTATGTCTTTTAACTTCTCCTTTATCGTTTGACTGGTATTTATCTTATCCTTAGTATGTCCTCTCGTTAGTACCTTTGACCTTCAGATAGGATAGTCCTATGGTTGAAACATGTGTTTGAGACATGTTATGTATGATGGATGCAAGTGGATGCAAGTGTTTGCTAGTGGTTGCTCGTGGATGCATATACACACACTCTAGGCACTAGATCGGCTCAATCACTTCATATTGCATATTGCATAAAATTGTGTGTAGGAAGCTATATTTATGGATGTATAATGATTGTGTTATCATATGGATGATGCATTTTGGTGAATGATTGTGCACTCATGTAGATATTGTATGTGTCGATAGGGTTCCCTCGCATACATAATGGATGCATGGCACTATCATGGTTTGCATATGTTCATACATTAGATAGGGAACATATACACACACTTTTTGCATCTGCTCATACATCATTAGAAATTGTTTTAAGGACAATGGATGCCAGTGTTTGATGGTTGAGTAGATGGTTGTTTGGTTGGTAGGATACGTTCTTCTTGACTTAGAGATTTCGGGGACGAAATCCTTTAAGTAGGGGAGAATGTAACACCCCGTATGTTAAATAACTTGTTATAACATAAATCAGAGCAGAATTAAATTTAATATTCTGAATCAGGGGAAACTGGCTGTGCCATTGCGTTCGTCTCGGAAAAATACGCGAAATAGAGTCCGAGTTTTCGTAAATCGGAGTCCGTATGACCAAGTTATGGCCCGTCAAAGTTTCACGAAAAATCAAAAACAAAAACTGCTCATGTTTTGAGGCCCGGGATGAGTTTTGGGCTGTTTTTTTTGGGCCCTAAATGGTTCCTACACTTGACTTCTTCCCCAAGACATGCTTTAAAGGCTAGGATTGGTTCTAGGGTATATCCTATGGTCCTAAAACATCTAACTAATCTATATATACACCCTAATACCCCCCTTATCCTTACCAAAAATAGATCTAAGGCCATTATGCCACCACTTAGAAAATTGGAGAGCCTCCACTAAAAATCCTAAGAGGATTTGCAAACTAATCTACATCTTCTTCTACTTAATCATTGGGATTTGCTTCATTTAACTTGCTAATCTTGTTTTGGTGAGCTTCTATCCCCTTAATAATCAATTATTGAATTGATTATGATAAGATGTGATAAAGTATGGCTATGTTTGTGGATCCATATATTTATGCAAGCTTGATGTAGTGAATATTATGTGTTTTGCAAGTTATATGCCTTATGTCATGCAAGTTTCATAATATGTAATCATGATATTTTTATGCAAGTTGTTTCATGATGTTTATGATGCAAAACACTAAGTGAATATGGATCCATTATGCAAACATGTTATGCAAGTATGTGAGTACTTATGCAAGTCATGTATATGCTTATATGCATGATTAACATCTTATGCAAGTATATGAATGTTTATGCAAGTTATGTATATGTTGAAATGCAAGTTTAACATAATATGCAAGCTATGCAAGTATATGAATGTTTATGCAAGTTATGTATATGTTGAAATGCAAGTTTAACATAATATGCAAGCCTATGCAAGTATGTGAATGTTTATGCAAGTTATGTATATGTTGAAATGCAAGTTTAACATAATATGCAAGCTATGCAAGTATGTGAATGTTTATGCAAGTTATGTATATGTTGAAATGCAAGTTTAACATAATATGCAAGCTATGCAAGTATATGAATGTTTATGCAAGTTATGTATATGTTGAAATGCAAGTTTAACATAATATGCAAGCCTATGCAAGTATGTGAATGTTTATGCAAGTTATGTATATGTTGAAATGCAAGTTTAACATAATATGCAAGCTTATGCAAGTATATGAATGTTTATGCAAGTTATGTATATGTTGAAATGCAAGTTTAACATAATATGCAAGCCTATGCAAGTATGTGAATGTTTATGCAAGTTATGTATATGTTGAAATGCAAGTTTAACATGATATGCAAGCTTATGCAAGTATATGAATGCTTATGCAAGTATGTGAGTGCTTATGCAAGTTAAGTATATGCTAAAATGCAAGTTCTACATGTTATGCAAATCACATGTATGATGATATGTAAGTTCATATGCAACATGTTATGCAAATCACATGTTTGATGATATGTAAGTTCATATGCAACATGTTATGTAAGACACATGTTTGATAATATGCAAGTTTGGGTTGAATATAGTTGGGTTAATACATGCTCATATATGCAAGTTGACATCCTCTTAACCCATGATAAAGTTATATGCTAAACCCATGTTATGTGTGGTAAATCTTCCCTTTATTATGTTATGTCATAATGACGATTTACGTGGGGAACGATGGGGTTAATTAATATGTTAATTAAAAGTATGTTGAAATGGGTATGATTAAGTATAAAAAAAAAAATTAATTACCATAAGTGGGAATTTACCTATTAAGTTAGGTCTACCCCATGGGAATTTACCTATTGAGTTAGGTCTACCCATGTTATGGAAAATTTGATATTAATTAGGGATAATTAATATGGGGGTGATTAATTAGGTTTAATTAATCAACTAAGACACGAGGTTGGACCCTTTTGTAGCGGAAGTCTGCCCGGAACCGACCGGCCATCCAGCGGCTACAAATGATTGGCCCAATGTGAGAGGTCTTAGTCATAAATTAAATACATGATTAAAGTAAAGACACGAGGTTAGGCCCTTTTGATGACAGAAGTCTGCCCGGAACCAACCGGCATATCCAGCAGTCATAAAAGACGGTCTAATGTGGGAGGTCTTTATGAGGTCATGATCTTAATTAATGAATTAAGAAACACTTAACCATATTAGCATGTAAGTGGGACATGAGGGGTTAAGTGGGTGCCTTGGGGTGGCATGATGAGACTAGTGGGTTGCCTTGGGTGGCAATAGAAAAATACGATTAGAATACTTAACCAAGGTGGAACATGTAATTAAACATGATAAAAGGGTTAAGTAAGTGCCATGGGTGGCATGTGAGAATACGATTAGAATACTTAACCAAGGTGGAACATGTAATTAAACATGATTAAGGGGTTAAGTAAGTGCCATGGGTGGCATGTGGGAATCTAGTGGGTGCCCTAAGTGGCAATTGAAATATGATTAAAGGACTTAACCAAGATTTATAACATGTAAGAGGACATGGTTAAAGGGTTAAGTGGGATGCACTAGATTAAACGACAAGCTTAAGTAGTAGCTTGTGGGGGCCCATTTCAACCAATATCCCAAACGTATCTTTGTAGGCTCGACTCTAGTCGGGTGACGGGACACGCATATTGGGCTTGACTGTAAGAGGCCAAAACGGGTTAGCGGTGGCAACGCGGGATCAACGGGTTTCATATGCGTGTGTGGACCCGGGCTGGTTGGTAAGTCGTTGTTGCATCGTGTAGATATAAAGCCGTGCACAGTGATATTATATGGTAGCCACTTTGGGGAATGATACACCCCCTTTTGTGGGACCAGCACGGGTATCTACGGTAGGGAGCCGATCGCTTGGGGGTAGTGGGTACACCTAGTAAAAATAGGGGCAGACGGCACCTGTGTAGGGGTACAGGAAACTACCGGGTAAAAATTACTAAGTACACTTAGTGGGATCAACCTTTAAGTAGAAATTACTCTTGGTGGGTAAAACTAGTGTGGTGCAGTGTAGGAATTACCCTTGGTGAATAAGTCTGGTGTGGTGCAGTTAGTAATTATCCTTGGGTGGGTAGATGCGTCTTTACGGTTATCTTAGTTCGTCCTGTGTTCGTGGGCAACTTAGTGTAGTCATTATCCCCAAAGATACCATACCGAGTTCATATCATACCCTAATTACTTTAATAATTGTATTATTAAGGAGATAGGGTTCACTCAGGCTTATGTCTGACCCCCGTTGTTTTTATCTTTTTCCTTCAGGTCCTCAGGTTGGGCCTAGTGCTAGTGGGCTTTGATCAGTTTGCTTTATCTATCTCTTGGAGCTCGGACCGTAGATGTAGAGCTCAGCTTATCTTATCTTTTCTGTTATGGCTATTTGTTATGAGTAGTGGGATTATGTACTTATTTTATTCAGGATGGATATTTTGTACTTGACCCTTGTTATGGTTTTATGATGTAACCAAACATGTTTTACTTTCCGCTGCTATGAGATGATGTTTTAAATATTCAAGTATTACATTATATCTGTCTTGTTGTAATTTTACTGTTCTATACTCACTAAAAATACTCCACCGATGTTATGGCATTCCCTTAGTGAGTGACTATAGCGGGTGTGGGGTGTTACACGTGGTATCAGAGCAAAGGTTACCGAAACAGATAAAAATTTTAGAAAACTATTTTTCTAAAACATTTTTGGAAAAGATATTTTCAAAAACATGTCTTTTAGGAGAAAAGTTTTTGAAAGAAAAGCATAATCCCCGATAGCCATATCTTTATCTCTCGAATTCTCCATTTTGAATCTTTCCCTTTTTCGTCTCAGCATGGCTGAAGATCTTTTTCTTCCGGATAGTGTAGCGGTACCAGTATGGTATAGGAGGTTGTTAGAGGCTAGGGCCGCCGCTGCAGGTCCAGCAAATGTTCCTCCTCCACCCGTTGCACTCGTTTCTCCTCGCACGGATACTTTTGCTATGACTTGTAGGAAGTTTAAGGCTATGGGAGGAAAACCTTTTGTGGGAGCTAGGGATTGGCTTAATGAGACGGAAGAATTGATGGAAATCTTGGAAGTAGAAGAGGGAAAGAAAGTCAGGTTGGCCGCTTGGTTAATGGAAGGAGAGGCCTCGTTCTGGTGGGAGGTCACTAATGAAGAACGCCCGATTGACTCTTGGGTGGATTTCAGGCATAGGTTTGAGGCAAAGTTTCTCTCAAAAGCAGAAGAAAATATGCATAAGGAAGAGAAGGGTATCAATGCTAGTAAAGCACCCGAGAAGAAAGGAGATCAGAAGAGACCTCAACAACAACAACAAAACAAAGGTGGCAAGGGAAAGAAGAGGTGCTTCAATTGTGGGACACTAGGCCACCTAAACAAAGATTGTCGCAAGAAGACTAAGACTGGCTGCTTCCACTGTGGCGAAGCAGGGCATCTGATGAAAAACTGTCCAAAGAAGGAGCAAGGGACGGGGTCTACCTCAGGAGGACTGGTGCAAGCTCATGTGGCACCAGGTCAGGCTAGGGGGCAAGTACAGGCTCTCGCGATTCGGGAAAGAGGTAGAACTACTTCTATTGAAAGTCTAGTTTTTCTGATCGATCATCCTGTCCATACTTTATTTGATTTTGACACATTAAGTTCGTTTATCTCATCATTACTAGTAGAGTCACTGCACTGAGACACCAGTTGGTAGATGATCCCTTAGTTGTTTCAAACCCAATTGGGCTCCATGATGTGTTTGGGTTTGAAAGTTTCTATACTTAGCGTTGGGTTTAGATGTGATGCTTGTTGGGCTTCACGGGCTATGGGTTAGTGGGCATGGACTGGTTATCCAGTAGGGGTGCCGTTCTTGATTTTGAGGGGAGAGTTGTTAGGCTTATGGGCCGCTTGGGTGACACTCTTGAGATCTCTTGTAATCCCATAGAATCTGTTATGCTAAGATATCTAGAATCGCTTGACACGCAGGTCGAGAGTTTGCAATTTATAGGGTGGTCCGGGAATACTCGGATGGGTTTGGAGGAGGTGAAGGGCTTACCTCCGGAACGGGAGATTGACTTCCGAATATATTTGGTAGACGATGCCAAATCAGTATCTTGGCCAGTGTGCCACAAGGCTCCTCGTGAGGGGAGGGAACTCCATAAGCGAGTAGGCGATTTGCTTGAGAAGGGGTCATAAGACGAAGTATATCGGAGTGGGGCGCTCCAGTAGTTTTTGCGGATGGGTCCCTCAGACTTTGTGTAGGCTAAAGAGAACTAAAGAAACTCACAAAGAAGAATAGATACCCATCGCCGAGGATTAATGATCTCTTTGATCAGTTGGCTGGCGCCTCAGTATTTTTGTAGTAGGACTTAGCCACGGGATTTCATCAGTTGAGAGTGGCTGAGAATAGTATAGAGAAGACTGCCTTGAGGACTCCAGATGATTTCTTTTATGAGTGGCTGGTGATGCCATTGGGTTTGACGAACGCCCCCGCATACTTTGTTGATTTGATGAGAAGGGTGTTCAGGGAGTACCTAAATAAGTTTGTGATGGTCTTTGTAGATGACATCTGGGTCTTTTCTAGGAGCGAAATAAGTTTTCGTATGTGCTCAATAGGCTGAGCAGGGCCAGTATAGGATAAACGACGGGTTTGGAGCGAGACTGGCGAGAACATCCAGAATTGGTCAAGGGCTTAATTATTTAGCCATTTTTACTAGTATCGTCTCACGTAGGTCGTCTGAATTCGAAGGAGGTATCCCTTGGGTGTTTGTCTGATATTGGTTTAGGCCTTTGGGGCTTGCATTTGGGGGATGCCGAATTCGACTAGGGTGGTCTGCGTGGGAGACAGTTGTGATGATTTTGGATGATATTCTGGTGGAGAAGAGCATGCCCTACATCTTAGGGAAGTGTTGGAGACTCTTCGAGCGCATAGTCTTAGGAAAGCAAAAGTGGATGGGATCCTTAGCATCCTATGAGTAAGGGTAACATGGTAACGGACACCTTAAGTAGAAAAAGGTTGTCCTTGAGTTCATTGTTCGTTGAATGACGGAGCTTAGAGTTTATTTCTAAGTTTGACTTTAGACCTTCCGTTGACTTTGTACCCGGTTTGCTAGCTTCTTTGGAAGTTAGACCTACTCTTTTGGGGCGGATTGGAGAAGCACAGAGGGGCGACCCACAGTTGGTTGAGTTAGTAGAGAAGCTCATAAGGGGGGAGTCGTCCAGCCATTTGAGTAGGTACACCTTAGAGATAGAGGGTGCTTGCGTAGAGACGGTAGACTTTGTGTACCGCAGGACGAGGGTTTGAGGAAGGCTATTCTTGATGACGCACACCGTTTTAGGATGACCATTCATCCCGGTGGGGGTAAGATGTACCAAGACATGAAGAGGGCTTTCTTCTGGGCCGGTATGAAGAAAGATGTGGCCGAGCATGTCGCTCGATGCTTGGTGTGCCAACGAGTGAAGACGGAGCGAAAGAAACCGGGTGGGTTGCTTCACCCATTGGAGGTTCCGCAATGAAAGTGGGACAGCGTCTCGTTGGATTTTATTGACAGGTTACCCAGATCGAGAAAGAGTAATACAGGAATTTGGGTGGTGGTAGACAGACTTACTAAGAACACCCATTTCATACCTGTGAAGAGTAAGTGGACTGCTCCATGGCTAGCTTTTGTATATCTTCGAGAGATAGTTCGATTGCATCGGGTACCCTCCAGTATAGTGAGTGATCGAGATCCTATCTTCACTAGAGAGTTTTGGAAGAGTTTGCAAAAGGCGGTAGGGACTCAGTTGCGTTTGAGTACCGCATATCATCCTCAGACGGACGGCCAGACCGAGAGGGTGAATCATATTTTAGAAGACCTTTTGAGGCTATGTATCTTGGATTTTGGAGGTACATGGGAGGAGCATCTTCCATTGGTGGAGTTGCCCGACAGACTTAGTGGTGTACATGATGTATTCCATGGGAGGAAGTGCCTACATAAGACCGCATAGGTGGTAGAGCCAAGTTTGCTTAGAGAAGTGGAAGCAGAGCGTGATGCGACTATTCGACGAGCTCCTACTCGCATCCTTGGGTCAGAGACTAGGAAATTGAGGAATCGAGAGGTTCAGCTAGTCAAAGTGCAATGGGGAGAAGAGGAGAGCAACGCAACTTGGGAGACGGAAGCGAAGATGCGTTCTTTGTATCCATTTCTTTTTGAGAGTATGTCTTTTAACTTCTCCTTTATCGTTTGACTGGTATTTATCTTATCCTTAGTATGTCCTCTCGTTAGTACCTTTGACCTTCAGATAGGATAGTCCTATGGTTGAAACATGTGTTTGAGACATGTTATGTATGATGGATGCAAGTGGATGCAAGTGTTTGCTAGTGGTTGCTCGTGGATGCATATACACACACTCTAGGCACTAGATCGGCTCAATCACTTCATATTGCATATTGCATAAAATTGTGTGTAGGAAGCTATATTTATGGATGTATAATGATTGTGTTATCATATGGATGATGCATTTTGGTGAATGATTGTGCACTCATGTAGATATTGTATGTGTCGATAGGGTTCCCTCGCATACATAATGGATGCATGGCACTATCATGGTTTGCATATGTTCATACATTAGATAGGGAACATATACACACACTTTTTGCATCTGCTCATACATCATTAGAAATTGTTTTAAGGACAATGGATGCCAGTGTTTGATGGTTGAGTAGATGGTTGTTTGGTTGGTAGGATACGTTCTTCTTGACTTAGAGATTTCGGGGACGAAATCCTTTAAGTAGGGGAGAATGTAACACCCCGTATGTTAAATAACTTGTTATAACATAAATCAGAGCAGAATTAAATTTAATATTCTGAATCAGGGGAAACGGGCTGTGCCATTGCGTTCGTCTCGGAAAAATACGCGAAATAGAGTCCGAGTTTTCGTAAATCGGAGTCCGTATGACCAAGTTATGGCCCGTCAAAGTTTCACGAAAAATCAAAAACAAAAACTGCTCATGTTTTGAGGCCCGGGATGAGTTTTGGGCTGTTTTTTTTGGGCCCTAAATGGTTCCTACACTTGACTTCTTCCCCAAGACATGCTTTAAAGGCTAGGATTGGTTCTAGGGTATATCCTATGGTCCTAAAACATCTAACTAATCTATATATACACCCTAATACCCCCCTTATCCTTACCAAAAATAGATCTAAGGCCATTATGCCACCACTTAGAAAATTGGAGAGCCTCCACTAAAAATCCTAAGAGGATTTGCAAACTAATCTACATCTTCTTCTACTTAATCATTGGGATTTGCTTCATTTAACTTGCTAATCTTGTTTTGGTGAGCTTCTATCCCCTTAATAATCAATTATTGAATTGATTATGATAAGATGTTATAAAGTATGGCTATGTTTGTGGATCCATATATTTATGCAAGCTTGATGTAGTGAATATTATGTGTTTTGCAAGTTATATGCCTTATGTCATGCAAGTTTCATAATATGTAATCATGATATTTTTATGCAAGTTGTTTCATGATGTTTATGATGCAAAACACTAAGTGAATATGGATCCATTATGCAAACATGTTATGCAAGTATGTGAGTACTTATGCAAGTCATGTATATGCTTATATGCATGATTAACATCTTATGCAAGTATATGAATGTTTATGCAAGTTATGTATATGTTGAAATGCAAGTTTAACATAATATGCAAGCTATGCAAGTATATGAATGTTTATGCAAGTTATGTATATGTTGAAATGCAAGTTTAACATAATATGCAAGCCTATGCAAGTATGTGAATGTTTATGCAAGTTATGTATATGTTGAAATGCAAGTTTAACATAATATGCAAGCTATGCAAGTATGTGAATGTTTATGCAAGTTATGTATATGTTGAAATGCAAGTTTAACATAATATGCAAGCTATGCAAGTATATGAATGTTTATGCAAGTTATGTATATGTTGAAATGCAAGTTTAACATAATATGCAAGCCTATGCAAGTATGTGAATGTTTATGCAAGTTATGTATATGTTGAAATGCAAGTTTAACATAATATGCAAGCTTATGCAAGTATATGAATGTTTATGCAAGTTATGTATATGTTGAAATGCAAGTTTAACATAATATGCAAGCCTATGCAAGTATGTGAATGTTTATGCAAGTTATGTATATGTTGAAATGCAAGTTTAACATGATATGCAAGCTTATGCAAGTATATGAATGCTTATGCAAGTATGTGAGTGCTTATGCAAGTTAAGTATATGCTAAAATGCAAGTTCTACATGTTATGCAAATCACATGTATGATGATATGTAAGTTCATATGCAACATGTTATGCAAATCACATGTTTGATGATATGTAAGTTCATATGCAACATGTTATGTAAGACACATGTTTGATAATATGCAAGTTTGGGTTGAATATAGTTGGGTTAATACATGCTCATATATGCAAGTTGACATCCTCTTAACCCATGATAAAGTTATATGCTAAACCCATGTTATGTGTGGTAAATCTTCCCTTTATTATGTTATGTCATAATGACGATTTACGTGGGGAACGATGGGGTTAATTAATATGTTAATTAAAAGTATGTTGAAATGGGTATGATTAAGTATAAAAAAAAAATTAATTACCATAAGTGGGAATTTACCTATTAAGTTAGGTCTACCCCATGGGAATTTACCTATTGAGTTAGGTCTACCCATGTTATGGAAAATTTGATATTAATTAGGGATAATTAATATGGGGGTGATTAATTAGGTTTAATTAATCAACTAAGACACGAGGTTGGACCCTTTTGTAGCGGAAGTCTGCCCGGAACCGACCGGCCATCCAGCGGCTACAAATGATTGGCCCAATGTGAGAGGTCTTAGTCATAAATTAAATACATGATTAAAGTAAAGACACGAGGTTAGGCCCTTTTGATGACAGAAGTCTGCCCGGAACCAACCGGCATATCCAGCAGTCATAAAAGACGGTCTAATGTGGGAGGTCTTTATGAGGTCATGATCTTAATTAATGAATTAAGAAACACTTAACCATATTAGCATGTAAGTGGGACATGAGGGGTTAAGTGGGTGCCTTGGGGTGGCATGATGAGACTAGTGGGTTGCCTTGGGTGGCAATAGAAAAATACGATTAGAATACTTAACCAAGGTGGAACATGTAATTAAACATGATAAAAGGGTTAAGTAAGTGCCATGGGTGGCATGTGAGAATACGATTAGAATACTTAACCAAGGTGGAACATGTAATTAAACATGATTAAGGGGTTAAGTAAGTGCCATGGGTGGCATGTGGGAATCTAGTGGGTGCCCTAAGTGGCAATTGAAATATGATTAAAGGACTTAACCAAGATTTATAACATGTAAGAGGACATGGTTAAAGGGTTAAGTGGGATGCACTAGATTAAACGACAAGCTTAAGTAGTAGCTTGTGGGGGCCCATTTCAACCAATATCCCAAACGTATCTTTGTAGGCTCGACTCTAGTCGGGTGACGGGACACGCATATTGGGCTTGACTGTAAGAGGCCAAAACGGGTTAGCGGTGGCAACGCGGGATCAACGGGTTTCATATGCGTGTGTGGACCCGGGCTGGTTGGTAAGTCGTTGTTGCATCGTGTAGATATAAAGCCGTGCACAGTGATATTATATGGTAGCCACTTTGGGGAATGATACACCCCCTTTTGTGGGACCAGCACGGGTATCTACGGTAGGGAGCCGATCGCTTGGGGGTAGTGGGTACACCTAGTAAAAATAGGGGCAGACGGCACCTGTGTAGGGGTACAGGAAACTACCGGGTAAAAATTACTAAGTACACTTAGTGGGATCAACCTTTAAGTAGGAATTACTCTTGGTGGGTAAAACTAGTGTGGTGCAGTGTAGGAATTACCCTTGGTGAATAAGTCTGGTGTGGTGCAGTTAGTAATTATCCTTGGGTGGGTAGATGCGTCTTTACGGTTATCTTAGTTCGTCCTGTGTTTGTGGGCAACTTAGTGTAGTCATTATCCCCAAAGATACCATACCGAGTTCATATCATACCCTAATTACTTTAATAATTGTATTATTAAGGAGATAGGGTTCACTCAGGCTTATGTCTGACCCCCGTTGTTTTTATCTTTTTCCTTCAGGTCCTCAGGTTGGGCCTAGTGCTAGTGGGCTTTGATCAGTTTGCTTTATCTATCTCTTGGAGCTCGGACCGTAGATGTAGAGCTCAGCTTATCTTATCTTTTCTGTTATGGCTATTTGTTATGAGTAGTGGGATCATGTACTTATTTTATTCAGGATGGATATTTTGTACTTGACCCTTGTTATGGTTTTATGATGTAACCAAACATGTTTTACTTTCCGCTGCTATGAGATGGTGTTTTAAATATTCAAGTATTACATTATATCTGTCTTGTTGTAATTTTACTGTTCTATACTCACTAAAAATACTCCACCGATGCTATGGCATTCCCTTAGTGAGTGACTATAGCGGGTGTGGGTTGTTACATCTAATGTGAGAGGTCAGGGCCTTAATAAGACAATTAAGGCTGAGTCAGGATTGTTAGGATTAAGTGAACTAAAGACTTAATCAAAATGGAACATGCTAAACTAAACGGACTGGTGGGGTTAGGTTAGAAAACACTTAACCAACTTAGCATGTTGGCTAGAGATAGAAAACCTAGTAACGGGGGACCCTTTTCAGCAGTAACCCTAGAAGGTGTATCAGGATACCCTGAAACTAGGCAGGGTGGGGCACGATTACTGGGCTGATTGTAAGAGGTCAAATCGACGGCGGTGGTGTAGCAGTGTAGGTTCTAACGGGGTGCGGGCGTGCACACACTCCGGCGCAGAAAAATAAAGCACTGGGCACCAGTAGCATACCTGTGCATTCTAAGGTTGTGTCGGGCCGCTGCCATGGGACTTGATACACCCCATGGTGGGACCAGCATAGGTAACTACAACATCGGGGGCCGTAAGACACATGTAACTATGCGAGTAGGAGCCGATCATCATTGAATGGATCACTTCACCCTGATTATGGGGTGCCAGTTGGGAACTAGTTTATATGGGTTCAGAGATTAACATGGGGTACAATAGTATATTCGACCCTAGACAACTTAACCAAGTTTATAGTGCTTTCCCACTTCTTGATTATACTTATCATACTCAGTTCTTTATTCATAGACAAAATAGTACTAGACTTACTCAGGCTTTATGTCTGACTCTACTTTTCTTTCGTCTTCTTTTCTTCCGTTCCCCCCCAGGTCCACAGGGAGGGAACACTGCAGCTTGACCAGCCTTAACATCCAGCTTGAAGAAGAGAAATGTATTGCTTGGAACTTTCCGTTTTTGAACTATGGCTTTGGACAATCCACTATGGGGCTTTTGCAGTTTATCTATGTTTTATTTATGCTTCTTTAAAATAATGTAATCAAGACAGATTATGAAAGTGTTATGTTATGTTTTTGGAAAAGATGTAAGACAATCATGGTGATGTTGCTGTAACACGTATTTGCTTCATATGAAATAAAAGTTGTTTGTTTTTCCGCTGTTTACAAATATGTGTTCTTATATCTGTCTTGTATATCTGTGACTTATACTATAAAAACCTCCACCAAAAATTAGGGCATTCCCTTTGAGAGTGACCCTAACGGAGGTGGGGTGTTTCACTTGGTATCAGAGCATAGGTTTACCAGATAAGATAAAAAGTTTTGAAAAATTATTTTCAAAAAGGAAATTTTAAAGAAGCATTTTTAAAAGAAAAATATTATTTTATTTTAAAAAGGCAAAGTCCACTCCCCAAAGCCATAGGTACTATCTCTTATCCTTCGTTTTGAATCTATCCTTTTTGTTTCAGCATGTCTGAAGACCTTAACTTGCCGGAAGGGGTGCCAATACCTGGTTGGTTTAGACGGTTCTTAGAAGCAAGGGCCACTCAGCCAGGTCCTACCGTTCCTCCTCCCCCAGCTGCAGGAAATCATCCAGCTGCGGCAGCACCTCTTCCTCCACCTCCTCCGCGGGGAAATACGTTTGCTAAGATATGTAAAGATTTTAAAGCCATGGGAGGGAAGGATTTCCATGGAACTGAGTCCTTCGTGGCAGCTAGGAATTGGCTGAAAGAAACTGAGGACCTATTCATCATCTTTGAGGTAGAGGATAGACAAAAAGTACAATTGGCGGTGTGGCTATTGAAGGGCGAGGCTTCCTACTGGTGGGAAGTCACTAATGCTGAAAGACCGTTGGAGACATGGGAGGACTTTAGGGCAAGGTTTGAGACCAAATTTCTCTCAGATGCGGAAAGAAGTTTGCAGTTGGAAAAATTCTTATTTCTTAAGCAAGGGGACAAGACAGTCAGAGAGTATGTGAATCAGTTCGATGAGCTGGCTAGGTTTGGGCTTGACCTAGTCAACACCCCGCACAAGAAGGCTCTCCGTTTCGTCAAAGGGTTGAATGAGCCATTACACAGTTTGGCCATGACCCATATACCCATGGGGGCCACGTATGAAAGATTGGTGCAAATGGCATTGCTGAATGAAGAAGATAAGGGCAAGAAGGAGACAAAGGCAGAAAGCTCTCAAGGGAAGAAAGAGGGTTTGCAGCCTAAGAAGACAGACTTTAAGAAAGGCGGGAAAGGCAACAAAGAGAAGAGGAAGTGTAATTTCTGTGGCAAAGTGGGGCACTTAGTAAAGGACTGCCGGAAAAAGAAGGCCAAGGAGAATGGTGGGTGCTTTTCTTGCGGTCAGACAGGCCACAGGGCTAAGGACTGCCCAAAGAAACGAGGGCAGGGGCAGGGGGCTGGATCCACCTCAGGGGCACAGGTTCATGTGCTAGAAGCGCCACCTTTGCAACAGCGAGGTACAAATACTTCTGTAGAAAGTGTAGTTTATCTTTATGATCACCCCGTTCGCACTTTATTTGATTCTGGCGCATCACACTCCTTTATCTCGTCTGCTTTAGTAGAATCTTTGCACCTAAAAACTAGTATGGTAGAGGACCCCTTAATTGTTTCAAACCCAATTGGGGGCCCAGCTCATTTGTCTATGATCTGTTTGGATTTGAAAATTTCTATTCTAAGTGTAGAATTTCAATGTAGTGCCTTTGTTTTGGGCTTTTCGGGGTATGGTTTGATTTTGGGTATGGATTGGCTATCCAGTAATGGGGCCATCCTTGATTGTGAGAAAAGGGTTGTTAGGCTCCTAACCCAGCTCGGTAATACTTTGGAAATTTCTTGTAATCCCTCGTATGCGGTTATGCTTAGTTATCTTGAATCGCTAGATGCCTCTGTTGAAAATTTGCAATCAGTTAGAGTGGTCCGGGAATATCCGGATGTCTTCGAAGAGGTGAAGGGCTTGCCTCCGAAGCGGGAAATAGACTTCCGCATATATCTTGTAGATAATGCAAAGCCCGTTGCGTTGCCCGTTAGACACATGGCTCCACGAGAAAGGAAAGAGCTCAGTAAACAGATTAAGGAACTTCTAGAGAAGGGGTTCATTAGGAGGAGCATTTCAGAATGGGACGCTCCAGTGGTGTTCGCTACAAAGGCGGATGGTTCACTCCGTCTATGTGTTGACTATAGGGAGCTCAACAAGCTAACGAAAAAGAATAGGCACCCTCTCCCTAGAATTGACGATTTATTTGACCAGCTTGTAGGAGCGTCTGTTTTCTCCCAACTCGATTTAGCAACTGGTTTTCATCAGCTAAGGGTGGTTGAAGATAGCATCGATAAAACGGCGTTCAGAACCCCAGACGGCTTCTTTGAATGGCTTGTCATGCCTTTCGGCTTGACAAATGCACCTGCTTACTTCGTGGACCTGATGAGTAGGGTATTTAGAGATTTCCTCAACAAATTCGTAGTCGTCTTCGTAGATGATATCCTTATCTTCTCAAAGAGTGAAGAGGAACATGCTCAGCACTTAAGGGCAATCATGGAAACTTTGCGAGTCCATCAACTAAAAGCCAAATTCTCCAAATGCCACTTTTGGAGAGAAGAGGTGAGGTTCCTTGGGCACATAGTATCCAAACAAGGGTTAGCAGTGGACCCTGCTAAGGTAGTGGCGGTACAGGATTGGAAGACACCAAGGAATGCAACTGAGGTCCGAAGCTTTCTAGGACTAGCGGGTTTCTATCGTAAATTCATAAGGGATTTTGCGAAAATCTCAGCTCCGCTCACGAAATTGACCAAGAAGAATCTAGTGTTCAATTGGGACTTGGATTGCGAGTTTGCTTTCCAACGACTGAAAAGGGCTCTTTCAACAGACCCAGTTTTGACGCTGCCAGATGGGAGCAAGATGTTCACTGTTTATACGGATGCATGTGGGACAGGGCTAGGCGTCGTCTTAATGCAAGAAGGAAGGGTAGTAGCTTATGGCGGGAGACAGTTGAAGGTGCACGAAAAGAACTACCCGACCCACGATCTTGAGTTAGCCGCCATCGTCTTTGCACTCAAGTCTTGGCGACACTATCTCCTAGGTGAGAAGTTCGAACTTTACACTGACCATAAATCGTTGAAATATCTTTTCTCGCAGAAGGATCTCAACTTGAGGCAACAAAGGTGGATGGAGTTTCTTGCCTCGTACGATTTCGAAATCTCCTACACTCCGGGCAAAGGCAACGTAGTGGCAGACGCGTTGAGCCGAAAGAAATTGACCCTAAGCCCGTTGTTTGTAGAAAGACAAAGCCTAGAGTTTATAGCCAGCTTCGACTTTAGGCCTTCCTCCGATTTTGTACCAGGCTTGCTAGCATCTCTCGAAGTGCGCCCAACTTTAATAGATTCAGTAGGGACAGCACAACGCGAAGACCCTCAGCTTGTGGAAATAATTGATAGGCTAATTAGGGGTGAGACTTCAAGTCACCTCAACAGATACTCCATCGACGATAAGGGTTTGCTAAGGCGAGACGGAAGACTATGCGTCCCACAAACAAAAGATTTAGTAAAGAAGGTTCTCGAGGAAGCACATCACTCCAAGATGACGATACACCCAGGCGGAGATAAAATGTACAAAGACATAAAAAGGACTTTCTTCTGGAACGGCATGAAAAAGGACGTGGCAGAGTTCGTTTCTAAGTGTATGGTGTGCCAACAGGTTAAGGCGGAACAGAAAAAGCCTGGCGGACTGCTACATCCTCTGGAGGTCCCGCAGTGGAAGTGGGATAGCATCTCAATGGACTTCATCGATGGGCTGCCTAGGTCTAGGAGAGGCAACACTAGCATTTGGGTAATAGTGGATAGGCTTACTAAAAGCGCCCACTTTTTACCTGTCAAAAATAAAAGAACTGCCTCATCCCTAGCATCACTTTACCTTAAGGAAATTGTTCGACTGCATGGAATACCATCTAGCATTGTTAGTGACCGAGACCCCATCTTCACCAGCGAGTTTTGGCGGAGTCTGCAAGAAGCAGTAGGAACGCAGTTATGCTTGAGCACGGCCTATCATCCCCAAACCGACGGCCAAACAGAGAGAGTGAACAGAGTTTTGGAAGACCTTTTAAGACTATGCGTCCTCGACTTCGGAGGGACATGGGAAGACCACCTTCCTTTGGTGGAATTTGCCTACAACAACAGCTATCAAGCAACCATCGGAATGGCGCCCTTCGAAGCTTTATATGGAAGACCGTGCCGATCACCCACTTGTTGGTGGGAGTCTACTGATAAGCTCATACTTGGACCAGATATGATCCGAGAGACTTCAGAGAAAGTAGACTTAATACGAAGAAGGATGAAGATGGCCCAAGACAGACAAAAGTCCTACGCCGACAAGAGAAGGGCCGACCTTGAATTTGAGGTTGGAGACAGAGTTTTTCTCAAGGTATCACCGCTAAGAAACGTTGTTCGTTTTGGAACCACAGGAAAGCTTGCACCAAGGTTCGTAGGGCCATTCCCTATCATCGAGAAAATTGGGAAAATGGCCTATAGATTAGAGCTACCCGAGAAGTTGGCTGGAGTCCACAACGTTTTTCACGTTTCACATCTCCGAAAATGTCTACATGAGTCAGCCGAGGTGGTAGAGCCAAATATCCTCGAAGAGGTCGAAGTGGAACGCGAAGCAACCATAAGAAAAGTTCCAACCCGCATATTAGGAACGGAAGTGAAGAAGCTACGCAACCGCGAAGTCAAGCTCGTCAAAGTTCAGTGGAGCGACACCGAGGGAGACGCGACTTGGGAAACTGAAGCTAAAATGCGCACTGCCTACCCTTTTCTGTTCGAGGGTACATCCTTGATCTTTCTTTTTCCTTAAGTTGCGCTTTTATCTATCTTTTTAGGTTTATTTCCTCGACCTTGTCTTTTAGAAACCCTTTGGATGGAAACATGTAATTGAAACATGTTATGTATGATGGTTGCAAGTGGTTGCAAGTGATTGCTAGTGGTTGCATATACACACACAATCTAGGTTTTAGATCGGCTCAGTCACTTCATAATTGCATATGCATATATGTTTGCATTCGTATATGGTTGAACTTTAATGTGTTGTCATATGGATGTTGCATTTGTATTGAATGATTGAGCACTCATGTAGAATCATGAATAGGAAAATTTGCATACATAATGGATTCATGGCACTTACATAATTCGCATTAAGGAGGTCAACTGAATCAGTAGACCGCCTGATTTTGCATTAGATAAGTACATGTATACACACACACTTTGCATATGATCATGAAGCATTAGAAGTCTTTTAAGGACAATGGATGCTTGTGTTTGATGGATGAGTAGATGGATGATTGGATGTTAGGATATACATTCCTCCTAACTTGAAGATTTCGGGGACGAAATCCTTTTAAGTGGGGGAGAATGTAACACCCCGCGAATCCTATAACTATGAAATTCACAAATTAAAGTATAATTAATTTGAAATCAAAGAACTAAGGGAAACGGGATACGCCATTGCGTTCGTCTCGGAAAAATACGCGAAATAGAGTCCGAGTTTTCGAAAAACGGAGTCCGTATGAAGAAGATGTGGCCTTCGGAAGTTTTTAAATTAAATTTAAAATTCAAACAGAATAAAATTAAATATTCCGAAGTGGGGCCCAATGGGCCAGGGCGGAAAAAGACCCGCCTGACGCACCCAGGTCGACTGGGCTGTCGACCTGGTCTAACCAGGTCGACAGGCCTGTCGACAGGGCTGTCGACAGGGGTGTCGACCTGGTCCAGAGCCAGGTCGAGCCCAGTCTAACCTGGCTGGCCAGGTCTGTGTTTGGCCGATTTTCTGTGGTCTGCTTTGTCATTAGGGCTAGGTGGCAAGCTCTAATTGGTCTCTCTTTAGAATGAATGGCTACGATCAATCCAGGCAACATCGATGGCTCTAATCAATTCATAACTCCTATAAAAAGGACCCTAGACTAAACCCTAATCTATTCATTCAAAAATAAGAACAAAGCCGCCATGTTGCTGGGGAGCGTCTAGGAAGTAGCCACCAAATTGGAGAGAAGATTAGGAGGAAAATTCTAAAGCCTAAAGCAATTCAAGCAAATCAAATCAACGCCTACGTCAAAAGGAGTCGCATCTCTAAATTCCTAAATTAGAGAATTCGCCGCAACGATTGTAAGTAGAGTATTATTTTGGTATGAACAAATAATTGTGTTGATATGTATACTTGATTTGTGGTGATAAAATAATTCATATTTGTGCGTTGGAATATTGTATACGTTTGGATATTCTTGAATTATGTTATTCATTATGAAAAACTACATGCGGTAGTTTTATGCAAGTATGACGTTTGGATATTCGCAAAATATGTAATTTATGTTGAAGCTACATGTATGTAGTTGTTAAATTGAAAATCATGCAAGTTTGGGGTTTTGCTATTATGCCATCATAATATGTATTTTTATACAAAAATCATTTTTGTGAGTAATTGGAATAAGTTTGGGTAATTATAATCCATATGAAATTATGTTGAGAATTTGGCATCATGTATTAAGCCATGCTTTTGTACTAGAACACCTATTTGCAAACTTATGAATATGACTAGGCTATGATTGATAATTTGCATAATTGAAATTGTCAAAAAGAATTATATGATGACATATGTGGTACATAGCTAGGTTAGGTTCAAAAATCCCTTTTTGCAAGTTTGCATGACTAAAGTAAAAATCATGATTTCATGTTAGAAATATTTATGCCATGGTTATGTGAACAAATACTTATGCCATGCTTATGTTAGAAATATTTATGCATAAGTATATTTGTACCATCGTTATGTGATTAGACTTAAATCATGATCAAGTTGAACTATGCTTTTGTATTAGTAACAAAAGTAACCCCCTTTGTAAACATGTAGAAACCTTATGAACATGATTTGCTTATGTTTGACATTATGCCTAAATAAGAACATAGGTCTATGTTGTAGTTAAGACTATGTGACACCTAATTTAGATTCTTATCTTAACTACAAGTTTACATGGTTTGATTCATTGTCACCTATGCTTTATGACCAAAGTATATGTTACTACTATGCAAGTACACCAGTTTCTATTTTGTAGTTCCAACGTCACATTGCAAGTTCATGCGCTCACCATCCCCTTTTTGTGTATGTAATCACGCTTTAAGCCTCCCCTCTTTCGCATGGCTAAGTTGGGCTTAAAAAGGTTAAGCCCAACATATAAACGAACTTGTCAAACGGGGGTAAATAACGTTGGGCTAAATTAATTAATGAATGAAAATATAAAATAGAAGGGCCCAAATTCAAGTATGGGTTGGGCCCATGATTGGTGTAACCTTTACACCATTAACTTAATAATTGGCCGCAAATATTTACATATAAGAAAATAAAGAAGAAAGACAAAATATGTAAATGTAGAACATACGATGTGTTTAACCCGAGGTTGGATTGAGTTGTGATGTAAACCTGCCCGGAACCGCCCGGCTGTCCAGTAGTCACAACAATACCTATCCAATGTGGGAGGTTAAACATGGAGCCCAATAAGGACCCGAGGTTAGACTGAGTTGTGGCGTAAGACTGCCCGGAACCAACCGGCAACAGGCAGCCACAACAATACCTGTCTAATGTGAGAGGTCAGGGCCTTAATAAGACAATTAAGGCTGAGTCAGGATTGTTAGGATTAAGTGAACTAAAGACTTAATCAAAATGGAACATGCTAAACTAAACGGACTGGTGGGGTTAGGTTAGAAAACACTTAACCAACTTAGCATGTTGGCTAGAGATAGAAAACCTAGTAACGGGGGACCCTTTTCAGCAGTAACCCTAGAAGGTGTATCAGGATACCCTGAAACTAGGCAGGGTGGGGCACGATTACTGGGCTGATTGTAAGAGGTCAAATCGACGGCGGTGGTGTAGCAGTGTAGGTTCTAACGGGGTGCGGGCGTGCACACACTCCGGCGCAGAAAAATAAAGCACTGGGCACCAGTAGCATACCTGTGCATTCTAAGATTGTGTCGGGCCGCTGCCATGGGACTTGATACACCCCATGGTGGGACCAACATAGGTAACTACAACATCGGGGGCCGTAAGACACATGTAACTATGCGAGTAGGAGCCGATCATCATTGAATGGATCACTTCACCCTGATTATGGGGTGCCAGTTGGGAACTAGTTTATATGGGTTCAGAGATTAACATGGGGTACAATAGTATATTCGACCCTAGACAACTTAACCAAGTTTATAGTGCTTTCCCACTTCTTGATTATACTTATCATACTCAGTTCTTTATTCATAGACAAAATAGTACTAGACTTACTCAGGCTTTATGTCTGACTCTACTTTTCTTTCGTCTTCTTTTCTTCCGTTCCCCCCCAGGTCCACAGGGAGGGAACACTGCAGCTTGACCAGCCTTAACATCCAGCTTGAAGAAGAGAAATGTATTGCTTGGAACTTTCCGTTTTTGAACTATGGCTTTGGACAATCCACTATGGGGCTTTTGCAGTTTATCTATGTTTTATTTATGCTTCTTTAAAATAATGTAATCAAGACAGATTATGAAAGTGTTATGTTTTTGGAAAAGATGTAAGACAATCATGGTGATGTTGCTGTAACACGTATTTGCTTCATATGAAATAAAAGTTGTTTGTTTTTCCGCTGTTTACAAATATGTGTTCTTATATCTGTCTTGTATATCTGTGACTTATACTATAAAAACCTCCACCAAAAATTAGGGCATTCCCTTTGAGAGTGACCCTAACGGAGGTGGGGTGTTTCATTCGTTATCGTAATTCAATTCTAAACTGAATTATATATTTTGAATTTTCCAATTCACACCATATCGCCATTTCAGCCAATTCTGATTATTTCAGAATTTAAATATATTATTTAATTATTATTTTAATTAAATATTCACTATTATTTAATTCAACGACCATTTGAATTCTAAACCACTATTTATGTAATTAAATAAGTTAATTATATATCGCAAAAATACGGGTCATTACATTCTTCCCCACTTACAATAATTTCGTCCTCGAAATTGCTAAGGTAGAAAACAAACCCTATCGACTGGCCAGACTTATTTGTTCACTTCTCAACTTCAGTTTCCACTGGACTAATTTAATTTTTAATTAAATTATTAATTCAATTCTATTAACGGATATTTTCAAAAATCCTCAAAATTTTCTAACACCTTAACTTTTCGAAAAATTTCACCATAACCTCATTTGTACAGCTTACTCGGTACAATCACAAATCGCCTCTCTAGGCCTTCTGCAACCCAAAAGAAAATCAAAAAGCCAAGCGGCTTGCCAATTCGGCTCATAAATCTCATCAAACTCATACGAAAATAAACGTGTACCTTTTTGTCGGGCATATCATTATATTTTCCGCACTTGATTCCAATCAATATCTTCTCGACATATATTCAATCATTCCAATTGATCTCCAATCAATCTCAGTCAATCAATCTCAACACAATTACTCGCTCATATCCAAGCCAAATTTCATCCTTAACTCAAGTTTTCAAATTCTTGATTTCAAACTCTTATCAATCCAACTTACTTGATATCATTCCAATATAATTCCATATTATATTTAACCTTGTCTAAGTTTAATTCAAATTTATTTATTCACTTTCAATATTTTTAATCCATTTAACTTCATAAGTTAAATTTTAATTCCAGAATTTTAATTCCTGGGTTTATTTCAAATCAATTTTAAATCATAACACCAATTAAAACCTTTGAATTTCTAAACAACTTGTTTCCTCAAAACAATTTGAAAACAAAACCTTTGGTAGTAATCTGCCACTTAGAAACTCAAAAATCACACCGTCGATGTATCGATCCATCCTCGGAATTATCTTCCAGTCATCAAGGTGAGTTCAATACTATATCTATTCCAAATTGAAAAACATTTTCAAAATCTCCCAGGAACTTAAAATTTCCTTATTTTAATTCCAAATTCTGATTTAAATTCAGATTTAATTCAAATTCGATTTCATATATTTCACTTATATGAATTCTGATTGGTCATTTACATAACCATTTCACTTTTTATAATCTTACTCGATTATAATAACAACCAATATATCCAATATATTATAATCATTCAAATATAAATCCTTTATATCTAAATATAATTGGGGTTAAATTATTTCATTTATCCACTTTTCAAAACATACCATGACGGTTCATCGTATTCAAGTGTTTAGTAACCCCTATCGATACAGTGGATCAAACTGATTGAACAGAAATTCATAAGCCACTCAATCAATAAATCTCCATAATATAAAACAATTTTATATTGAATAACAAATATGTTCACTCGTGTATATACACTCAAACTCAATCTAGGGTATTACTAACCCTATCCCTACCGAGTCACGCCACAAAGCCAAGGTAATTACTTAACCTTAAGCTCTGATACCAACTATAATGACCCGAAAATTTGCGACCTTGATTATCCGATATACAACACATATCGAACATCAAGAGTCGAAAATTACCGGATGGTAAATAAAAGAAATTAGAAGGTGAGAATAGATAAGATAGAAACTTAGAATAGAAGAAGAAGAAGAACCTACAACATCAGAGTAAACATGAATCTCACAGAGGGACGAATAAAATATAACATAACTTTGAAATAAAAGATTGTACTTGAATATACATATCATTATCAAGTACAGCACTTACAACACAACGGATTAACAATTGCTATATAAACTCCTGAAGCATCCTGCTCCAGCTCTTCAAGTATTTGTAAATCCCGACTACTTGACTGCCCATACAAAATTGGGCACCCAAGAGTTTAGGGAAAACAAAATAAACTCCGGGTCAGTCACCACCTAACGAAAAGCGAGAACCCCCTATCATGCGACACATGCACTAAGCACGCAACCTGGACTGGTATGAGTAAAACAGTTTAAAACAGTTCGAGCAATAAAACGATATCTCATAAGACCAAGCCGTATAACGGAATGGGTTTTTCCCTTATGAGAATCCAAATTAATCTTTATATCGAAATCCTTGATATTATAATAATGTCTATCAACCACAATATAATAATCATCTAGCAGAAACGCTTCCATCTCACGTTCTACATATATAGTATACAATCAAAACCGCAAACACGTATTGGGTAAATGGATTTCCAACTATGATGAGGTATGGAACCACCTTTCGCTAGTGTACCTCTAGAGAGGAATACACTGGGTTCAACAAGAACATCTTGCAACCCGGCCACACATGACCGACCACTCATTTTGCTTAAGTGTGTCGAATGTATATCACCAATGGTTGGGATCAGCAACCGTTTCCCAAATGGGACAACATCAACAATAGATTTTTAGAAGTAAATGAAACTCTAGATCAGGTGATTATACACCCTAATAGGTGCGACCAACATAGCCATGCTGCCTGCCCGATTTCTGTCATTTACCGGATGTGAGGCTAGAAGCTACGCTTATCTTTTTTTCATGTCACATCTTCATTCACTTAGAATGTCACATCGTCATACCCGCCAAATCACAAATTGATTTCCCCAAAAATAACACGGGTATACAGCTAAGAGAAATGAATTCCTCTGCCACTAAACGTGAATATGTTTGAAGAGATCAACTTACGCAATCTATCAGATATACCCTGTCAGATCTTCATCCATACAAGTTGTCATGGGACTGGACAAACCGAAGGCACTATTCAGTACATCCATCTTAGGCACTGTTATCTAAGGATTTATACAACAGCCCTTGCACTTTACTCCGTCTTCAATTATCTTTGGCATATATGATTCGCAACGCTTATGCCAATACAGAGTGGTTCTTTGGATAATAATCCAACTGGTCTCTCCATATTAACAATGTTAAAATGGTCAAAACTTCGATAGTCTGTGATTTAACCATCAAAGAAAAACAGGTGTGCAAACAACGATATTATTTCCAGATGGAAATTATATCGATCAATCATCATCCAACATTTATCTCTTTAATTCATAAATTTACTTATCTCCTGTTTCCATATATTCAACATTTCTTATTTTCTCTTTTATCAGAAAACATTTTTGATTCTTGTTTGGAAAACATTTCCAAAACTCCTTCACGATCAAACCTTACCATTCCTTAGTTAAGAAGGAAGTCAATCAAGTTGGGGTATAATTACCTCTCCGACCTTAACTGAACAACGTTTTAACCTCGAAATGGTCAATGTTTATCTTTAATCTTTAACAAACTTCCTTACGTAACTTTCGGATTCTATTTACGAATCCACTTCTTTATTGAAAACATTGGTTATAATGATAACGTTATAATCCTTACTTTCGAAATATCTAACTTCCATTTTAACTTTTATTCTTTAATGGGAATAAACAATTAAACACCTGATTTATAAATAAATAAATCTTGATTTAACCACCGGAAAGTATAACTACTTTCCCGAATTCGATATAATCGAAATCGATGATTAACTCTCTTTCGAGAAATCTCTATTGGATTAACTCTTCTTCGAATAACCTATATTCGGTTATCTCTCTTCGAATAACTTAATTCGAATAACTCATTTCGAATAAATTATACTCGATTAAGTCCTCTTTCGAATAAACTGTATTCGATCTCTTCCTTTCGAATACGCTATATTCGAAAATCTCCTCTCGAATAACTTATATTCGTTAATTCTCTCTTTTCGAATAACTAAATTCGATTAACTCCTTTAGATTTAAACTATAATCGATAACTCAATTTCGATTAAACTAACAACGACTAACTCCTTTCGGTTAAACTATAATCGATAACTCCCTTCGATTAAACTAACATCGACTAACTCTTTTCGATTGAACTAACATCGAGTAACTCCTTTTGATTAAACCATAATCGATTAACTCCTTTCGATTAAACTATAATCGATAACTCCCTTATTCGACCAACTCTAATCGATTTATTCTAATTCGATTAACTCTATTTAAATTCTCTATTTGGTTAATTCTAACTCTAACTGGTTAACTCTAATTGATTAACTCTGACTGATCAACCCTATTGATTAACTCTGACTGGTCAACTCTAAGTGATTAACTCTGACTGGTCATCCCTACTGATTAACCCTAACTGGTTAACTCTATTGAATAACTCTGACTGGTCAACCCTAACTGATTAACCCTGACTGGTCTACCCTAACTGATTAACTCTGACTGGTCAACCCTAACTGATTAATTCTGACTGGTCAACCCTAACTAGTTAACTCACTTCGAATAACTCCTATTGAGTTTACTCCTTTGATTTATTCCTTTTCTATTTGTTTACTTAGCAAGTAACTATTCCCTTTTCAATTCTACTTATTTAACCAATAAATAATTCTTTTCTCTTTTCTATTTATTTAACAAATAAATATTTCTTTTATCTTTTCTATTTACTTAACAAATAAATATCCCTTTTACTTTTATTTATTTTCTATAAATAAATGATCCTTTTTTTTATACTTTTATTTATCCTCTAAATAAATAATCCCTTTTATACTTCTATTTATTATCCCACTAAATATTCCTTATATGATTTTATTTATTTTCCCCATAAATATTCCTCTTTATAAAATCCTTTAATTTTATAAATAAATTCCCTTTTTATAAAATCCCTTGATTCATAAATAATTTCTCTTTATATAATTCTAATTCATTTTTATAAACAAATATCCCTTTTATAAAATCCTTTGATTTTATAAATAAATTTCCTTTATCTTTCAGCTTATTTTCTAAATAAATATCTCATTTAACATTATATTTATTTAACCGATAAATAAATATTTCCCTTTATCTAATTGTAAATGTTTTACAAATATTTTCTTTTCGATTCCAATTGTAAATGTTTTACAAATGTTTTCCTTTTTATTTCTAATTGTAATTGTTTTACAAATATTTTCTCTTTCTATTTTATTTGACAAATATTCCTCTTTCTGTTTGTTTAACAAATATTTCCTTTTATATTTGTTTTACAAATATTTTTCCTTTATATTTGTTTTACAAATATTTTCTCTTTTTAACTCTTTTGATTTTACAATTTATTTCCTTTTAAAAAATCCTTTTCCCTTATACATATATAAAATCCATTGATTTTATATAATAAATTATTTTCAAAATATAATCTGAAAAACCCCTTTTTACATCCCAGTATTTCTCACGGTATTTAAAATACCATATCATAATGATCGATATCATTTAAACACACATCATCATCATCATCATATTTCATCACATCATATAACACAATATATGAACAGAACATATTATAAATATTGAGGAGTCCAGTTGGACCCCTCCAACCTGTTTCCCTGCATCACAGATGTTAAACAATATAATAACATCGATTTCACTTCGATACGAAATATTATGATAAACAGAATCGATATTCGATATATATAAATATCGTTATCTATAATTTCAACTAATACATACGCAATTCAATCAAACAGTCAGCATACAACAATCAATCATCATTTATCAGTTTTAAATTTACGTTATAAAAATAGAACTATTAAGAGTTGGTGAGTTTTACTCACATTGGCAGTTCATCGTTAAAGAACGATAAACTGTTTGTTTGATTTGAATCAAACAATTTTTTCTCCATAAATTCAAACAAGCTCCAATCCACACCCTATCAGTTCCATTATGGAGCTCTCGTCCATACGGTCCTAACGGATCCAACCGTTCGAAATTCTGATCATGTATGTAGAAGATATACGATTCATAAGTTGGTACTATTATAAAATGAAAATAAATGAATTTCCTTTTTTAAAAACACTTGGGCTTTAACCTTTATTTTCGGCCCAACACCTCTTCAACAAAGCCCAGACCGCATAACTACTTCTCCCCCAAAATCGAAAATACTATGACCTCCTCAAACACACAGTAGCCATTTCCCATTCCTTTAGCCTCCACCGTTCCTTGCTTTTGTAATGAAAACCCAAACAAACATGACCATGATCCTTCTCTTCCCGAGTACTTCACCTTTATTACCATCACATTGGGTTCGCCACCTCCCTTCGAAGTCCGACTTCGACCTTCCAATAGCCCCTCAACCTGACGTGGTACCCAAATTTATACCGTACTTCATCAAACACTTACAAGTGATGCTCCTCTTCGCCCCGAGTTCGAGTATCAACTCGAATTACACCATCACCTCACTGAATCCCTCAAATTCCCAACCCTAAATAAAAGAAAAACGACGCCGTGATTTTTCCAGTGAGGAAAAAAACCACCGAACCCTGTACTATACACATAGAATTGAAGAGAAAAGCATGGTGAATCCAAATACATATGTATGATGATTTATAGGATTTTAGTTGGTTTTCTTTTGATTTTCGAAGGATGAGCATTTGCTGTAAAAACTAACGGCGCAGAAAAATGAACTTTGACCAAAAAGAAAATTGAGTTTAGGGTTTAAGGGGAGTAAAAGGTATTATACAGGATTTATTTAATAATTTAATAATCGATTATTAATTTCTTTTTAAGCAAACGCTATATATATTCGTCCTCTAAAACTCCTGTGACCACATACAATACCCGAAAATCACGAAAATGGACATGCAGCTATAGCTCGACATTACGGTCCCAATGAAACTGGTTTCGTCGAATTCTGACTCCGTTTGCTCATACAGCGTATTTTTAACTGTCAAAATACTGACTGTTTTTCACTCTAAAAATCCATACGGCCACACAGTGACTAAAAATCATGAAACTTGTAATCTAACAAAAATTTAACATTGCGGATCCAACAAAATAGTTTCGTCAAATTTCGAGGTCTTTGCAAAACTGGTTATTTTTAAAGCCCTAAGTAACTCTTTTAAATATTTAAATATAATTAAATTAAATATTTATGAATAAATATTATCGTATATGTTCACAACAGAATATCATACAACTCTAGAATATTCCTATATGAATTTCCAGCTCGATATTTCAAATCCCGATTAAATCGGTATTCGATTTATAATGAAATCCCTTTTATAAATATAATTAAATATTTATAAATTATAAAGGAATTCCACAGCGAATTTTCTAAAATTTGATTTGGACGTAAATCAAAATCTACACGACGAAATCTCGAATTTTCTCTTCCACTAGAAAAATATACTTCACCAACTCCTAACGTTTCTTGTTTCACAGAAATCCGGCTTAAAACGAATCCTGTACATTCAGTTGAAGTTCAAATCGCTAAATCGAACTGCCACGCCATTTCAAGCTCGATTTTAATTATAATATAATTATACGTTCAACCATCATTAATTAAATATATTCATTATTGTAATTCAATTCTAAACCGAATTATATATTTTGAATTTTCCAATTCACACCATATCGCTATTTCAGCCAATTCTGATTATTTCAGAATTTAAATATATTATTTAATTATTATTTTAATTAAATATTCACTATTATTTAATTCAACGACCATTTGAATTCTAAACCACTATTTATATAATTAAATAAGTTAATTATATATCGCAAAAATACGGGTCATTACACATGTCCTACTGTCTTAGAATTTTGTCCATGTAATTCAGTTGTCTTTTAATTATGGAACCCACTATTTTACATGATGATGTTGCGTTGTATGTCCTATGCATGACTGGGTTTCATTAGGCCTTGCCTTTCATTAGTCACCAAATCTGTTGTGAACAAAGAACGAAATACTTGCGCATAAATGAGCCGTTATTTTAATATGCTTTGATTCCGTCCAAGACCACCCATGCGTTGCAATATTAACCTCGGTCAATTTCTATCTTACGGTTAGCATAGTTAATTTACACTTAGACTGTTCCTTGTATGCCATATATGCATTTATGACCGCTGTGTGCTTTTATTTTGGTTATGTCATCACCATCAATGCACGCTGCCTGCATTAACCAGTGAGACGAATTCCTATATTGGGCCATTTATAACCTGTTTGTGTGTGCGACTTGTTATTGCACAAGATTTTGCGAATTTTTCTTGTACCGTATGTAATTGCAAACATTGTACCACTTATGCTTGTCACTTGCTACAAATGCCTCTCGTAGGCTGTCTTATTTATGTTTATTTTCGACAGTTCAATGGTAGGTATTCTCAAATTATATAAATAAATTGATGGGGTTAAACAATTATATTTATGTGTTTATCGAAGTTTGCTAACTTGAAATAAGTTTAATCCTGACTCGGTTGTTTTGTATTTTTGCATGGAACGCTCGGGCCAGACCCTAAGTGTTCCAGATTTAAAGATTTTCTGATCGCAAACTGGAGAGGAATGTGAAGTCACGTACGCGCGCAAGCCCGACTAAAAGTATAAAGCTTTATTTTTAAAAATCATGACATATTTTCTTCCGCGGTATAAAAATGTTTGTAAACTCTGATATGTATATGAAATTTATTCCGCTGCAAATATTTGTACTCTATGATTCTGTGTAAATTATGTTTAACGAGCTCTCGTTTTGAACGTTCTGAGTTGGTTTAATTACCGACTTGGAGCGATCAAAATGGCAGGTCGTTACATTTTCCTAACTACTAACTTCTGCACTCTCTTCCTTTTCGTGATTATTATCTACACCCGAAGCATGCTTCCTCCTTTTTATTTATCTGGGAGGTCTGCCAACCTTCCTACAGCTCTATGTTCGAATTGCTGGAACCTTTTCTGAGAACATGGCAGTCTATATCAAAAAAAAAAAATGGTTTTCCTACCTCCACCTGGATCGATGTGTTTTTATAAACTAATAGCTTGGCGGAGTTAAGCTCATAAATTCGTGTGCGTGTCCATGTACTGCATCAGTATGTCTCATAACATGTCGTCGTCTCTAAATCCACGCTTAGTGAGCATCGCTCTCACGATTAATATTCATAGCTAGAAAATTGACGTCATATGAAATGATAATGATATTAATTTTATTTTGTGCTTGTTTGGTTGATAACTTCTTGAATTGTTGGTTTAAAATTATTTGATTGGTTAACTGTTGATTTCATGAATCCTAGTTGTTAAGTTGCTAGTCATAATCTTATCAATTGTTAGTTGAAAACAGTGTTAATAATTGATTGTTAAAATTTTGAATTATTGATTAAATCATATGAAATGTAGTTAGTTATTGATAATTTACTTGAAATAACTGTTGATACTTAAATGTAATAGCAGTGTTTGATTTATGTATTGTGATTATGGCATTTGTCGTAAGTTAGTTGTTTTGATCATTTATCACCCTTGCGATCATATTTGCAATTTCCCGACATCATATGGAATTTTATGGAAATTGAGCTATAGGGACATATCTATATTTTCGATTAAATGAATCGATTTAGAAATTTAATTGAAAATTTTAAATTTGAGTTCAAACTTAGAAAGTAAGCTAGAATTTTATGTTTTAATAAAGAAATGATTTAGCGAGAAGATTGACTTTAATTTTTAATATAGCGGTCCAATTGATATTTAATTTAAAATTAATTTCATTGATCTAAAAGTTAACTTCAATCCCAAAGGATTTGAATTGATTTGATTTAGTAAAATGGGAAGATTTAAATTTGAAGTTGTTAATTTTGTATTTATTTAAATGGAAGCATTTAGAATTTAATCTGATTTAACTTAACTAATTTAATAAGATGATTCAATGTTGAAATATATTTGTTTTGATTTAATTGTTTTAATAAAGGCTAGGTTTAAATTAAATTTAAACTTGTTTTGCATAATAAATGTCGATTTTGAATTGATGAATGTCTAATTCGATTTGAGTTTTAAGATTTAATTGATTTGTTTAATTGATAAAGTGATACTAAATGAAAGTATTAAACTTGAAGATTTAATATTATTGGTTTGAACTTTAGAGGTGGAAAAAACAAAATGAGTTTAAGATTTGATCTTAAATTAATTTAAATCGGATTTGGAATGTCTGATATTGGATCGAATTGAATCGGATTTGGATTGGATTTTTGAAATGCTTAAATTTATATTATTTATATTAACTATTTTATTTTATAAATTAATAAAAACTTTTATATATAATTATTATTAATTAAAATATTATATATCATTCTAAATTTATTTAGTTTTTAAATTAAATATTTTATATTATGTTTATCTATTTTACATAAAGTTATTTTAATTAGAATATATTACTCTTACCTATCTATTTATAAATATTTTACTAAAAGATTTAGACTATATTAAACTTCCTATCTAATTTATAATTTTTTTATATAAATATTTATTAACTATAGAATTGGTTGATTTAGCAGCCTTTTCCCAATTCGAGCAATTGAGTCTAAACATTCGAATAAATATTTAGATGAGATACGTGTGATATGAAATCTAAATTGAATTGAAATTTGAAAAGGAATCTTCTTGAAATATGGAAATTTGAAATTGACATTAAAACCAATATATGGAGTGGAATTGGGATTCGAAGTTTGAATTTGAATATTTAGCCGATTTTGGAAACAACAGTGAAGTCAAGATTTGAAACAAAATAATTAATAAAATGAAATATGATGTCAAGATCTTGAGAATATTCCTGTGTTAAATTACTTGTACATGTCACTTCAACATTTCATTTTAGTTGATTTTATATGCATAATAATATTATCCTGACAAGAGTATTTTATGTTTTACGTGGAGCACTCAGGTCAGATCGAGTATTTCAATTTAGAGAAGTTATTGGGTTTAGAAGACGATGATGGACCGGAAGATTTAGTTATCATTATATGAGTACTATTTATCTCGTATGGTAATTTATATCATTTTGTATTGTGTGTATGAGTGAAATCAAATGTAACCGCTTCATGTACTGTTCTATTTAACATTGTTATTTTTTTATTATATTTTGTTCCTTTCGCTACGAGGTTCTGTCTATGTTCTTTTGAATTTTATTTCTTTAGAACAACCCATTAATAATCTATCTTTTTGAATAGTATAAATCGGACATGTATGGTTTATTATTGATTAATAACTGTCCAAAAAGGTGGGTTATTACATTTGGTATCAGAGCTTTGCTTTAGCGATAAACCTTAGCATGTGCGATATACTTAACAAAGATAGGGTAGTAGTGCCCTAAAATGAGTTGAGTGTATTTGTAACGACCCACATTCTACGTATCGAAGGATTGTAGAATATTTATTTCTTTTTCATATGAGGTCGTATAGTCGTGTAACTTTGGGGAAAAACTATTGGGGTCATTTCCAATGTTCATGATTTTTGCCGATTTTTAAACGGCCGTTTTGCCCCTGACGAATCTTGTTTCACCTATAACTTTTGATTGGCAGGGATTTTTGACCTGAAACCACATCCATTAGATTCGGATGATGGTTTACCTTTCCGTAGAGTGGTCACATTAATCAAACTGACTTACCGTTTGGGAGATATGGCTGAATTTAGGTTTGGAAGGTGAAAAACAGCTTAACTGGGCCTAATTAGAGTGATTAGCAGCCGGGCCCATTGATGATTTCGGGATTTAAGCTATATAAGGGCTGATTAGGGTTAGAGAAACCTTTTCTTTTTCATTTTCCAGCCGCCACTTACCTCTCTTCAACCCTAACAATGGCCTCCAACACCCAAATCACCTTCTAATCACCGTTTAATCAAGTATTAGCCTAATCTACATCAAAACCAAGGCAAATTAGCATAGAATTTGGGATAGAGCTGCTGGAACAAATAGAGATTCAATCCAAATCAGAGATACTTTCAGATCCATAAATTATTTGTGGCTACGGTGAGTGATTTGCATTGTTTTTCACTAATTACGGCTAATTAAGGGCGATTAGTGATAATTAGCGAAATTATGGCTCAGAAAAATCTGGGAAAAAATTGTAAAATTCTTAAATATTATTTTAGGGCTCTGGTAAAAATTTGGGTTAATTTGGATATGTTTTTCTAATCCTATCATTAGTTATAATTAAACATGATTAATGGGAAAACCATGGGTTTTAGGTATGTTTGATTCATATTGGTATGATTATTCATCATTTTGGTGTTGATGGTTGATTGTACATGTTGCTATGACTTTATGGTATGTTTTGTGATTGATTAGAAAAGCTAGAATGGTCGAAAACGCCATTATATGGCGTAAAACAGTCGCTGGAAAAGTTGCAGAAAACTGTGCAGGAACCAGATTGGATCGGAGGGAGGAAATATGACCCGACCCGCTCGTGCCTCATGTATTACGAACCGCTCACACTAGAAGCCCCTGACCTGAACCACCTCCTCCGAATTGAGTTGAATTGGATCTACAACCTTGGCATGGTGGTACGACCCGACCCAGATGTTCCCAATGAACCGAGAAGCCAGCTCCGAACCGAACCGAAGAGGAATCACGAACTTAACTGACCAGGACCTTGGAGCTCACGAACCGAACCACAGGAGGAAGGACACCACGACCCGAACCGATGGAGAAAGCCGAACCAACCCGATGTGATGACCACGAACCGACCCGGAGTTCACGAATGGGAAAGAGGCAACCACGACCGATCCGAACCGCCTCAAAAGGACCAGATGAAGACTGAACCAGAGACGACCAAAACTCGAGATGCAAAGGTAGTCCAAATGGGAAATAGAACTCAGGATCCAGATGGGAACCAATGAGTTAAATTCATGAATTAGACTTTGTTGCGGGACATGTGCAAAGGGGTTACCGATGTCTATTGCTTTAACTCACCACTGAGAGACGGATTATTGGCTATGGATCAGTGCAGTGGAGTTGTTATGACTCCGTCGGGGCAAAGTGATCGTAGCAGGGCTATGAGCCAATGCAGTTGTTATGACTCCATAGGGCAGAGTGGACATAGCAAAGTATTAGTGGTTACGGATCAGTGCAGTGGAGCCGTCATGACTCCATGGGGCAGAGTGATCGTAACAAAGAATTGGGTGATCAAAGTGGTAGATATCGTATGCTTTATGCACTGTGTGAGAGATGTGAAGATGATTGCTATGTTTGATGTTTTACTATCACCATGAAATGCACACCCCCTCCCCGTTATTTTCACACCATGTGTTAGTGTCACCTTAGAGTATTGTACATCATGTTGTGCTAACTCTTTGGTTGCAGGTCCAGGTATGGTTATGTATACCTGTTATTATTCTGTTTTTGCTGCTTATCGCTCATACCAGACTTTTGTCTGACCCAGAGTTTTATGTCTCTTCTTATTACTCTGGGTGCTCTTAAATGGGCAGACTAGAGACATGTCAGGTGATTATGCACGAGTAGCTATACCGGAGACGAGCAGGAGGCTTCCACGCATGATATATATATAATCTCCCTGTGTTGTTGCTGGTCACCACTTTGGGCATTAGTCGTGTACCTCTTTCTTTTGCTTTAGAGACAAGATTTCAAATTTGTGGTAATGTTGGTTTGGATGATAAGCTGTATTTTGGATTTCCGCTGCTATGATGGTTTGGTTTTCAGCTTATGCACTGTCTCGTCTGTTTTATGTCAAAGTTATGTTATTATTATATTTTATCCCATGCGCTGTGAGACATTCTATAGGTTCCTTGTTAGTTCAAATTCCTTTCTTTTCCTTCCTTTGGCGACCTTCCCGTGCTAGTTGGGCATTAGCACAACGCACTTTCATTGGAAATGTCGGCTGGTGCGGGGCAGGCCGTCACACTTCGTATCAGAGCTCTAGGTTGCGTAGTTAACCTAGGGAAAAACATCGGGGAGAGATAGTATGTATATGAGAGCGCGTATTTGTTATATTTTGGGTTTTCAAAAGTTATATATATATACTATTAGTATATCTAAGGATGGAGTCGCACTACACTGGCACCACTGAAGACACGGTTAATCGTTTTCTCCTTACAGGTTGAACGATGAGCCGACATACAAGGAATACCCTTTCAGGAGCCAATAGTATGAATTCTCCTGATATGAGGACGATGTTCACTGACTTCATGAGAGAGATGCTTAGGGATGTTCATAGGGTAGCTCCTAATGCTGCAAATGGTGGTGGTACATCGGTGCAGGCGCCTAAGGCTGATTTCGCCAAGCTATGTAAGGATTACACTAGTCTTAGTGGAAAGCCATTCCATGGAACGGAATCGGCTACAGAAGTTCAGGATTGGCTCGATAGTTGTTAGCGCATCTTCGAGGACTTAGGGATCGATGATGCGATGAAGAGGAAGCTAACATCCCGTCAGGTGCAAGGACGGGCAATGAATTGGTGGAATGCTATTAGGGCAGCTACTCCAGAGGATCAAGTTACTTGGGATCAGTTTGAGGCCCGATTCAGTGATAAGAAAATCATAATTGTTTAAGAAGTTCTTGGAACTTAAACAGAATGGTAGGGCAGTCTCATAATATATTGCTGAGTTCGATACTTTATCGAAGTATGGATTATCCCTTATTGACACCCCCGAGAAGAAGAATGAGAAGTTCATAACAGGCTTAGATCAGTACTTGAGGGAAAGGCTTATAAACCATATTGATGAGACTTTTGAATCGATTATTGGGAAAGCATTGAGATCAGAGAGCCTTTATCCTAAGCCCAAGGCTGAAACTATTGTTGCATCTGCAGAGGGGCCAAAGCCGCAAGCAAGCGGTGGAGGCAAGAATAATTCTCAGAATAGAAGGAAGTAGATTTAGAACCAAGCTAAGGATGGTCAGAAGAAGAATAGGAAAGATGTTGAGTGCTTTAGCTGTGGCAAGAAGGGCCATTATGTTAAAGAATGTCAAGCAAAGCCAGCAGACAGGAAATGCTTCAACTACGGCTTAATGGGACATCACAAGGATAAATGTCCGCTGACCCCCAAAGAGAAGCAGATTGTGAAAGCATATGCTATTAATGTTGTTCCTTCTTCGTCGAATGCCCCAACTGAGGCGGAGAAAGGAAAGAAGGTTGTCATTCAGTGTATGCTTTCTGTTTATGATGTTCCTGTTCGAGTACTGTTTGATACTGGGGCTTCCCATTCCTTCATATCTAGTGACCTGGTAGATAGGTTGGGATTGGAACCCGAGATAGTCGATAGACCTTTAGTGGTGATGAACCCATTGGTGGTTCGACTAGCTTTAGTATGATTTGTCAAAACTTGGTCTTATCGAGTCATGGATGTATGTTTGCTTGTGATTGCTTTGTTTTGGGCTTTATTGGGTTTGGCATTATTTTGGGAGTCGATTATCTCCAAAGATATGGGGTGGTGGTAGATTGTGAGGGATTTTCGGTGAATATTAGGGCGGATAATGGGCGGAGGTAGTGTTTGGTGGCCTACCTAGTGACGAGGTGACGGCTAGTTTTCTAAATTCCCTCGACATCCCGCAGGACGAGTTAGCAGGAATTTCCATTGTTGGCCAGTATCCGGATATCTTCGAGGAAGTGACCGGACCTCCACCGCACCGAGAGATTGAGTTCCGTATTGATTTAGTAAAAGATGTCAGACCTATAGTGATGCCACTTCTTCGTATGGCACCAAGGGAGCAGCGAGAGCTTGGGATGCAAGTAAGCGATCTTTTGAAGAAGGGATTTATCCGAAGAAGTGTTTCCGAGTGGGGAGCACCAGTTGTATTTGCCACTAAGGCAGATGGTTCCCTTCGTTTGTGTGTGGATTATCGCGAGTTGATAAGGTGACTAGGAAGAATAAATATCCTCTTCCACGGATAAATGATTTGTTTCATCAATTGGAAGGAGCAAGAGTATTCTCCCAATTGGACGTCGCGACAGGATTTCATCAGCTCCGAGTAGCAGCTGAGAGTATTCCTAAAATGGCATTTCGGACGCCGTCTGGATTCTATGAGTGGTTGGTCATGCCATTCGGGTTGACCAATGCACCAACATATTTTGTGGATCTTATGAATAGAGTATTCCGAGATCAATTAAATAAGTTTGTTTTTGTGTTCGTGGACGATATACTTGTTTATTCGAGGACATAGGAAGAACACAAGGAACATTTGAGAGTAGTGATGGAGGTGTTGAGAAAACACCAATTATGTAATAACCCGGAAAATCTGGGCCAGTTTAAAATTTTTTATTTTGGCAATTTTGACGAATTTTGATTATTTAAAATTGATTATTTTAAATAATATCAACGATAAATTTATTTTGAATATAATTCGAACGAATATATTTATACGCGTCGTCGTTAGAATATAAATATTTATATATAATTATAAATAGAATTGAAAATGGCGCGGTAGTTCGATAATTCGATTTCAAACTTCAATTGAATGTACCGGGTGCAAAACAATCCGGATTTTAGTGAAACCAAAAACAATAGGATCTAATTGATGATATCTTTCCAACGAATCCGACAAATCAAAATTTCATGGTGGGAATCAAAAGATATGTCCAGTTGAAAATTCTGAATAGTCGCTATGGAATTCAGGACCTTAAAAATGGGAATTTTGAAAATGACCTCGGATTTCGACGAAACCACTTTTGTTGGATCCGTGATGTCATATTATTGTTAGATTTCAAATTTCATAATTTTTCGAATCAATATGTGAGCGTGGCAAAGGAAAACGCGTTTGACAAATTTCAGTTGATTTTAATCGACTGGAAATTGGCCATTTTTCCAACGGTCTCAGAATTCGACGAAACTAGTTTTATTAGGACCATATCGTCAATACGAAGCTAGAAAATATTTTTTGAGAATTTTTAGAGTTAGTATGTGACCCCGGTAATTTGAAATGTACGTTTAAAATTCAATATAGTGATTTTAATGTAAATTTAACGAAAACTGATCGTAACAGCCGAACTAGATCACGATACATATCCCATTGTGTTCGGAATGGGGGTAATTAGCTAGGGGCGACAATCGTTGGGTCTTGATTAGAGTTCAAAAACAAAGTCAACCCTTTTTGAAATTTAAAATAAAATAATAATAAAATAAAATTTACACTTAAACACCCCTGTATACTTTTCTTCTCAAATCAGAAGGTTGAACCCTAAATCAAAAATGTCGGGCCTCTAACGCGCCTACACCCTATCGCTCCCCCATCGCCACCGTCGTGGGTACGCCACCACCCTCCCTTCTCTAGCTTCTGCCCCATCTTCCTTCTTCCTCCTCCATCTCGAGCTCAGGAACCCGCCACGCCGCAAATCGAAGGAGCCGCCATCCCTCCACCTTGTCCTTCGTTTCTCAATCCGCATCACCTCCCCTCGCGTCTCCTCGGCCTCCATCAGCAGCGAGCCGTCCCCTTCTGAAGACTGCGAGCACCAATGACGGGCCACTGCCCCTTGTTCTGACCGACGCCGCCCTACCTAGCACTTCGCCAAAGTCAGCGCCTCGCGGAGATGGAGCTTCCCTTTCCCCCTTCCTCCTTCGACAGGGAGCGCCATTTCATGAGAATTGGTGAGTTTTTTTATGTGTTTAGTTAGTTAAATTATTAGGTAAATAAAATCTGATTTATTTATAAATAATAACATGAAAAGATTTGAATTTTTATAGTAAAGATTCGATTTTTCTTATGAAGATGAAGAAAGGTTTGATTTTATATAAAGATAAAAACTGATTTTATATAAGGATAAAATATAAAAGACGAGATCTTTAAAATATAAAAGACGAGATCTTTAAAATATAAAAGACGAGATCTTTAAAATATAAAAGACGAGATCTTTAAAATATAAAAGACGAGATCTTTAAAATAGAAAAGACGAGATCTTTAAAATATAAAAGACGAGATTTTTATTTATAGAAGGAAGTGAAAATAAAGTATCTATAAAGGCGAAATCTTTATTTCTATAAAGGCGAAATCTTTATTTCTATAAAGGCGAAATCTTTATTTCTATAAAGGCGAAATCTATATTTTTGAAATGGAATTTTTATCTATATGACATCATAATAAAAATTCGATTTTTATATATTGAATATCATAGTAAAAATTCGATTTTTATATATTGAATAGCATAATAAAAATTCGATTTTTATATATTGAATAGCGAAGTAAAAATTCGATTTTTACATATGTAGTGGCTACGGGCAACGAAAGCGACAAAAAGGCGAAAACGACGAAGATCTCTACAATAGAAGTGTCGTGAAGTTGGAATAGCTATCTGTGAGAATTTCTCACCTTTCAATTTCATTTTCTAGTTATATATATATACTAGGATGCAGACGGTGTTTAGTAGCACCCGACACAATCGTCCACAGACCATGGACTTGTTTGTTTGATTGCAAAAATTAGTTAGACTATTTGGTTTGAATTGAATTATTTGGTGAATTGAAATTGATTTGATTGATGTGTGAATGGCGTGGGCCTTCACTAGACCGGGGATAAGGCTAGGCCTCGTCCCGTTTCTAGTATCGTGCCGTTATGCCGCCGAAATTTTCTAAAATATGTTAGAAAAATAAAAATATCATTTTATTTAAAGAATGAACTGAATAGAAATTCATATGTTAAAATAAAATGTTTTATCGTTAAAAATATAATTTTTAACGTGAATATGAATATAGTGAAAGTAAATAAAATAAAATATTCATTTACAAACCGGAGGTTTGTTTATGTACACCTATTTGAAGAACATTGATTGGGTCGATAAATTTTACACATCGCCCAACTGCACAAATAAAATATGTGTTTGATTGTTTGAAACCCCGCACGAGTGTTGGGATGAAATTTGAAGTTCACTCATCCTGATTTATTAAATATGTCGATCGGTTGATTGACAGGCTGTTATAAGCGTTAAATATCTACATTTGATGCTTATACAGTGTAGTGCACTTTGGTTGATGGTTGATTATTTTTCAATGTTATCATATACATGTGCTGTACGGAAATCCATATAGTTAACGCTATATGGTAATTGATTGGGCCTCATTCCAGTTTAGAATATAAAGAATATTATAAAGTAAAGGTTCATGTGTTGACTGTACTCATCCGTTGAGATTAGTCATGTGTTGAACGAAATATTTTAATAATAAAATTTACATCTTTATCAATATAATATAAAGGTTCATGTGTTGACCGTATTCATCCGTTGAGATTAGTCATGTGTTGAACGAAATATTTGAAATAGAAATATTTGAAAAAGAAATATTTGAAATAGAATATTTGAAAATAGAAATACATTAAGCCGTGTTGATTAGATTGACGCCATTTTGACGTGAACGATATTTATATCGATATTAACGATTTCGAAATGAATTGAATTGAAAACGATTTCGAAATGAATTGAATTGAAAACGATTTCGAAATGAATTGAATTGAAAACGATTTCGAAATGAATTGAATATATAACGAATTTGATTTCAATTGAATATACAACGAATTTGATTTCAATTGAATATAAAACGAATTTGATTTCAATTGAATATAAAACGGATTTGATTTCAATTGAATATAAAACGAATTTGATTTCAATTGAATATAAAACGGATTTGATTTCAATTGAATATATAACGAATTTGATTCGAATAGAAAACCAATTGAATTTGAATAGAATAGAAAATCAATTAAATTGGATTTGAATAGAAAACGAATTGAATTTGAATAGAATAGAAAATCAATTAAATTGGATTTGAATAGAAAATCAATTGAATTTGAATAGGATAGAAAATCAATTGAATTTGAATAGGATAGAAAATCAATTGAATTTGAATAGAATAGAAAATCAATTAAATTGGATTTGAATAGAAAACGAATTGAATTTGAATAGAATAGAAAATCAATCAAATTGGATTTGAATAGAAAACAAATTGAATTCAAAATGAATAGAAAACGAATTGAATTCGAAATGAATAGAAAACGAATTGGATTTAAATTGAATTGAAAATGAAATGAATTCGAATCGAATTAAAAATCGATTTGAATTGGAATCAAATAGAAATGAAAGTAAAAACGAATTTATAAAGAAGAATTCAATTTTGCTTTGGATTGAAATGGAAGTCGAAATTGTTTTTGAAACGAATTTAAAACTATTTATATAATTCGTTTTAAATAGAAATCGACGAAAAATATATTATATATTATATATTATATATATATATATAATATAATATAATGGCCTGAATAGAACGCGCCGCGCCGCGGCAGTTCGTGAATTTCGACCATTTATTTCAAACGGACATTACGGGAGATCCGACCGTCGGATTCTCCTAAAACCGGAACCGTTGGGTTCGTATCGAAAAGAGATTTCTAACGAATATTAGAAATTTGAAATCTAACGGTTGGATTTGGAGATACGTCCAAATCAAATTTGAAAAAGGTCGCTGTAAGTGCAGTTTGATGGCCATTGTTGGAAATCGACTGTACGGGTCTTGATAAAATTATTAAAAATAGTAATAATTTGTGTAAAATCATAAGGAATGATTTGGGAAAAATTGGGGTGAAAAACTCCACATTTGAAAAGGTAAAAATGGATTTTTATCGAAATGAACTAGTTTTGAACTAAATTTAAAACCCAATTATTTTTAAATAAATAAATTAGATTTAAAAAGGGGTTTTAAATAATCGGAATTTCTAATATATTTGATTGGATTTGAAATGGGTTTATCGTGAATGGTGTTTTAAATAACACCAGTTCTTTAACCCGATAATAAATAGAATGTGATTTGGGTTTGTCGTGAACTGTGTTTTAAATAACACCTAGTTCTTTAACCCAGTAAAAGGAGTTTTATTGAATCTGCAATTAGATTTGAAATGTGAATCTATAATCTAAATTGTCAAATTTAGAAATGAGCGAGAATGGAGTATCGCCAGTTTTGCTCCAAAGCGATAGTTAAATCTTTAATTAGATTTGAACGTGAAATGGTAATTAATTTTACCGATAACACCATGGTGTTAGATATGGAGTATCACCAGTTTTGCTTCATGGGATGAATAGGTTGGGATTGGGAAATAAAATAAATAATTACTTCGGTGTGATTCGCTAATCTCGACTAGTTTAGAAAAACCATAATTTGGTTTGAAACGACATCCAAAGGAAGATTACAGGATAAATTTTAAAGAATTTATCTTGGATAAAATTAATGGGAACCTTTCCCTTAGAATGTGAAATTTAGAAACTAGCTGTAGGTTGGCTAAGAAGAATGGTTTCCTGGGTATTGATCTGATGTTGGTTTCGGCCTTCGGGGTTAATGTTTGGGAAATTGTTCTCTTGCTAATTTGCGGTTAGTGACTAATGAATTGGAATGAGGCGTATGTTGTGTTTGTCTAACATTTGTTTTAATATACGCGGGTTGTTCAGAAAGGCCGGGTTTATACCCATTCTGAATAACCGATTCGACGATATGTCGAAGATGAAGACGGTGGTTGAAGACCGGAAGTCTTCACATCGTTTGGATAACTACTGACGATCCTGATTGGGCAGTACACCCAAGAGGATGGAAATAGTTGGTGGTCGTCCAGACGTACTTGGAGATCGATGGATATGCGAGGAAAGTGCCTCCGGTTTCGTTCAGACCTAGAACGAGCTTGTAAATGGATTGTGTGTCTGACATTGGATTTTATTCTGTGTTGATTGATTTCTGTTAAATATATATCTGTTTGGCGGCGGAGAATTTATTCTCTTGCTTAACGCCCTTCTCTGAGATGTACGAGCTTAGAGGTTATATATCGATAGATATCAATCGCATGGCATGAATTGCCTGTGTGGCACGCTGAGTTGCATTGATCAAGGCTTCTGTTGAAAAGCAAAGTCTTGTGGTTGATGATCAAAGCACGACCTTTGTGGCATAGCTTTGTGTATAACGTGAATTCGCGAGCCTCACACCTCGGTATGAGTCAAAAACGGGATACGGACTACAGGGAGAGCACGACGTTTCTTTCTAGCTTTGGTGGTGTCAGTGACTTACCAGCCCTGACATATATATACTTTTCACCTTTGTGGTTGTTGGATGAGGCGCCTCGATAATAGGTCTGTAAGGACCGGGAAACGTGTGTTCAGGAATAAATAATCCTCTAACGTAAGTGAGGACCGGCCCTGAAGCATCCAGGGGTTGCCCAGAGTGCGTAGCCCTGGGACATTTGCTAGAGTGTCTCGAACGCGAAGAGGAGCTTGCCCCTTGCCTCGACTCATGACGGAAATCCAATTTCCAATACGTGTATTTCGGCTTTATTTGTAGAGCCTAGTATGGCGACATAGTGGGATGGGGCACTTATGCCGTCTATGATTTATATTTATGATTGAAATTGTTTTGACACTATACACTTATTATAGTATCAAATGATTTGTTTTAAACATATCAAGCATGTTTGGCTGTTATAAGGTAAAACCCTATCCTCCAGCTTGCGTTGCATTGTGTGATGGGACCTGGGTCTTATAATAGCTTCATTTTTCGAAAAAGCATTGCGCTGTTTATTCTATATGCACTGGTATTCTCGAGAGGAAACCCGTTCCGTGTTATACGGCGTGGTCCCTTGAATTATTCTCTTTTAAAGTAAAGCTTTAAATAACTGTTTTAGTTCTCACACCGGTCACATGACTGACCTGGAGTTTATTGTTTTAACCTAAACTCTGGGTGCCCCTATTTTCCGCACGGGCAGCTAGTAGTTTTGGTTTTGCAGATTTATATTCACAGGATCCTGTTTACAGCTGGAATGATATCCGTAAAGCTCTGTATCCGTATATCACCTTCAGTTGTGCTTTGTATTATTTTCCGCTGCTATGTAATTTATTGTAATCTCTGATATTTATCGAATGTAATTTATTCATTTATACTCTGTATATTCTTGTATTCTGATGGAATTGTTGTAATAACAGTGAAATGTTCTTCCGTCTGCGTTCTATTTTGTCCTGTTCTCAAACGATCGGGGTTTCGAATGGTCTAGATCGGTTTAACGACTGATTCAGATCGAGCAAAATTCCAGGCCGTCACATTTGGTATCAGAGCTTTGGTTTACAGAGCTCGAGAACAAGACACATTAGAACCATACGAAAGAATTCATCAGATATTGGATTAGTAATATCCAATTAGAATGACTCGTTAGAGATAGGATCAGTAGTATCCTAGAACGAGTGTGAAGAGTATATTCTTCAATTTAAAACAATTTTGTTTTGAAATTTAAATCGTTTTATACGTATTTGATTATTTATTTATTTTGAATATGGACAATCCACTATATAAAGGTTTTGCATATACGCGTCATGAACGTATATTCGAAGTTTTAATATACTGGATAGATATGGAATCATACTCTAGTGGCCCGAAGATGATTCTGATGGTTGAGTACTCGTCGTCAGAATTTATGTTCGAGTGACGAAGGTGTGATATCTATATATTTCCATTAGACTGGTGTGAGAACCAAAACCAATATAGCTAGAACACATTGTTGTGAATTGGCATCAAAAACATGATTTTCAGTATATATATATCAAAATTATGAATTTGAAACTCTAATTCACTAATTGATTGATGTTTGTGTTGTTTGTTTATTTGTTTGATAATTTTGAACCATTACGCCTAATTGAATCAAATATTGAATTGTATTGAAAATTAGTCGCATTTGTTTGCATATACATATACTTACATTGAACAGGTCATAGCAAGGAGGCTAGAGCAGAGAATAAAATTTGTTTGCCCGACAAATAGGTACATGTTTACTACATAATTTACTGCTTTGTTTGGGTGATGATGATTTTATGAGCCTATTGGCTAGCCGCTTGGATTTTTCTTTTTCTTTTTGAGATTAGAAGGACCGGGGAAGCTATTTGAAATTCCCCGATGCTCCCGGTGCAGGGGAGGTTATGGCGAAATTTTTCGAAAATTTAGGGTGTTAGCCAAATTTTTGAAAATTTGAAAATTCTCAGAAACTGAAAAGTTGGAGAATGGAAGCCAGATCGAACGTAGAGTTGATTAATCAAACCACTTTCGACTTTGTTCCTTTTCGGGGACGAAAAGTTTTAAGTGGGGGAGATTGTAATAACCCAGAAAATCTGGGCCAGTTTAAAATTTTTTATTTTGGCAATTTTGACGAATTTTGATTATTTAAAATTGATTATTTTAAATAATATCGACGATAAATTTATTTTGAATATAATTCGAACGAATATATTTATACGCGTCGTCGTTAGAATATAAATATTTATATATAATTATAAATAGAATTGAAAATGGCGCGGTAGTTCGATAATTCGATTTCAAACTTCAATTGAATGTACCGGGTGCAAAACAATCCGGATTTTAGTGAAACCAAAAACAATAGGATCTAATTGATGATATCTTTCCAACGAATCCGACAAATCAAAATTTCATGGCGGGAATCAAAAGATATGTCCAGTTGAAAATTCTGAATAGTCGCTATGGAATTCAGGACCTTAAAAATGGGAATTTTGAAAACGACCTCGGATTTCGACGAAACCACTTTTGTTGGATCCGTGATGTCATATTATTGTTAGATTTCAAATTTCATAATTTTTCGAATCAATATGTGAGCGTGGCAAAGGAAAACGCGTTTGACCAATTTCAGTTGATTTTAATCGACTGGAAATTGGCCATTTTTCCAACGGTCTCAGAATTCGACGAAACTAGTTTTATTAGGACCATATCATCAATACGAAGCTAGAAAATATTTTTCGAGAATTTTTAGAGTTAGTATGTGACCCCGGTAATTTGAAATGTACGTTTAAAATTCAATATAGTGATTTAAATGTAAATTTAACGAAAACTGATCGTAACAGCCGAACTGGATCACGATACATATCCCATTGTGTTCAGAATGGGGGTAATTAGCTAGGGGCGACAATCGTTGGGTCTTGATTGGAGTTCAAAAACAAAGTCAACCCTTTTTGAAATTTAAAATAAAATAATAATAAAATAAAATTTACACTTAAACACCCCTGTATTCTTTTCTTCTCAAATCAGAAGGTTGAACCCTAAATCAAAAATGGCGGGCCTCTAACGCGCCTACACCCTGTCGCTCCCCCATCGCCACCGTCGTGGGTACGCCACCACCCTCCCTTCTCTAGCTTCTGCCCCATCTTCCTTCTTCCTCCTCCATCTCGAGCTCAGGAACCCGCCACGCCGCAAATCGAAGGAGCCGCCATCCCTCCACCTTGTCCTTCGTTTCTCAATCCGCATCACCCCCCTCGCGTCTCCTCAACCCCCATCAGCAGCGAGCCGCCCCCTTCTGAAGACTGCGAGCACCAATGACGGGCCACTGCCCCTTGTTCTGACCGACGCCGCCCTACCTAGCACTTCGCCAAAGTCAGTGCCTCGCGGAGATGGAGCTTCCCTTTCCCCCTTCCTCCTTCGACAGGGAGCGCCATTTCAGGAGAATTGGTGAGTTTTTTTTATGTGTTTAGTTAGTTAAATTATTAGGTAAATAAAATCTGATTTATTTATAAATAATAACATGAAAAGATTTGAATTTTTATAGTAAAGATTCGATTTTTCTTATGAAGATGAAGAAAGGTTTGATTTTATATAAAGATAAAAACTGATTTTATATAAGGATAAAATATAAAAGACGAGATCTTTAAAATATAAAAGACGAGATCTTTAAAATATAAAAGATGAGATCTTTAAAATATAAAAGACGAGATCTTTAAAATATAAAAGACGAGATCTTTATTTATAGAAGGAAGTGAAAATAAAGTATCTATAAAGGCGAAATCTTTATTTCTATAAAGGCGAAATCTTTATTTCTATAAAGGCGAAATCTATATTTTTGAAATGGAATTTTTATCTATATGACATCATAATAAAAATTCGATTTTTATATATTGAATATCATAGTAAAAATTCGATTTTTATATATTGAATAGCATAATAAAAATTCGATTTTTATGTATTGAATAGTGAAGTAAAAATTCGATTTTTACATATGTAGTGGCTACGGGCAACGAAAGCGACAAAAAGGCGAAAACGACGAAGATCTCTACAATAGAAGTGTCGTGAAGTTGGAATAGCTATCTCTAAGAATTTCTCACCTTTCAATTTCATTTTCTAGTTATATATATATACTAGGATGCAGACGGTGTTTAGTAGTACCCGACACAATCGTCCACAGACCATGGACTTGTTTGTTTGATTGCAAAAATTAGTTAGACTATTTGGTTTGAATTGAATTGTTTGGTGAATTGAAATTGATTTGATTGATGTGTGAATGGCGTGGGCCTTCACTAGACCGGGGATAAGGCTAGGCCTCGTCCCGTTTCTAGTATCGTGCCGTTATGCCGCCGAAATTTTCTAAAATATGTTAGAAAAATAAAAATATCATTTTATTTAAAGAATGAACTGAATAGAAATTCATATGTTAAAATAAAATGTTTTATCGTTAAAAATATAATTTTTAACGTGAATATGAATATAGTGAAAGTAAATAAAATAAAATATTCATTTACAAACCGGAGGTTTGTTTATGTACACCTATTTGAAGAACATTGATTGGATCGATAAATTTTACACATCGCCCAACTGCACAAATAAAATATGTGTTTGATTGTTTGAAACCCCGCACGGGTGTTGGGATGAAATTTGAAGTTCACTCATCCTGATTTATTAAATATGTCGATCGGTTGATTGACAGGCTATTATAAGCGTTAAATATCTATATTTGATGCTTATACAGTGTAGTGCACTTTGGTTGATGGTTGATTATTTTTCAATGCTATCATATACATGTGCTATACGGAAATCCATATAGTTAACGCTATATGGTAATTTATTGGGCCTCATTCCAATTTAGAATATAAAGAATATTATAAAGTAAAGGTTCATGTGTTGACTGTACTCATCCGTTGAGATTAGTCATGTGTTGAACGAAATATTTTAATAATAAAATTTACATCTTTATCAATATAATGTAAAGGTTCATGTGTTGACCGTACTCATCCGTTGAGATTAGTCATGTGTTGAACGAAATATTTGAAATAAAATATTTGAAAAAGAAATATTTGAAATAGAATATTTGAAAATAGAAATACATTAAGCCGTGTTGATTAGATTGACGCCATTTTGACGTGAATGATATTTATATCGATTTTAACGATTTCGAAATGAATTGAATTGAAAACGATTTCGAAATGAATTGAATTGAAAACGATTTCAAAATGAATTGAATTGAAAACGATTTCGAAATGAATTGAATATATAACGAATTTGATTTCAATTGAATATATAACGAATTTGATTTCAATTGAATATAAAACGAATTTGATTTAAATTGAATATAAAACGGATTTGATTTCAATTGAATATAAAACGAATTTGATTTCAATTGAATATAAAACGGATTTGATTTCAATTGAATATATAACGAATTTGATTCGAATAGAAAACCAATTGAATTTGAATAGAATAGAAAATCAATTAAATTGGATTTGAATAGAAAACGAATTGAATTTGAATAGAATAGAAAATCAATTAAATTGGATTTGAATAGAAAATCAATTGAATTTGAATAGGATAGAAAATCAATTGAATTTGAATAGGATAGAAAATCAATTGAATTTGAATAGAATAGAAAATCAATTAAATTGGATTTGAATAGAAAACGAATTGAATTTGAATAGAATAGAAAATCAATTAAATTGGATTTGAATAGAAAACAAATTGAATTCAAAATGAATAGAAAACGAATTGAATTTGAAATGAATAGAAAACGAATTGGATTTAAATTGAATTGAAAACGAAATGAATTCGAATCGAATTAAAAATCGATTTGAATTGGAATCAAATAGAAATGAAAGTAAAAACGAATTTATAAAGAAGAATTCAATTTTGCTTTGGATTGAAATGGAAGTCAAAATTGTTTTTGAAACGAATTTAAAACTATTTATATAATTCGTTTTAAATAGAAATCGACGAAAAATATATTATATATATATATATATAATATAATGGCCTGAATAGAACGCGCCGCGCCGCGGCAGTTCGTGAATTTCGACCATTTATTTCAAATGGACATTACGGGAGATCCGACCGTCGGATTCTCCTAAAATCGGAACCGTTGGGTTCGTATCGCAAAGTGCTTTCTAACGAATATTAGAAATTTGAAATCTAACGGTTGGATTTGGAGATACGTCCAAATCAAATTTGAAAAAGGTCGCTGTAAGTGCAGTTCGATGGCCATTGTTGGAAATCGACTGTACGGGTCTTGATAAAATTATTTAAAATAGTAATAATTTGTGTAAAATCATAAGGAATGATTTGGGAAAAATTGGGGTGAAAAACTCCACATTTGAAAAGGTAAAAATGGATTTTTATCGAAATGAACTAGTTTTGAACTAAATTTAAAACCCAATTATTTTTAAATAAATAAATTAGATTTAAAAAGGGGTTTTAAATAATCGGAATTTCTAATATATTTGATTGGATTTGAAATGGGTTTATCGTGAACGGTGTATTAAATAACACTAGTTCTTTAACCCGATAATAAATAGAATGTGATTTGGGTTTGTCGTGAATTGTGTTTTAAATAACACCTAGTTCTTTAACCCAGTAAAAGGAGTTTTATTGAATCTACAATTAGATTTGAAATGTGAATCTATAATCTAAATTGTCAAATTTAGAAATGAGCGAGAAGGGAGTATCGCCAGTTTTGCTCCAAAGCGATAGTTAAATCTTTAATTAGATTTGAACATGAAATGGTAATTAATTTTACCGATAACACCATGGTGTTAGATATGGAGTATCACCAGTTTTGCTTCATGGGATGAATAGGTTGGGATTGGGAAATAAAATAAATAATTACTTCGGTGTGATTCGCTAATCTCGACTAGTTTAGAAAAACCATAATTTGGTTTGAAACGACATCCAAAGGAAGATTACAGGATAAATTTTAAAGAATTTATCTTGGATAAAATTAATGGGAACCTTTCCCTAAGAATGTGAAATTTAGAAACTAGCTGTAGGTTGGCTAAGAAGAATGGTTTCCTGGGTATTGATCTGATGTTGGTTTCGGCCTTCGGGGTTAATGTTTGGGAAATTGTTCTCTTGCTAATTTGCGGTTAGTGACTAATGAATTGGAATGAGGCGTATGTTGTGTTTGTCTAACATTTGTTTTAATATACGCGGGTTGTTCGGAAAGGCCGGGTTTATACCCATTCTGAATAACCGATTCGACGATATGTCGAAGATGAAGACGGTGGTTGAAGACCGGAAGTCTTCACATCGTTTGGATAACTACTGAGGATCCTGATTGGGCAGTACACCCAAGAGGATGGAAATAGTTGGTGGTCGTCCAGACGTACTTGGAGATGGATGGATATGCGAGGAAAGTGCCTCCGGTTTCGTTCAGACCCAGAACGAGCTTGTAAATGGATTGTGTGTCTGACATTGGATTTTATTCTGTGTTGATTGATTTCTGTTAAATATATATCTGTTTTGCGGCGAAGAATTTATTCTCTTGCTTAACGCCCTTCTCTGAGACGTACGAGCTTAGATGTTATATATCGATAGATATCAATCGCATGGCATGAATTGCCTGTGTGGCACGCTGAGTTGCATTGATCAAGGCTTCTGTTGAAAAGCAAAGTCTTGTGGTTGATGATCAAAGCACGGCCTTTGTGGCGTAGCTTTGTTTATAACGTGAATTCGCGAGCCTCACACCTCGGTATGAGTCAAAAACGGGATACAGACTGCAGGGAGAGCACGACGTTTCTTTCTAGCTTTGGTGGTGTCAGTGACTTACCAGCCCTGACATATATATACTTTTCACCTTTGTAGTTGTTGGATGAGGCGCCTCGACTATAGGTCTGTAAGGACCGGGAAACGTGTGTTCAGGAATTGCCAATCCTCTAACGTAAGTGAGGACCGGCCCTGAAGCATCCAGGGGTTGCCCAGACTGCGTAGCCCTGGGACATTTGCTAGAGTGTCTCGAACGCGGAGAGGAGCTTGCCCCTTGCCTCGACTCATGACGGAAATCCAATTTCCAATACGTGTATTTCGGCTTTATTTGTAGAGCCTAGTATGGCGACATAGTGGGATGGGGCACTTATGCCGTCTATGATTTATATTTATGATTGAAATTGTTTTGACACTATACACTTATTATAGTATCAAATGATTTGTTTTAAACGTATCAAGCATGTTTGGCTGTTATAAGGTAAAACCCTATCCTCCGGCTTGCGTTGCATTGTGTGATGGGACCTGGGTCTTATAATAGCTTCATTTTTCGAAAAAGCATTGCGATGTTTATTCTATATGCACTGGTATTCTCGAGAGGAAACCCGTTCCGTGTTATACGGCGTGGTCCCTTGAATTACTCTCTTTTAAAGTAAAGCTTTAAATAACTGTTTTAGTTCTCACACCAGTCACATGACTGACCTGGAGTTTATTGTTTTAACCTAAACTCTGGGTGACCCTATTTTCTGCACGGGCAGCTAGTAGTTTTGGTTTTGCAGATTTATATTCACAGGATCCTGGTTTACAGCTGGAATGATATCCGGAAAGCTCTGTATCCGTATATCACCTTCAGTTGTGCTTTGTATTATTTTCCGCTGCTATGTAATTTATTGTAATCTCTGATATTTATCGAATGTAATTTATTCATTTATACTCTGTATATTCTTGTATTCTGATGGAATTGTTGTAATAACAATGAAATGTTCTTCCGTCTGCGTTCTATTTTGTCCTGTTCTCAAACGATCAGGGGTTTCGAACGGTCTAGATCGGTTTAACGACTGATTCAGATCGAGCGAAATTCCAGGCCGTCACAAATTAAAAGCAAAATTTTCTAAGTGCCACTTCTGGAGGAGGGAAGTGAGATTCTTGGGCCATGTTGTTTCAAAGAATGGCATTGCCGTGGATCCTGCGAAGGTGGCTACGGTACAAGATTGGCCTACGCCCAAGAATGCAACAGACGTAAGAAGTTTCTTGGGTTAGCTGGATATTATCGTAAGTTTATCCAAGACTTCTCCAATATAGCGGCACCGTTAACTCAGTTGACCAAGAAGAATCAAGCTTTCGTTTGGGACGAAAGGTGTGAAAATGCATTCAAGAGTCTAAAGGAAATGTTGACGCGTGCGCCAGTATTAGTCGTTCTTAAGGGAAATGAAGAGATGACAGTATACACGCCTGCATGTGGTACCGGACTAGGTGTTGTACTGATACAAGGAGGTAGGTTTGTAGCTTATGCTAGTCGGCAACTGAAACCGCATGAGAAAAGAAATCCTACCCATGAATTGGAATTGGAAGCGATCGTGTTCACGTTGAAAATGTGGAGACATTATCTCTTGGGAGAAAGATTCGAGTTGTTTACCGATCATAAATCGTTAAAGTATCTCTTCCCCAGAAGGATCTAAATCTCCGACAGCAAAGATGGTTAGAATTTTTGGCTTCCTATGATTTAGATATCGCATATACACCATGAAAGGGCAATGCGGTAGCTGATGCATTGAGTAGAAGACATGCTGGTTTAGGGGCTATGTTTCTTAAATGGAAGCAACTAGAATATATCGCAGGGTATGATTTCAGACCTAAGTGTGAATTAGATCCAGCAATGTTAGCAGAGCGGATTGGTTCCAGTCAGAGGGACGATCCTAACCTACTAGAAATCATCTCCAAGTTAGAAATGGGTATCGACGGTGAGGAGATGAACAAGTATGGGCTTGATCGAGAAGGATGGCTTCAAAAGAATGGTAGACTGGTTGTACCCAATGTCAGTGGATTGAGAGATGAAGTGCTTAGAGAGTGTCATCACTCAAAACTAACTATACAACCCGGTGGTAACAAAATGTATCGAGACATGAAGCATACCTACTACTAAGAAGGAATGGAAAGAAATGTTGGGAGGTTTATATCCAAATGCATGAACTGCCAGCTAGTTAAAGCTGAGCAAAAGAAACCTAATGGTTTGTTGCAACCATTAGAAACTCCAAAATGGAAATGGGAACAAGTCAATGGATTTCATTGATGGGTTACCAAGGACTAGATCAGGCCATGGTAGCATTTGGGTGATTGTGGACCGATTGACCAAGAGTGCAAGGTTTATACCCGTCAAGTCGAATAGAACAACAACAAAGTTAGCAGAACTATATATGTAGTGGGTAGTGAGATTTCATGGAGTACCCAAAGGCATTGTAAGTGACCGAGATCCGTTGTTCACTATTGGATTTTGGAAGAGCTTACAAGAGGCTTTAGGATCAGAATTACATCTCAGTACCGCGTACCTTCCTCAAACCGACGGTCAGACAAAGAGGGTGAATCGTATATTGGAGGATCTCTTGAGAGCTTGTATATTGGATTTTGGAGGGTCATGGGATAACCATTTGCATCTAGTGGAGTTTGCATATAATAATAGTTATCAGTCCAGTATTGGTATGGATCCATTTGAAGCTTTGTACGAAAGACCATGCAACTCACCATCATGTTGTTTAGAAACCGATGAGAAATTTGTGGTTGGGCCAGATGTGATAAGAGAAACTTCAGACAAGATTAAGGTTACCGAACAGCGAATGAAGGCTGCTCAAGATAGGCAGAAGATTTATGCTGATAAGAGGAGAAGAGATATGAAATTCTCCACTGGCGACTTGATGTTTGTCAAGATTTCTCTGTTAAAGAGTGTGATTTGATTTGGCAGGAGAGGCAAGTTAGCACCAAGACTTGTTGGTCCATTCCCAGTTCTCGAGCAAGTTGGGAATTTGGCATATAAAGTTGGGTTGCCAGACAAAATGGCAGGAGTTCATAACGTGTTTCATGTTTCCCAGTTAAGGAAGTTCGTGCACGACCCTGATATGACTATTTCATCGGATCAGTTGGATGACATCGAAGATGAAACCGAGGAACCGCAAGCCGATCCGTGTTGTCGAGAGCGATATGAAGCAACTTCGAAGGAAGGCAGTGAAACTGGTCAAGGTTCAGAGGGGCGAGAATGAAAATGACTGTACTTGGGAAACAGAGGAGAGCATAAGGAAGTCATATCCAGAAGTCTTTGCCTAGTAAGATTTTAATAGTGATAGTTTCTTTCTTTATTAGTAAACCGCATGCTAGGGTAGGCTTGTTGTGCTTGTTGTATATGTTTGATTGTTTGTGAATGACTGATAGGCATGCAGAACACCTTTGTATGTTTTTGGTTAAGGAATTCCGGGGGCGAAATTTCTTAAGGGGGTGAGTGTAACGACCCGCATTCTACATATCGAAGGATCGTAGAATATTTATTTCTTTTTCATATGAGGTCAAATAGTCATGTAACTTTGGGGAACAACTATTGGGGTTATTTCCATTGTTCATGATTTTTGCCGATTTTTAAACGGCCGTTTTGCCCATAGCGAATCTTGTTTTGCCTATAACTTTTTATTAGTAAGGAGTTTTGACCTCAAAACCACTTCCATTAAATCCGGATGATGGTTTCACTTTCCGTAGAGTGGTCACACTAATCAAACTGACTTACCGTTTGGGAGATATGGCTGAATTAAGGTTTGAAGGTGAAAAACATATTAACCGGGCCTAATTAGAGTGATTAGCAACCGGGACCATTGGGGATTTCGGGATTTGAGCTATATATAAGGGCTGATTAGGGTTAGAGAAACCTTTTCTTTGTCATTTCCTAGCCGCCACTTACCTCTCTTCAACCCTAACAATGTCCTCCAACACCCAAATCACCTTCTAATCACCGTTTAATCAAGTATTAGCCTAATCTACGTCAAACCAAGGCAAATTAGCATAGAATTTGGGATAAACCTGCTGGAACACATAGACTTTCAACCCAAATCAAAGATACTTTTAGATCTATAAATTATTTGTGGCTAAGGTGAGTGATTTGCATTTTTTTCACTAATTACGGCTAATTAGTGGTGATTAGTGATAATTAGCGAAATTATAGCTCAGAAAAATCTGGAAAATTTTTGTAAAATTCGTATATATTATTTTGTAGCTCTGATAAAAATTTGGGTTAATTTGGATATGTTTTGCTAATCCTATCATTAGTTATAGTTAAACATGATTAAGGGGAAACCATGGGTTTTGGGTATGTTTGATTCATATTGGTATGATTATTCATCATTTTGGTGTTTATGGTTGGTTATACATGTTGATATGACTTTATGGTATGCTTTGTGATTGATTACAAAAGTTCGAATGGTCGAAAATGCCATCGTTTGGCGTAAAATAGCCGCTGGAAAAGTTGCATAAAACTGTGCAGGAACCGGATCGGATCGGAGGGAGGAAGTACGACCCGACTCGCTCATGCCTCATGTATTACGAACCGCTCACACCAGAAGCCCCTGACCTGAACCACCTCCTCCGAACTGAGTTGAACTGGAGCTACGACCTTGGCATGTTGGCATGACCCGACCCAGATGTTCCCAACGAACCGAGAAGCCAGCTCCAAACCAAATCGAAGAGGAATCACGAACTTAACTGATCAAAACCTTGGAGCTCACGATCCAAACCACGAAAGGAAAGATACCACGACCCTAACCGGTGGGGGAAGCCGAACCGACCCGATGACCACGAACCGACCCATAGTTCACGAATGGGAAAGAGGCAACCGCGACTGATCCGAACCGCCTCAAAAGGACCGGATGAAGACTGAACCAGAGACGACCAAAACCCGAGATGCAAAGGTAGTACAAATGGGAAGTAGAACTCAGGATCCAAATGGGAACCAATGAGTTAACTTCATGAATTGTACTTTGCTGCGGGACGTGTGCAAAGGGGTTACCGATGTCTATAGCTTTGACTCACCACTGAGAGACGGATTATTGGCTATGGATCAGTGCAGTGGAGTTGTTATGACTCCATGAGGCAAAGTGATCGTAGCAGGGCTATGAGCCAGTGCAGTGGAGTTGTTACGACTGCATGGGGAAGAGTGGACATAGCAAAGTATTAGTGGTTATGGATAAGTGCAGTGAAGCCGTCGTGACTCCATGGGGCAGAATGACCGTAATAAAGAATTGGGTGATCAAAGTGGTAGATATCGTATGCTTTACGCACTGAGTGAGAGATGTGAGGATGATTGCTATGTTTGATGTTTTGCTATCACCATGACATGCACACCTCCCTCCCCATTATTTTCACACCATGTGTTAGTGTCACCTTAGAGTATTGTACATCCTGTTGTGCTAACTCTTTGGTTGTAGGTCCAGGTTCAGGTATGGTTATGTATACCTGTTATTGTTCTATTTTGCTGCTTATCACTCTTAAATGGGCAGACTAGAGACAAGTCAGGTGATTATGCACGAGTAGCTGTACCGGAGACGAGCAGGAGGCTTCCACGTATGATATATATAAAATCTCCCTCTGTTGTTGCTAGTCACTACTTTGGGCATTAGTAGTGTACCTCTTTCTTTTGCTTTAGAGACAGTATTTCAAAGTTGTAATAATGTTGGTTTGGATGATAAGCTGTATTTTGGATTTTCGCTGCTATGATGGTTTAGTTTTCAGCTTATGCACTGTCTCGCCTGTCGGGCATTGGCTTAACGCACTTTCATTGTAAATGTCGGCTGGTGCGGGGCGAGCCGTCACATTATTGAGAGAGCGTACTTGTAATTTTGTAGATATATTTTGAAATTTTGAATGATTACTATAGTTTATAGTTTTTGAATTAAATTAAAGTCGTTATATAATAAATTTGAGTATATTAAAACTTGGATTTGGTTAAATTAGAGTGCTATTAATTTAAACCTATCAGAAATAATGAAATGAGGCAATAGCTAATCTAAATATCTAAATTGTTTAGTCATTTTGATTACATACTCAAAATTTAAAATTTTGAAATGTTAAATGAACTAAAATTGGAAATTAAAATATGATTTAATGTGTGAAATTAATTTAACCGAATGTGTTATTGAGATATTGAACTAAAACACGGTTTGAAATTTTGAATTCAGTTGAGAGATAAATATTTATGAGAATATGAGCGGAAATTCTAGTTATCACTGAAGAGAATATCTGACTAGAATTCGAGAATTTGATTACGGAAATTTTCAGTTTTAATTCTATTATTGAAACAATGCTAGGTGTATATAATAGAAATGTTTTAAATCTTTTTAGAATGTTTTCAAAAGAAATTGAGAGTGAGGGTGACCACTAATGTGACCTTGCTATCTGTTTATGTTAATCAAATGAGTTTGATCTAAATCTTCAAATGGGATTCGATATGTAAATATGCATATATTTCAAATGATTGAAATAAAGATCCATAGATTGATTCTCGAATTTTGGTTAAATAATATTATTCTATGTATTAAGTTAATCTAATTTTTTTACATATCAAAGAGATGTTTGAACATTGATTTCAAACTGTTTAACAGAAATTTGATTTTTCCATAGCCTGACATTTTTAATGGATATTTTGAAGTTAAGCTAAGTGAAATTTAATAAAAATCGCAATATATTGAATATCTGAATCATAAAATGAATAAAATTATATATTGTGTAAATATAAGATTTGTTTCGAAACGCTTAAAGTAAATTTTGTTTTAAGTAATATTTTGAACAAAATTATGATTTAGAAGAAATATTGATTTTATACAAATATGACTTGATAAGAAAAAAAGTTCCTAAACAATTGGTTTGAAACTAAAGAGTTGAATCTAAATTATATCCAATTTAAGTGAATGATTTTCGAAGTCATATATATATATATATATATACACACACACTTCAAATTGAACTGACATTGAAATGGATAAGTTTGAGCACCTTTGATTCTCTAAATGTTTTGATAATGAGTTTGGAAACTTATACAAATGATTTATATAAGAATGAAGTTAGCTCGAAGAATGGAATAAAGACATGCCTGGTTTGATCAGTGTTGAATTAAAGAAAGAATGGACTAAAGACATTATTAGGATGATGAAAACTAATATCAAAGAACTACAAAGCCATTCTGAATTTGCTACTCCCATTGTTCAAGAAAAAGTTAAAACCACACAAGCAGAAGTGCCCCCATACACGATAATTGCACTGCCACTGGGACACAAGCCTAGACCACCTGATATCCCTGATCAGGTTCCAATGAGCTCAAGAGAGAAAGTGCAACAAAAGACGCCCATTGCCTATAGTATAAAGAAAGAAATATTGAAGAATATACAAGAGAATGGTTAGAAGTCCTACTCCTAACTCAAGGAACACGTAATGTGTCATCATTATGCATCAGTACGTAATTGTGTCATGTATTAGTAATGTATTGTCCAATGTAACATGTAAGTATTTGCTCGCTCTTTCCTGCGTGGAAGAGATTAGTTGATATACGCTTTGTATATCACCTGTTACCATTGTAATTTTTATTTTATTTTAATAAAAGTGTGTTACGGAACACTATAAAAACCGGTTGGCTTTGCAAAAAAGAAGAAGTTAGTTCGAAGAATAATGATTTGAAAGGTAATCGATTTGAAATGATAATTTTATATCATGGAATTTACATAGGAATGATATGTTGAAATACGATTTAAGAAATCTTAGGTAAATGAAATTTATATCAGTATGATATATGCGAAGTGGAATGAAATATTATGTATGGTATTACATGATTTCACGTCGAAGATACGAAAAGTAGTTTCTATTGAAAATACTGAATCCTACTTGTTTGGGTCACTTTGATTTATTATACTCACTTAATGTTTTCACAACGTAATTTGAGGGGCGAGATGCCTACAGTTACAAGCGATTCCACTGGGATAATGGCTTAACCGTTGCGTAACTTCGATCTATAAGCATAGCGTAATTCGAGGGGCGCGATGCCTACCGTTTCAAATGATCCCACTAGGATAGCGGAGTAACCGCTGAATTACCTATATATATGCAACTACCATAGCGCAAATCGAGGGTTGTGATGCCTATAGTTAAAAGTGATTCCATTGGAATGGTGGCGTAACCACTGCCTAACTACGATCCATGAGGGAATGTGCTTTCCATATCTATTTTCAAAAGTTTTTAAGTATTTTCACTGGAAGTTCAAACAAGTCAATTGAGTACTTGGAGATTTTAGTCATGCGCCTGATATACGTATGCCTAACTTCTGTAAGAACGAAAATAAACTTGTTAAGGTTTTGAGTTATAAAATATTTTGACTTTAAATAGCAAATCCGTCAGATGAAAATTTAATATTCTATCACTTCAAGATAATAAATTAAGAAAGTGGTTTTAAATATTTTTTGAGTTCACAGTTTTTGAAACATATCAAAATACTAAAATTTGTATTTGGAAAGGAAAAGAACTAATGGAGCAAATACGTAGTTAAACATATGTCGTCCTATTCGCGTAACATTCTGACTTAGTTTTGAATATACAATTTTAATTCTAAGCATAATTTTTTGCTCGATTCTCGATGAATTTCTAATAAGAATTTTTGATATGAACCAGAAATTCTCTATCATAGTTTGTTGCTATGTAAGGAGAATAGAAGTTTCTAATCAAGAAGTCGAATCTGAAGTTCGCACTAGAGTGATCGGGTTAACAAGACCGATTAGAAGCAAACTTTTGTATGTAAAAAAGCAATTGAGTTTGATATGTGAATGAATGGTACATCGTTTAATTACTAGTTCCTTACTATGTTCCATTTCGAGGACGAAAAGTTCTGAGTGAGGGAGAATGTAACATCCCGTAAATTGCAATCTTTTAATTTATTAAATTAATATAATATTTGAATTTAGAATGGTTTTAAATTTAATTTTATGATGTTATTAATAAATGATTTCAAAATTTATTTCTAATACGTGAAAGTATGATTAGATGAATGATGATTTATAAGAATGGAAATAATTATCGAATTGTATGTATGTTTGGAGCCACTAACTTTGAACTATTGTTTATAAAAAAAATATAGTAGTTGAATACTTGATTTGTTTTAAAGATTTAATAAGAACCAATATGATGATTAATAAATAAGTTAGTAACGTTTTTAATTCAAACTGTTTACGAGAAATTGTAAAGGAATGAAATGTCAACAATATATATATATATATATATATATATATATATATAGCATATGTCTTGATTAGTGCAGTTATCAAAATTTATGATAACATCAATAACAAAGCAAACTATACGTGTTTATTTGTAAATATAAGTATATTTTTAAATCTGATTTTGAAATGATAGTTGTCAATCATGAAATAATAACCATAATAATATAAAAACGGTTTGACATTTGAATTTAAACTCCAACTTTAAATTCAGATTGGAATTTGAATAATGTACATTTAATTTAACTAAAAGGAATTCAATTCGTCACTAACATGGAAATATAATTTTGCTTTAATTTTTACTGGAAAATTTGTTAATAATAAACGGTGAAATTATTACATCTCGAAACATTGTTATTTTAAAATAAAATGACCTTGGAGAATTTATAATAATAATAATAGTAATAGATGATTACGTTAATTCTCTCAAATTTAGATTTCATTTGTTCATTTAAGATAATTTTATATAAATGGTTAATGGACTGTGAAACAGAGTTAATTCAGGTTGATGGATATAGATTAATTTAAAAGAAAACGTGTGTTTCGTTTTACTAAATCAAAGCTACGGTTGTTAATGATAAATTTGAATATGTCTTACCCGCTTCCTCGCAACCACCATGACCTAAGAAAATAAGTAGGATATAAAAAGAATGCGTATAACATGTCCCAAGTCAACATACTTTTCGGATCTCAAAACTGACAGCTATTAAATTATTCTGAAGTTCAAAATGTCGACTCGTTAACCCCTCCCCTTGCCTTCTGACCCAAGACATCTTTCTATTATATAAAAATAATCAAAATTGAAAATGCCACTTTGCATGTTCTCTCCCTCTACCAATACTCTTCTTTTGCTCCTTTATTTCATAATCAAAAAAATATTTCAAAACACACACCTTCGCTCATTCCCACTGCCTCTTAATTGCTCCTCTTCCTCCTACCATTGCATTCTTCCATATCGTAAAAAAAGAACAAACGATCCTGCAGCCTATTAAAGAAAACTGTTTGAACTTGGCATGGGGAAGCCACCTCCCTTCCCTACAAGATGCCACAGGGCCCAGGCCACTACGACAAACCCAACCTTCTGTGAAAAGCTTCCTCGCGAGCAGCCTTCATCCCCGATCACCCATGTCAGTGCTACACATCCCCGGCGCGAACCCTGGCTCTCATGTCCAGCAATGTCCTCGGCCTCTGCAGCCCAACCCGCGCCTGCATTAGAGCCATCCCAGCCCGCCTCCAGCCCTCTGTCCTACTCTGCTAACAAACCACCATGTTATCCAACCTTAGCCTGCTTCACCACTGTTACCCTACCTCCTACTGCCATTTCTAAGTCATTCAGCCCTGACACACAAGCTCCGTCACTACCGCACCCCTTATCCGCCTTCTGCAACGACATCCATGACACCTCTTATTATCATAACAATGTTAATTATTGATTGTCGTTAAATTGCTAGTCGTAATCTTATGAATTATTAGCTGAAAACAGTGTTAATTATTGACTATTAAAATTTTGAATTGCTGATTAAATCATATGAAATGATATCGAAATTTATATGAAATAGTTGTTGATAATTTACCTGAAATAACTATTGATAATTAGATGTAATAACAGTGTTTGATTTATGTATTGTGATTATGGCGATTGTTGTATGTTAGTTGTTTTGATCATTTATCATCCTATTATCGTATTCTAATTCCCGATATCTTATGGAATTTTATGGAAATTGAGATAGAGTTTAAATGAGACATACCTATATTTTTGATTAAACGAATCAATTCAAAATTTTAAATGAAAATTGTAAATTTAAATTTGAGTTCAAACTTAGAAATTAAGCCTGAATTTTATGTTTTAATAAGAGAAATGATTTAGTGAAAAAATTGAATTTAATTTTTGATATAGCGATCAAATTTGATATTTAATTTAAAATTAATTTCACAGATTTAAAAGTTAAATTCATTCTTAAAGGGTTTGAATTGATTGGATTATTTGTATTTAATAAAATGGGAAGATTTAAATTTGATGTTGTTAATTTTGTATTTATTTAAATAGAAGTATTTAGAATTTAATCTCATTTGACTTAACTTATTAAATAAGATGATTCAATCTCTAAACAGATTTGCTTTGATTTAACTGATTTAATTAAGTCTAGGTTTAAATTGAACTTAAACTTTTTTAATTTAATAAAATTGAATTTTGAATTGATGAATATCTAATTCGATTTGAGTTTTAAGATTTAATTGATTTGTTTAATTGATAAAGTGATACTAAATGAAAGTATTAGACTTAAAGATTTAATATTATTGGTCTGAACTTAAGAGGTGGAATAAACAAAATGAGTTTGAGATTTGATCTTAAATTAATATTAAGCTTGGTGTTTGACGCTTTCCAGTTAATTAGAAAAACGCAAATTATTTATAAATTACTGCAAGCGCACAAGTGTGTAGTATGGAGGTCGAACACAAAGAGGAAAAATAAATTTTATTATTTATATATTTCATGAGCGAGTTAGACAAATTTTGAGGATTTGATTGAAAACAATAAAAATCAAAATTGCTAAATAAAAATAACAAACAGAAATAAAATTAGGATTACTGTTGAATCTAATCAAATGTTCAATCACTAATGAAAATTAAAATTGCATAGACAACTTGTGCTCTCTCAAATCTAATTTTATAGACGACACAAGTTGCTTGAAAAATAAATTTGCAGAACAGAAACAACAAACAGGAAAGTAAGATTAGGATTACCGTTGAATATAATCAGACAGTCAATCACTAATGAGAAGATAAATGCAATAGTAAATTGTACTCTACCAAATTTGACTGAACCGATGGCACAAATTACTAGACCCAAGAGGAGTATAGAAAAGAAAAGAATGATTTCTCAATTTTTGGATGTAGTTTTACAATGAGAATACATTGGTATTTATAAGATAGATTGCCAACCTAAACCTTAATACAATCACAAATGGGGCTTTGTTAAATCTAATAAATCTTGGCCTTTTTTCTTTTCCTCTTGCTTCCTTGACAGGCCTTCATTAATTTATGATATGGATCTTCTTTCTACCAATTATTTTCTTGTCCAAAAAGCAACTTGATGTATGAGCTTCATCTCCAAGTCTTCATATGTATATACACAACAATTTGATCTTTATTTTTCTATTTTTTTGACTGCATGTGGCTTAGTCGGCATATCTGTAAAAGTGACAAAATAGTACCCAAGTAATATTTATTTATATACAAAAGATAAGATATAAGAGCATAAAATAAACACGTTTCTATGTTCGTCATCGAGTAAAACAAAAATGAGAAACTAAACTAGTTAGGTCACACTTTCGTAGGAAACATGATTGCATTGAGCGTATGCAACAAGCCGTTAAACCTCTAGGTGTCCCTAGTAGGACGAGTGGTGTTTCGTAAGGGTTTTCAGCAGATACTACCCACAAAATCCAAACTCAGTATGTTATGATTCTAATGCAAACTACATGAATGCAATGGATATATGCAAATGAAAACAAAAACGAAAACACGACTTGTTCAGAAAAATTACAACATAACAGTATACAATTGGAAATCAATCAATAAAAAATTTTGGTTCCTCAACTCGTCACAAATTTTCAATATAATTCAAGTTTTCAATGTTAAATTTTAGCTTGGCCAGTTGGTTCGGTTGATAACATAGTGCAGCCATGAAATAAATTCTTAGTTTGCTTGTCACAGTTTGCAAAGTGGTATTTTCATTTCCATGTATTTGGCTAGTCAAATCAATAAGGTCAAGAAATATTTGGACATCATTGCTTATTCTCTATCTCTGTGAAAATGAAGATTTATATAATTAATTACATACACCTAACTTAAAGACCAAGGTATGTTACTCATGAGAGCTTGGGACAGAGCTTGGCGGATTGTGCAGATCGACGTTGACTTTGTCAACAACATGTCGGTAATCCTTAGGTGCCTAATTCATAAAATGAGACCATGGTATCCCACTCATGCACTACCTCGTGGACTGATATGTGAGTTGGGAAAGAGCTTGGCGGGTTTGCATACCAACGCTAGATTTACAAGCATTGTTGGATACCCATGGATTACTATTTTTTAATATAAGAAGAAGAAAGAGCGACTCAATTTAGCTTAACACAACTTAGTTTTAAAGATTCGAAAAGTCAATATAAGTATTTTAAGTCCTCCACTCATTAAATAAAGACTACAATTTAGAATAAACTTCATGGCCATCACCTAAGAATATTCCTATGTACCGGTTACACTAATATCGCTCGTAATTCAATTTTACGTTACATTTCTTATTTGATCTTAGTTGAGCGGTTTTTTTAACTATAAACTGATCAAAAAAATTGTTAATTTACTACGTTGTACCAATAAAAAATGAGTCGTATTTTCCAAACAAAAGGCATGTTACTACGACCTAAAATGTATTATGGTCACATCTAAATGCATGAAAATGAAAAGAAAAAAATTAAAGAAAATAAAAAGGATGCAATGCAGACTCCCACTACACTTAGTCAAAATAGTGTCCACATTGTAACACGTTCCCTAATTTTGAAAGTTAACACCCAAAGATGGATGATATGCAAAACTATTTGTAAAATGAAATGAAGTTTAAACACTATATGTGCATGCCAATCATGTGAAAAATAAATTCTACGATGATGGTGAATGTTTTGTGAAAAGTAATGTTTTCTATTTCCCCACACTTGCCTTTATCGAAAATGATGCATGATGATTTCGTATCTGATTTTTGAGGTACAAAAGGCATGTTAATAAACTCTAAAATTACAGTCCTCCCCATGCGTATTTTTTCATGACAATGACTTTTACCATTCATATGATGATTACCATAATCCCATAAATTTGAATGTTTAACCGCAATTTCTTTTAATGTTATGAAATTAAGATTATCTTTGAGACGTTCCATATATTTATTCTCTTCATTTAAAAGTTTAAGTTCGTCTTCAAAAAGCCCTTCAAAAGATATAGTAGAGAAGTCTATTGAAGTATGAGAGGCTTTCTGAAATGGTAAATACGTCGTATCACCAACAATAGTTTCTATCATATGTTCTCTTATTCCAGAATCTTGGACACATGCACAAAAGAAAAATCAAAATCAAAGAATCACACACTCAACAAATCACAAAAAATGGTTCAGCTCAACGCCTCAAGACTTATGCACTCAAAGTAAAAGAAACACTCAAAAACGCCTTTTTCTTATTCTTATTCTTCTTCTTTATTTTTGGATTATTTCTAAAAAATAAAAGCAAAGGAACAAGAGAAAAAGTGTGGAACTAAAATAAAAATTAGACTAAAGCGAGAGGGAAAAAAACTAAACTGGAATAAAAGAACTAAACTCAACAAAGAAAGACAAAACTAAAAAATAAGCTAAAAGAAAAACTAAACCTACAAAAAAGAAAACAAAATCTAGGCTCAACAAAGAACGAGGACTAAGAGGTCAAGCCACTGTTTCATGTCACCTAAGTATTTCATTTTAGTTGATTTTATATGCGTAAGAATATTAATCCTGACTCGAGTAATTTTTGTTTTGCATGGAATGTTCGGCTCAGAGCGAGTATTTCAGTTTAGAGAAGATATTGGGTTCAAAAGACGATGATGGAGCAGAAGACCTAGTTATTATTATATGAGTACTGCTTATCCCATATGGTAATTTGTATCATTCTGTATTGTGTGTATATGTGAAATCAAATGTAATAGCTTCATGAACTATTTTATTTACTTTTGATATTATATTTTAATCCTTCCACTGCAAGATTTTGTATATATTCTTCTGATTTTTATTTCTTTAGTACAAACTCATTAATAATATATCTTTTTGAATGGTTTAAATCGGACATGTATGGTTCATCCTCGATTTATAACTGTCCAAAAAGGTAGGTTGTTAAAGATTGGGAATATGCCAAGGTGACTGCTGAGATAACGGAAGATGGCAGGGCCAAAGTGATCTGCACTACCTAGCATGAGGACCAAGCTTTTTCTAAAGTTGATAGATAGGCCGAAAATGAACTCAAAGGTGTAGAGTAGGACTTTAAACAGTGGATATTCTCTGAAGTTGGGGTGGTAAAGAGAATGGTATCGTCGACAAACTAGATATTAACGATATTAAAGGTTGAGGCGTGGGAGCGGATGCTACCGAGCAGGTTCTAGGAAGTAGCCAGCTTGATCATACAGTTAAAAAGTTAACAACCAGGACAAAAAAGAGTAGAGTTAAAGGGTCGCCTTGACGAAGTCTGCAGGTGGACTTGATGAGTCTACCATCCTGATCATTGGTTGAAACAAAAGAGAGGCTTGAATGAAGTATGTTGGAGATCTAATTGCCCCAATGTGGGGGAAAGCCGCTGTGGGACAAGATGTTCGTAATGAAGTTCCATTAACAACATCAAAGGCTTTGGAGAAGTCGAGTTTGAGGAAAACACTAGGAGAATGATGACAGAAGTAAACAATCTCTTGAGTGGTTGCCACACAATCGAGGATACTACGGCTAAGGATGCAGAAAAATTGTTCTTCACCAATGATTTTGATGATGTGAGACTGCAGAAGGTTAGATAAAACTTTCGCTCTTAGTTTGAAGGTGCATTTTAGAAGGTTGGTTGGTCGGAAGTCATACATTGAGGTCGCGCCTCTGTGTTTGGGAAGGAGAACAATTTTGGCGTAGTTCAATCTAGATATGCAAGATGGGTCGGAGTAGAATTTGTGGAACATGGCTAGGATGTCAGGTTTGAGGAGGCTCAAGAAGTGCTTTGGAACGGTGGTCCAAAACCATCAGGACTTGGAGATTTATCATCGTCTATGTTCTTGAAGGAAACAAAAAATTTGGCTTTGGAAAAGGAAAAATCAATGGGAATGAGTGATTGGTCGGGATGAAGTAAATTGTAACATCCTGGATTTTTAGCCATTTAATATTGAACATTTAAATTGGTTTTAAATATTGAATTGGTATAATAAATGGATTTTTATAATTATTTTATCGATTTAATCATTGAAATACAATTTATTTCTTATATATATATAATTATAATAATACGAAAACGACTAATAATTAAATTCAAAGTTAAAATTGAATCGAAACGATTTAGATGATCAATATAAATTGTATTTGACTATAAACGATAATAATAATTTATTATCAAGGGATTGATCATTTTTGAATTTAAATTATATTATATTGATTTAATATGGTTATTTTATATATACATTCAAGTAAATTTCAGAATCTATTCCAGTATGTTCAGAATTGTGGTTAAACACTAGAAACGTCAGTTGTTATGTTTCGATTGGAGTTCACGACCGCAAAATATATTATTATAAAATTGAATGGATAAGATCAAAATCGAATCAAGCTAAATCAAAATCAAATCAAATTAAATTAAGATTTCAAATCGTATTTAATATGTTGTGTACTTCACCAACATTCATTTAAAAACTTAGTACGATATGTTCACCTTCTTCGCTTTATATATCGCGACTTCCCCCACCCATTACCATTTCATTCTTCAGCAAAACAAAATCCGAAAGCTTCACTATAAAATAAAAATTGTTGCTTCTTGACAAATTCAAAATCAAAAGCTACCACTCAATTTTCGTTCTTCTGAAACTCAACAAATTCAGACTTTCCCCTTTGTTTCTTTAAGTTCAAAGCAAACAAAATGGCCACTGCCTAAATTTATTCATTCGAAGTCGGCCCCTTTTGCCGTTCCATTTTCCCTTTTCTAGAAGAAATCGCGAGCCTCTATGGAAATCAATTTGAACCCGTTCTCTTATAAAACAGGAAAAGGGATTCGCGATTGAAACTGCGATGACTAGGGACGCTGCAAGGAGGGTTTTCAATGGAGTTCTGTTCGAATTCATAGAGAAAAAAGGGCATCGCGATTCACAAATCATAGAAAAATCTGAAGCTCGAGGTCGCTGCAATGTCATATGAAGACACGATTGTTGTCGGAAATGGTTGGGATGAGTTGCTAAGGAGATTAGGACCATTACCGAAGTATGCGTTCAAGATGAAGGGTCAGTGCAATTTCTAGAAGCCAACGATGGTATCGGATCTGTGATTTTGATGGTATGATTTTGGGGAAGATGTTGTGATGTTCGAATAGTTGAACTGGAGTGTGCAGATTTACTGAATGTTTGGGGATGCGATTGGGAAATAGGAGTTCAGCAATGGTATTTATGGAATACACATATGTGCTTTTGGCACGTTAATGGTGTGATGTTTGAGGCATAACTAGGATGTTTGAGGTGAGTTAGGTCTCCGATTATTTTGGGATGGTGCATTAAGCGGCGGACAATAAGTATATGTCATAAAAAGGAGATAAAGATTTGTCAGCAAGTTGTTTGACGAAATGTCGAAGTGATAGAAGTCGGATTTTTAGCTGAATTGCAGTGGAAGCGGATTAGCGATTATTAAGTATAGTTCATGGAGTGGTCGAATAATTGGAAAGGCAATAAGGTATTGTTTTACATAATTTAAAAATACATCGTATAATTTATTTATTTATTATAACAGCTAATTCAAATTAATAATCATTTAATCGTCGAATAAAAATAAACTATTTTTAGAAGGAATAAATTCATTCAAGATGATTCGTAGCCAAGACGATATGGAAATTAAATTATATTTTCGGCAAACAAAAATCAAGGTGAGTAAACTCATTTTCTGGTTCGATTATAATTTATTATAATCAAAATTTTTATTTAATACAAATATTTATATGTTGGTTGATTGGTCGTATTTCTGCTTATTGATAAATTGTGGTTATTATATATATTCGTTAGTGAATATTAGGCACATGTCCCTGTTAAGTTTCAAAATTAGGCTCGCATCCGGTCTAAAACTTATTATAAATTACATCCCTATTTTCCGAAAATTCACTAAAAAAATAAAAAAAATCACGTAAATTCGTATTAAAATAAAATTTGTACACAGAAAAAAATTCAAATCGTAAAACCATCAAAAAACACGTCTAAAACCAAAATTACAGGAAAACAACGTAATTGCAGTTAATTGCATAATAATGCGCACATATTTTGAAATTCTTGTATTCATGTATGCAAGTATTTTAGTCGTGCAACTGTGTTGGTTTTCTTGCATACATGCATGCAAGTAATACATAATTCTTGCATACTAGTATGCAATAATACACAGGCACGCATATCAATTCACATTTATTTGCATACATGCATGCAGGTATTTCAGAATACTTGCACACATGTGTGCAGCAATATACAGGCATATTTTTCAACGTGAAACCTTTATGCAATATTTGCATACATATGTGCAAATATTTTAAAATAGTTGCATACATACATGCAAGAATTCATGCAAATTTTCAGTGTAAACTGCTTCGTGAATACTTGCATACATATGTGCAACTATCGTATATACTTGCACATATGTATGCAAGTTTTTTTTGTTTCCGTGGTCTTCTGGGAATATTTGTAGAATTTAGAATTTTTTTTACATAGTAGAGCGTCGTTTTTTAATGGAAAACACATAACATGAATTCTAGAGACCCGCTTTATATTATAAAGTTACTGTGGATACCATTGTATTTTTAAAGTTTCTAGGGATGTGAGCCAAAAGAACCCTATTAATTATTTAGGCTTGGTGGTTGTGGCTATATATATATACAGGAAATTTCCTGTAGAACCATTAATGGATGCCCGTAGTACCGTTATCGTATGACCCTATAGCCCTACGATATATTGAGTGGATGACCTTTTATACTGCGATATCATGCCTTGAAGCAGGATGGGTGTTATTTATGTTGGCTAACATATGTGGATGCAGGAAAACATGTTGGAGGGATCCAACTGGATTCCTAAAAAGTTATTTCTTATTGTTACATATTTATATATGTGTGATGTGTTGAATCGAATTGATGGTTTATGTATTTGGGTGTTTGAATATCACTGGCCCTAGATATCGATATTTAAAAATATCATAAAAAGAGATTTTTAGATTTAAAAAGGTAAATTTATTTTTTGAAACATAAATTGAATTTTGAATTGGCTAGGAAATATTAACTTGTTTGATAATAAAAAAGTAGTTGAACTTATAATCGATGTTTATAAATTATCATCAAATAACTTAGAAATGTAAATTCGTGTATGGTTTTAAAACAAGGAAAATTTATTTTCCAAAGAGAAATGGAATTTCAAATGAAATTTGAAATAGAAACTTGTTTTAATATTTAAAACAAGAAGTGAAATTTATAAATGATGTTTATAAATAAAGGAGGGAGATTTTCATTTGATAATTTATAATAATTCAAGTATGAATTAAAAAAATATTTATAGTATGAAATCATTCCAGGAAAAGGAAACGATGAAATTTATTCCGATGTTCGGAATAAAAATTGAATTAGAATAAATCCATATGGATCTATGATTGGGATTCGACTATGTCGAATTTATAAAAATAAATTATTTCCAGAAGGGATATTGGAATTTTATTTAATAGAAACTATAATTTAGAATTTAAAATAAAATAAATCCGTGTATATATATAAGTTATAAAATAAAACAATCCAAAATGGGAATCGAATTTCGAATATAATATAAAAATGGAAGTTTGTTTTGATAAGGAAGTTAATTTATAAACAACGTTTATTAATGTGATGAGGTAATTCACATTAAGTAATTTGGAAATAGATTTCCAAATATTAGAAATGGGACAGAAGGTGAAATTTGAATTGAGTATCGTATTATAAGCTTTTATCTATCTCAAGATAAGAACGTTGTCAATCAAGGTCTAAGAGGTAAATAAAATACCCCAACTTGAACGACTTCACTATTATCAAGCGATGATATTAGTTTGTAATGGTAAAGGATGTTGAATTAATTGGTTATTTCTCATAAAAGAAATTCATAATTGGAATTCAATTATATCGAATTTTCAAAAAAAAAAAATTACATTCGAGGAGAATGGAATTTAATATAGAAGTTGAGTTGTGAATAATTTATAACCGAGTTATGAATTTTGAATAAATAAATCGATGATTTTCGAAAATCGAGATGTTTAAGCTAGAATTGGAAAATCGATTTAATTTATATTTAAATATTAGAGAATGGATTTGGAATTTATTTATAAACGAAGTTTTTAACGTTTATATTTAAATTATAATTAAAACGAACTCGCCGCAGCACCGTAGTTCGTAATTTGACGATTCTGACTTCCATTGAGTATATAGAACTCAATATAAGTCAGAATTTGATGAAACAAGAAAACCCCATGTTATGATTTGAAATCCCCCAACCTTTGAAGAGACGAAAAAAGCGGATTACGTGAGAAAACTACGCATTAGAACGCAGAACAATAGAACTTTTCATTGCTATTACAACAATTTACATCAGAGTACAAGAATATCAGAGTACGAATAAATATTACACAACGGGAAAAAAAATATCAGAGAATAAATTACATAGCTGCGGAAATGAAAATGTATAAATAAAATGCACAACTGAAGTACATCTACTAACACAATTGAAAGAAACACATGGATACAAAGCTTTCTGAATATAGCTCCAGTTGTAAACCAGGATCCCGTTAAATAGAAATCTGCAAAACCAAAACTACTAACTGCCCGTGTGAAAAATATGGGCACCCAGAGTTTAGGCGAAAACAATAAACTCTAGGTCAGTCATGGGACTGGTGCGAGAACTAAAACAGTTATTAAATCTTTACTTTACAATAGGGTAAATCACGACACCGTATGTCATGGAACGAGTTCACTCCCATGAATACTCTGAAATAAAACATTTTGTAAACAATGCAATGCTTTTTGAAAATTGAAGCTATTATAAGACTCAGGTCCCATCACACAATGCAACAGAAGCCAAAGGATAGAGTTTTACCTTATAATAGCCAAACATGCTTGATACGCTTTAAAAACAAATCATTTTGATATTACTATAAGTTCATAGTGTCAAAACAACTTCAAATACAAATGTATCAATCATAGACGTCATAGTACCCTATCCTACTATGTCACCATATAGGTTTACAACTAAATCCGATAGTCACGTATTGGAAATTGGATTACATCTATGAGTCAAGGCAAGGGATGTCTCTTCACTGATTCGAGACACTCTGGCACATGTCTCAGGATCACACCTAAGGGCAACCCATGGATCTTCAAGGCCGATCCACACCTAACGTTTGTGGATTGGTTATTCCTAAACAATACATTTCCCGGTCCTGTCGGACCTATCACTTGTGCTTTTTTGTCAGCTCTATATCTAAGGCACCTCGCAATCCATCATCCACATAATTAAAAAATGTCTGGGCTCTATAACATGACACCACTTCTAGCTAGAAAGAAACGCACGCACTTCCTGCAGTCACTATCCTATTTTTGACTCATACCGGGGTGTGAGGCTCGCGAATTAACGCTACACACAAAGCTATATTATTTAAATCCGTGCTTTGATCATCATCCATAACGCCTTGCTTTTCAACAAAATTCTTGATCATTTGCATCTTAGCATGCCACATTGTCAATCCATACCATATCATTTTTTTCCACTGATTATAACCTCTAAGCTCGTACGTCTCAAAGAAGTGTGTTAAGCAAGAGAACGAAATCTCCTTCACCAAACAGATATATATTTAGTAGAGATCGATGAATATAGCACACAATACAATGTCAGACATAATCCATTTACAAGTCCATTCTGGGTCTGAACGAAACCGAAGGCACCTTATTCCTCGTCCCATATGTCCAATATAGGAGAGAGGTCCTTGCATATCTGGTCGATCTCCAAGTATGTTTGGATGATCACCACTTATTACCTTATCTTAGGGGATCATCCCAATCAAGACATCGGTAATCATTCATTCGATGTGAAGATCTCCGATCTTCAACCACCGTCTTTATTTCTTTGACTTTTAGTCATCATAACAGTTTTTTAAAGAAGACGGATATGCAGCACACGACTGCATAGCCGATTAGATATCATAAGTAGTAAAACATATCCGATCAATAAACTTGATTGGTAGCCAAAATAAAAGTTATGGATTAAGGTACCATCCCGGTAGTTTAAAGTGGCATAAAATAAACATTAATATGTACATAAAAAGAAAGACAACCCCCATGTAAACCTACAACAATAAGAACCTCAAAAGAATCTTCCACCAAGCCAACCAACATTCAAGCTTCCTTGATCTTCATCCTATTGGTTCTCATTGTGTATGGTCAGCCTAAAAGGAGCAGAGACAGCAACACCTGAACACGAACAAAATAAGTATGAAGTGTGCCTGCAAAGACCATAAAAGAAACACCTAGGTTTGCCAAAATTAGCAGCATTTTGTTCTTTCCAGATACATTAAAATAAATTGTTATAAAGCTTTCCAACAGCACATTCGGAGGGTTGTATTGCCCATAATCATTGAAAGAAGAGATCACCGGAATGAAACCGAGAAGGTGAGAGCTAGTGGCGGCGAAAATGGGGTAGGAAAAGTCACACTCCAAAAACAAATGGTGAGTCGTTTCAACATCCAGCAAACAAAGGGCACAAGTAGGTGAGGTAGGAATGTGAAAACGACATAATCTATCTCAGGTATTTATACGAGCTCTAACTAGACACCATTGGAAGAAGAGTATGTGAGGTGGCGGCTCACACTTCCAGAGACTTGAGAAGGAGAAGAGACGACCATGGTGATTCAGGAAATGATAACAAGAAGAGACAGATAAACCTTTATTCGGTGATAACGCCCAGAAATAAGAATCTGAATCCCCATTGAGATGAATGGAGAAGATAATATTACACAGATTGAGGAAGTCAGAGAGAGAGAGAGAGTGATGGCTAAAAAGAGAATTAGGGCAAAAATAGGAGGGGCCAAGGGAGAAGGCATGGAAAACAGAAATATCATGAGAGTTCAAGAGGCCAGAAAGGAAAGGGAGGGAGAGAAAATGAGGGAGGACATCATTCCAGATGTCAAGCCAAAAATACATTTTCTGCCATTTCCTAGCTTGACCCGAAAAAGGTTTTTAACACGAGGGAGGGTTGACAGAACACCTGCCAGAAAGGAGAGGGATTGAAGAGAGGCGGAAAGTAAAGGACCATGTTCGGGTTAGAATGGTATTGAAGAGAAAGGATCCAGTTCTTCCAAATGAAATCTCCAGGGGTGAGGGTCTTCCAAAGCCATTTTGAGAGAAGTGCTAGGTTGAAGAAGCTCAGGTAAATAACCCCTAAGCCTCCCTGATCTCGATGTAGACAGGCTGAATGCCAATTAAGGAGACACTTAAGTTTGTTGCCATTCCAAAGAAATGAACTTCTAATGGAATCTATTCTATTAATAACCTAGCAAGGCATTTTATGAAAGGACAACCAGTAAGTGGGGGTGGCAGATAAGACAGACTTGACCAGAATTAGACGATCTGCAGAGGAGAGGGAGTTGGCTTTCCAAAAGGACAGTCTAATTTCAATTTTTCCAATGAGGGAGAGCCAGTCTGGTTTTTTAAGTTTGGTGGGGTGGAGAGGTAAACCAAGATTGGTGATGGGAAAATGGGATAGGCTGCAGTTAAGAAAATTGGAAATGGGAGTTCCTAGATGATCAGCACCTCCAAACATGATGATGAAGATCTTATGAAAGATAACGGATAAGCCAGAGACAAGTTCAAACGAATAAAGGAGGAGTTTGAGACAATTCAGGTGGGAAGGGTCGGGCAATGCAAAAGGAATAATGTCATTAACAAACTGCATATTGAAAATCATCTGATTTGATATTGGATGCTTAATGCCTTCAAAATGGTGATTATTAACCACAAGTTCGATCATTATATTGTACACGTCAGCAATGAGAACGAAAAGAAAGGGGGAGAGAGAGGGGATCTCCTTGCCTAAGACCACGAGCTGACTTGAAAAGATTTCCTTTTTCACTATTGAGACATACTGAAGATCAGTTGTCCTAGAGAATGCACCTGATCCATTCACACCAATTTAGTGGAAAACCTGTATTGGCCATTACTTGAAGAATAGAGCTCCAATGCATAGAATCAAATGCTTTCGAGAAGTCAAGTTTTAATAGCACACCGGGTGTAGATGAAAAGTGACAGTATGAAATAACTTCCTGGGTAACCGCCACACAGTCTAAGATATTTTGGCCCATGATGAAGGCTGATTGCTCAAAACCAACTAAAGATGAGATAATTACTGAAGTCTGATAGCAAGAATTTTAGTAATGATTTTGTAGGTGGTATTTAAGAGGCTAATGGGTCAGAAAGAAGATAAGGAGGTGGAACCAGCAGATTTGGAGAGGAGCACAATATTTGCATAATTTAGGTGTGAGATGCTTATAGGGTTATCATGAAATTCATTACATGTATCGATAATATCTTACTTAACAACAGGCCAGAATCTCTTGAAAAAGAATGGGCCAAAACCGTCAAGGCCTGGGGCCTTATCATCCGCCATATATTTCAATGCATTCCAAATTTCTTCTCTAGAAAAGGGTTGATCAAGCAGAAGTTGGGGAGGGTCAAGATACAGGAGGTGCCAATCAATAGCTAGGAGAGAGGGATACCTCTTGTAAAGAAGGTTACGATGATATTCAGAGAAAAGCTGAAGAATCTCGAAGTGATTAGAATAAATAGTATTATTGTGGACAATCTCAAAGATGAACAAGGAACGTCTTCCACCACTAGCAAGGTGGTGAAAGTAAGCAGTATTCTTACCTCCTTCCTCGATCCATTTCACTTTGGATCTTTGTTTCCATCCGATCTTCTCCTGTTTCATAAGTCTATCCAATTCTCCTTCAAGATCTTTGAGTTCTCCTAATTCTGCAGATGTTAATGTACGAGATTCTTCCAAAATATTAATTCTCAGAATGTCATCTTGAATTGCTTCCATCCTTGCTTAAAGATAACCCCACATATTCTTTTCCCATGGCTTAATTAATTTTCTTAAAGATCTAAGTTTTAGAACCACTCTTTCAGCCGTTGATCTGCAATCGATTTGTTGGGCCCAGGCCAATTTAATGAAATCTTCAAAATCAGGCACAAGCAACCATTATCGCTCAAATCTGAAGGGTCTTTTAGGGATGGAGACGGAACCAGAGTCAAGAAGAAGGGGGAAGTGGTCAAAAATAATCATGGCTAGGCCATTGACCAAAGAGAGCGGGTGTAAGTCTTCCTATGCAGAGTTAAAAAAAAAACGATCTAATTTGTCCAAAGAAGGGTTAGGTCTTCTGCTAGACCATGTAAAGAGCCTATTGCAAATTGGAGGATCTATAAGTGAGCAAGCATTAATGAAGGAGTTGAAAGAAAGGGTATCTTTGGAGAGATTACCATGGTTTCTTTCTGGGGTGTTTCTTGTAGTATTAAAATTGCCTCCAATAATCCATGGACCACTTACTTGAGCTGCAAAATCAATGCAATTCTGCCATAGTGTTGTTCTTTCATCTATATCCTGCGGACCATAGATATTACTAATGAAGTATGTGGTGTTATAAGGAATATGTTTGAGTGAGACATGAAGAGTTGATGGGGGTGAGAAAGGACTGTTGATGCATCCATATAGATTCATTCCATGCAGTAATAATACCTCCTTTTGATCTGTTTGCATTTATGTGTGCCCATCCCGAAAGAAATGGGCCACCTAGCTGTCTAATTAATCTAGATTCTGGATTATTGATTTTGTTTCTTGAAGAAGAAGGATATCAATTCTATGAGGAGATAGGACGAGGCTGATTGAGTGACTTTTAGATGGGACACCCAGCCCACGTACATTCCATGTGACATTCTCCATTAAGGGGGTTAGAGCGCTCAAATTCTATAGTTTGCATGATCTCATGGTTCTTATCACTTAATGTGACTTCCATGCAATGTGTTATTTTCTTATTTAGGATTTTATTAGTAGAAGAAAATACCGATGGTTCAAGAAAAGTACCTGATGCACCTGGAAATGAGTTAGCCTTGTTTTTCCTTAAGCTTCGTCTGACCAACGTCGGCTCCACTGGTCTACTGACTGGAGTTGCAGGTGAGTCTGGATGCAATGGTTGTATATACTCCTCTTGGAAATCAAAATTCTGTATGAGCTGCTATGGAGATTCTGACCATTCCCTCCATCCTGCTTTTGGACCAGTGACTTCAATGGACTTATCACGAAGAATCTCTCTCCATTGTGATGCATGTGACTTTGGCTCGTACCCCATGACATCAAATCTATCGCTACAATCCAGGTCCTGAAATCTTCACTATACAATCTCTGATCAAGAATATTTAGTTCATTTTCTTCAAAGCCTAAAAGGATTTCTTCTGGTTTTCTAGATGATGTGAATGATCCCAGCGTTTCACTTTCAAGTAATACTCGGAATTGTTAATGTGTGCAACAAAAAAAGTTTCATTCTCCACTTCATATAAAAGTGCATTTTCCGAAATAAATAGGATATTCGATAAAGGAGTACTCACAATTGTCTAGCTCCGTGACTCTACCAACTGTTTTTAAAGCTTCACTTACAACAACAAAATTACCTCACAGAAATTCCGGAAAACCTTCAACCCTAGCCCAGCAGTCCGGATCGAAGTTCGACCTCAGATCTTCTTCATAATCATCCCCAGGATGCAGAACTATCTTACTGCCAAAGCATCTTGCTGATTTAGACAACAAACTCAATTGTATAGCTTGAACATATGCTACATGAGTGGGAGCACAAAAAAGAAAACCCTTCTTATCCATGATCTGACCTGCCCAGTCGTCCCTCCCAATGTGACGAGTGAGATAGGAGCGAACTTGATTGAGTGTCCAGTGACCAGAGACGATTTCTGCAGTGAAATACAATGATCTGTCTGCCATTTTGAATTACTTATAGGGGAGAGATTTTAGTTTAGGTCCGGGTAATGGAGAATGACACGGAGAAAGTGCAATATTGTATTTGTCAGGAGGTTTAAGTGATGCGTAATTAGTATTGATTTGATTGAGAGATTTAGGGATCCACTTCACATCATTTCGAACTGATGAATGCATACGGGCGCTGCGTTTTGCAGAGAATTAGAGGATTTCTTCTTTGAACAATGTTTGCTTGCGTGTTTCGAGAGATAAAAATAATTGCAAAATTTTAAATTCCCGCATTCTCTTGCCACATGTCCACTATCCGCGCATTTCAAACAATGTCGATTTCTCTTTAGGTACTCAATCGTAAGTTTACACAATTCAAAATTTGGAAGTACACTTCGGTAAGCTTTCGGTTTCGGCAATGGAGACGGAGGCGGTGACGGTGTGGCAGCAACTTGAGCATAGGAACGTTGGGGAACATACAATATTGGAGAGGGTTGCGAGGAAGATGGATGAACATTACGGGGTTTGAAGGATTGGTTGACATGCGATGACGACAGTGTGGGTAACTTTGATGGAGGAGGTTTCGATGAAGGAGGAGGAGGAACTGGTTTCGGCTTGGGTGGGAATGGTAAAAGGGTACGATAACGATTAGGAATGAAGGAGATTGGTGGTGGAGGTAAGGGAGAAGATAATGGGGTTGGAAGCAAGGCCGCCATGATAATAGTTAGGAACTAATTCGTAACAGTTACTCAAAATGGGTTTGGTCTTTTCGAATAACTCGCGCATCTTATAACCATGTAATATATAAAATAACACGCCTCTCATTCCAATCCAGAATATTATTTTATTCAAATATTCATTATCCTTGGGAAAGATTCCCATTAATTTTATCAAAGATAAATTCTTTTGAACTTATTGTTTAAATATTCTTTTGGATATCATTTCAAAAGATTTTATCTTTTCACAACTTAAACCAAATTAAGATCCAAAACTAGTCCGAGTTATCGAGCCTTACCGAAGTAATCATTTATTCTATTATTCCTAATCCCAACCTGTTCATCGCATGGAACAAAACTGGTAGTACTCCATATTTAACACCCATCGTATTATTTGTAAATTTAATTACCATTTAACGTTTCAAATCTAAAGATTTAATTATCGCATGGAATAAACTAGTGATACTCCATCTCGATCATTTCTCTTATTCAGCAAATTTAATTACCTCTTTTTTGTTTCAATCTAATTAAAGATTCATTAAAGCTCTAGTTCAATTATAATCCCCAAAAATCATTACTTAATGATTATTCAACCTTTGGAAATTAATCTTTTCTTTACTTGGGTTAAAGAACAAATGTCATGTAAAAACCTCGCTCACAATAAACCCAAAATCATCTTCCATTAATATGGAATCTTCACGAAAATCTGAACAATTTATAATCAATATAAACTTCTGTATCCGACCAATACTATAAGTGGAATACCGGCAAGTCCTTTTAAATTCCATAAATAGGAAATGCCTTCCTTCAAAGAAACTCATCTCGATTATTATTAACTCGAATCTCATTCAATTCCAATTTAATTTAATACATTGGAAAACTTCTTTAAACCTTAATTAAAAGATTTATTCCATTCATAATTTGGCTCAAGAACAGTATTATTCAAGATACCATTCATGATAAACCCAAAATCCAATTTGATATTAAATATAAATTCTTAAATGGAAATTATGTCGACTTATACTCAATACCAAATTCTGAAACTAGCAGATATCGTATTGGAATAACGATATCAAAATCTTCCAAATTCCTCAATGAAATCCATGCAGTCACGGAATCCAATATAGAAAATATCCGAAGATAATTTCCATTCAAATCCTTTCCAATTTATATGTTGGAACTTCTGGTTAATATTAAAAAATCATTCGCAAATCTAATTTATTATTTCTAAAAAATCCTTGGATTAGTATTCTAGTTATTAACTAGTTCATTCAGATAAAAATATATTTTATCTATTAAAATGTGGAATATTTCATCCAAAACCTTTCCAAACCATATATTATGATTTTACATAATATTTTCAATTATTTAATTAAAGCCCTTATAGTCGGTTTCCAATATCGACCACCGAAATGCATCAATAGCGACCTTTTCCAAAACTGATTTAGACTTGTTTTAAAATCCAACCATTCAAATTTAAATCTCATATATTCATTGGAAAGATCTTTTCAATACGAACCCAACAGTTCTGGTTTAGGAGAATCTGACGGTCGGATCTCCCGTTACGTTACTTCGAAGTTCATGGTCGAAATTCGAGAACGGTCGTTGTACGGCACATTCTATTCAAGCCATTTATTTATATATATATAATATCGTCAATTTCTATTCACAACGTATTTTATAAAACATTTGTAAACTCACTCAAAAACAATTTCAAGTTCCATTTCAATTTTATATTAAAATTGAACATCCCATTTTATAATAATCTCAAAATGATAATATTTTCAAAATGTCATATTTTGAAATTTAGTCTTCTCGATATTCATTCTAAAAATGAATAAAGTCGATATAAAAATCCGTTCGAGTTAAAATAGCGGTTTCTACTTAACTCGGCTTCATATTTTCTAATATTTTCGTGTCCATCTAAAATCAGACATCAAAACTAAGTTTCAAATTTCATTGAATGTTATATTATTTAGTCATTCATGTTTATTCCGGATCGGAATAATATTAAGCTAATATCCATATAATAAATTTATATGGATTTCATTCATCATGTATACCCAACGTTAGTTGCAAACAACTATCAACATCCAAAATGACATCCAATGCGCATTTTATTTTCCTATATGCTTCAACCAAATAATTGACGCTTATATAAATTTGTCAATCAACCGATTAACCGCAATTTCACACAAGGGACATGCGTGAATCAAATATCATCTCAAGATCCGTGTGGGGTTTTCAACCAACAACAATTATTTAATTAATCATTTGTTTCATCTCATCCATATCATAATATAACCAATCTCCATTGCCATTTATGGCGCCACAAGTGTCCATCCACGGAGTATGAAATGCGAGTGTCACATATTCATACAACGCTTCTAATGCAAATGATTTGTGCATGTGTTGAATTCCAAAAGGGATATTACATGCAATGGGTAATATAACTACATGAAAATTTTAAATGTCATTCTAATTGTAACATAATACAATTTCTAACTTGCAACTTACTAATTTTCACCGCATTACTTAGCAACTTAAAATGCATAACTAACTAACTACTCTAATATACTAATTTAAGATAGAAGTTCTCACCCAAGCTAAACAAATCACCATGACACTTCGTATGAATATTTTCTTATCGCGCACTCGCCGTTTGTCGCTCTCCGCAACTCGAATTCACTTTTCTGGCTCTACAGTTTGCATACGACCTCTGATCTTCACCAAACATGGTCACCAACACGGAAACGCCATTCCGAACAACTATTTTCTAGTGCACTTTCTTCCAAAAATGCACGGATTCGCCAAAAATCACAATCTTTGCTCCAGGTCTGCCATCTTCAATTGCACTTTTCGAGCAACTCCGTACTCCAAAATTCGATTTTGATATGTCAATTTCATAGAGAAAAACGAGATCTATGACTTTCGTTTATGGGACTTAGCCAGAAATGCACTGATCAAATGGTATTAAGCAAATAAGAAGAGGGTCTTATTTGCAAAATGGATTTTGGAAAAGGTTCGTTTGACACAGGTCCCTATTAAATTTCAAAAATAGGCTCACATCCGGTCCTAAATTTATTGTAAATTAGGTCCCTATTTTTCGAAAAGTCATAAAAAAAATAAAAAAATGTAAATTTATTTTTAAATTAAATATGCATTCGACAAAAAATTCAGATAAAAAATCCATCAAACAACACATCAAAAACAAAAAATAACAGATAACAGCGAAACTGCAGTTAATTGCATAATAATATGCACGTATTTTGAATTTCTTATATACATCCGTGCAAGTATTTCAGTCATGCATATGCGTTAGCTTTCATGCATAAAGGCATGCAAGTATTACATAAATCTTGCATACAAGTGTGCAAAAATTCACATGCATGCAAATTAGTTCATATTTATTTGCATACACGAATCCAGTATTTCAAAATACTTGCACACATGTGTGCAACAATACGCAGACATATTTTTCAACGTTAAACCTTCATGCAATATTTGTATACATGTGTACAAATATTTAAAAATAGTTGCACATATATATGCAAGAATTCCTGAAGATTTTCAACGTAAACCGCATTGTGAATAGTTGCATACATGTGTGCAACTATTGTGAATACTTGCACACATGTATGCAAGTTTATTTTTGTTTCCATGGTCTTCTGAGAATATTTGCAGAATTTAGAAGAAAAAAAATTACTTGACAGCGCTTTTTTTTTTGTGAAAAACATGTAAGTATAAAATTAGGGACCGGGTTTGAAAAGAAACTTGGGGAGGGAGACCGTTTATATTTCAAAACATAATAGGGATGCTATATTAATTTATACTTTTTGGAAAAGTGGAGTTTTCGGGGGAGATGGGGCCCACGGCCGGAGGAGGCTGCCTGACTGGCGGCGTAGGGGGTGGCGGGTCGGAGGCAGGCCGACTGCGGCGGTGGTAGGGCCGAGAGGAGGCGAATTTGGTTAAGGAGAATGCTAGGGTTTTAGAATGGAGGAGTAAAGAGAGGAGGAGGCAGCGGGGAAGAGGCCGGCGCAACCATGTAGGAGGGAGAGGTCCTAGTTTTGAAGAAAAGTGGAAGAGAAGGGAAAGAGGAGAAGTGAAGGAAGAAAAGAAGCAAAAGGGGATTTTAACTCTTTTTCCATCTGATCACCCGACTGCAAACGATCTCCGCTTTCCATGAAATTCGAACACGAGATAATACACGTGATGACAAGTCCAACGAATCAAGTTTCGTTGATTTCTGAGTTTGTTTGTCCTTCCGATAAATTTCTCAAATATGCTTAAATAAGCTTCAAAAATGCGATTCTAGTGTACCTTTTCTTCTTGTATGCCCAAACACTAATTCAAAAAAAAAAAAAAAAGGATTCTACCACTATTTGATGATACGAATCTAAAAAAAATGAAATCGAATTCTGAGATCGTCTCAATAATGTTCCTTTGTAAACTGACTGTCAGTTTTGCCCTAAATGGGTTTGCCTCTCACAGCCACATACTAACTCCGTTTCACGTGAAATTTGTAGTCTAGCCATATCTTATTATTTTGAGTCTAATAAAATTGGTTTCATCGAATTCTGGCATTGCTAGAAAAATTCACTTCTTAAGGGCCATGCGATGATTTTAAAACTCGAATTTTAAAAAACAAGGCTTATAAATCAGCTTAATAATTTTACTGAGTTTCTTTTAAGTCAAATAAAATAAAAAATTAATTTTAAAATTATTCACAAATTTTGTTTGGTAAAAAGAACCAATTTATATTTTCATATTCCTTAAAATAGCTTAAATCAAAATTTTAAATTAGTTCTGAAATTACGGGCTGTTACAACCTCCACCACTTAAAACTTTTTCATCCTCGAAAATGAACGGAGCTGAATGTTGTTTAACTAACCAACTCAACTTTCATTTTGGCTTGAGTTCTTTAACTTTTCAGTTTCTAAGAACTTCTAAATTTTCCTGAAATTTGGCTAACACCTCAAATTTCGGAAAAATTCTCCGTAACCTCCTTTGTACGGGTTGATCTGAAAATTTTACTGGGCCGTATTAGACACCCAATAAATCATATATATTGCATACAAATAAATTGTGCGCACCAATATGATTTATATACCCTGATACCCATGCGCTAGAACTAAAAACAAGAGAGACGTGACGTGTGTATTTTTGCCATCTCAAGACCGGTGTAGGATTTGTTATTAAATCCTGCAATTTTCCTTTGTAGGTTATTAAGTCCATAATCAATCCTCAGTACAATGTAATTCAGTCCTCGCCATTCAAGTATCTTGCGCATATGGTAATCCAAACCACGTCACATAAGCACTAAATGCTTATATGGAATATGATATGTTATGCCATCTTCAGTAGTATGTTATGCGGTGTAGTCCATAATTCATTGGTTACTACCCTATGGTGTTTTAAATTTCACACAGAACAACCATCACAACACATCCAAATCACTCATAGTAGTTTAATATAATAATAGAATTGTGAAACCAACTCATTAAGGTGCACCTATTTGTCGGGCATGCAATTTATTTCTCTACTCAACGCTAAGCCATTAACCTTCTCAATATACATATATATGTATATATATATATATCTAATTCTAACTTAATTTGCAATTTAGTTTAACTAAACTCAATTAAAATAAATAACAAGTGGTTTCGTATATCCAATGTCCAAAATCGTCAAAGATTCCTTCTTATTTATTTAAATCAGATGTCATAAGTAATCAAATAGGGAATCTAACAATCACACAAATAATCAATTGGTTAATAAATTTTTAATATGTTATCAAAACATAAATCTCCTTTATATTCATAAAATATAATTGAAAATCATATTATATAAATAATAATCACAAATACGTATTTTATATACATATAACTCTCAACTCATTTTAGGGAATTACTAACCCTGTCTCTAATGAGTTTCTCATTCGAGGATGCTACTGGTCCTATCTCTAATGAGTATTCTTAAATAGAATGTTACCAACTCTATCTTTGATGAATTCTTTCATTCGGTTCTAATGTGTCATGTTCCCGAGTTTTGTAAACCAAAGCTCTGATACCACCTGTTATGATCTGAAATCCCCCGACCTCCGAAGAGACGAAAAAACGAGGATTACGTGGGAACACGATGCATCAGAACGCAAAACAATAGATTTTTTTATTGCTATTACAATAATTTACATCAGAGTACAAAAATATCAGAGTACGAATAAATATTACACAGCGGAAAAACAATAATATCAGAGAATAAATTACATAGCAGCAAAAATAAAAATGTATAAATACAATGCACAACGAAAATAATTCAACTAACACAACTGAAAGAAATACACAGATACAAAGCTTTATGAATATAGCTCCAGCTATAAACCAGAATTTTATTAAATAGAAATCTGCAAAACCAAAACTACTAGCTGCTCAAGTGGAAAATATGGGCGTCCATAGTTTAGGCTAAAACAATAAACTCCAAGTCAGTCATGGGACTGGTGCGAAAATTAAAACAGTTATTAAATCTTTACTTTAAAATAGGGTATATCATGGGACCACGCCGTATGTCACGGTACGGGTTCACTCCAATGAATACTCTAAAATAACACAATTTATAAACAATGCAACGCTTTTTGAAAAATGAAGCTATTATAAGACTCATGTCCCATCACACAATGCAACACAAACCAGAGGATAAAGTTTTACCTTATAATAGCCAAACATGCTTGATACACTTTAAAAACAAATCGTTTTATATTACTATAAGTGCATAATATCAAAACAACTTCAAATATAAATGTATCAATCATAGACGGCATAGTACCCCATCCTACTATGTCATCACACATGTTTACAACTAAAATCAACATTCGCGTATTGGAAATTGGATTCCATCTACGAGTCGAGGCAAGAGATGTCTCCTCACCGATTCGAGACACTCTAGCACATGTCTTAGGATCACACCTATGGGCAATCCTTAGATTTTTAGGGTCTATCCACACCTAATGTTTGTGGATTGGTTATTCCAGATCAATATGTTTTCCTGTCCTATCGGACCTATCACTTGAGCCATTTAGTCGGCTCTATATCCAAGGCACCTCGCAATCCATCATCCACATAAGTAAAAAATGTCTGGGCTTCATACCATGACACCAAGCTAGAAAGAAACGCATGAACTCCCTGCAGTCACTATCCCCTTTTTGACTCATACCTGGATGTGAGGCTCGCGAATTAATGCTATACACAAAGCTATGCTATTTAAAGCCGTTCTTTGATCATCACCCACAAGGCCCTGCTTTTCAACAAAATCCCTGATCATTTGCATCTTAGCATGCCACATTATCAGTCCATACCGTACCATTGATTTCCACGGATATATAACCTCTAAGCTCATACGTCTCAGAGAAGGGTGTTAAGCAAGAGAATAAATTCTCCACTACTAAACAAATATGTATTTAGTAGAGATCAATGAATATAACACATAATACAATGTCAGACATAATCCCACTACACCGTATATGCTAATTAAGTTGTGTTTTTAGCCGTATCCAAAGCTCTTAAACACGGCAAAAAGCATACCAAAAAATGTCGTGTTAAATTTTTCGATACGGCTATAAACCGTATCTCACAAGTGATAACATACGGCTTATAGCCGTATCTAAATTGTATTCAGACACGGCCTTTGACCATAGCTAATTATATCTGTGTGCGCATATATATATATATACATGCATATATATATATATATATTTATATAACAGAAACTGTAGCACATATTTTTCATAACACGACATTTATACCACAATTTATACACAAGAATAACACAATTTATATATGTATATATATATGTATATATATACTCAAAGCATTATAAAAAATTTCATAACACGAACACAATGTATAACATACAAACATATACAAAGGAAACCGTCAAAGATTTTCATAACAGTATGAACTAACAAAAAACGTAAAAACATATGATCGACCTGATATAACTCCAGTCGAGGCCGGGAAGATTGAGCATACGTGCTGATCATGCTGATGAAATCCATGTGTTTGCTGTAAATCAAAGCAGTATGAGAATAAGCTAGCTTATGATGTTGATGAATTTTGTTTTTCATTCTCCAAAATCTCCTTAAACATGATTTTCACGTAATGACTCACTAATTCGCGCTAAAAGTATTAAACCACAAACTTATTATAATTCATCATGTCACTTGGCTGCAATGTAGATATAACATTGCTATAGCCTTACCCTTTCTATTCTATCACCCTTATCTAATGTAGTGTATCCGAGATGAGGGGATGGAAAAAAGCGAGATATTACCAGAAGTTTATATCAAATGCTCTTATTTTTCCTACTAAGTACCATGACAGAAATCCCAATCTAGTAGGCCCTGCACAATTATAGTTTTACTACATAGTTATAATCTATATGGTTCAAAACACTAACAACTTCTCGTATTACATGAGGGTTGTACCATGATAGAATTACCTGAATAAAAATGTTATTGAAATAGACATCGCCAACAAAATGACCATATTGATAACTACCATAGATATTAACCTTGAGCCTCCTTCCTTCCACTAATTTTACCAATTCCTACTTTGACTCCTTCCCATATGGCATTGCACTCTCAGCTCATCACCCCACAAGTTCAACAAAAAGCCATAGAAAGCATAAGTAATAAGTAAGAGTGTTCTAATAAGCATGCATATATGCTAGAATCATTACTACATGAATGGCAGTATCTCATTAAGCATCGAACTAGAAACCTCTGTAAGTATGTTGAGATATGAACGAGTAACAAAATCAAAAGCTAGAGTGACACATTAAGAGATATGAACAAGTAAAAAGAGTTACCTAAATGTAACAATACAAATTAAGAATAAGTTGATCTTTTTCATGACTCATACCATTTCTGAAGTGTGTTACACCAAAGTCCACAATCTTCAGATTACCTATGATATTGATAAGGCAAGAGTTGAATAGCATAAAATTTAGGAATCTTCCCAATTTATATGCTATTCAACTCATTTGCCTCATCAATATCATTTAGACCTTATACCACAATGACACATCTATATTTCACTTCAGTCAAGCCTGTAATTAGAATTATAGAGTAAACCTCATCACTAGATTCACACGTAGAACATTAAGAGGGTGAATTTGGCAAACCAAGCTTTGAGCTAGTTAGATCATTGGCGCCATTTACATTTACAGTGGCTATTGTGATGTAAGGTCCCCTTGAGAAGCATGTTCGTCAAATCAAATTCCACTTTCTAGCTGAATTAGGTAAAGCAAGGCTACTTATAATTATACCTGGGACTTTGATGAATGTTGATTAGCACATTGGAATGATGCCAATGATCTAAGTAGCGCAAAGCTGGAGACACAAATCGAATCATCATCTTCGGATCACAAGGGTTGTCGTGTTTCTGTCCAAGGAGAGGGTTGTTCATCTCTGCTAGAGGAGGAGATTCCAGAGAAAGGTGAAGGCATGATTTGGTGACCAAAAACCCTAATTTGGGTTTTTGGTCACCATTAAAGTAAAACAAAAGAAAAAGGGAGCGACCAAAATTTGTGTTTGAAGTGCCTAATAGGATGCACAATATGTGGCCAAAGGTCGTGTAAAATTAACTGATCCGGAGCTTCCTCGATGGACGGTCAGATTTTGGATGTTTAGGGTGGCACGGATTACAAAATGTAGTTTGATACGGATCTAAGCACTATCAAATATGATACGGCTATAACCCGTATTTTATCTCCGTAGCGTTGTGTGCCAAATTGGCTGTTATGGTATAGTGTCCATTTACAAGTCCGTTCTAGGTTTGAACGAAACCAGAGGCACCTTATTCTTTATCCCATATGTCCAATACAGGAAAGAGATCCTCGCATATCGGTCGATCTCCAAATATGTTTGGATGATCGCCACTTATTACCTTGTCTCGGGGGATCAACCCAATCAAGACATCGGTAATCATCCATTTGATGTGAAGATCTCCAGTCTTCAACCACCCTTTGACCTTCAGTCATCGTAAAAGTTATTAGAATGCGTTAAAACCAGTCATTCCGAATAACTAGCGCATCTTATAACCATGTGATATATAAAATAACACGCATCTCATTCCAATCCAGAATATTCTTTTATTCAAATATTCATTATCTTTGGGAAAGGTTCCCATTAATTTTATCAAAGATAAATTCTTTTGACCTTATTGTTTAAATCACCCTTTGGATATCATTTCGAAAGATTTTATCTTTTCACAACTTAAATCAAATTAAGATCCAATACTAGTCGGGATTATCGAGCCTTACCGAAATAATCATTTATTCTATTATTCTCAATCCCAAATTATTCATCCTATAGAGCAAAACTGGTAGTACTCCATATTTAACACCCATCGTGTTATTAGTAAATTTAATTACCATTTAACGTGTCAAATGTAATTAAAGACATAACTATCGCATGGAATAAAACTGGTGACACTCCTTCTTGATCATTTCTCTTATTCTGTAAATTTAATTACCTTTTTTTATGTTTCACACTAATTAAAGATTCATTAAAGCTTTAGTTCAGTCATAATCCCCAAAAATCATTACTTAATGATTATTCAACCTTTGGAAATTAATCTTTTCTTTACTTGGGTTAAAGAACAAATGTCATGTAAAAATCCCGCTTACAATAAACCCAAAACCATCTTCCATTAATATGGAATCTTCACGGAAATCTGAACAATTTATAATTGATATAAACTTCTATATCCGACCAATACTATAAGTGGACTAAAGACAAGGCCTTTTAAATTCCATAAATAGTAAACGCCTTCCTTCGAAGAAACTCATCTCAATTATTATTAACTTGAATTCCATTCAGTTCCAATTTAATTTAATTGATTGGAAAACTTCTCTAAACATTAATTAAAAGATTTATTCCATTCACAAATTGGTTCAATAACAATATTATTTAATATACCATTCACGATAAACCCAAAATCCAATTTGATATTAAATATAAGATCTTAAATGGAAATCATGCCGACTTATATTCAATACCAAATTCTGAAACTAGCAGATATCGTATTGGAATAACAATATCAATATCTTCCAAATTCCTCAACGATATCCATGCAATCATGGAATCCAATATAGAAAATATCCGAAGATAATTTCCATTCGAATCCATTCCAATTCATATGTTGGAACTTCCGGTTATGTTAAAAATCATTCGCAAATCCAATTTATTATTTCTAAAAAATCCTTGGATTATTATTCTAGTTATTAACTAGTTCATTCGGATAAAAATATATTTTATCTTTTAAAATGTGGAATATTTCATCTAAAATCATTCCAAACCATTTATTATGATTTTACATAATTTTTCCATACTTTTAATTATTTAATTAAAGCCCTTACAGTTGGTTTCCAATATTGACCACCGAACTACATCCATAGCGACCTTTTCCAAAACTGATTTGGACTCGTTTTAATATCCAACCATTTAAATTTAAATCTCATATATTAATTGGAAAGATCTTTTCAATACAAACCCAAGGTTCCAGATTTAGGAGAATCCGACAGTCGGATCTCCCATTACGTCAATCTGAAGTTCATGGTTGAAATTCGTGAACGGTCGTTGTACGGCACGTTCTATTCAAGTCATTTAAATAAATATATATTCTTTCGATTTATATTCAAAATGTATTTTATAAAATGTTTGTAAATTTGTTTAAAAACATTCCAACTTTCATTTGAATTTTAAATTAAAATTGAACGTCCAATTTTATAATAATCTCAAAATGATAATATTTTAAAAATGTCATATTTTGAAATTCAGTCTTCTCGATATTCATTCAAAAATGAATAAAATCAATATAAAAATCTGTTCGAGTTAAAATAGCGGTTTCTACTTAACTCAGCTTCATATTTTCCAATATTTTCGTGTCCATCCAAAATCGGACATCAAAACCAAGTTTCAAATTTCATTGAATGTTATATTATTTAACCATTCATGTTTATTCCGGATCGGAATAATATTCAACCAAATATCCATATAAATAAATTTGTATGGATTTCATTCATCATATACACCCAACGATAATTGCAAACAACTATCAACATCCAAACTGACATCCAATATGCATTTTATTTTCATATAAGCTTAAATAAAATAATTAATATTTATATAAATTTGTCAATCAACCGATTAACCGCAATTTCACACAAGGGAGATGCGTGAGTCAAATATCATGCCAAAACCCATGTGGGGTTTTCTACCAACAACAATTATTTAATTAATCATTTATTTCATCTCATCCATGTCATAACATAACCAATCATCCAATGCCATTTATGGCGCCACAAGTGTCCATCCACGGAGTATGAAATGCATGTGTCACGTATTCATACAACGCTTTAATTCAAATGATTTATGAATAGTTCATGTGTTGAACTCCCAAAGGGATATTACATGCAATGGGTAATATAACTACGTGAAAATTCTAAATGTCGTTCTAATTGCAACATAATACAATTTCTAGCTTGCAACTTACTAATTTTCACCGCATTGCTTAGCAACTTAAAATGCATAACTAACTAATTACTCTAATATACTAACTTAAGATAGAAGTTCTCACCTAAGCTAAACCAATCGCCATGACACTTCGTATGAAGATTTTCTTGTTGCTCTCTGCAACTCGAGTTTACCTTTCTGGCTTTACAGTTTGCATATGACCTCCAATCTTCACCAAACATGGTCACCAGCACGGAAACGCCATTCCGAACAACTTTTTCCTAGTGCACTTTCTTCCAAAAATGCACAGATTCGCCAGAAATCGCCAATCTTTGCTCTAGGTCTGCAGTCTTCATTCGTACTTTCCGAGTAGCTCCGAACTCCAAAATTCGATTTTATATGTTAATGTCGTAGAGAAAAACGAGATCTACCACTTTCGTTTATGGGGCCTTAGTCAGAAATGCATGGATCAACGGGTATTATGAAAATAAGGATACGGGCTTATTTGCAAAACAGATTTTGAAAAAAAACTAGAGTTTTTGGGGGAGATGGGGCCCACGGCCGGAGGGGGTGGTCTAATTGGCGGCGTAGGTGGTGGTAGGTAGCAGGCAGGCCGGTTGCGGTGGTGGTAGGGACGGGTGGAGGCGGCTTTGTTGGAGGAGAAGGCTAAGGTTTTAGAAAAGAGAAGCAGAGAGGAGGAGAGAGAGGAGAGGAGAAGGAGGAGAGGAGGAGGCAGAGGGGGAGAAGCCGGCAGTTGCCATAGGGGAGGGAGATGTCCCCATTTTTGAAGAAAAGAGGAAGAGGAAGGAAAGAGGACTAGTGAAGGAAGAAAAGAAGCAAAAAGAGATTTCCATCTGATCACCCAACTGCAAACGATCTCCGTTTGCCACGAATTTCGGATACTAGACAATACACCTGATGATGAGTCCAGCGAATCAAGTTTCGTCGAATTCTGAGTTCGTTTGGCCTTTCGTTTAATTTCTCAAATATGCTCAAAAAAGCTTCCAAAATGCGATTTAGCGTACCTTTTCTTCTTGTTCGCCTAAAATCTAATTCCAAAAATTATGAAATTTTGGATTCTACCATTATTTGACGATACGAATCAAGAAAAAAAGTGAAATTGAATTCTGAGATCGTCTCAATAACGCTCCTTTGTAAACTGACTGTCAGTTTTGCCTTAAACGGGTTTGCTACTCATGGCAACATACTAACTCCATTTCGCGTGAAATTTGAAATCTAGCTATGACTTATTATTTTGAATCCAAAAAAAAAAATTGGTCTCGTCGAATTCTAAGCTTGCTAGCAAAATTTCACTTTTTAAGGGTTGTGCGATGATTTTAAAACTCGAATTTTCAATTAAAATAAGGCTTATAAATCAATTTAATAATTTTACTGAGTATATTTTAAGTCAAATAAAATAAAAAAATTAATTTTAAAATTAGTCTCAAAATTTATTTAGCAAAAATAACTGTGATGGCCCGCCCCGGACCAGCCAACATTTCCCCGAAATGCGCTGTGCTAATGCCCGACTAGCACAAAATGGTCGTCAAAGGAAAATGGTTTGAAACTATGAATCACCAACCTATAGTATATCTCACAGCGCATGGAATAAAATATAATAATGACACAACTTGACATAAAATAGGCAAGATAGTGCATAAGCTGTAAACCAAACCATGTCCATTAGAGTAGCAGAATCTAAAATACAGCTTATGATCCAAATCATTATTACAATTCAAAATACTTTCTCTAAAAAGAAAATAGAAAAGGTACACTACTAATGCCCAAAGTAGTGACCAAAAACAACACAAGGAGAATATTTTTAAATAGTACGTGGAAGCCTCTTGCTCATCTCCGGACCACTACTCGTGCATAATCACCTATCTTGTCTCTAGTCTGCTCGTTTAGGAGCACCCAGAGTAATAAGAAGAGACATAAAACTCTGGGTCAGACAAAAGTCTGGTATGAGCGATAGCAGCAAAGTAAAACAACAATAAGTATAAATAATCATACCCGAACCTGGACCTGCAACCAAAGAGTTAGCACAACAAGATGTACAGTACTCTAAGGTAACACTAACATGGAGTGTAAAATGGGAGTGTGCACGTTGTGGTGATAGCAAACATCAAACATAGCAATCATCCTCACATCTCTCACTCAGTGCGTAAAGCATACGATATCCACCGCTTATATCACCAAATCTATTGGGGGCCATGACGGCAACTCCGTACAACTATTGCTATGACCATACTTCCCTGGTCTATAGTCAATAACCCTACCCAGTCCACACATCCTTGGCTCTAGGTTAAGGGCCAACCAGTCCACACTTCCCTGGCTTTAGTTCGTCTATATGACCCTTTTCTTTAACGGTGAACCAAAGTTATAAATATCGATAACCTCTTTGCACACGTCCCGCAACAAAGTCCAACTGTAGAAGTTAACTCCTTGGTTCCCATCTGGATCCTGAGTGCTAACTTCTCATTTGGACTACCTTTGCATCTCAGGTTTTAGTCGGTTTGAATTTGATCTTTAGAAGAGTTCACGATCATCGTCGCATGGTAGAAACTCAAATCTGGTTCAGTTCGTGACCCTCCCCTGGTGGCGGTTCTCTACCCTCTCCTGGTGGCGGTTCATGACCCCCAGCTCGTGACCATCATTTTACGGCAATTCGTGACCATCAATTTGGGGCGGTTCATGACTCTGTGGGCGGTTCGTGACCATCATTTTGGGGCGGTTCGTGACCCCTACCCCCTTCAGGAACCGAATTTCTGCACTTTTTCCTGTGAGCTAATTTCACCAAACGACGACGTTTTCAACCATTATAACCTTCCTATGACATCAAAAAACATATCAGACAACAATAAAAACATATATAACTAATCAAAAACATTAAAACATCAATCACATGAAATATTTTGGATCAAACATACCCAAAAAGCATGATTTTCCCCTTAATCCCCTTAACCATGTTTTAACTATAGGATTATCAAACTTAATCCAAATTAACCCAAAATTTTACCAGTGATATAAAATAATATTTAAGAATTTCTACATATTTTTCCATATTTTTATGATGCATAATTTTGCTAATTATCACTAATCACCCATAATGTAATAACCCGAAAATCTGGGCCAGTTAAATTTTTTTATTTTGGCGATTTTAGCGAATTTTAACATTTAAAATAGATTATTTTAAATAAAATCGACGAGAAATTTATTTTGAATATATTTAGAACGTATATATTATACGCGTCGTCGTTAGAATATAAATAATTATTTATAATTATAAGTAGAATTGAAAATGGCACGGTAGTTCGATAATTCGATTTCAAACTTCAATTGAATGTACCGGGTGCAAAACAATCCGGATTTTAGTGAAACCAAAAATGATAGGAACTAATTGATGATATCTTTCCAACGAATCCGAAAAATCAAAATTTCATTGTGGGAATCAAAAGATATGTCCAGTTGAAAATTCTGAATAGTCGCTATGGAATTCAGGCCCTTAAAAATGGAAATTTTGCAAGCGACGTCGGATTTCGACGAAACCACTTTTGTTGGATCCGTAGTGTCAAATTATTGCTAGGTTTTAAATTTCATAATTTTTCGAATCAGTATGTGAGCGTGGCAAAGGAAAACGCGTTTGACCAGTTTCAGTTGATTTTAATCGACTGGAAAATGGCCATTTTTCTAACAGTCTCGGAATTCGACGAAACTAGTTTTGTTAGGACCGTATCGTCAATACGAAGCTAGAAAATATTTTTCGGGAATTTATAGAGTTCGTATGTGACCCTGGTAAATTGAAATGTATGTTTAAAACATAATATATAGATTTAAATGTAAATTCAACGGAAACTGATTGTAACGATCAAATCATCTTGTGATACATATCCCATTGGGTTCGGAATAGGGGTAAAACGCTATGGACGATAGGCGGTGGGCCTCGTTTTGAGGTCATATGTAAAAGTCAACTTTTTCATAGTTAAAATAATTAAAAATTGGAATCCACTCTCCTCTCCCCTTAAATCTCTCTGGCCCCTCCCCCTTTCTGATTTTAAATCTAATTCACCGAAAAAAAAGAAAAAGGAAGAAGAAGGCGCAGCGGCCAACGTGCCCAGGCGTGACGCCACCCACCGCCGACGAGGCTCCAGCCTCGCCCCTCCTCTTCACGTCGCCGTCGCACAGGCGCTCCGCCCTCCCCCCACCCTCTCACCTCCTCGCCTCCAACTCCCTCTCCACGATGAAACCCACGCACCGCCAGTCCGACCACCACCGCGGACCCCAAACCCCCCTTCCTCGAAGTCGATCGCGAGAAGACCCCCCCGTTTCAGAAATCGCGACGAACCCCCCCCCCCCCCGCTGTAAGTTCTTGACCCATTTTATTTTCATTTTATTTTTATTTTATTTTGATTTTTAGTTTATTTAAATCCTTTCATGTAAAGTTAGGATTTTTAAAACTGTAAAGTTAGGATTTTTAAAACTGTAAAGTTAGGATTTTTATATTATAGGAAAGTTAAAAATATGATCTTTATATTTTTAAAGTAATAAAAATATGATTTCTATATTTTTAAAGTATTAAAAATATAATCTTTACTATATAGAAGATGTAAAAATATGATTTTTGTTTCTGTAGAGAAGTAAAAATATAATTTTTACATGACAGAAATATTAAAAATAGCGTCTTTATATGTGTAGCAAAATAAAAATGTGATTTTTATAATGATATTTTTGAAAAGGCGAAATCTATATTTTTGAAAAGGCGAAATCTATATTTTTGAAAAGGCAAAATCTATATTTTTGAAAAGGCGAAATCTATATTTTTGAAATGGAATTTTTATCTATATGATAGTATAATAAAAATTTGATTTTTATATATTGAATAGCGAAGTAAAAATTCGATTTTTACATATGTAGTGGCTACAGCAACGAAGATGACAAAAATGAGATAACGAAGAAGACTTCTACAAAAGAAGAGTCAAGATGATGGGATAACTATCTGTGAGAATTTCTCACCTTTCAATTTCATTTTCTAGTTATATATATATACTAGGATGCAGACGGTGCTTAGTAGCACCCGACACAATCGTCCACAGACCATGGACTTGTTTGTTTGGTTGCATAAGTTAGTTAGAATATTTGGGTTGAATTGAATTGTTTGGTGAAATTAAATTGATTTGATTGATGTGTGAATGGCGTGGGCCTTCACTAGACCGGGGATAAGGCTAGGCCTCGTCCCATTTCTAGTATCGTATCGTTATGCCGCCGAAATTTTCTAAAATATGTTAGAAAAATAAAAATATCATTTTATTGAATAAATGAACAGAATAGAAAATTCATATGTTGAAATAAAATGTTTTTATCGTTAAAAATATAATTTTTAACGTGAATATGAATAAATGAATATTTATAAACAAATCGGTCGATTTGTTTATCTACACTAATTTGACTGATATTGATTGGGTCGATAAATTTTACACATCGCCCAACTGCATAAATAAAATATGTGTTTGATTGTTTGAAACCCCACACGGGTGTTGGGATGAAATTTGAAGTTCACTCATCCTGATTGATTAAATATGTCGATCGATTGATTGACAGGCTGTTATAAGCGTTAGATATCTATATTTGATGCTTATACAGTGTGGTGCACTTTGGTTGATGGTTGATTATTTTTCAATGCTATTATATACATGTGTTGTATGGAATCCATATAATTAACTTTATATGGTAATTGATTGGGCCTCATTCCAATTTGAAAAATAAAGAATATTATAAAATAAAGGTTCATGTGTTGACTGTACTCATCCGTTGAGATTAGTCATGTGTTGAACGAAATATTTTAATAATAAAATTTACATCTTTATCAATATAAAATAAAGGTTCATGTGTTGACTGTACTCATCCGTTGAGATTAGTCATGTGTTGAACGAAATAATTTAACAAAAATAGTCACACGTGGACAGTAGTCATTCGTTGAGATTAGTCGTGTGTTGACAAAAATAAATATTCATTTGTTGAATAGAATATTTGAAAATAGAAATATATGAAGCTGTGTTGGTTAGATTGGCGCCATTTTGACGTGAACGATATTTATATCGATTTTATTCATTTTAAAATGAATATTGAAAAGTGATTTCGAAAACGCATATTTTGAAATGAAATTTGAATCAAATTGAATAGAAAACGAATTCGAATTGAATATATAACGAATTGAATTCGAATTGATTATAAAACGAATTTGATTTCCATTGAATATATAATGAATTTGATTCAAATAGAAAACGGAAATGAATGGAATATAAAATGATTTCGAAATGAATCGAATAGAAAACCAATTTGATTTGAATCGAATAGAAGACCAATTTGAATTGAATCGAATAGAAAACCAAATTGAATTCAAATTAAATGGAAAATGAATTGAATTCAAATTGAATAGAAAATAAATTGAATATATAACGAATTTGATTTGAATTGAAAACGAATTCGAAATGAATAGAAAACGAATTCGAATTGAATTGAAAACGAATTCGATTCGAATTGAAAACAAATTGCAATGAATTCAAATTGAATTGAAATTTGAATTGAATAGAAATGAATTTTAAAACGAATTTATAAAGAAGAATTCAATTTTGATTTGAATTGAAATGGAAGTTGAAATTGTTTTTGAAACGAATTTAAAACGATGTATAAAATTCGTTTTAAATAGAAATCGACGAAATATATATTATATATATTATATATATAATATAATGGCCTGAATAGAACGCACCGCGCCGCGGTAGTTCGTGAATTTCGAACATTTATTTCAAACGGACATTACGGGAGATCCGACCGTCGGATTCTCCTAAAACCGGAACCGTTGGGTTCGTATCGAAAAGAGCTTTCTAACGAATGTTAGAAATTTGAAATCTAATGGTTGGATTTGGAGATACGTCCAAATCAAATTTGAAAAAGGTCGTTGTAAGTGCAGTTCGATGGCCATTGTAGGAAATCGATTGTACGGGCCTTAATAAAATTATTAAAAATAGTAATAATTTGTGTAAAATCATAAGAAATGATTTGGGAAAAATTGGGGTGAAAAACTCCATATTTGAAAAGATAAAAATGGATTTTTATCAAAATGAACTAGTTTTGAACTAAATTTAAAACCCAATTATTTTTAAATAAATAAATTAGATTTAAAAAGGGGTTTTAAATAATCGGAATTTCTAATATATTTGATTGGATTTGAAATGGGTTTATCGTGAACGGTGTTTTAAATAACACTAGTTCTTTAACCCGATAACAAATAGAATGTGATTTGGGTTTGTCGTGAACTGTGTTTTAAATAACACCTAGTTCTTTAACCCAGTAAAAGGAGTTTTAACGAATTTGCAATTAGGTTGAAATGTGAATCTATAATCTAAATTATCAAATTTAGAAATGAGCGAGAATGGAGTATCGCCAGTTTTGCTCCAAAGCGATAGTTAAATCTTTAATTAGATTTGAACGTGAAATGATAATTAATTTTACCGATAACACCGTGGTATTAGATATGGAGTACTACCAGTTTTGCTTCATGGGATGAATAGGTTGGGATTGGGAAATAAAATAAATAATTACTTCGGTGTGGTTCGCTAATCTCGACTAGTTGGAAAAACCATAATTTGATTTTAAATGACATCCGAAGGAAGATTAAAGGATAAATTTTAAATAATTTATCTTGGATAAAATTAATGGGAGCCTTTCCCTAAAAATGTGATTTTATGAATAAAAGAATATTCTGAATTGGAATGAGGCGTATGTTGTGTTTGTGTAACATTTGTATTTAATATACGCGGGTTGTTCGGAAAGTCCGGGTTTATACCCATTCTGAATAACCGATTCGACGATAAATCGAAGATGAAGACGGTGGTTGAAGACCGGAAATCTTCACATCGTTTGGATAACTACTGACGATCCTGATTGGGCAGTACACCCAAGAGGATGGAAATAGTTGGTGGTTGTCCAGACGTACCTGGAGATGAATGGATATGCGAGGAAAGTGCCTCCGGTTTCGTTCAGACCCAGAACGGACTTGTAAATGGATTGTGTGTCTGACATTGGATTTTATTATGTGTTGATTGATTTCTATTAAATATACATCTGTTTGGCGGCGGAGAATTTATTCTTTTGCTTAACGCCCTTCTCTGAGACGTACGAGCTCAGAGGTTGTATATCGATGGACATCAATCGCATGGCATGAATTGCCTGTGTGGCACGCTAAGATGCAATGATCAAGGCTTCTGTTGCAAAGCAAAGTCTTGTGGTTGATGATCAAAGCACGCCTACGTGGCAGCTTTGTGTGTAACGTGAATTCGCGAGCCTCACACCTCGGTATGAGTTAAAAACGGGATACGGACCATTGGGATAACACGACGTTTCGTTCTAGCTTTGGTGGTGTCAGTGACTTACCAGCCCTGACATTTATATACTTTTCACCTTTGTGGTTGTTGGAATGAGGCGCCTCGATTATAGGTCTGTAAGGACCGGGAAACGTGTGTTCAGGAATTGCCAATCCTCTAACGTAAGTGAGGACCGGTCCAACCGATCCAAGTGGCTACCTAGAGTGTGTAGTCCTGAGCATTTGCTAGAGTGTCTCGAACGCGGAGACGAGCTTGCCCCTTGCCTCGACTCATGACGGAAATCCAATTTCCAATACGTGTATTGCGGTTTTAATTGTAGAACTAGTACGGCGACATGATATATGGTACCCATGCCGTCTATGATTTATATTTATGATTGAAATTGTTTTGACACTATACACTTATTATAGTATCAAATGATTTGTTTTAAACGTACCAAGCATGTTTGGCTACTATAAGGTAAAACCCTATCCTCCGGCTTGCGTTGCATTGTGTGATGGGACCTGGGTCTTATAATAGCTTCATTTTTCGAAAAAGCATTGCGTTGTTTATTCTATGCACTGGTATTCTTGGGAGGAAACCCGTTCCGTGTTATACGGCGTGGTCCCTTAAATTACTCTCTTTTAAAGTAAAGTTTTGAATAACTGTTTTAGTTCTCACACCAGTCACATGACTGACCTGGAGTTTATTGTTTTAACCTAAACTCTGGGTGCCCTTATTTTCGACACGGGCAGCTAGTAGTTTTGGTTTTGTAGATTTATATTCACAGGATCCTGGTTTACAGCTGGAATGATATCCGGAAAGCTCTGTATCCGTATATCACCTTCAGTTGTGCTTTGTATTATTTTCCGCTGCTATGTAATTTATTGTAATCTCTGATATTTGTCGAATGTAATTTATTCATTTATACTCTGTATATTCTTGTATCTGATGGAATTGTTGTAATAACAATGAAATGTTCTTCAGTCTGCGTTCATTTGTGTGTTGTTCTCAAAGTATCCGCTCTTTCCCTCATGGGGAAGTTACGGGTTCTTACACATAATTAGCCGTAATTAGTGAATAAAAGTGCAAATCACTCATCTTAGCCACAAATGAAATCTTAGATATGAAATTTTACTATTATGGCATGAATCCCAATGTGTAGCAATAACTCTATCTATGATTTGATGCTAATTTCTCTTGATTTGGTGTAGTTTTGGTGAATTAGTGGTTAAAAGGCGATTAGAATGAGATTTGGAAGCTAGAGGCCATTGCTAGGGTTAGAGAAATGTTAGTGGCGGCTGGAAAAATGAAAAATAATCATTCTCTAACTCATTTCAGCCCTCCCATAATCCTAATCCCTAAATGGGTCATGGGCCTAGTTGTTAATCATCCGGTCAAGCCCAATTCGGCTGTTTTTTTCATCATCCAAACCTTATTTCAGCCATATCTCCCAAACGGTAAGTCCATTTGATAAATGTGACCACTCTACGGAAAGGTAAACCATCATCTAAATCCAATAAAGTGGTTTCAGGTCAAAACTCCTTAGCAATCAAAAATTATAGGCAAAACAAATTTCGCCAGGGGCAAAACGGTCATTTAAAATTCGAAAAAAATCATGAACATGGGGAATGACCCCAGTAGTTGTTCCCTAAAGTTACACGATCATACTACTTCGTATGAGAATGAAATAAATATTCTACAATCCTCCGATGCGTAAAATGCGAGTCGTTACACTCTCCCCCTTTAAAAAATTTTGCCCCTGAAATTCCTTAACTAAGAAAACAGCCAAAAGGTCCCGCATGCCTATCAATCATTTGCAAAAATCAAACATACAAAATAGAACACAACAAGCCTATCCTAGCATGCATAATAACTATATTTTAATTAAAACCTTACCCGGTAAATAGGTCTGGATATGACTTCCTTATGCTATCCTCATTTTCCCAAGTACAATATTTCTCATTATCACCCCACTGGACCTTAACCAGTTTCACATTCTTCCTCTGAAGTTGCTTCTATCATGTCTAGCAATACGAATCGGTCTGCGGTTCCCAATTGCCTCGGGTTCTACCTCAATATCATCCAACTAATATGGTGAAATAGTCATATCCGGAACGTGACGAACTTCCTTAACTGGGAAACATGAAATACGTTGTGCACTCCCGCCATCTTGTCTGGTAACCCAACTTTATAAGCTGAATTCCCAACTTGTTCGAGAACTAGAAATGGACCAACAAACCTTGGTGCCAACTTACATCTCCTGCCAAAACGAATCACACTTTTCAATGGAGAAATCTTGACGAATACCAAGTTGCCAACAGAAAATTTCAAATCTCTTCGTCTTTTATCAGCATAACTCTTCTGCTTATCTTGCGCAGTCTTCATTCACTGTTGAATAACCTTGATCTTATTTGAAGTTTCTCTTATTACATCCGGCCTAAGCACAAATTTCTCACCGGTCTCCAACCAACATGATGGTGAGTTGCAAGGTCTTCCATACGAAGCTTCAAATGGAGCCATACCTGTAACACCCCAAAATTTTAACAACACTAAAGAGAAAAAATTAAAGGATAATTAATTTAATATTCAAAATTAAGGGAAACAGACTGCGCTGTTGCATCCGTGTCGAAATTCTGGTCAAGGTAGACATTTGGTTTGCGTAAAATAGACACCGTATGAAGAAGTTATGAAGATTTGACATTTGTATACGCACAAGATATATATATATATAGGGCTTAGGAATTCAAAATTTCAGTTCAAAATTCGAAATCATAGAAATAGAGGGAAGCGGGAAAAATCCGGCCTAGGGGAGTCAACCCCATAGGAGGCGTGTCGACCCCCTTAGGGCTGAGGTGGCAGGACGGATTTTGGAGGCTTGCAGCTATAAATAGAGGTCCATTTCTCTTGTTTTCTTCACTAAAAATCAATGTAGGCCAAACGCTGCTGGTGCCTGAACTGAACCGAATCCTTTTCTTCTACAACTATCAATTAGATCTAATCAGTTAGAGATTCAAGTATAAATCAAAGATTCAACGCCAACAATTTCTCTTCTATCTCCTAAAATCTAAACACCGTGAGTTAGTTATTTTTAGACTTAAATGACTAAAAGTAAACGTGATATGACTGTGATTTGGATCTGTTACAAATTGTGAATCTGTGATATTCTTGGATCCTAAAATTTTATCATGTTAGATCTACCTTTATAGATCTAATTCACTTGTGGTTAATTTATCATGTCACATATGTGGATCTTAACCTTTATCTATGTTGTGGTTAATTTGGATCTATCGTTATTTGGACAATTAATATCTTGTTTAGATCTAATTCTCCCATTAAATCACCTTGTACCTATCATGTGGTGGTTAATTTAGATATGTCATTAATTGGACATATGAATCCTTATTTAGATCTATTCATGCCTATTTGAACATCCTTATTATGTTAGATCTAGTTTTATCATCACCTGTTCACTAGATCTGTTTTTATGTCCACCTTATTGTTATGCCAATTACATGTCCATGCTAATATATATATATATATATATATATATATATATATATATATATATATACATATTCATTCATTTATGCCAGTTATGTTAGAATAATTACTAGTCATCTCCCCATCACCTTTCTCTTTTATTGTTTATGGCCAGACTACTTTCTAGCCTAGGCATGACGCCAAATATATGTGAATGCGTTAGTTAGGGAACAGAAGAAAACATTAGAATTGACATAACTTAAATAATGAATATGAATTTGGACATATTATTCACTATGAATATAATTGGGTAAATGGGCATGAACACCTATAAAGACATAGGTATATTTAATTGGTAATAATGAAATGCCTAGGATTACAGAAATTAGAAACTGTAACTGCACTTACGACACGAGGTTTGATTGCATTTGTGGTGGAAGTCTGCCCGGACACGACTGGCATATCTAGCAACCACAAATGTTGAATCTAATGTGAGGGGTCTAAGTGCACAAATACGAGATGGGCTAAGACATGAGGTTAGGCCTAACCTGTGGAAGAAGTCTGCCCGGACCCGACCGACGTATCTAGCATCCACAAGATGTAGGCCTAATATGGGAGGTCTAGCCCATTATAAAGCATAAATGGACATGGTAATGAAATGAAATACTTAACCTAGTTGAATCCAAAGGAATTGGGTGAACATAGACATGAATAGAGGTTAAGTAAACTTGGTTGAACAATGAGGGTTAAGTTGAGAATATCTGAGATGGGTGGGTAATATTTAGATATAGGCCCGCAAAACTTAACCAACTGGGGGTTATGTATTAAAGACACCTATAGGTAAGCATAACCGGTAGAAAGATTGGGGTTATATAATTAAAGACACCTTTAGGGTAAATATAACCTGTGGAAAACCTAGTGGGGGCGGGATACAAGACAAAGGGGAGAGCATGTATCATATTGTGTAGGATCCGTTTCAGTCAGTAACCCGAAGTAGGTATCAAACAAAGTACTCCGAACTAGGTCAGAGAAGGGGCACGCTTACTGAACTAATTGTAAGAGATCCAAACGTAGAGGACGGTGTGGGTGGTGCAAACGCATCGGGTCATGTGCGTGCATGGGCCAGGCAGAGGGGGATAAGACGATCATGACACCTGTAGATATGAGGCTGTGCATATCAACGAAGGGTTGCCACTTTAGGACGTGATACATCCTACCGTGGGGCCGGCACAAAGTATCTACGCGGATTAGGGAGCCGATCGACTAGGATAGTAGTTAGGGTGCATCTGGACGTATGCCTAAGTCTACCTTCTTAGAGTGGAAGGGATCATCTCATTTTGGTTATACTAGTAGCAGTGTAGAGTAATCTTTAGAGAGGCGTACACACCCTATCCTGTTTACCTTGCCATACCTGCCTTTTTTTGTAGATATCTTTCTCTTATCCACTTTATATGCCTGTCATGCTACTTTTATTTATTTACTTGCTAAAGGTAACTGGACTTGCCAGACTTTATGTCTGACCCTTTTTGTTTCTTATTCTTTCTTCCATTTCCCCCCAGGTTTTTAGGGCGGGAACACTCAGGTCTGACCATGATTCTGCTTACATTTTTTTGGAGCTGCTTAGATGTATGGCTCAAGATCCTATCCTTGTTGCTATGCCTATATTTTGTTTGGGGAATTTTGCTTCTTTCATGTACTCTAATGTTTTAAAGTACAAGACAGTAGTTTTATGTCGTAATGGTTTTTGTGTATTTCAGACATGTGATGTTTTTAAACCACGATGCTTTATTACAAATAAAATTTTAATTCCTCTGTTATTTTATATCTGTCTTGTAATATTTTTGTTTCTGTTTACCTATAGTGCTTCACGAAACTTAATGCATTCCCTTTGCGAGTGACATTAACGGACGTGGATGTCACACTTGGTATCAGAGCTAAAGGTTACCAGATTAGATAAATTTTTTGAAAATTATTTTCAAAATGGGTTTAAAGGAAAGCATTTTCAAAAAGAAAGATCTGTTTTGAAAAACATTCCCCAAAAATCCATAAGTAATATCTTTCGATCCGTTGTCTGAATCTCTTTCCTTTTCTTTTTCAACATGTCTAGGGAACCTAATATTCCAGAGCGCATTACGATACCAGGCTGGTTCCGTAGGTATCTGGAGGCCACGGCGCCTGCCGAAGGCCAAGGAAACATTCCTCCCATAACTTCACCCATTGTTCCTCGTCCTCCTCTCCTCCGCGTGTAGACAACTTTTCCAAGATCTGCAAAGATTTCCGTGTTATGGGAGGAAAGCCATTCCATGGAACCGAGACATTCGTAGAGGCAACTTTTGAAAGGCTTGTTGATATGGGCTTGATGTATGAGGAAGAGAAAGGAGAAAAGAAGGAGGTTAAAGCTGAGGAAACAACGCAAAACAAGAAGATATGGCCCAAGAAAGGACAACAACAAAAACAACAACAGAAGAAGGGAGGAAAGAATGTCAAGGCTAAGGACAAGAGGAAGTGTCATAGTTGTGGACGTTAGGGTCACTTGGTGAAGGACTACAAAAGAAGGAAGAGTTTTTGCTTCAATTGCGGAGAGGTCGGACACTTTGCTAGGGAGTGCCCGAAGAAACAGGGACAAGGCCAGAGGCCAGGAACTTCTGGAGGGCAGGTGCATGCTCTCACGATCAATTCTCCAAATAGAGGTAGAAAAATTTCTGTGGAAGGTTAAATTTCTCTTTCAGATCATCCTATTAGTATACTTTTTGATTCTGGTGCTTCACATTCATTTATATCTAGTTTTGTGGTTGTATCTCTACACTTAGATACTAGTATGGTAGTGGATCCCGTAATTATCTCAAACCCTATTGGTGGTTCGGCTCATTTATCTATGGGTCCAGAGAGACATCATCAAGGGTTTACACCCACGTCATACCTTTCTTTAGTTATGGGTTACTCAAATCTTAGTACAAATCATTTCATTTCATATCTCCAAGTTTATAAATCATTTCGAAATGATACTTTCCAAATCATACATTATTTTGTTTTCAAATATTTCAAAATCACAGGACTAAAGTCGTCGAACTTCTATGTTTATAAACCATTTTATAAACTATTTCAATTTATAAGTCAAATCGAGTTTTCATGCAACAAATTTTCAAGCCACTTTCGAAACATCATTGAAATATGATTTCCAATAATTGTACAAAATGTAAGATTTTCCAAGAGATTCATACAGTCATAAAATTTTCCTTTCGAAATCATTTGCACAAAATATAGAATTTTATTCATTCAGGTTTCAAATACTTAAATCTCGTTTAAATAAAAAGTATATTATTCAAATAGTTAGAAAATCTCTTGAAACTATTTCATTCAAAAACATTTTCACACATTCACTACGCTAATTCTGAGGTCTCCACTCTTCAAATCTGCATCTTTGATAGCTTCTATTCGATAGGTTTCCTCAACTTTCATCTTGAATTAGTTCTAGATGAGATGTATATACTGAATCATAGTAGTGCAGTGAAAACGTGAAAATGTTTTTAAATGAAATAGTTTCAAGAGATTTACCGACTATCTGAATAATATACTTTTTATTCAAATAAGATTTAAGTATTTGAAACCTGAATGAATAAAATTCTATATTTTGTGCAAATGATTTCGAAAGGAAAATTTTACGACTGTATGAATCTCTTGGAAAATCTTACATTTTGTGCAATTATTGGAAATCATATTTCAACGATGTTTCGAAAATGATTTGAAAATTTATTGCATGAAAACTCGATATGACTTATAAATTGAAATAGTTTATAAAATGGTTTATAAACATAGAAGTTCAACAACTTTAGTCCTGAGAATTTGAAATATTTGAAAACAAAATAATGTATGATTTGGAAAGTATTATTTCGAAACGATTTATAAACTTGGGGATATGAAACGAAATGATTCGTACTAAGATTTGAGTGACCCGTAACTAAAGAAAGGTATGACGTGGGTGTAAACCCTTGATGATGGGGTTTGAGAATATCTGTGTTGGGCGTCGAGTTTGAATGAGACGCATATGTCCTTGGTCTTATGGGCTATGGTTTGATTCTATGGATGGATTGGCTAGCCACATATGGTGCCATTCTAGATTGTGAGAGGAGGGTCATTAAACTTCTGACTTGCCATGGGAGGACCCTCGAGATTTCTTGCGACCCCCAACAGTCTCTTATGCTTAGTTTCCTAGAGTCTCTTGATGCATCTATAGATGATTTGTGTAACGACCTAGATTTTTGTGGTCGATTAATTTGAATTATTTAATATAGTTTTAAATATTGTAATGATAATATAAATGGATATTTATATTGAATTATCGATTTAATAATCGAATACGGTTTAATTTCAAGAATATAATTATCATAATACGAGAATTTGAAATAATTCAATTCGAAGATAAAAGTGAATCAAAACAATTCAGATGATCAATATATATTCTATTTAAATATAGACGACAATAATTATAACTTATTATCAAAGATTTTTTTTTGAATTTAAATTATATTATATCAATTTAATATGGTTATTTTATATATACATTCGAATAAAATTTTTATAGTCTATTCTGTTGAGTCCAGAATAGTGTAAATACATTGAAATGTCGGTCGGTAGGTTAAAATAGCGGTTCGTGATGTTGAGTTATGAACCCCAATATATTTTTAGTGGATAAGACTGAAATCAAATCGATATCTATTTAAAAGGAATAAAAAATCCCTTTATGTCTAATCGTATTTAATACAAATCAAATCCAAATAAATTATATGTACTTAAGCTACCCTACCTATTCCTTAATGCCTAAGAATTTCGTTGTCTATAAAACCGCGTCCATACCCCTCTAATTTCCCTCTCGGTTTCTTACTCATGTTCATTATTTCTTCTTCTGTTCAACTTTAAATCCATGGAATCAAAATCGGATGGAATCAAATAAAGGTCGTTGCCTTATAAAAACAAAATCATTCCTCCCATTTTATTGCATTGCTTCGTATCTTCAACTAATCGATTCCTTCCAGAAAAGTAATAAAAGCAGCTGATTCCCTTGATTCAAAAATAGAAATAAAATTCAATACCCAGTTAAATTCGTCAATTCTGGATCCGTTCTTTTCCTTTTCTCGAATTCTTGATTTATAAGACATTCGTCCTTTGTGCGATGCTAATTGGGCCTGTTCGATCTCGAACCAGTGGCTGAGGATTTCAACATCTTTGGGCATCGATTGGCGAATTGGGTACTGGGTCGGAATAATGGAGAGAAGCATCGATTTGAGGGAGGGTTTGGGTAATTCCAATCATGTATCTTTGGACCTGGAAGAAGTTCGAACAGATAGAAAAAAAAGAGAAAAAAAACCTGAGGTCGCGATACAGGTGGAGCATGCAAGTTGATAGTGATGGGCTTCGGTAGGAGGAGACTTAAATGTGGAGTTCGATGGTTAATGGGGTTGTCAAACAGTGGAACATGAAGTGGGAGAGAACTATTTACTTATAAGTGTTGGATGGTTGTTTCAGGAACAGTGGATGTAGACTGGAGGTGAAGGCAGGAGTTGATAAGTATGGAGTTTATTTATCTAGTAGTCCTGCAGTGTTGGCAATGGATGATTTAAGGAGTTGGCATGGGGTAAATAGGGAGGCTGTGGTGACTGATATTTGAAACATGCAGTGTTGATTTGAGAAACAATAATGATTAGATGACTAAGGTAAATTTAAATAATTAATTTTGTTTAGTTAATAATGTTTAGTTATTTTTAAAATATGCTATAACTAGTAATGAATATAATTTTTGCTCAAAATACCAGATTCAAACGCCGTCAAGTTCATTGGGTTCATATGGACTTAAGTTTTGCGATGACATCCATTCCGTAATTTTTGAAGTCAGTAATTGGAATCAACTATAGGATTTTACTTTAAATCGAGTATCATTCGATTCAAATTGAATCGGATTTGCAAATAAATTCATGATGATTAAATCTCACCCATATTTTATTTAGAATTATTATAGTTGTTAAAATAATTGTTTGATTGTTGTTTGCATGCACTGAAATATTATTGTGGCTGTTAAATATATATTAGTTATTTAGGATTGGTGTTTGTGGTTAACATATATATATATATATATTGGTGATTGGATAGTTCTCGTAGTACCATTAGCGGATGCCCGTAGTATCATTAGCGGATGACCCTAAGCGCCCCACGCTATGATAGTGGATGACCTTCTATACCGTGATATCCTGCCTCGAAACAAGATGGGTATTATTTATGTGAGCTAACGTTTATGGATGCCAGAAAACATGTTGCAGGGATCCAACTGGATTCCTCAAAAATATTATTATTGTTTGTTTTCATATATAGATTATCATATATGATGTATTGATTGAAAATTGGGTGATTTGATTATTTAAATATCTCTGGGCCTAAAATGTTGATTTATAAAAATACCGTGAAAAGAATATTTCAAGATTTAAAATGCAAAATCTATTTTTCAAAAATATAATTTGAATTTCGAATGGGCTATAAAAATATTTACTTGTTTTGAATAAATAAGACAAGTATTGAGTTTATAAACGATGGTTATAAATTAAATAATATAGGAAATTGAAGTGAATTTATACACAGTGTTTATAAATAAAATGGAATGGTTTTCATTGGATAATCAAGGAATTGAAATGAATTTATAAACGGTTTTTTATAAATGAAGTGGAAAAATTATCATTTAATAATTTGAATATTTAAATTCAAATGTGAATTTAAAAATAGAAATGGGGAATCGTTTTAAAGAAGTAAATGATGAAGTTTATTCTGATGTTCAGAATTTAAATTGAACTACAATAAATCCGTAAGGATTTATGATTTAAATTCGATTAGTTCGAATTTATTTAAATAAAATACATCTAGATAAAATATTAAGATTATATTAAATAGAAGTTAAATTTAAATATGAAAATAGAATTTATATTTTTATTGATAAGTTATAATAAATAGAATTTTCCAAAATAAGATTTTGGTTTTTAAATAGATTTGAAATGGAAATTGTTTGAATTTACAAAACTAGTAAATTTATAAACAGTTGTTTATAAATATAGTAAATTAATTATCCGGAGATATTCTATAATTTTAAATTCAAGTACGAATTTGAAATATAATTCGAAATCATTTCGAAAAGGCAACAACAGTTTTATTCCAGGATTCAGAATATAAAATGAATTAGGTTTTAAATAGATTTGAAATGGAACTTGTTTTAATAAATGAAACAAGGAAGTCAATTTATAAATGGTGTTATAAATTTAGTAAAAGAAAATATCATTTTATAATTTAGGAATTTAAATTTAAATATGAATTTAACAATGAATTGGAAATCGTTTCAAAAAAAAGGAATGTTGGGTTTATTTCTATAATTCGAAATACAAACTGAGATGAGATAAATCAAAAGGATTTATAATTTGAAATTCGATTATATTGAATTTTATATATAATTTATTTATAAAGGAATTAGAATTAAATATAGAATTTGAATTATAAATAAAACCGAGATACGAAATAATTGGCAATCTGGGATAATCAGAAAGATTTAAGTTGAATTGGGAAAACGGGTTTAATATATATTAAAATATATTAGAGTGAAGTTAGAATTTATATATAAACAAAGTTTAAAAACGTTTATATTTAAATATAATTAAAACAAACTCGCTGCAATGCGGTAGTTCGTAAACAGGCGATCGGAACTTCATTTGAGTATATAGAACTCAATTTAAGTCAAAATTCTTTGAAACAAGAACCGTTAGGATTGATTTGATAATAATTTTCTAATGGAAGAGAAAAATCTGGACTCTGTCTTATAGTTTTTGAGTTATGTCAAATTCAAATTTTTAAAAAAGCAGCGCCATAACCATTATAAAACTATAACGGTTTATAAATTAAAATCGAAGTATTTGAAGTTAATAAAATTGTAACAACCCACAATTTCTGAATCAATTTAAATTTTTTATTTTGGTAATTTTAATGGATTTTAAATAATTTATTTTAAATAATAACGACGAAAAATTTATTTAAAACGAGGTTAGAATATATAAATATATTTAAAACTATAAAGCGAGCCTGAAATGGCGCTGCAGTTTGAAATTTCGATTTCAAATTTCAATTGAATGTACATGATTCAAAATAAAGTGGATTTTAGTGAAACAAGAAATATTTAAATCTGTTAAAAATATCTTTCCAACGAATCTGAAAATTTGAAATTTCATTACGGGAATCAAAAGCTATACCCAGTTTAAAATTCAGAATAGTCGCTATGGAACTTATATATATAATATATATGGCCCAAAGGGCTACTTTTCACATATAAATAAATTTGGACTCGAAACCGCTTCCATTGAGTTCAAAATGATGTTTCTGAATTCAAAAAGTATAAGCACTGATATATTTTGAGATTCAGAATTTATTCATATAAAAATGTATTTTCTATAAAATATATACGCCTTAAAAATGGTCATTTTTCAAACGGTCTCAAATTCGACGAAATTAGTTTTGTTGGGACCGTATCATCAAAACAAAGCTAGAAATAATTTTTCTATAATCTTTAGAGCTAGTATCTGACCGTAAGAAATTAATTTTGAATCGATCAGCCATATAAGGACAAAAACAGGGCTTTTTGAGCAAAAAGACTTGGAATTCGATGAAACCAGTTTTATTAGAACCATATCGTCAAGATATAGCAGCATGTCAATTTTCATCACCAATGGAGTGCGTATGTGACTGTGACATCAATAACTATCGAATAAAGAGAGCGTGAATCAAAAAATTAATAATAAAGCTAGAAAATTAATAATAAATAATAAATCCTAACCCACTGCTATATAATATCTTTTTCACCTTCCCTAACCCTCATTATTCTTCTTCCTCAAAAAAATTGACAGCAACCATCTTCATCTTTTCTCTTGTAATTCTGCAAAAAGGACCCCGGATCTTAAATAATTTATATCTCTCAATCCATACAAAATCAAACCAAAACGTTTCTAGGTATTGTAGATCTTGTTGTTCTCTACCTACCACAAAAATTACAGAGTCTATCGTCGCACGGATTCGCCGGAATCGATGGTCTAAGTCAGAAAATGGCTTTCGGATTTTGGCGAATTACATGCAAACCGTGAAGAATTAGGTGATGGCCTAGTTGAATAAATTGTAGAGGAGAGATAGATGAACAATTTTGTCTTAGGTTGTTCGATCTGAAAGGGATCAGATTGACGGCGAAATCAAGATGATCGGAGAAGATGTATTTCAGTGAGCAACGAACAAAGATCACCAATTTCCGGAGACTACGGCCATTTCCAGGCGATGGCCCTAACATGAAAGTTCTTCGTCTACGTGAGGGGAAGGTGTTGTAAAAATTTCAGGGCGAGTGGTGGAGTGTGGCAGTCGGAATTGACCCCAATCTGAACGGCGGTCGTGGAGCGATTTCCGTCGATCGGATGCAAACGGCGGGTCGGGGTTGATGGCGTGGCGGCGTGACACGTAGGCGAAGGCGGCGGACTGGTCGACCGGTGGTCTGGTGGGCTGTGGTGGCGGCGGCGAGGAGAGAGAGGGTTGGAGCGGCTGTCTGAAACAAGGAAGAAAGGTTTTGATGTTTTAATTAATTTAATAATTTATTCAATGTTTGTAACACAACAACTTTCACATACGAGGTCGAAATCTGACAATTTTAGATCCGCCGCGATCGTGGCGACGAGAGGAGACCAATTTTGTCCAGTTTGGAGCAAGTTGACAATTTGGGTAAATTTTGTAGTTTAATTAATTATTTAAATTGTTCAAACTTGAAAAATTCATAACTTTGTGATACGAACTCGAAATTGCGTGAAACAGGATTTGCTGCGATCAATGAGTCGAGAGCTTCGCATAGACACCAATTTTATCAATTTTGGAGCATGTTAAATTTTGGGCCAAATTTGGATCCGAACAGTAAATAAAAGAATGACGGAGTGGAAACGAAGGTGAGAACTCCTCACTAAAATTTCTACATAGTTATTTATTTACTTTTATAACTAAAAAATATATAGGATTGCCAGTTTAGATTTTTATCAAATAAAAAAAACTATAAACTGTACAATGTGCTTGATTAGATCACTCCCCTCGTCCACAAACCATGGACGATTTAAATTGACTATATTGTATGTTGTGTTATGATGTTGAAATGATTAAAAATAATGTTAACATTAATTTGGTGGTTGGAATTAGATTATAAATATTTATTTATAATTTGAACAGTGAAATTTGGTTAATTTTATTAACCAATAATTTGTGTAAATAAACTGTTGTTGGTTGAAAACCCCACACAGGTCAGGGGATGATAATTTGTTCACATCTCCCTTGAATTTATTTATATGTCAATCGATGGATTGACAACCTGTGATGAGCGTTATTCATTTATTTTAATGCTCACACAGTTGTAAATGTCACTCTGGATGTGAATGGACTGTTTGATGATTATTTGCCATTTTTGTTGCATGCCAACTGATGTATGAAACCCATATAACTAAAATTATATGGTAATTGTTTGAGTCGCATTCCGATTCAGAAATAAATAAGGTTTTATAAATATATTTTATAAACATATTTTATAAACATATTTTATAAATAATGTTTTATAAATAATGTTTTATGTTAAAAGAATCATTGCTATGTTAAAGGAACATTTCTAATGAAAATAACATTTATAATGTAAAATAACATTTCTAATGTAAAATAATACTTTTAATGTAATGAGATATTTTAATGTAATGAAACATTAAAATGAAATACTTCATGTAATGAAATATTTTAATGTAATGAAGTATTTTAATGTAATGAAGTATTTTAATGTAATGAAGTATTTTAATGTAATTAAAATGAAACATTTTATGAAATAAACATTTTATGTAATGAACATTTTTTAATGTAAAGAATCATTTTTTATGTAAAGAATCATTTTTAATGAAAGGAATCATTTAGAATGAAAAAAAAAACATTATAATGTAAAAAGTACATTTTTGAATAAAACAATATTTTAGAATGAATTAGACATTATAGTGTAAGAGTACATTTTAGAATAAAAAGACATTTTAGAATAAAATAACATTTTTGTTAAATAGATTTGTATCAAATCAAAAATGACATTTTTGTTAAATAGGTTTGTGTTAAAACAAGAATGTCAATTTTGTTGAACTAGATTATTGTAAATAAAATGTAGTCATCATTTTAATTCATTTTGTTAAAATAGAATTGTTAACAAAACGAAGTTGTCGCTTTTAGTCATTTTTTTGAAATAGAATTGTCAACAAAATATAAGAATCATTTTAACGAAATCAAACTTTTTAATTGTAAATAATGTAAAGAACATTTTAATGTAAATGGTATTTTATATAAAGAATATTTTAAAATAACGAATATTTTAAATTAATATTCAGTAAGGAATAAAATGATGATTTCGAGGTCCGATTTTGGATGGACACAAAGTATAAAAATATGAAGCCGGGTTAAGTATAGAAACGCCATTTTAACCCGAACGGGTTTATCGATCAATTTTATTCATTTTATAATGAATATCGAAGAGAAGTGATTTTAAAATATAATATTTTGAAAATATTATCATTTTATTATTATAATGATATAGAATATTCAATTTTGATTTAAAATTGAAAAAAGAAATTAAAATCGTTTTAAAACGAATTTATAAAATACGTTTTAAATGGAAATCGACGATATATATATATATATATATATATATGTTAACCAATAAAAATACGCATTTTATATGTCATTGAAATCATGCCGTTATTAGTCAAGTCGTTGGATTGAAACAAGTCGAAGTCGAGTTCATGGCATGGATGCCAAGGCCCTTCAAGACCATATCGCAGGGCAAGAGAACAGCGTCAAGCCATGTCGTACCTTGCCATGTCGCTCCAAGAAGACCAGGACGACACCAAGTCATGTCGCATTTCATTTATGATGAGAAGGTGAGGTAAACACACCTAGCAGTCATGTCGCAAGTCGTTATCTCAACTATAATTCATGTCGGCCTAAAGCCATGTCGAGAAAGCCAGGTCGGATTCAGGAAACACACCATGCCGTCCATCCACCATATCGTTCAACGACATGAAGAGCAAGCTGTATGTGAAAACCCGCAACTTCCCCGTAAAGGAAAGCGTCGGATAGTTCGAGAACAAGCCACAACAGAACGCATACAGAAGGACATTTCATTGTATATCACAACAATGCATCAGATTACAAGAATATACAGAGTATAAATGAATATTACACAGAAATATCAGAGATTTAAATTACATTTAAATACATAGCAGCGGAAAATAATACAATACACAACTAGAATGAGATATACGGATACAAAGCTTTCCGGATATCGTTCCAGCTGTAAACCAGGATCCTGTGAATATAAATCTGCAAAACCGAAACTACTAGCTGCCCGTGTCAAAATAGGGGCACCCAGAGTTTAGGTTAAAACAATAAACTCCAGGTCAGTCATGTGACTGGTGTGAGAACTAAAACAGTTATTAATCTTTATTTTAAATCATTAGGTAAATCAAGGGACCACGCCGTATAACACGGAACGGGTTTCCTCCCAAGAATACCAGTGCATAAAACCAACAGCGCAATGCTAAATAAAGAAAAATGAAGCTGTTATAAGACCCAGGTCCCATCACACAATGCAACGCAGTCGAGGATAGGGTTTTCCCTTATAACAGCTAAAGAATGCTTGGTACGTTTAAAACAAATCATTTGATACTATTATAAGTGCATAGTGTATAAAACAACTTCAAATCATAAGTATCAATCATAGGCGGCATAAGCGCCCCATCCCACTATGTCGCCATATATAGGATTACAATTAAAACCGCAAATGTCACGTATTTGGAAATTGGATTTCCATCTATGAACCGAGGCAAAAGATAGTCCTCAACCGATTCGTGACTCTCTAGCCCGAGCCACAGGTCAGAGCTCGAGTGACCTTGGAGCGACAGGGCCGGTCCACCGATGTGGATTAAAATGCCTGAACACTGCGTTTCCCCACCCTATGGGGTGTAAGTCTGATCCGTCAGCCGACCAGAATGCATCGGCCGAAACCGATATAACCGAGGCGCCTCGCAACAGCAACAACCACATAAGTCAAACTCGTCAGGGCGTGTAAAACCACTGACGCCACTTCTAACTAGAAAGAAACGCAAGTCCTCCCTGAGGTCCGTCTCCCGTTTTTGGTTCATACCGGGTGTGAAACACGCGAGGTAAACGTTACACAAAGCTACGCCACAAAGGCCGTGCTTTGATCATCAACCACAAGACTTTGCTTTTCAACAGAAGCCTTGATCATTTGCATCTTAGCATGCCACACAGGCAAGCCATCCTATGCAACCGATATCAGTCACACAGAATGAAATCCGATGTCAGACACACAGTCCATTTACAAGTCCGTTCTGGGTCTGAACGAAACCGGAGGCACCTAGTACCCCGCATATCCATCGATCTCCAAGTACGTCTGGACGATCACTAACTGTTTCCATCTTCTTGGGTGTACAGCCCAATCAAGATCATCAGTTATCACCCAAACGACGTGAAGACTTCCGGTCTTCGACCATCGTCTTCATCTTCGACTTATCGTCGTATCAGTTATTCAGAATGGGATAAACCCGGTCTTTCCGAATAACTCGCGTATATATTATAAAAGTGTTACACAAACACAACATACGCCTCATTCCAATTCATTAGTCACTAACCGTAAATTAATCAAGAGAATAATTCCCCAAATATTAACCCCGAAGGCCGAAACCAACATCAGATCAATATCCAGAAAACCATTCTGCTTGGCTAACCGACAGTTAGTTTCTAAATTTCACGTTCAAATCTAATTAAAGATTCATTAAAACTCCACTTAGTTTTAATCATTATCTGGGTTAAAGAATCAGTGTCATTTAAAACACGATTCACGATAAACCCAAAATCACATTCCATTAATTATCGGGTTAAAGAACAAGTGTTATTTAAAACACTGTTCACGATAAACCCAAAAATCAATACCAATTCAATTCCAATTAAATATCATTTAATTGGTACACTTCATTAAATCTAAATAAAAAGATTTAATCTTTTCTCAGCTGGGTTCAAGAACAGTGTTAGTGAAGACACCATTCACGACAAACCCAAATCACATTCCATTAATTATCGGGTTAAAGAACAAGTGTTATTTAAAACACTGTTCACGATAAACCCAAAAATCAATACCAATTCAATTCCAATTAAATATCATTTAATTGGTACACTTCATTAAATCTAAATAAAAAGATTTAATCTTTTCTCAGCTGGGTTCAAGAACAGTGTTAGTGAAGACACCATTCACGACAAACCCAAATCACATTCCATTAATTATCGGGTTAAAGAACAAGTGTTATTTAAAACACTGTTCACGATAAACCCAAAAATCAATACCAATTCAATTCCAATTAAATATCATTTAATTGGTACACTTCATTAAATCTAAATAAAAAGATTTAATCTTTTCTCAGCTGGGTTCAAGAACAGTGTTAGTGAAGACACCATTCACGACAAACCCAAATCACATTCCATTAATTATCGGGTTAAAGAACAAGTGTTATTTAAAACACTGTTCACGATAAACCCAAAAATCAATACCAATTCAATTCCAATTAAATATCATTTAATTGGTACACTTCATTAAATCTAAATAAAAAGATTTAATCTTTTCTCAACTGGGTTCAAGAACAGTGTTAGTGAAGACACCATTCACGACAAACCCAAATCACATTCGATATTCAATACAAGGCTCTGAATAGAAAATATATCGGCTTATATTCAATATCGAATTCTACGACTAACAAATGTCGTATTGGAAATAACGATATAAATATATATCTTTCAAATTTCCATAACAACACCTGTATAATCACGAATTCCAACATCGAAATATTCCGAAGACAATTTCGATTCAATTCCACTCCAATGCAATCATTGGAAATTTTGGTTATCTTTAAAACCCTTTTCAAATTCAATTTATTTATTTCAAAATAAATAGAATTATATTTCTAGTTCAAAACTAGTTCATTTCGATAAAAATCTATTTTTATCTTTTCAAATATGGAGTTTTTCATCCCAAATCTTCACAAACCATTTCTTATGATTTTACACAAATTATTACTATTTTTAATAATTTTATCAAGGCCCGTACAGTCGATTTCCATCAATGGCCATCGAACTGCACTTACAGCGACCTTTTTCGAATTTGACTTGGACGTAACTCCAAATCCAACCGTTAGATTTCAAATTTCTAACATTCGTTAGAAAGCTCTTTTCGATACGAACCCAACGGTTCCGGTTTTAGGAGAATCCGACGGTCGGATCTCCCGTAATATCCGTTTGAAATAAATGGTCGAAATTCGCGAACTGCCGCGGCGCGGCGCGTTCTATTCAGGCCATTATATTATATATATAATATATATATATAATATATTTCGTCGATTTCTATTTAAAACGAATTATATGAATGGTTTTAAAATTCGTTTCAAAATCTATTTCAACTTCCATTTCAATTCTAAGCAAAATTGAATTCTTCTTTATAAATTCGTTTTAAAATTCATTTCTATTCAATTCAAATTTCAATTCAATTTGAATTCATATTCAATTCAATTCATTTCGAAATCGTTTTCAATTCAATTTGAATTCGTTTTCAATTCAATTCATTTCGAAATCGTTTTCAATTCATTTTGAATTCGTTTTCAATTCAATTCATTTTGAATTCGTTTTCAATTCATTTTGAATTCGTTTTCAATTCAATTCATTTCGAAATCGTTTTCAATTCATTTTGAATTCGTTTTCAATTCAATTCATTTTGAATTCGTTTTCAATTCATTTTGAATTCGTTTTCAATTCAATTCATTTCGAAATCGTTTTCAATTCATTTTGAATTCGTTTTCAATTCAATTCATTTTGAATTCGTTTTCTAAAATCGATATAAATATCGTTCACGTCAAAATGGCGTCAATCTAATCAACACGGCTTCATATATTCCTTTATTTTCAAATATTCTATTTCGAATATTTCTTTTTCAAATATTTCTTTTTCAAAACTGGAATGAGGCCCAATCAATTACCATATAAAATTAATTATATGGATTTTCATACAACACATGTATATAATAGCATTGAGAATAATCAACCATCAACCAAAGTGCACTACACTGTATAAGCATCAAATATAGATATCCACCGCTTATAACAGCCTGTCAATCAATCGATCGACATATTTAATCAATCAGGATGAGTGAACTTCAAATTTCATCCTAACACCCGTGTGGGGTTTCAAACAATCAAACACATATTTTATTTGTGCAGTTAGGCGATGTGTAAAATTTATCGACCCAATCAACGTCATTCAAATAGGTGTACATAAACAAACCGTCTGGTTTGTAAATGAATATTTATTTATTCACATTCACGTTAAAAATTATATTTTTAACGATAACACATTTTATTTTAACATATGAATTTCTATTCAGTTCATTCTTTAAATAAAATGCTATTTTTATTTTTCTAACTTATTTTAGAAAATTTCGGCGGCATAACGGCACGATACTAGAAACGGGACAAGGCCTAGCCTTATCCCCGGTCTAGTGAAGGCCCACGCCATTCACACATCAATCAAATTCACTTTCGTTATGCAAACCACAAAATTTTGAGTAAGGGTCTAACCTAGCCTTACTCCTTCGCCTTATAACGGCGCACGTCTAATCCTAACCAATTCATCGATTCGATTTTTCATACCACAAATCACATTCAAACCAATATCGCAATCAATCACCAATCAATCAAACAAACAAGTCCATGGTCTGTGGACGATTGTGTCGGGTGCTACTAAGCACCGTCTGCATCCTAGTATATATGTATAACTAGAAAAGAAATAGAAAGGTGAGAAATTCTCACTTATAGCTATCCTAGCTCCACGGCTCTTCTTTGATAGAAAACTTCATCGTTTCGCCTTTTTGTCACCTTCGTTGCTGCTTTCACTACACACGTAAAAATCACATTTTTTTACTACGCTATTCAATATATAAAAATCGAATTTTTAGTTCAAAGTTCAATATATAAAAATCGAATTTTTAGTTCAAAGTTCAATATATAAAAATCAAATTTTTAGTTCAAAGTTCAATATATAAAAATCGAATTTTTATTTCAAAGTTCAATTTATAAAAATCGAATTTTTATTTTAAAGTTCAATAGATAAAAATCATATTTTTTTTTCGAAGTTCAATATGTAAAAATCTAGTCTTCGCCTTATAAAAAAATATAGTCTTTGAAGTTCAAACCTTTTTCTAAAAATCAGTTTTTACTTTTATTTTAAAATCAGTTTTAAAATCTTATCAAATCAGTTTTTAAATATTTAAAAATTCAGTTTTTAAACTCTTATCAAATCAGTTTTTATATATTTAAAAATTCAGTTTATAAAATTCTTAAAAATCAGTTTACAAATCTAATTAAAACCAGTTTAAAATGCTTTTAAAAAAAACAGTTTAAAACCCTAAAATAAAAATAAAATAAAATGTTTACTGTTACCTGCGAAGAAGGGGGGGGGATGCTGCTGTCGGTGGTCATCAGGCGGGGTTGGACGTCGGAGCCGAGGTGGTGGCCAGCAGGGGCTTCGATTCGGAGCTGAACAAAAGGGGGGGGGACTACGGGGTTGTCGCGCCGTGGGGGCTTCGCTCCGTCGAGGAGGGCAGGTGAGAGAGGAGCGAGGCTGGAGGGAGGAGGCACCTGAGGGGAAGATCGGCGGCAGCTCCGCCTGTGGCGGCGGCGAAACTCTGGGGGGCGCGATCGATGTCTGAAGTTTTTTTTTTTTTTTTTTTTTTTTTTTTTTCTTATTTTCTGTTTGAAATGAATGGACGGGGGGGGCCAAAGTGTTTTAAGGAGGGCAAAGATTTTTTTTTTTTTATTATTAATTTTATTATTATTTAATTCAACCTTAAGTTGACTTTTTTCATACGACCTCGAAACGAGGCCCACCGCCTGTCGTCCATAGCGTTCTACCCCCATTCCGAACACAATGGGATATGTATCGTACGCTGATTCGGCTGTTACAATCAGTTTCCGTTGAATTAACATTTAAATCACTATATTGAATTTTAAACGTACATTTCAAATTACCGGGGTCACATACGAACTTTAAAAATTCCAGAAAAATATTTTCTAGCTTCGTATTGACGATACGGTCCTAACAAAACTAGTTTCGCCGAATTCTGAGACCGTTTGAAAAATGGCCAATTTCCAGTCGATTAAAATCTACTGAAACTGGTCAAACGCGTTTTCCTTTGCCACGCTCACATATCGATTCGAAAAATTATGAAATTTGGAATCTAGCAATAACTTGACATCCCGGACCCAACCAAACTGGTTTCGTCGAAATCCGAGGTCGTTTGCAAAATGTCCATTTTTAAGGGCCTGAATTCCATAGCGACTATTCAGAATTTTCAACTGGACATATCTTTTGATTCCCGATATGAAATCTTGATTTTTCGCATTCGTTGGAAAGATATTATCAATTAGATTCCATTATTTTTGGTTTCACTAAAATCCGGATTGTTTTGCACCCGGTACATTCAATTGAAGTTTGAAATCGAATTATCGAACTACCGCGCCATTTTCAATTCTATTTATAATTATATATAAATATTTATATTCTAACGACGACGCGTATAAAATATACGTTTGATTTATATTCAGAATAAATTTATCGTCGATATTATTTAAAATAATTCATTTTAAATAATCAAAATTCGCTAAAATGGCCAAAATAAAAATTTTAAACTGGCCCAGATTTTCGGGTTGTTACAATCTCCCCCACTTAAAACTTTTCGTCCCCGAAAAGGAACAAAGTCGAAAGTGGTTTGATTATTCAACTCTACGCTCGACCTGGCTTCCATTCTCGAACTTTTCAGTTTCTGAGAATTTCTAAAATTTCAAAAATTTGGCTAACACCCTAAATTTTCGAAAAATTTCGCCATAACCTCCCCTGCAATGGGAGCATCGGGGAATTCCAAATAGCTTCCCCGGTCCTTCAGATCTCAAAAAGAAAAAGAAAAAGCCAAGCGGCTAGCCAATAGGCTCACAAAATCATCATCACCCAAACAAAACAGGAAATTATGTAGTAAACATGTACCTATTTGTCGGGCAAACAAATTTTATTCTCTGGCTCTAGCCTCCTTGCTATGACCTGTTCAATATATATATGTATATGCAAGCAAATGCGACCAATCTTCGATACAGTTCAATATTTGATTCAATTAGGCTAAATGGCTAAAAATTAGCAAACAAATAACGAAACAACACAAACATCAATCGATTAGTGAATTAGAGTTTCAAATTCATAATTTTGATACATATACAAAAATCATGTTTTTGATACCAAATCACAACAATAGGCCCTATCTAATTTTGGTTCTCACACCAGTCTAATGGAAATATATAGATATCACACATTCGAAACACGAATATAAATACTAATGATGTGGCCACATCATCAGAATTATCCCCGGGTGTCTAGAATGTGACTCTATATCTATCCAATATATTAAAATTTCAAATACACGCGGATCAGACGTATACGCAAAATCTATATATATTGGATTGTCCACATCAATATAAATAGGTAATCAAATACGAATAATTGATTTAAATTTTCAAAACAAAAATTTGTTTTCACTTTCAAAAATATACTCTTCACACTCGTTCTAGGATACTACTGATCCCATCTCTAACGAGTCATTCCCGTTGGATTTTACTAATCCAATATCTGATGTATTCTTTCGTATGGTTCTAATGTGTCTTGTTCTCTAGCTTTGTAAACCAAAGCTCTGATACCAAATGTGAAAACCCGCAACTTCCCCGTAAAGGAAAGCGTCGGATAGTTCGAGAACAAGCCACAACAGAACGCATACAGAAGGACATTTCATTGTATATCACAACAATGCATCAGATTACAAGAATATACAGAGTATAAATGAATATTACACAGAAATATCAGAGATTTAAATTACATTTAAATACATAGCAGCGGAAAATAATACAATACACAACTAGAATGAGATATACGGATACAAAGCTTTCCGGATATCGTTCCAGCTGTAAACCAGGATCCTGTGAATATAAATCTGCAAAACCGAAACTACTAGCTGCCCGTGTCAAAATAGGGGCACCCAGAGTTTAGGTTAAAACAATAAACTCCAGGTCAGTCATGTGACTGGTGTGAGAACTAAAACAGTTATTAATCTTTATTTTAAATCATTAGGTAAATCAAGGGACCACGCCGTATAACACGGAACGGGTTTCCTCCCAAGAATACCAGTGCATAAAACCAACAGCGCAATGCTAAATAAAGAAAAATGAAGCTGTTATAAGACCCAGGTCCCATCACACAATGCAACGCAGTCGAGGATAGGGTTTTCCCTTATAACAGCTAAAGAATGCTTGGTACGTTTAAAACAAATCATTTGATACTATTATAAGTGCATAGTGTATAAAACAACTTCAAATCATAAGTATCAATCATAGGCGGCATAAGCGCCCCATCCCACTATGTCGCCATATATAGGATTACAATTAAAACCGCAAATGTCACGTATTTGGAAATTGGATTTCCATCTATGAACCGAGGCAAAAGATAGTCCTCAACCGATTCGTGACTCTCTAGCCCGAGCCACAGGTCAGAGCTCGAGTGACCTTGGAGCGACAGGGCCGGTCCACCGATGTGGATTAAAATGCCTGAACACTGCGTTTCCCCACCCTATGGGGTGTAAGTCTGGTCCGTCAGCCGACCAGAATGCATCGGCCGAAACCGATATAACCGAGGCGCCTCGCAACAGCAACAACCACATAAGTCAAACTCGTCAGGGCGTGTAAAACCACTGACGCCACTTCTAACTAGAAAGAAACGCAAGTCCTCCCTGAGGTCCGTCTCCCGTTTTTGGTTCATACCGGGTGTGAAACACGCGAGGTAAACGTTACACAAAGCTACGCCACAAAGGCCGTGCTTTGATCATCAACCACAAGACTTTGCTTTTCAACAGAAGCCTTGATCATTTGCATCTTAGCATGCCACACAGGCAAGCCATCCTATGCAACCGATATCAGTCACACAGAATGAAATCCGATGTCAGACACACAGTCCATTTACAAGTCCGTTCTGGGTCTGAACGAAACCGGAGGCACCTAGTACCCCGCATATCCATCGATCTCCAAGTACGTCTGGACGATCACTAACTGTTTCCATCTTCTTGGGTGTACAGCCCAATCAAGATCATCAGTTATCACCCAAACGACGTGAAGACTTCCGGTCTTCGACCATCGTCTTCATCTTCGACTTATCGTCGTATCAGTTATTCAGAATGGGATAAACCCGGTCTTTCCGAATAACTCGCGTATATATTATAAAAGTGTTACACAAACACAACATACGCCTCATTCCAATTCATTAGTCACTAACCGTAAATTAATCAAGAGAATAATTCCCCAAATATTAACCCCGAAGGCCGAAACCAACATCAGATCAATATCCAGAAAACCATTCTGCTTGGCTAACCGACAGTTAGTTTCTAAATTTCACGTTCAAATCTAATTAAAGATTCATTAAAACTCCACTTAGTTTTAATCATTATCTGGGTTAAAGAATCAGTGTCATTTAAAACACGATTCACGATAAACCCAAAATCACATTCCATTAATTATCGGGTTAAAGAACAAGTGTTATTTAAAACACTGTTCACGATAAACCCAAAAATCAATACCAATTCAATTCCAATTAAATATCATTTAATTGGTACACTTCATTAAATCTAAATAAAAAGATTTAATCTTTTCTCAGCTGGGTTCAAGAACAGTGTTAGTGAAGACACCATTCACGACAAACCCAAATCACATTCCATTAATTATCGGGTTAAAGAACAAGTGTTATTTAAAACACTGTTCACGATAAACCCAAAAATCAATACCAATTCAATTCCAATTAAATATCATTTAATTGGTACACTTCATTAAATCTAAATAAAAAGATTTAATCTTTTCTCAGCTGGGTTCAAGAACAGTGTTAGTGAAGACACCATTCACGACAAACCCAAATCACATTCCATTAATTATCGGGTTAAAGAACAAGTGTTATTTAAAACACTGTTCACGATAAACCCAAAAATCAATACCAATTCAATTCCAATTAAATATCATTTAATTGGTACACTTCATTAAATCTAAATAAAAAGATTTAATCTTTTCTCAGCTGGGTTCAAGAACAGTGTTAGTGAAGACACCATTCACGACAAACCCAAATCACATTCCATTAATTATCGGGTTAAAGAACAAGTGTTATTTAAAACACTGTTCACGATAAACCCAAAAATCAATACCAATTCAATTCCAATTAAATATCATTTAATTGGTACACTTCATTAAATCTAAATAAAAAGATTTAATCTTTTCTCAACTGGGTTCAAGAACAGTGTTAGTGAAGACACCATTCACGACAAACCCAAATCACATTCGATATTCAATACAAGGCTCTGAATAGAAAATATATCGGCTTATATTCAATATCGAATTCTACGACTAACAAATGTCGTATTGGAAATAACGATATAAATATATATCTTTCAAATTTCCATAACAACACCTGTATAATCACGAATTCCAACATCGAAATATTCCGAAGACAATTTCGATTCAATTCCACTCCAATGCAATCATTGGAAATTTTGGTTATCTTTAAAACCCTTTTCAAATTCAATTTATTTATTTCAAAATAAATAGAATTATATTTCTAGTTCAAAACTAGTTCATTTCGATAAAAATCTATTTTTATCTTTTCAAATATGGAGTTTTTCATCCCAAATCTTCACAAACCATTTCTTATGATTTTACACAAATTATTACTATTTTTAATAATTTTATCAAGGCCCGTACAGTCGATTTCCATCAATGGCCATCGAACTGCACTTACAGCGACCTTTTTCGAATTTGACTTGGACGTAACTCCAAATCCAACCGTTAGATTTCAAATTTCTAACATTCGTTAGAAAGCTCTTTTCGATACGAACCCAACGGTTCCGGTTTTAGGAGAATCCGACGGTCGGATCTCCCGTAATATCCGTTTGAAATAAATGGTCGAAATTCGCGAACTGCCGCGGCGCGGCGCGTTCTATTCAGGCCATTATATTATATATATAATATATATATATAATATATTTCGTCGATTTCTATTTAAAACGAATTATATGAATGGTTTTAAAATTCGTTTCAAAATCTATTTCAACTTCCATTTCAATTCTAAGCAAAATTGAATTCTTCTTTATAAATTCGTTTTAAAATTCATTTCTATTCAATTCAAATTTCAATTCAATTTGAATTCATATTCAATTCAATTCATTTCGAAATCGTTTTCAATTCAATTTGAATTCGTTTTCAATTCAATTCATTTCGAAATCGTTTTCAATTCATTTTGAATTCGTTTTCAATTCAATTCATTTTGAATTCGTTTTCAATTCATTTTGAATTCGTTTTCAATTCAATTCATTTCGAAATCGTTTTCAATTCATTTTGAATTCGTTTTCAATTCAATTCATTTTGAATTCGTTTTCAATTCATTTTGAATTCGTTTTCAATTCAATTCATTTCGAAATCGTTTTCAATTCATTTTGAATTCGTTTTCAATTCAATTCATTTTGAATTCGTTTTCTAAAATCGATATAAATATCGTTCACGTCAAAATGGCGTCAATCTAATCAACACGGCTTCATATATTCCTTTATTTTCAAATATTCTATTTCGAATATTTCTTTTTCAAATATTTCTTTTTCAAAACTGGAATGAGGCCCAATCAATTACCATATAAAATTAATTATATGGATTTTCATACAACACATGTATATAATAGCATTGAGAATAATCAACCATCAACCAAAGTGCACTACACTGTATAAGCATCAAATATAGATATCCACCGCTTATAACAGCCTGTCAATCAATCGATCGACATATTTAATCAATCAGGATGAGTGAACTTCAAATTTCATCCTAACACCCGTGTGGGGTTTCAAACAATCAAACACATATTTTATTTGTGCAGTTAGGCGATGTGTAAAATTTATCGACCCAATCAACGTCATTCAAATAGGTGTACATAAACAAACCGTCTGGTTTGTAAATGAATATTTATTTATTCACATTCACGTTAAAAATTATATTTTTAACGATAACACATTTTATTTTAACATATGAATTTCTATTCAGTTCATTCTTTAAATAAAATGCTATTTTTATTTTTCTAACTTATTTTAGAAAATTTCGGCGGCATAACGGCACGATACTAGAAACGGGACAAGGCCTAGCCTTATCCCCGGTCTAGTGAAGGCCCACGCCATTCACACATCAATCAAATTCACTTTCGTTATGCAAACCACAAAATTTTGAGTAAGGGTCTAACCTAGCCTTACTCCTTCGCCTTATAACGGCGCACGTCTAATCCTAACCAATTCATCGATTCGATTTTTCATACCACAAATCACATTCAAACCAATATCGCAATCAATCACCAATCAATCAAACAAACAAGTCCATGGTCTGTGGACGATTGTGTCGGGTGCTACTAAGCACCGTCTGCATCCTAGTATATATGTATAACTAGAAAAGAAATAGAAAGGTGAGAAATTCTCACTTATAGCTATCCTAGCTCCACGGCTCTTCTTTGATAGAAAACTTCATCGTTTCGCCTTTTTGTCACCTTCGTTGCTGCTTTCACTACACACGTAAAAATCACATTTTTTTACTACGCTATTCAATATATAAAAATCGAATTTTTAGTTCAAAGTTCAATATATAAAAATCGAATTTTTAGTTCAAAGTTCAATATATAAAAATCAAATTTTTAGTTCAAAGTTCAATATATAAAAATCGAATTTTTATTTCAAAGTTCAATTTATAAAAATCGAATTTTTATTTTAAAGTTCAATAGATAAAAATCATATTTTTTTTTCGAAGTTCAATATGTAAAAATCTAGTCTTCGCCTTATAAAAAAATATAGTCTTTGAAGTTCAAACCTTTTTCTAAAAATCAGTTTTTACTTTTATTTTAAAATCAGTTTTAAAATCTTATCAAATCAGTTTTTAAATATTTAAAAATTCAGTTTTTAAACTCTTATCAAATCAGTTTTTATATATTTAAAAATTCAGTTTATAAAATTCTTAAAAATCAGTTTACAAATCTAATTAAAACCAGTTTAAAATGCTTTTAAAAAAAACAGTTTAAAACCCTAAAATAAAAATAAAATAAAATGTTTACTGTTACCTGCGAAGAAGGGGGGGGGATGCTGCTGTCGGTGGTCATCAGGCGGGGTTGGACGTCGGAGCCGAGGTGGTGGCCAGCAGGGGCTTCGATTCGGAGCTGAACAAAAGGGGGGGGGACTACGGGGTTGTCGCGCCGTGGGGGCTTCGCTCCGTCGAGGAGGGCAGGTGAGAGAGGAGCGAGGCTGGAGGGAGGAGGCACCTGAGGGGAAGATCGGCGGCAGCTCCGCCTGTGGCGGCGGCGAAACTCTGGGGGGCGCGATCGATGTCTGAAGTTTTTTTTTTTTTTTTTTTTTTTTTTTTTTCTTATTTTCTGTTTGAAATGAATGGACGGGGGGGGCCAAAGTGTTTTAAGGAGGGCAAAGATTTTTTTTTTTTTATTATTAATTTTATTATTATTTAATTCAACCTTAAGTTGACTTTTTTCATACGACCTCGAAACGAGGCCCACCGCCTGTCGTCCATAGCGTTCTACCCCCATTCCGAACACAATGGGATATGTATCGTACGCTGATTCGGCTGTTACAATCAGTTTCCGTTGAATTAACATTTAAATCACTATATTGAATTTTAAACGTACATTTCAAATTACCGGGGTCACATACGAACTTTAAAAATTCCAGAAAAATATTTTCTAGCTTCGTATTGACGATACGGTCCTAACAAAACTAGTTTCGCCGAATTCTGAGACCGTTTGAAAAATGGCCAATTTCCAGTCGATTAAAATCTACTGAAACTGGTCAAACGCGTTTTCCTTTGCCACGCTCACATATCGATTCGAAAAATTATGAAATTTGGAATCTAGCAATAACTTGACATCCCGGACCCAACCAAACTGGTTTCGTCGAAATCCGAGGTCGTTTGCAAAATGTCCATTTTTAAGGGCCTGAATTCCATAGCGACTATTCAGAATTTTCAACTGGACATATCTTTTGATTCCCGATATGAAATCTTGATTTTTCGCATTCGTTGGAAAGATATTATCAATTAGATTCCATTATTTTTGGTTTCACTAAAATCCGGATTGTTTTGCACCCGGTACATTCAATTGAAGTTTGAAATCGAATTATCGAACTACCGCGCCATTTTCAATTCTATTTATAATTATATATAAATATTTATATTCTAACGACGACGCGTATAAAATATACGTTTGATTTATATTCAGAATAAATTTATCGTCGATATTATTTAAAATAATTCATTTTAAATAATCAAAATTCGCTAAAATGGCCAAAATAAAAATTTTAAACTGGCCCAGATTTTCGGGTTGTTACACTGTATCTTAAGATCATAATACGAACCATGTCGTGACCTACTTATGCTGCAAGATATGAAAGCCAAGCCGTTAAAATCATGTCGCAAAGGAAGAGGTTCATCCATACCACATCAGGACGCTTGCAATCATATCACGTCCTTCCATATCGTGCTCCATCCATAACGTCAAAGTTAAGTCGTCATGCGATATGGCACCGTGACATTCCATAAGCCCAAGACGTAAACAAACATAAGGTTACACGACAAGAATCATGCCATCCAGCCTCTAGATCGTTCAACGACATATTGGGCCAGTCGCTGTGTAACAACCGGTATTTTTGAATAACATGTTATAACATAAATGGAGGCAGAATTAAACTGTAAAATCTGAATCAAGGGAAACGGGCTATGCCATTGCGTTCGTCTCGGAAAAATACGCGAAATAGAGTCCGAGTTTTCGAAAATCGGAGTCCGTATGACCAAGATATGGCCTCGCGAAGTTTCACGAAAAATTCACAAATTAAAGTATACTTAATTAAGTGAAATGGGTTGCGCAGAGAAATATATATATATTGATATATATATATATATATATAATTGAAAATTTAATAAATAAATATGCAAAAATGTTCAAAACAGCGAATTGGGAGAGGGAAATAACCGAATCGGCCGATTTTTGAAGTCGACCCGAGCTCGCTAGGTCGACTAGGGGTTAATCCAGGGTGTTTGGCTGTCAACCCGTGGGCCGATTCGCTCAAGTGCAGATTTTGCATTTGAATGGTTCTCATGGTCCATCTTTAATCTAAAGGCCCTAGATGGTTCCTACACTTGACTTCTTCCCCAAGACATGCTTTGATGGCTTGGATTGAATCTAGGGTTAATCCTATGGCCTAAAACACTTGCCTAATCTATAAATAAGACCCTAACCTACCCTAAATCATCATTATTCATTCATACAACTAAACTATGGCAAAATCAATCCTCTCATGGCCTCCATTCTCTTCATAAAATTCCTAAATAAATTCCTAAGTGATTTTCCATGCATACAAGTGTTTTCAAACTTGTATGAGCATCATTAGCTTGCATTCAAGTCAAGTTTATATATTTGCATCATAAAGAAAGAGTCTTGATCATTTTGGCTCAAGGGTTTTGCTTGCATTTTGGGTTTAACTGATTTCATAAGGGCTTTGTCATATTTTTGTGACTTCTTAAGCATTGTAAGCCCTATTCCTTTCATACTTAAACTCTAAAGTTAAATGTATGATATGCAAGTTATCATATGTTATGCAAGTTTGTTTATGCAAGTATGATATGCAAGTTGTCATATGTTATGCAAGTTTGTTTATGCAAGTTTGATATGCAAGTTGTCATATATTATGCAAGTTTTATTATGCAAGTTTTATTATGCAAGTTTGTTATGCAAGTGTCATATGATATGCAAGTATGTTATGCAAGTTTGGGATGGTCATATGGTTCATGTTATCATGTTATGCAAGCTTATTTTGAGTATGTGAACATAAAGCTTCAAGCTTTATGCCAAAGGTTGCATTTTGGCAACATGTAAGTTATCATATCACTTATGATAACTTGCATGTGAGGCTAAATGCGAACTTGTGGCCATTCTTACATGTCATTTAGCACCATGTATCATGAATATGCCAAGTTTGGTTTTATGCATGCTTTTTGGGCCTAAAAATGTAATATGCAAGTGTATGAACACATGAACCTTTCATATGCCACCATGTTGAACTTGTGGCTTTAACATTTTTATGTCATGATTATGCCAAGTTCCCTCTTTCTATCCTTTATGCGCTATTGCGATATGTAAGCGATGGGATTGCGTTTGGGGTTGGGTAAACTTAAAAGACATAAAAACATAAGCTTGGGAATTTACCTATTAAGTTAGGTCTACCCATTGGGAATTTACCTATTAAGTTAGGTCTACCCAATTGCTTGAAAATTTGTAACATGTTTTGGAAACATGATGGACATGACACTTAGAAAAGATAAGTGTGGCCAACTCGAGGTTGGGTTGAGTTTGTAGCGTAAACCTACCCGGAACCGACCGGCTTAACTAGTTGCTACAAACAATAGGACCCAATGTGAGAAGTTGGTCAAGTTGTACCTTGAACCCGAGGTTAGACCTAGTTGTGGTGTAAAACTACCCGGAACCGACTGGTCTAACTAGTGACCGCAACAAAGTCTAATGTGAGAGGTTAAGGCACATTAATTAATTAATGCCTCATGATTAGGGTTAAGTCATGGTCCACTTAATACTTAACCAATTTAGACATGGGGGATTAACGGGGTTAAGTCAGCCTACACTTAACCAATCTGAACTCGGTAATTTCGCGGGGTTAAGTTGAATAATACTTAACCAATCCAACTCAGTAATTTGATAAGGCTGAGAACCAATTTGATACCTGGTCTGGATAAACTAACTTGATTGATAAATTAAACGAACCTGTTTTGCGGATCTGTAGGACCCACATCAAGTTAGGCAAGTTTGTAAATCTGTTATCTGATCCGTTAGTCTGAAAACTGGTCTCTGAACTTTGTATATCTGAACTCTGTTAATAAGTTAATCTGAATCTGATAGTCTGGGGACACAAGGGGGAATACTTGTGTCATCTGTTGTTTGGGACCCATATTAGTCAGTAACCCTTTCTGGTATCAAAACTTTGACCCAACTGTAGGTAGGGTCCGGGCACGCTTACTGAACTAATTATAAGTGGTTCATTCTGATAATGGCGATGGGTGTTGATGGTGCATTCCAACCGGGTCATGTGCGTGCATGGATCCCGGTCTGCCTCTGAGGATGTAAGCCGCCGTGACATCTGTAAATATGCCTGTGCCAATTGGTTGCCACTTTAGGGAGTGATACACCCTATCGTAGGGCCGACACAGGGTATTTATGTATTAGGGAGCCGATCGCTTGGGTAGGATTTAGGGTACACTTAGCTCTGTCTGGTTCTGTTGGTACCGTCTGTTTTGTTGGGTGGCAACACCCGTCTGTTTCTGCGTGGTACCGTTCTGTTAGGGTGGTAAAGGCCCATTATTGTTAGCATTCCGTTTTTGTACTTTATCCGTTAGGGTGGTAAAGGCCCATTATTGTTAGCATTCCGTTTTTGTACTTTATCCGCTAGGGTAGTAAAGGCCCATTATTGTTAGCATTCCGTTTCTGTACTTTATCTGTTAGGATGATAAAAGCCCATTTTTCCCAAACTCTATTTCTGTATGGACCATTCTGTTCCGTTCTGTTCGGTGTGAACATTGGGGTAACACCCAATACTGTTATACTAGTATTGGTACTAAGAAGTTGGATCTTGACTTAGGTCAACACCTGGTATTGGGCCAAGCTTGGGCCAAGGGATCAATACTTGTTTATTCAAGTCATGTTAGTTTGCTAGTACACCTGTGGTGTAAAAACCTTAATCCTGATTATGCGATGACACCTTTATCTGCTTGGTTAGTTAATCATCATGCTAGTATGTTATTATCCTTATGTTCATACCTGCTGCTCATGTCAGTTAACTTTATCAGTTTACATTGATTGTAGTAGGGCTTACTCAGTCTTTTTGACTGACCTGTTTTCTTTCGTCTCTTTTCTTCCGTTTCCCCCCCAGGTTCTCAGGGAGGTAATACAGGAGCTTAGCTTGGACCTTAGCTGCTTTTCTTGGATAGCTCATGTATGCTTTGGACTTGAGCTTGCTATGGTTTTTCCATTTGGGGATAGCTACTTTATGTTTTCCTTTTCAGTTTTCAGATGATGTGGTTTTATGTACTAGACTTGTTTATTTGGAAAATTGACATTGTGTTGTACCAGACTTGTTTTGAAATGGTTTAAAATCTTCCGCTGTTTTATCTATGTTATTTACTCTGTTTACATATATACATATGTTCTTGTTCTGTCTTGAAATATCATTATGCATGTTTACCTGATTCAAACGCCCCTCCAAATTCAGAGTGCTTGCAAGAGTCACCCTGGCGGAGGTGGGGTGTTACACGCTGTTCAAAGTATGAAGCTAAACCATGTCGCCTCCAACTAATGTCGAATCATGCGAACGATACGAGCCATGATAAGGAAGGTCATGTCGGGTCACAAGCTTAAGGCGCCAGGGGGTTAACACGACAGGCGACATGAGTCATGTCGTAAACGATATAAGTTATAGCGAGAATCCGGGTCATGTCGATGGCGACATGAGTCATGGGGTTTTTCTGCATAATTACGAAACTGCCATCTGGTCTGAAGATCACCTATAAATACCCCTCATAATTCACTTGAGAGGGGGACCGAAAATTCATTCCTACAAGGAGATTCTGTCAAATTCAAAGATCATCTACAACTTCTCTAATGGCTTCTATGGATTCATCAAAACTTTTCTAACTTCATCAAGATCAAATCGAAGTCAATGTTTATGAGAGCTCTATACAATTGAATCTAAGCATCATCAATCTCATTCAAAATACAAGATGAATCACCCCAACATCATTCAAGGAATCTCATATCTTCTCTAATCCACTCTAAATCTGGATCTAATGCAAAACTCTTACAAAAATCATGGAGAAGAGTCAAAGCACTTAAAGGATTGAAGATTCATACTTCTATCACTATTAAGCTAGAGACTCCGTCAACTCCTCACCAAATTTAAGAGAAGTTAGATCTTAAAGAGAGTTAAAAGAGGGAAATGATTGTAATAAGGGAAAATTTATATGTTGTAAGCTTGAATATCATATTGAGAATTGATTGAAAGTGGACGTAGATTCATAGAGAATCGAACCACTATAAAAATTCCTTTGTGTTCTTACTTGCTTTTATCCGTTTATTTTACGATTACGCGGTTCCATATTCTTACCAAATCGGTGAAGTGTGACTTTTTTACACCTTTGGTGTTTGATCCCAAATTTGGAGCAAAGAATATATATATATATTCTTTGGCCTGAATAGAACGCGCCGCGCTGCGTCCATTCATGAATTTCGACCATTAACTTCAAATTGATATAACGGGAGATCCGACCGTCGGATTCTCCTAAATTCAGAACCGTTGGGTTCGTACCAAAAAGAGATTTCCAATGAATATAAGAAATTTGAAATCTAACGGTTAGATTTAGATATATGTCCAAATCAATTTCAGAAAAGGTCGCCATGGATGTAGTTCGGTGGCCGTTATGGGAAACCAACTGTATGGGCGATAATAAAATAATTAAAAATATGGAAAAATTATGTGAAATCATAATAAATGATTTGGAAGGAATCTAGATGAAAAATTCCAATTTTGTAAGATAAAATATTTTTTTATCGAAATGAACTATTAAATGAACTAGTTATTAACTAGGATAATAATTTAATTATTTGTAGAAATAAATAAATTAGTTTTGAAAATGGTTTTAAAATAACCAGAATTTTTCCAATATATATTTATGTATATTGGAATGGATTTGAATGGGAATTTATCTTCGGAATACTTCGATATTGGATTCTGTTATTATACGAATATTGTGAGGAATTTGGAAGATATATATATATATATATCGTTATTCCCAATACAATATTGGTTGGTTTCAGAATTTGATATTGAATATAAGACAACATAATTTCTATTCAGAACCTTATATTTAATGTCAAATTGGATTTTGGGTTGTCGTGAACGGTGTCTTTAATAACATTGTTCTTAAACCCCGATTAGAAAAGAACAAATCTTTTAAATAAGATTTAATGAAGTTTTCCAATTAATATTTAATTGGAATTAAATAGAATATAATTTTGGGAATTTATAAATCTTTTAATTAAGATTATTAGATTTTCCAATTATATTATGTAATTGGAATAAAATGAAATATGAATTGGGTTTATCGTGAACTGCGTTTTTAATGACATTTTTTCTTTAACCCAACTAACAGTGAAAATATAATTTGGAACTTATAAATCTTTTATTAAGATTTAAATGGAAAATTTTCCAAAGTAAAGTTTTCCAATTTAATACATTAAAATGGAATTAAATGGAATTCGGTTTGGTTATGATCGAGATGAGCTACTGTGAATGAAGACTGTTACTATATATGGAATTTAAAAGGCCTTGCCGCTATTCCATTTATATTATTGGTCTGATACGGAAATTTATATCGATTATTAATTGATCTGATTTCTGTGTAGATTCCATGTTTGATGGGATATGAATTTGGGTTTATCGTGAACAATGTTTTTAAATAACATTTGTTCTTTAACCCAGTTAAAAGATAAGATAAATTTCTTAAATTTGAGTAATCATTAAGTAATGATTTTTGAGATTAAAACTGAATTAGAGTTTAATGAATCTTAAATTAGATTAATAATGTGAATATTTTATTAAAAGAATATACTGAATTGGAATGAGGCGTATGATGCATTTTTGTAGCACTTGTTTATAAAATACGCGAATTATTCGGAATGACCGGGTTTAACCCATTCTGAATAATTACTACGACGATCAAGAGTCGAAGATGAAGACGGTGGTTGAAGACCGGAGATCTTCACATCATTTGGGTGATTACTGATGTCTTGATTGGGCCGTACACCCAAGCCAATGTAATAAGTGGTGATCGTCCAAGAGTACTTGGAGATCGATGGATATGCGAGGAATAAGGTGCCTCCGGTTTCGTTCAGACCCAGAACAGACTTGTAAATGGATGGTATGTCTGACGTTATATTCCTTTATGCTGTATTCGTTGATCTCTGCTAAATATGTATCTGTTTGGTGGCGGAGAATTTATTCTCTTGCTTAACACCCTTCTCTGAGTTTAGAGGTTATATATTCGCAGAAATCAATAGTATGGTATGGACTGACAATGTGTCATGCTATGATGCAAATGATCAAGGCTTTTGTTGAAAAGCAGAGCCTTGTGGTTGATGATCAAAGCACAACCTATTTAGGCATAGCTTTGTGTATAGCGTTACTTCGCGAGCTTCACACCCCGATATGAACCAAAAACGGGATGAGGACTACAGGGAAATGGACATATGTTAGTTTCTAGCTAGGAGGAATGTCAGCGTTTACAAGCCCTGGCATTTTACTCATGTGGATGTTGCTTATTACTTGATGGATAAAGAGGCGCCTCAGATATATATATATATATATATATATATATATATATATATCGGTCACTGCGGGACCGATGGATGTTCTGGTCGACATTACTGACCAGATTATATTATGCCCCATTGGGCAGGCTAACATACAGTTTATGGTATAACTAATCATCGACGGATGACCGGCCCTGTTGATAACCGCAAGTGCAGTCGCGGCTGTATCCTGAGACTCGAGCTAGAGAGTCCCGAATCGGTGGGGATAATCCCTTGCCTCGGTACATAGATGGAAACCCAATCTCCAATAAGCGATATTCGGTTTTAGTTGTAAATATATATACGGCGACGTAATATAATAGTACCCACGCTGCCTATGATTGATACATTTATATTCGAAGTTGATTTCTTCACTTATAGTAATAATAAAAGATGAAATTTCACGTATCAAGCATTTTTGGCTATTATAAGGGAAAACTCTATCCTCCGACTGCGTTCATTGTGTGATGGGACCTCAGTCTTATAATAGCTTCATTTTTCCAAAAAGCATTGCATTCATTTATTTTAAACCAACTTTAAAATCAAGCTAATAACTGTTTTGAGTTCTCATACCGGTCCCATGACTGACCTGGAGTTTATTGTTTTAACCTAAACTCTGGGTGCCCATATTTTCCACATGGGCAGCTAGTAGTTTTGGTTTTGCAGATATTATATTCACAGGATCCTGCTCTACAGCTGAAGCGATATTCGGAAAGCTCTGTGTCCGTGTATTTCTTTCGGTTGTATTTTGTATTATTTTTCCACTGCTATATAAATGTAATTTAAATCTCTGATATTGTATTTCTATTGTATATTATTTATTCATACTTTGGAATGTTCTTGTACTCTGATGTAATTGTTGTAATAGGCAATGAAATATTCTTCAGTTTTGTGTTCTGATGAGTGTTGTTCTCAAAACAATCCGGGCTTTCCTTTACGGGGAAGTTTGGATCGTCACAAAAATATGGATTTTTAGTTTAAAAATCCATATTTGGGTTGTAAAATAAATAGGAAATCAAGTTGTGTAAATGAAAGGATTTTTGAAACAAAAGTCATATTTTTAATTATTTCATAGAATTAACTAATTAGTAGAAATTAGTTAATGGAATCTGGATTGAATCGGACGTTGGATAAGTAAACTGGACTTGTGAAAATTGATTATGAAACTCAAGGTAGAAATGAAACCCGACGTGTTTATAAGCGAATAAAAATATGTTTGAACATTATATGTTCAAACTAAAGGGATTTGGCAAAAGTTCTAATTAAAGAATAAATTGGCGCCTTGAGTTAAGAATGACTGGATTTAGTTGGGATTAATTGGAAACAGGTGAATATGTGTTAGACAGGTATGAAATGAATTGTATGAAGATTATAATTCGAGTGCCCAATAAAAAGGTACATGTTTAAATTCCATATGAGGTTTTATGCGCTGAATCGGCAAGCCGCTTGGCTTTTTAATTTTCTTTTTGAATGGAAAGGGCCCAGAGAGGCATTTTGTAGTTGTACCAAGTGACCCGTACAAAGGAGGTTATGGCGAAATTTTCCAAAAATTTAAGGAGTTAGAATATTTTAAAGAGATTTTGATAACTAGAAAATCAATATATTAATATATATATATTTGATTCGATAAGGAAACAAAATTAAAATACAATATTACAAACAAAAAGGAAATCTATAATTAAATCTGGTAAAAATAGAAAGGGAAACGTATACACGTTTTTAAAATGGATAATTCGCTTTTATGGTGTCGGTTATTCGAGATAAGTAGTCTTGTCTGTTTTGAAGTTAAGAATGTTATTCAATCAAGGTCTGAAAGGTAATTACACCTTAACTTGATCGATTTCATTATTAATAGATAAATAGCAAGATTCATTCTCGAAGATCAATGTTTGAATAAGATTTAGTTGAATGCAGTATATTGGGTTGTTGTAACGATGTTTTACACAACATGCGTTTTAACCTAAGTAAGTAGAATTTTGGAAATATAATAATAAATATTTCCTAAATGAATGGTCATGAATGAAAGAAGTAATTGGAATATTTTCCAATTATTAATAGAAGATATTTTCTAGGTATAGAAAATAAAAGAAGTTGATATTTGGAAATGTTCTCCAAATAGCGTAAGAGGCCAAGATGATTATTGAAAATGTTTAGTTAACAAATATTGACGAGGAAATAGAGAAGCTATTTAATTAATGAAATATTAATTAGTGGGCCCAGTGATTGTTTGATGTTATGGATGAATGTTTGTTTGTTTTTCTTCGGTAGTTAAATAACCGACTATCAAAGTATTTGCCAATATCGTTGTCAATATGGAGAGACCTGTTGGATTATTGTCTGAGAACCACTCTGTATTGGCAATAGCATTGCAAATCAGATTATTTGAAGATAATCAGAGACGGAGTAGAGTGCATGGGCTTTTTTTATTAATGAAAATTGTGCCTTTGGTTTCGTTCAATCCCAGAACAAACATATATAGACGAATGTCTGACGGAGTATTTCCAATGATCGCATATGTTGTTCTATACAAATATATATGGTGGCGGAGAATTTATTTTATTTGTATAAGATCCAGAGTATATTTGTGCAAATCAATTAAAGATTAACGGATCTGACAATGTGGCATTCAAAGTAATCGTGCTATCAATGAATTGCGAGAATCGTAGCCTTAGGCTCAGCAATCGGGAAATGACAAAAATTAGACAGGCAGCATGGCTAAGTGGGTAGCTCCTAATTAGGGTGTATTATCACCTATCTACAGAAATTCATTTCATTCTTTATTCTATTTCGATGCTGCCCCATTCGGGAAAACGGTTGTTGATCCCAACCGTTCGTAATATACATTCGATACACTCAAACGAAATTTGTGGTCGGTCATGTGTGGCCGGGTTACAAGATGTTCTTGTTGAACCCAGTGTATTCTCCTCTAGAGATACATTATCGGAAGGTGGTTCCATACCTTGTCATATTTGGAAATTCGTTACCCAATAAGTGCCCGCGATTTTGATTGTATATTATGTATGTGGAGCGTGAGATGAAAGCGCTCCATTAGATTTATATATTTGGCTTAGACACTATTATAATATCAAAAGAGTTTTGATATAAAGATTATCGTTTCTTTTAAAAGGATTTTGAAAGTTAAGTCAAGTGTTTTGGATTCTCATAAGGGAAAAACCCATTCCATGTTATACGACGTGGTCTTATGAGATATCGTTTATTTTCTTAAACTGTTTTAATTTTTTTACTCATACCAGTCCCATGACTGACCCGAAGTTTATTTTGTTTTGTTTTACCTAAACTCTTGGGTGCCTAAATTTGTACGGACGGTTAAGTAGTTTAGTATTTTACAGATTTACCTAAAGGAGCTTGGACCAGGAGGCTTTAGCGTTATGTAGTTATTGTTTTCCGCTGTGTTGTAAGTGTTGTACTCTGATTATGATATATATATTGAAAAAAATTGTGCTCCAAAAGCTGATATATATATATATATTATATTTTGTTCCGCTGCAATGTGAGATTCTATACTGTTATTGTTGTTCTTCTTCTACCTTTTTCTTCTTTATTAATAATGATTCGTATTTCTGTGATATTTGGGTTGGACATGTGGCGTGTTTAGTCAATTCAGATAGTACGGATTTGCGGGCCATTATAGTTGGTATTAGAGCTTTGGTTGAGAGAACACCTAGGCTTTGGTGGGGATTTACTCATTAGAGATAAGGTCAACAGTACCCTAGAATGAGTTAAGTGTATATATATGAGAGAGCGTATTTGTAAATTGATATAAAATTGTTTTATATTGCGTTGGCTTGTCTGTTGAGTGGTTTATGAATTCTGTTCGAATCGTGGGATGCCACAACATCGATAGGAGTTTCTGAACACTTGAACAGAGTAATTCAACATCATATTGTTTAAAATGGGTAGACAAAATAATTTTACCCAAAATTCTATTTTCATAGAAAAGAAATAATTTTCTAAAATTATTATAATATATGGATGTGTTGGATGTTATTATAATCAAATGAGATTATAAAATTGGAATGGTTATATATAACCAAATAGAACTTGTACATGAATAATATATCCAAATGAGATGAATTAAAGTTGAATTCAAACTAGAATTTAGAATTTAAAATCTTAGGTGTTTGGAAAAATATTTTTGAAGTATATTAAAATAATATAGATTTGTTTTGAAAGTGTTTTTGAATAGAAAAATCATTTCTGAATAGATTTTGAATATGAAAGAGCACTTAACTCACTTTAGTGGCTGGAAAATAATTCTGATGATGACTACAGCATCATCAATGCTCATTTTCGAGTATTTAAGTGATGGACTGCTACCATAAAAGATTTTTTGATGGAAATTTGTTTGAAAGAAAGCAATTTGGTTGGAAAATTCAAATGTTTTGAATTTGAGATGAAAATAAATATATGTATATATTTATGTGATTTCAAAAGGATTTGAAATAAAAGTCCAGGGATTTGAATTCTGGAATTTAAATTTAACCTAAGCAAGTTAAATGAGTCGAAGTGAGTAAATTGATTTAAATCAATTTGAATGAATTTAATTGCATATGAATGGAATATGAATTGGATATGAATATAACGGTTGTAAATCATTCAGATTAATTGAATATAAGCATATATGGTGTGCAATGTAAATGGAAACCAAAAGTTTTGGTAGAACTAAATTTGTTGAAATATGAAGAGTTGAGTTTCAACATAAGTGAGTTTGAAAAGTAAATGGGTTTAAGGCATTTTTTCTACCTTAGTAATTTCGAGGACGAAATTCTTTTAAGGGGGGAAGAATGTAACGACCCAGATTTTTGTGGTCGATTAATTTTAAATATATAATGTAGTTTTAAATATTGTATTGATAATATAAATGGACATTTATATTGAGTTATCAATTTAATAATCGAATACGGTTTAATTTCAAGAATATAATTATCATAATATGAGAATTTGAAATAATTCAATTCGAAGATAAAACTGAATTAAAACAATTCAGATGATCAATATATATTCTATTTGAATATAGACGATGATAATAATAATTTATTATCAAAGAATTTATTTATTTTGAATTTAAATTATATTATATCAATTTAATATGGTAATTTTATATGTATGTTCAAATAAAAATGATATAGTCGATTCTCTAAGTCCAGAATAGTGTAAATACATTGAAACGTCGGTTGGTAGGTTAAAATAGCAGTTCGTGATGTCAAATTATGAACCCCAGTATATTTTTAGTGGATAGGATTGAAATCAAATCGATATCTATTTAAAAAGAACAAGAAATCCCTACCAAAAAAAGAATAAAAAATCCCTTTATGTCTAATCGTATTTAATACAAATCAAACTGAAATAAATTATATGTACCTAGGCTACCCGACCTATTCCTTAGCACCTAAGAATTTCATTGTCTATAAAACCTCGTCCATACTCCTCTTATTTCCCTCTCGGTTTCTTACTCTTGTTCATTATTTCTTCTTCTGTTCAACATTAAATCCATGAAATCAAAATCGAATGGAATCACATAAAGGTCGTTGCCTTATAAAAACAAAATCGTGCTTCCCATTCTATTGCGTTGCTCCTTATCTTCAACTATTCGATTCCTTCTAGAAAAGTAACAAAACAGCCGATTCCCTTGATTCGAAAATAGAAATAAAATTCAATACTCAGTTAAATTCGTCAATTCTAGATCCGTTCTCTTCCTTTTCTCGAATTCTTGCTTTATATGACCTTCGTCCTTTATTTAGAATAATTTCATTGGGTTCATATGGACTTAAGTTTTGCAATGACATCCATTCTGTAATTTTTGAAGTCAATAATTGGAATCAACCATGGGATTTTAATTTAAATCGAGTATCGTTCGATTTAAATTTGAATCGGATCTGCAAATAAAATCACGGTGAGTAATTCTCACTCGTATTTTATTTAGAATAATTTTATTTGTTATAATAATTGTTTGATGGTTGTTTGCATGCAATGAAATATTACTATGGCTGTTAAATATATATTAATTATTTAGGATTCATGTTTGTGGTTATTATATATATATATATATATTGGTGATTGGATAATTACCGTAGTACTATTAGCGGATGCCCATAGTATCATTAACGGATGACTCTAAGTGCCCCACGCTGTGATAGTGGATGACCTTCTATACGGCGATATCTGCCTCGAAGCAGGATGAGTATTATTTATGTTGGCTAACGTTTGTGGATGCCAGAAAACAGGTTGGAGGGATCCAACTAGATTCCTCAAAAATATTATTATTGTTTGTTTTCATATATAGATTATCATATATGATGTGTTGATTGAAAAATGGGTGGTTTGATTGTTTAAATATCTCTGCGCCTAAAATGTTGATTTATAAAAATACCGTGAAAAGAACATTTCGAGATTTAAAATGGAAAATCAATTTTTTTTAAAATAGAATTTGAATTTCTAATGGGCTATAAAGATATATACTTGTTTTGAATAAATAAAACAAGTATTGAGTTTATAAACAATGTTTATAAATTAAATAATATAGGAAATTGAAGTAAATTTATAAACGGTGTTTATAAATAAAATGGAATGGTTTTCATTAGATAATCAAGGAATTGAAATGAATTTAAATGGTATTTATAAATGAAGTGGAAAAATTATCATTTAATAATTTGAATATTTAAATTCAAATGTGAATTTAAAAATAGAAACGGGGAATCGTTTTAAAGAAGTAAATGATGAAGTTTATTCTGATGTTCAGAATATAAATTGAACTAAAATAAATCCATAAGGACTTATGATTTAAATTCGATTAGTTCGAATTCGTTTAAAAAAATATGTCTAGAAAAAATTATTAGGATTATATTAAATAGAAGTTAAATTTAAATATGAAAATAGATTCTATATTTTTATAGATAAGTTATAACAAATAGAATTTTCCAAAATAAGATTTTGGTTTCTAAATGATTTGAAATGGAACTTGTTTGAATTTACAAAACAAGTAAATTTATAAACAATGTTTATAAATATAGTGAACTAATTATCTAGAGATATTCTATAATTATAAATTCAAGTACGAATTTAAAATATAATTTGAAATCTTTTCGAAAAGGAAATGATAGTTTTATTCCAGGATTCAGAATACAAAATGAATTGGGTTTTTAAATAGATTTGAAATGGAACTTGTTTTAATATATGATACAAGGAAGTCGAATTTATAAACGGTGTTATAAATTTATTAAAATTAATTATCATTTGATTATTTAGGAATTTAAATTCAAATATGAATTTAACAGTGAATTGGAAATCATTTCAAAAAAAGGAACGATGGGTTTATTTCTGGAATTCAAAATATAAACTGGGATGAGATCAATCAAAAGGATTTATAATTTGAAATTCGATTATATCGAATTTTATAAATAATTTATTTATAAAGGAATTAGAATTAAATATAGAAGATTAGATTCTAAATAATTTTATAACTGAGATACGAAATAATTGGTGATCTAGGATAATCAGAAAGATTTAAGTTGAATTAAGAAAATGGGTTTAATATATAAAATATATTAGAATGAAGTTAGAGTTTATGTATAAACAAAGTTTAAAATGTTTATATTTAAATATAATTAAAATGAACTCGCCACAGTGCGGTAGTTTGAAAATTGGCGATTCAAACTTCAATTGAGTATATAGAACTCAATTTAAGCCGAAATTCTTTGAAACAAGAATCGTTAGGACAAATTTGATAATAGTTTTCTAATGGAAGAGAAAAATCTGTATTTCGTCTTATAGTTTTGGAGTTATGTCAAATTCAAATTTTCAGAAAAGCAGCGTCATAACCATTATAATACCATAACGGTTTATAAATTAAAATCGAAATATTTGAAGTTAATAAAATATGGATTTTTAGTTTAAAAATCCTGATTTAGGTTGTAAAATGAATACGAAATCAAGTTGTGTAAATGAAAAGATTTTTGAAACAAAAATCATATTTTTAATTATTGCATGGAATTAACTAATTAGTAGAAATTAGTTAATGGAATCTGGATTGAATCGGATGTTGGATAATTAAATTGGACTTGTGAAAATTGATTATGAAACTCAAGTTAGAAATGAAATTCGACGTGTTTATAAGCGAATAAAGATATGTTTAAACATGATATGTTCAAACTAAAGGGATTTGGCAAAAATATTAATTAAAGAAGAAATTAGCGACTTGAGTTAAGAATGACTGGATTTAGTTGGGATAAATTGGAAACAGGTAAATATGTGTTAGACGGGTATGAAATGAAATGAATGAAGATCGTAATTCGAGTGCTAGATAAAAAGGTACATGTTTAAATTCCATATGAGGTTTTATGCGCCGAATCGGCAAGTCTCTTAGCTTTTTAATTTTCTTTTTGAATGGAAAGGGCCCAGAGAGGCATTTTGTAGTTGTACCGAGTGACATGTACAAAGGAGATTATGGAGAAATTTTCTGGAAATTTAAGGAGTTAGAGTATTTTTAAGAGATTTTGATAACTAGAGAATCATAGAATTAAGGATCCCGTTTCGAATGAAATATATATATTTATAATTGAATAAGTAAATTTATAATAGAATAAGTAAATTTATAATAGAATAAGTAAATTCTAAGTAAATGGGATTTCCGAATATCTCAATTGGATAAATCCGAACGAATTTGTTCCTTTTGATAAAAATTCAAAAAACTTCAATTGGTACGTGCAGGAATTTGATAAGGAAATGAATTTAAAATAGAATATTATATATAAAAAGGAAATCTATAATTAAATCTGATAAAAATCGAAAGAGAAACGTATACACATTTTTAAAATGGATAATTGGCTTTTATGATGTTGGTTATTCGAAATAAGTAGTCTTGTCTGTTTTGAAGTTAATAATGTTATTCATTCAAGGTCTGAGAGGTAATTATACCCCAACTTGATCGATTTCATTATTAACAAATAAATAGCAAGATTCAGTTTCGAAGATCAATGTTTGAATAAGATTTAGTTGAATGCAGTATTTTGGGTTGTTGTAACGATGTTTTACACAACATGCGTTTTAACCCAAGTAAGTAGAATTTTGGAAATATAATAATAAATATTTCCTAAATGAATGGTCGTAAATGAGAGAAGTAATTGGAATGTTTTCCAATTATTAGTAGAAGATATTTTCTAAGTATAGAAAATAAAAGTAGTTGATATTTGGAAATGTTCTCCAATAGCATAGAGGCCAAGATGATTATTGAAAATATTTAGTTAACAAATATTGATAAGGAAATGGAGAAGTGATTTAATCAATGAAATATTAATTAGCGGGCCCAGTAATTGTTTGATGTTATGGATGAATGTTTGTTTGTTTTTCTTCGATAGTTAAATAACCAACTATCGAAGTATTTTCCAATATAGTTGTCAATATGGAGAGATGGTTGGATTATTATCCGAGAACCACTCCGTATTAGAAATAGCGCTGCGAATCCGATTATAGGAAGATAATCAGAGACGGAGTAGAGTGCAAGGGCTTTTTCTATTAATGGAAATTGTGCCTTCGGTTTCGTTAAATCCCGGAATGAATGTATGTGGACGAATGTCTGACAGAGTATTTCCAATGATCACATATGTTGTTTTGTACAAATATATATGGTGGCGGAGAATTTATTCTCTTAGCATAAGATCCAAAATATATTTGTACAAATCAATCAATGATTAACGAATCTGACAATGTTGCATTCAAAGTGATTGTGCTATCAATGAATTGTAAGAATCGTAGCCTTAGGCCTCAATAATCGGGAAATGACAAAAATCAGGCAGGTAGCATGGCTAAGAGGGTAGCTCCCAATTAGAGTGTATTATCACCTATCTAGAGAAATTCATTTCATTCTTTATTCTATTTCGATGCTGTCCCATTTGGGAAACCGATTGCTGATCCCAACCATTGGTGATATACATTCGATACACCACATTCAATACACTCAAGTGAAATGAGTGGTCGGTCATGTGTGGCCGGGTTACAAGATGTTCTTGTTTGAACCCAGTGTATTCTCCTCTAGAGATACCCTATCGGAAGGTGGTTCCATACCTTATCATAGTTGGAAATTCATTACCCAATAAGTGCTTATGCTTTTGATTGTATATTATGTATGTGGAGCTGAGATGAAGGCGTTCCACTAGATTTATATTTATTTGATTTAGACACTATTATAATATCAAAAGAGTTTTGAGATAATGATTATCATTTCTTTCAAAAGGATTTTGAAAGTTAAGTCAAGTGTTTTGGATTCTCATAAGGGAAAAACCCGTTCCGTGTTATACGACGTGGTCTTATGAGACATCGTTTATTTTCTCAAACTGTTTTTAATTGTTTACTCATACCATTCCCATGACTGACCTGGAGTTTATTTTGTTTTGTTCTACCTAAACTCTTGGGTGCCTAAATTTGTATGGGCAGTCAAGTAGTTCAGGATTTTACAGATTTATCTGAAGGAGCTTGGAGCAGGAGGCTTCAGCGTTATGTAGTTATTGTTTTCCGCTGTATTGTAAGTGTTGTACTCTGATTATGATATGCATATAGAAAAAAATTGTAATCCAAAAGCCGATATATATATATATATTATATTTTGTTACACTGCGATGTGAGATTCTGTATTGTTATTGTTGTTCTTCTTCTACCTTTTTCTTCTTTATTAATAATGATTCGTATTTCTATGATATTTGGGTTGGACGTGTGGTGTGTTTAGTCAACTCAGATAGTACGGATTTGCAGGCCGTTACAATTTGCAATCTATACCAGTAGTCCGGGATTATTATGATGTTTTTGAGGAGGTCCTGGGCTTACCTCCAAGGCGCCAGATTGATTTTTGTATATATTTGGTGGACAATGCAAAGCCAGTTGTGGCTCCAAGGGAAAGAATGGAGCTTAGCAAACAAGTAAGGGAGCAACTTGAAAAAGGGTTTATCAGATGAAGCATATCTGAATGGGGTGCTCCAGTTATATTCGCGACTAAGGCAGATGGTTCGCTTCGTTTGTGTGTAGACTATAAAGAGCTGAATAAACTCACCAAGAAGAACATGCACCTACTTCCGAGGATAAATGACTTGTTTGACCAGCTCGTTGGTGCCTCGGTATTCTCTCAGTTAGACTTGGCCACGGGATTTCATCAGTTGAGGGTGGCTGAGGATAGTATATATAAGACTGCTTTTAGGACTCCGGGTGGTTTCATTAAATGGCTTGTAATGCCTTTTGGGTTGATGAATGCACCCGCTTATTTTGTCGATCTAATGAGTACGGTGTTTGGGGAGTTTCTTAATAAATTTGTCATAGTCTTTGATGATAACATCTAGATCTTCTCAAAGAGCGAAGAAGAGAATGCCCAACATTTGAGGGAAGTTTTGAAAACCCTCTATGCACATCAGCTTAAGGCAAAGTTCTCCAAATGCCATTTTTGGAGAAAAGAGGTAAGATTTTTAGGGTATGTGGTCTCCAAAGAAGGGATAACTATAGATCCCGCAAAGGTGGTTGCAGTGCAAGATTGGCAGATTCCGAAAAATGCAACAGAGGTGAGAAGCTTTCTTGGATTGGTAGGTTATTATAGGAAGTTCATTAAGGACTTCGCAAAGATATCAGCCCCTCTCACTAGGCTGACGAAGAAGAACTTAGCATTTCCATGGGATGTAGATTGTGATGTTGCTTTCCAACGTTTGAAGAGGGCTCTGACAACAGCCCCAGTCTTGACTTTGCCTGATGGAAAGAAAGTATTTACAGGTTACACCGATGCATATTGTATAGGGCTTGGTGCAGTTCTGATGCAAGAAGGAAAGGTAGTGTGTTACGGGGGTAGACAGTTGAGAGTTCATGTGAAGAACTACCGCACCCATGATTTAGATCTGTCTGCCATAGTATTCACGCTTAAGATGTGGCGTCATTATTTACTTGGAGAGAAGTTCGAATTATACACCGATCGTAAATCACTCAAGTACCAGTTTTTGCAAAAGGATCTTAATTTAAGGCAACAAAGGTGGATGGACTCGCCAGACTTTATGTCTGACCCTTTTTGTTTACTTTTCTTTCTTCCGTTCCCTCCAGGTTCTCAAGGCAGGAACACTCAGGATTAACCATGATTCTGCTTACATTTTTCTAGATATGCTTAGATGTATGGCTCAAGCTCCTATCCTTGTTGCTATGGCTATATTTTGTTTGGGTAATTTTGCTTCTTTCATGTACTCTGATGTTTTAAAGTACAAGATGGTAGTTTTTATGTTGTAATGGTTTTTTTGTATTTCAGACATGTGATGTTTTTGAACCACGATGCTTTATTATAAATAAAATTTTAATTTCGCTGTTATTTTATATCTATCTTGTAATATTTATGTTTCTGTTTACCTATAACGCTTCACGAAACTTAATGCATTCCCTTTGCTAGTGACATTAATAGACATGGGGTGTCACAATACCCATACTGGATTGATAACTATTATTATATGTGAATTCAACCAGATGTAAATGGTCATCCCATGATCCTCCAAAGTCCAATATACAAGCCCTTAAGAGATCCTCTAATACATGATTCACTCTCTCTGTTTGACCGTCGGTTTGAGGATGGTACACGGTACTGAGATGTAATTCTGATCCTAAAGCCTCTTGTAAGCTCTTCCAAGACCCACTAGTAAATAACGGATTTCGATCACTCACAATACCTCTAGGCACTCCATGAAAGATCACTACCCAGTTCATATACAATTCTGCTTACTTAGTTGTTATTCTATTCAACTTGACCGGTATAAACCTTGCACTTTTGGTCAGTCGATCCACAATCACCCAAATACTATCATGACCTGATCTAGTTCTTGGTAAACCATCAATGAAATCCATTGAGACTTGTTCCCATTTCCATTCGGGAATTTCCAACGGTTGTAACAAACCACTAGGCTTCTTTTGCTCGGCTTTAACTAACTGGAAATTCATGCACTTGGATATAAACTTCCCAACGTCTCTCTTCATCCCTTCCCAGTAGTAGGACTGCTTCATGTCTCAATAAATTTTATTACCATCAGGATGTATAGTCAGTTTTGAGTGATGACACTCTCTAAGCACTTCATCTCTCAATCCATTCACATTGGGTACAACTAATCTCCCATTCTTTCGAATCCATCCTTCTTGATCAAGTCCATACTTGTTCATTTCCTCACCATCGATACTCATCTCTACTTTGGAGGTGATTTCCAATAGGTTAGGATCGTCCTTCTGACTGGAACCAATCCGCTCAATCAAATCCGGCCTGATCGTCAAACTTGCTAACATCTCTGGATCTAGTTCACACTTAGGTCTAAAGTCATATACCGCGATATATTCTAGTTACTTCCATTCAAGAAACATAGCCCCCAAACTGGCATTTCTCCTACTCAACGCATCGGCTACCGCATTGCCCTTCCCAGATGTGTATGCGATATTGAAATCAAACGAAGCCAATAACTCTAACCATCTCTGCTGACGAAGATTTAAATCCTTTTTAGAGAAAAGATACTTTAATGACTTATAATCACTAAACAACTTGAATATTTCTCCCAAGAGATAGTGTCTCCACATCTTTAACGCGAACATGATCGCTGCCAATTCCAAATCATGGGTAGGATACCTTTTCTCATGCGGTTTCAGTTGCCGACCTTCATAAGCTACAATCCTACATCCTCGTGTCTGTACAACACCTAATCCAGTACCATAGGCATCCGTGTATACCGTCATCTCTTCGTTCCCTTTAGGAATAACTGACACTGGTATGCACGTTAACTTTCCTTTAGGCACTTAAATGCATTCTCACACCTTTCGTCCCAAATGAAAGCTTGATTCTTTTTAGTTAACTGAGTCAAAGGTGCTTCTATCTTGGAGAAGTCTTGGATAAACTTACGATAGTATCCAGCTAACCTCAAGAAACTCCTCATGTCCATTGCATTCTTGGGCGTAGACCAATATTGTACCATAGCCACCTTCACAGGATCCACGGCAATACCATTCTTTGAGACAACATGGCCCAATAATCTTACTTACCTCCTCCAGAAGTGATACTTAGAAAATTTTGCTTTCAATTGGTGTTTCCTCAACACCTCCATCATTGTCCTCAAATGTTCCTTGTGTTCTTCCTCTGTCCTGGAATAAACCAAGATATCGTCCACGAACACAAGAACTAACTTCTTTAATTGATCTCTGAAAACTCTATTCATAAGATCCACAAAATATGCGGGTGCATTGGTCAACCCGAATGACATGACCAACCACTCATAGAATCCACACGGCGTCCGAAATGTCGTTTTAGGTACACTCTCAACTGCTACCCGGAGCTGATGAAATCATGTTGTGAGATCCAACTGGGAAAACACTCTTGCTCCATTCGGTTTATCAAACAAATCATCTATCCGTGGAAGAGGATACTTATTCTTCCTAGTCACCTTGTTCATCTCAAGGTAGTCTACACATAAGCGAATGGAACCATCTGCATTTGTAGCAAATACAACTGGTGCTCCCCACTCGGAAACACTCCTTTGGATAAATCCCTTCTTCAAAAGATTTCCCACTTGCACCTCGAGCTCTCGCTGCTTCATTAGCGCCATACGACGAAGAGGCATCACTATAGGTCTGGCATCTTTCACTAAATCAGTCTGAAACTCGATCTCTCGGTGTGGTGCAAGTCCGGTCTCTTCCTCGAAGAAGTCCGGATACTCGCCAACAATAGGCACATCTGATAACTCATCTGCTGGATGTCGAGGGAACGTAGAAAACTAGCCATCACCTCATCACTAGGTAGGCAACCCAATACCACCCTCCGCCCATCATCCGCTCTAATGGTCACCGAAGACCCCTCATAATCTGTCACCATCCCATACCTTTGGAGCCAATTGACTCCCAAAATAATGCCAAACCCAGTAAAGCCCAAAACAAAGCAATCACAAGCAGACATACATCCATGACTCGATAAGACCAAATTACGACAAATCATGCAAAAGCTAGTCAAACCACCGATCGAGTTCGTCACAACTAAAGGTCTATTGACAATCTCGGGTCCCAATTCCAACCTATCTACCAGGTCACTAGATACGAAGGAGTGGGAATCCCTGGTATCAAAAACACTCGAACAAAAACATCATAAATAGAAAGCATACCTTGAATAATGACACCTTTTCCCTTCTGCGCCATAGTTAGGGCATTCGACGAAGAAGGAACAACGTTGATAGCATATGCTTTCCCCATTAGCTTCTCCTTAGGGGGTTGTGGACATTCATTCTTAAAATGCCCCACTTGGCTACAGTTGAAGCACTTCTTTTCCCGTAGCTTTGCTCGACACTCTTTGGCATAGTGACCCATCTTGCCACAGTTATAGCACTCAATATTTTTCTAATTCTTCTTTTTCTGACCGTCCTTGGTCTGATTCTGTTTCCTCTTATTCTGGGAATTATTCTTGCCTCTACCGCTTGCCTGCGGCTTTGGCTCCTCTGCAGATGTAATAGCAACCTCGGTCTTCGATTTAGGGTAAAGGCTCTCAGATCTCAATGCCTTTCCCACAATAGATTGGAAAGTTTCATCGACATGGTTTATGAGTATCTTCCCCCCAAGTACTCATCTAGGCCAGTTATGAACTTCTCGATCGTAACGATAAGGGACAATCCATATTTCGATAAGGTATCGAATTCAACAATATACTCTACGACTACCCTACCATTCTGCTTAAGCTCCAAAAATTTCCTAAACAATTCTGATTTCTGAGCAGCTGGTATAAACTTATCACTGAAACGAGTCTTAAACGGATTCCAAGTAACTTGATCCTCAGGAGTAGCTGCTTTAATGGCATTCCACCAATTCATAGCCCGTCCTTGAAGCTGACGGGATGCTAGCTTTATCTTCATTGCATCTTCGATCCCCAAATCCTCAAAGATGCGCTCACAACTATCAAGCCAATCTTTAACTTCCATAGCTGACTCCATTCCGTGGAATGGCTTCTCACCAAGACTAGTATAATCCTTGCAGAGCTTGGCGAAATCGGCTCTAGGCTCCTACACTACTGCACCACCACCGTTAGCAGCATTAGGAAATGCTCTCTAAGCATCCCTAAGCATATCTCGCTTGAAGGTTGTAAACATCGTCCTCATATCAGGGACATTCCCATTATTTGTCCCTAAACCCGTACTCCTCGTATTTCGGCTCATCGTCCAATCTATAAAGAGAAAACGATTAACCATCTCATTAGTGGTGCCCGTGCAGTGCAACTTAATCCTTTTTTTTTTGGCAAAGCCAGCGGGGTTGAATGGCCCCTTCCATATATTTATATATATAAGAAAAAAACTTACAATATAAACGAGAGTAAAAGAAGACTGAGAGAATACATAGGTAGGCAAAAAGGGGGGGGGGAAGCTAGAACCAACGACGCTGTACATCCGTATCAAAAGAGTAGGATGACGTAGTGATCTCTTTGCTAATGACGGTGCTAATGACATGAAACAATTGCAGATTTGTTTTTGCATGAATATTGAATATTCAATCATTTCTTTCTTTCCATATTTCTCTAAGCGTGACTTTGAACATGATAAGCAGTTCAAAAGTCGAGCTCTGTTTCCATCTGGTAGCCTTATAAATGCTGTACCATTCTTCTTTGCTATTTCTCTTTGGTCTGCTCAACTCCCCTCTTGCTCTTATTTTTCCCCATAAGGAGTATGAAAAAGGACATTTGAAGAACAGGTGGTGGTTATCTTCTGGAGTCGATTTGCAGAACACACAAGTGTTTGATACATTTATGCCTCTGCGTCTCAGGTTATCTAGCATGTGCAGGGCATCAGCATACACCCTCCAGCTATGAAAATTGATTCGTTCACTCATGCATGAAGTCCAGATTCTCTTATGCCATCTAAATTTAGCCATGTTGCGTTCAGCGTTTAACAGAGTATATACAAGTCCAGTTGAGTGGTTCCTATTCTCAGCAGACCAACCATATTTATCATGCGGACCAACAGTGTACAAATTCCCATCGTATAATTTCATCACTTCATTTATAGAAGGATTGCTACACCTCGGAAGTTTTATCTTGCCATCAACAATGTATGTTATGGCTCTTGCATTAGTAGGGATATTGCTTTGATATATTTCATCATATGACAAAATGTTGCTTAGGATAATACCTGGTTGAACCCAAGGAGTATGCCAAAAAGTGGCTGTGCTGTTACAACTCAGCAGAACACAAGAGTGCGACAGAATATTGTCTCTGACTTTAAGCATACACTTCCATACCCAGCTAGCAAATGGTTTAGGTGCTACTATCCAAATGACATCATTCTTCAAATTATTCTTTAAGCTCCATTCTACCCATAGAGAGTTAGATCTTAATACCAGTCTCTCAAAATGTATTGACAATGCTGCATAGTTCCACCTACAAATGTTTTTTAATCCAAGTCCTCCATAACACTTCGGTTTTTCTAGCTTGCTAAATGCTATTGGAGATAGCTTATTCGAATGAATAGTCCCAGACCAAAGAAACTTCCTCATTGCTGTCCTGATCATAACATAGAGTTTTGTTGGCAGAATAAACGATCTGCACCAGTACACAGTCATAGAGAAAATAAGCGAGTTAAGAATGACTAATCGACCAGGGTGAGATAAGAATCTGTTCTCCCAACGAGACAAGACAGCTGTTATCTTTTCATACATGGGTATACACTGAGTCAAGGTAATTCTTTTGGTTGCCAGAGGTATACCTAGGTAAGTCATAAGGCCATTCATTCTTTCCATATTTGTAATCTGAAGAAGTTCAGTTACAAGAGAGGGAGCAACTCCTGCTAGTAGGATACGGGACTTATCAGTATTAAGTTTAAGCCCAGAAAAGTTGTGAAAAGATTCCAATGTATTCATGATGGATTGGAGGGACTTTTTTGTTGGTTTAGTAAAAATCATTAAGTCGTCAGCAAACGCCAGAGTAGTAATCATGGGAGATTTACATTTCGGATGCAACATAAAGTTCTTTGAAGCCACCTGTCTCTCAATTTGGAGCGTTAACATTTCCATCACCATAATGAAAAGGTATGGAGAAATCGGATCTCCTTGACGAAGGCTGTTGCTTCCCTTGAAATAGCCTACATTATGAGCATTTAATACAAGAGTATATCGGACTGTGGATATGCATAGATAAGTCCAATTAATGAATTTGCTTGGGAAATGCATTCTTTCCATAATGTGAAGAATAGCGCACCAATTTACCGTGTCGAATGCTTTCTTGATATCAATTTGCAGAAGAGCTCTGGGGGATATGTTTTTTCTTGAGTATCCATTAACTATCTCATGAGTGAGAAGGATGTTATCATTTATGTTTCTACCTGGAAGGAAGGCCGATTGGTTACGAGAGATGACTGAACGAAGAACAGATTGCAGACGTAAGGCAAGGATTCTGGATATGGCTTTGTATATCACATTGCAGCAAGCGATGGGACGATAGTGAGAGACATTAGAGGGATTAGGCAATTTTGGGATCAAAGCAAGATTGGTTGAGTTTATCGATGATAGCATTTTGGACTTATCAAAAAAATTATGAACAGCTTTGAGGACGTCGGTGGAAACTATGTGCCAGCAGTGTATGTAGAAAGTGACTGTAAAGCCATCAGGACCGGGAGATGCTGATTTTCTCATCGAAAAGATAGAATTTTTAATGTCATCATCAGGATATAGGTGCAGTTAGAGCAGACTGCAACAGAGGAGATAGGGTGGGGATTGTCAGAGAGGTGGTGAAAGAAAGATCAGGAGGATCATGATGGGAGCCTAATAGATCGGAGTAATAGGTAAGAAATGCTTCATCAATATGGTTAGGAGATTCACAATTCTTACCATTAACATCAGTAATGCTGTGAATGAGGGACTTGGATTGCTTTATTTTCAAAGATGCATGGTAAAACTTAGAGTTTCTGTCACCGTAAGTAGCCCAGTTTTGCCTTAACTTCTGTTGAACCATTCTTGCCTCAGACTGAAGAGCATTATCAAGCTGGTCAGTAAGATCTTTCTCATGTAGATTGGACGCAAGGTCAGCAGTAGGGAGAAAATTATGTCTTTGAACATGTTCGAGCTGATTAGAGAGGACTGACGATCTTTTGTTGCCAGATACATATGTGTTTTTAGACCAAGTCTTCAAGGCTGCCTTTGTGTTATGTAATTTCTTTTGAAGGCTATGCATAGGGTTACCACAAGCCCGAATGTTCCACGCACTTTGAACCACTTGCAACATTTCATTGTTGTTAGTCCATTCATCAAAAAATTTAAAATTTACCAGTTTAAATATGGCAGCTGCACCAAAGGATAGGATAAGGGGACAATGGTCGGATAGCTGAGGCATGGGTATATGAATGTGTATGGATGGCCAGCAAAATAAGGTTTGAGTGTTCATTAGACCATGGTCATTTTGGTTAGCGTTCGGGGAGATGATAAGCCCTTACTACTCCAAGTATAATCAGCTCCAGAAGAAGGAATTTCCACCAGAGATGCATTGTGCATAGATAGATTTAATGGAGCCATATCAGCTACCGATAGAGGGATGCCTCCCCTTTTATGATAAGATTTGTATGAGCAATTAAAATCGCCAATAACTAACCATGGGTGCGAGTTTTGAGAGAAGTGGGGCAAGTAGTCATGAAGATTTTGATGTACATTGGGGTAGTTGCTTGCATATATGAAAGAGATATAAAAGGAGGTAGCTGAAGGAATGTGCGTGATGTGGGTGTGAATGAATTGGTAGTCATATAGGATAGGATTGAGAGAGAAAACAGTAGGATCGAAAATAACTAGAAGTCTGCCATAAGGAGCATGCTGTAGGTTGGTTATATGATGCCAAGAAGGATTGATGTATTTTGAAGCCGAAAGAGAAAGGGGAAGGTTTAGTTTAGTTTCAGAGATAGATACTAGAGACAGGTGATGATCAAGGATTAGAGATTTAATCTGATCAAGCTTCGATTTTTTGTGTGCACCACGAATGTTCCAAGCAGCGATTTTGTGCATCATAGTTAAACTGCATGAGGGGATTTAAGAGAGCTTCTCGTTCTTCTTGGTGAAGAAGTTAGGGATTTTTCTGGGAGAGTATGATAAGAATTATCGGATTCATCATCGGATTCCATGGGAGAGGCAAGGGTTGAGGTGATGGGGGAGTTATGAGCAGATAGAGTTGGAGACTTGCACTTCTTCTTTTTTGCCTTTTTCTTCCTATTTGCTTTGATGTCTGAAAGTCTGATAACCACTTTCTTGTTAGCTTTCTTGGAATGCTTTCTGCAAAGGGAAGCTAGAGGAGGGGATGAATGGGTGGGAGAGATAGGGCAAGATGATAGGCCAGGGTTAAAGTCAGGTGGGGGATCAATGATGATTTCATGAGAAGGGGTAGAAGAAGCTTTGGGAGGTTTAGTTATGATGTGAGGTACAAAAGGGGAAATAGGGGATGATGAGAGTAAAGGGGAGGACATATTTTGAAGAACAGGTGGATCAGGTAGTATGGGAGGTAATTTTGATTTGCGTAGGGTTTTTTCTTGAGGAGAATGATTAATGATGAGGATTTCAGGTGGTTGATGAGCATTGAGTAGGTGGGACTGATCGGTTTCATTTATGGATACATGCACTTCTCCTACTGTGCATGTATTTGCGTGTGACACTACTTTTTCTTTCCTTTTGCCTTGTTTTACACTGGTTTTACCATGCACTGATCCTTGCATTACTTTATCTTTGGTTACTTCTTTCTGCATCTCCTTTTCTTTGCTTCTTGCTTCATTGACACTTGTGTTTAAATTTTCTTCCTCCTCTTCAATTTCCCCTTCTTCATTTTCCTACAGAGCTGAGAACTTGTTTTGATCTGCCAACTTTGTGCTTTGCAGACTTCGATTGCTTAATGTGTGGTACTCTCCAATTTTATGAGCACCTTTCACTTGATATGAACTTTCATACATTTTCTCTTTGCCCTTTCCTTTATTTCCACCATACTGATTGTTCATGTTTCTTCTGATTGCGGTTACTTTTGACCATGCATTATTTTGGCTGGCATAAGAGTTCTGCTTCCTTTGATTTTCGACATTTTTTCCATCATTATCTAACTACTTATTTGGAACTAATTTCACTCTGTCATCAATTTCATTGTTGTTATGTCGTTTGCATTCTACACTTTTGTGACCAAAAACCTTACAGTGCACACACAAATCAGGTGTCCATTGGTAATCAACTTGAATGTATTGAGTAGATCCATCAAGATTCTCCACTGGAAAAGAATACATCAGTTCTTGGCCAGGTGATATTTCTATCAAACACTTTGCGTCTTGTATTCGTTCCATTGATTCCGTTGCTTTGTCGAAACAAATCAATCTTCCAATTCTGTTTGCTAACCAGTTTAACCCAACATGCGACCACAAGTAAATAGGTATATTATATAACTTAACCCAGATCGGCACTGCCTTGATCAATCCGCACACATTACTCACATTTGCTTCCCACTGCTTTATGATGAATAACTTTTTCTTCATGATGATGGGATCGCCTCTTATCACTTTCTCTCTGTCTAGGTCATCAGAAAATAAGAACAAAAATAGCGTACCATTAGACTTAACTTTGACTCTTCCTCGCAAATTCCATCTACCTTTTAGGGTTTCGATTACCATCGTGTAAGACAATGGCTTATCTAAGAAAAACCCCACAACATAATTTTTCCATACGTCTTCTCCTGCAGTCACAATTTCTTTCGTTGGAATCATCTTACCATCTTTGTAGATAATCTCCATTTGAATAGGGTTGTACTCTCCAGCGTTCCTGGGAAGGTGCTAAAATAAGGAAGTCCAAACTTGTTCAAACGAGGTTTGATTTGGATTCAGGATCTTTGCAGACGATGTATTGTCAGTTTTTGTAGGAGGGGCTGTAGGGATAGAGGAAGATGGGTTTGCAAGGTTAGTGGATGTAGATGGATCTGGTGGTCGAATCGGGTGCAGTTGAGGAGGTGAAGGCATCGGCGATGGATTGTTAAGGGGTACGGTAGGGTTTGGTAGGGTGATTGATTGATGGGAAAGGGCGGGAGGTACAGCTGCCATGGATTTAAAAAAGAAAAAAAAAAGAAAAAAAAGAAGAAAAACTTTGGTAGGTTAAATCTTAAAACTTTGGGGGCACGAAGACTATGTCTACCATGCCCTTTGGTTAATGCCAGTTTTATAGTGGCTGTGCACTATGTCTCCGTATTGTAGCCGCCGGGGATCGAACCTGTGCCACTGCAAATACATGCAGCAACTCATGGTGTTCGTAAACCACTGGACCACTAGACTTTGACAGTGCAACTTAATCCTTAGATATACTAATAGTATATATATAGTTTTTGAAAACTAAAATATCACAAAAACGCGCTCTCATATAAGTATATTATCTCTCCCTGATCTCTTTCCCTAGGTTAAACTACGCAACCTGGGCTCTGATACCATGTGTGATGGCCCGCCCTGGACCAGCCGACATTTCCCCGAAATGCGCAGTGCTAATGCCCGACCAGCACGGGACAGTCGTCAAAGGAAAAGGGTTTGAAACTATGAATCACCAAAGAGCCTATAGTATATCTCACTACGCATGGAATAAAATATAATAATAACACAACTTTACATAAAATAGGCGAGACAGTTCATAAGCTGAAAACTAAAACATGTCCATCAGAGTAGCGGAATCAAAAATACAGAATATGATCCAAACCATTATTACAGCTTCAAAATACTGTCTCTAGAAAGAAAATAGAAAAGGTACACTACTAATGCCCAAAGTAGTGACCAACAACAACACAGGGAGAATATATGTAAATAGTGCGTGGAAGCCTCCTACTCATCTCCGGACAGCTATTCGTGCATAACCATCTATCATGTCTCTAGTTTGCTCGTTTGGGAGCACCTAGAGTAATAAGAAGAGACATAAAACTCTGGGTCAGACAAAAGTCTGGTATGAGCGATAGCAGCAACGTAAAACAATAACAGGTATAAATAATCATACCTGAACCTGGACCTGCAATTAAAGAATTAGCACAACAAGATGTACAGTACTCTAAGGTAACACTAACATGAAGGGTAAAATGGGAGTGTGCATGTAGTGGTGATAGCAAACATCAAACATAGAAATCATCCTCAGATCTCTCACTCAATGCGTAAAGCGTACAATATCCACCGCTTTGATCAACAAATCTATTTGGGGCCATGACGGCAACTCTGTACAACTATTGTCCATACTTCCCTGGTCTATAGTCAATAACCCTACCTAATACACACATCCCTGGCACTAGGTTAAGGGCCAATCAGTCCAAACTTCCCTGGCTCTGTTTCGTTTACATACCCCCTCCATTCAATGGTGAACCAAAGTTATAGATATTGATAACCCCTTTACACACGTCCCGTAGCAAAGTCCAACTCTATAAGTTAACTCCTTGGTTCCCATCTGGATCCTGAGTGCTAACTTCTCATTTGGACTACCTTTTCATCTCGGGTTTTAGTCGGTTTGAAGTTGATCTTTAGAAGAGTTCACGATCGTCGTCACGTGGTAGAAACTCAAATCTTGTTCAGTTCGTGACCCTCCTCTGGTGGCGGTTCGTGACCCTCTCTTGGTGGCGGTTCGTGACCCCCAGTTCGTGACCATCATTTTAGGGCGGTTTATGACCATCAATTTGGGGCGGTTCGTGACCATCATTTTAGGGCGGTTCGTGACCCCTACCCCCTTCAGGAACCGAATTTCTGCAGTTTTTCCTGCGAGCTAATTTCGCCAAACGACGGCGTTTCAACCATTCTAACCTTCCTACGACATCACAAAACATACCAAACAGCAGTAATAACATATATAACCAATCAAAAACATTAAAACATCAATCACATAGGAATATTTTGGATCAAACATACCCAAAAAGCATGATTTTCCCCTTAATCCCCTTAACCATGTTTTAACTATAGGTTTATCAAATGTAATCCAAATTAACCCTAATTTTCACCGGTAACATAAAATAATATTTAAGAATTTCTACATATTTTTCCATATTTTTATGATGCATAATTTCGCTAATTATCATTAATCACCCCCTAATTAGCTGTAATTAGTGAATAAAAGTGCAAATCACTCACCTTAGCCACGAATGAAATCTTAGATCTGAAAATTTACTATTATAGCATGAATCCCAATGTATTGCAGCAGCTCTATCTCTGATTTGATGCTAATTTCTCTTGATTTGGTGTAGTTTTGGTGAATTAGTGGTTAAAAAGCGATTAGGATGATATTTTTAAGATGGAGGCCATTGCTAGGATTAGAGAAATGTTAGTGGTGACTGGAAAAATGGAAAAGAATCATTCTCTAACTCATTTCGGCCCTCCCATAACCGTAATCCGGAAATGGGTTATGGGCCTAACTGTTAATCACCCGGTCAAGCCCAATTAGGTTGTTTTTTCATCTTCCAAACTTTATTTTAACCATATCTCCCAAACGATAAGTCTGTTTGATTAATGTGACCACTCTACGGAAAGGTAAACCATCATCCGAATCCAATAGTCGTGAACATGGGGAATGACCCCAATAATCGTTCCCCAAAGTTAGCGACCATACGACTTCATATGAGAATGAAATAAATATTCTATGATACTCTGATGCATAGAATTCGAGTCGTTACAATAACCAATTTATATTTCCATATTCCTTAAAGTAGCTTAAATTAAAATTTTAAATTGGTTTTGAAATTACGGGTTGTTGCACCCGAACCTATTGAATAATAGTTTTCTAATGGTAGAGAAAAATATGAATTTTTCCTTATAGATTTTGAAATATGTCGAAATCAAAATTTCAAAAAAAAAAAAAACAATGCTATAATTGTTTTTAAACCGTGACAATTTATTAAATAAATTAAAAGGGGTTTAAGTGAATAAAAATCTGTATTTCCATTTGAAAAATCCAGATTTGAGTTACAAAATAAATATGAACTCAAGTCGAGTAAATTGATTGATTTTTGAAACCAAAATCATATTTTTAATTATCGAATGAAGTTAACTAATTTCAAAGAAATTAGTTAATAGACTTTTGGATTGAACTTAAGTTTGTTTAAGTGAATTGAATTTGTAAATTGAATTTTGGAACTCGAATATGAAACTTGGATTATGAAATTGGAAGCGAGCATTGAGTTTGATTTGTGTATAAGTGAATTTAAATATATTTGAACACGATATGTTCAAATCAGATGAACATTAGATAAAAAGAGCTAATTAAAGAAATTATTGGCAAATTTCATTTAAAATGATTGGATTGATGGATATGAATTGGAAATGGGCGTTACACTTCAAACAGGTATAGAATGAAGATTATAATTTGAGTGTCGGATAAAGGTACATGTTTAAATTCCATATGAGATTTTATGAGCCTTTTGGGCATGTTGCTTGGCTTTTTGATTTTCTTTTTGAATGGAAAGGGCCTAGAGAGGCATTTTGTTGCTGTACCGATTGAGCCGTACAGAGGAGTTGCTGGCGAAATTTTCCGTAAATTTAAGGAGTCAGAATATTTTAAGAAGTTGTGATAACCAGATATCGATATATATATATATAGAATTCGATGAGGAAACAAACTTCAAATAAAATATTAGAAAGAGTCAGTGATTGTTTGATGGATGTTGGTTTTCCTTTGATAGTTAAATCATCGACTATCAAGGATTTTTTTGACCATCGTTGTCAATACGTAGAGACCAGTTGGATTTAGTATCAGAAAACCACTCCTTATAAGCATACGCATTGCGAATTAGATATGTTGAAAATAATTGGAGACAGAGTAAAGTGCAGGGGCTGTTCTGTTAATCCCAGGTAGAAATTGCCTAAGATGGATTGATGGAGTAGTGCCTTCGGTTTGTCCAGACCCAGGACAACTTGTATGGACTAATGTCTGATAGAATATTCCTAATGGCTCACATAAGACGATCTTTTCAAGGTATTACATTTGGTGGTGGAGGAATTCGTTTCTCTTAGCTTTTTACACCTACAATATTTGGGGAAGATCAACTAGTGATTTGACGGGTTTGACGATGTGCCATTCAAAGTGAAGGGTGGCCAGATGTTCTAAAAAGAAAAATGTAGCCTCTAGCCTCACAACCAAAAAATGAAAAAAATCGGGTAAGCAGCATGGCTAGTTGGGTTACATCTAAACAGGGTGTATTATCATCGATCTAGAGAAAATACATTTTTTATTCTGTCGCTTCTGTATCTTACGGATTACGGGTCGATGGCCAACAACCGTGGGTGATAGTACAATCGGTACACTCAAGCTGGGTGAGGGACCGATCATGTGTGGCTGGTTTGCAAGATGTTCTTGCTGAATCCCAGTGTTTCCCCTGATTCCCCTTTAGAGTACATTGATCGGGAGGTGGTCCCATACCTTTTCATAGTTGGAATCCAATCTCCAATAAGTGCCCTGCGATTTTGGATTTTATACTATGTATGTAGAACATGAGATGCATGTTTTCTACTAGATGGTTATTTATTTGATTAGACATTATTATAATATCACTAGATTTCGATATCAAAAATGTTTTGGTTATTGTATGGTAAAAACCATCCGTATTTATATATGGATCGGTCTTACGATTACCTTTTCTTTCAAACAGATTTTTCAAATGTTTGGAGTTTACTCATACCAGTCTCATAGCTAACCCAGAGTTTATTTTGTTTGTTTTTTCCTAAACTCTTGGTTGCCCAAATTTGTACAGGCAGTCAAGTGTTTCAGGATCTCACAGATGCACTTGGAGGAGCTTGAAGTAGGAGGCTTCACCGTTAGTTATTTAGAGTTATTTCTGCTGTGATATATATGTGTTGTACTCTGATATCATATGTATGCACAATACAGAATTGTATTTCAAAAATTTTATATATGATATTATATTTTGTTCAGTTCCGCTGTGTGATTCTGGTATTTCTTTAGTACTTCTTCTATCTTTTCTTCTTTAACCCATAATGACTTGTAATTTTGTGTTATTTGAGTTGGGCATGTGTGGTATTTTGTCAACTCAAGTAGTACGGATTTGCGGGCCGTCGCATTTGGTATTAGAGCTTAGGTTGAGCGAATACCTAGGATTTGTTGGGGTTTACTCATTAGAAATAGGGTCAGTAGTACCCTAGAATGAGTATGAGAAGTATATATGAGTGGTATTTGTAGATTGTACAAAAACTGTTTTGTATTGTGTTGATTGGTCAGTCGAGTGGTTTATGAATTCTGGTCGGTACAAAATGTACAACTGTATCGGTAGGTGTTTCTAGAGTAATTCGACACAATATGTTTTAAATGCTGGTTTAAGGAAATAATATGAAAGAAATAATTTTTCAAAATTATTATAATATATGGATGTGTTGGTTGTATTATTATAATCAAATTAGATTATAAAATTGAAATGGTTATATATAACGAAATAGAACTTGTATATACAAATGAGATGAATTAAAATTGGATTGAAATTACAATTTGGAATTTAAATCCTAGATGTTAGAAAATATTTTCTGAAGTGTGATGTAAACAATATAGCTTTGTTTAAGGAGGATTTTTGAAAAAAATAGTTTGAATGGATTTTTGAAAATGACAAAGCAATGAATTCACTTCGGTCATTGGAAAATAATTCCGATGATGATCCGGACATCATCAGTGTTTATTTTAGAGTTTCTAAGTGATGGATTGCTACCATAGTGAGATTTCCAACAAAATTTATTTATGAAAATAAGTTATTTGGAAAATTCAAATGTTTTGAATTTAAGATGGTCATAAATATGTGTATATATTTATGAGATTTCAAAAGAATTTGAAATAAAAACCAGGTATTTGAATTCTAGAATTTAAAATTTAACTTATGCAAGTTAAACAAATTGAATTGTTAAAAGTGAAGCCAAAGAAATGATTTGAAATCAGTTGAAATTAACCAAAAAAATAAGGGGTTATTATATTAACCAGAGAATATCAAATATATAGAAATTTTGTTGTTGTCATACATGAATTAAATAAATTGATTAGAATCAATCTGAATAAATTTGAATGCATATGAATGAAATATGTATGGAATATAAAAGTATTAATAGCAAATCATTCGAATTGAATGAATATAAGCATATATGTTATGCAATATGAATGAAATAAGGGATAAACTAAATACTGGAACATGTATTAGCAGGTAAGTGCTAAGTATACTTGATATGACTTGTTTGGATTTGAATTCATGTGTTTAGTCAAGTAAATAAATGAAAGCCATTGAAATCTCACATTTACGAGACTAATGAGTTTAAATTGAGTAAGTACAGGTACACAGAGCTGCCTGACTTAGTTTTGGGTGTGTGGCTTGCATAAACGCTAAGCATGTTCACTTTATAAATGCATATATTAGGTATGCCTATACAAAAATATCAGATTAGGATATATGAACTATTTTTTGACTGTGTGGCTCGATGTATACTTTTCTCTCTCTTTTGCTATATTGCAAAAGTTTCTCTGTACAGGGGAGACTCTGCCAAAATTTTGGGAGTTAGAAAAAAATTCAAAAGTTTTGAAGATTTTTGTAAGATAAGAGAGATAATTTTCAAATTGAATTTAATATGAAGTTTTTGAATGGGAAATAGAAAATTAAATATTTCCATGAAAACTTAAAGCTGAATGGGACTTGAGTTATGAAATATGAAATGTTGAATTTCAACATAAGTGGATTTTGAAAATTTAACGGGTTTGTAGCATTTCTTCTGCCTTAGTAATTTCGAGGACGAAATTCTTTTTAGGGGAAAGGAATGAAACGTCCCGGATATTTAGCCAATTAATATTGAACATTTAAATTGGTTTTAAATATTGAATTGGTATAATAAATGGATTTTTATATTGATTTTATCGATTTAATAATCGAGATACGATTTATTTCATATATATATAATTATAGTAATACGAAAACGACTAATATTTGAATTCAAAGTTAAAATTGAATCGAAATGATTCAGATGATCAATATACATTGTATTTGACTATAAATGATAATAATAATTTATTATCGAGGACTTGATCATTTTTGAATTTAAATTATATTGATTTAATATGGTTATTTTATATATGCATTCGAATTAAATTTCAGAATATATTCTAGTATGTTTAGAATTGTGGTTAAACACTAGAAACATTAGTTATTGTGTTTCGATTGGAGTTCAGGGCTGTGAAATATATTATTATAAAATTAAATGGATAAGATCAAAATCAAATTGAGCTAAATTGAAATCAAATTAAATTAAAATTTCAAATCATATCTAATATGTTGTGTACTTTACCAACATTCATTTAAAAACTTAGTACGATATGTTCCCCTTCTTCGCTTCATATATCGCGAGTTCCCCCACCCTTTACCATTTCATTCTTCAGCAAAACAAAATCCGGAGCTTCACTATAAAATAAAAACGGTCGCTTCTAACAAATTCAAAATCAATTGCTACCACTTAATTTTCGTTGTTCTGAAACTCAACAAAATCAGAGACCTTTCCCCATTGTTTCTTCAAGTTTAAGGCAAATAAAGCAAACAAAATGGCCACTGCCTAAATTTATTCATTTGAAGCCAGCCCCTTTTCTCTATTCTAGAAGAAATCGCTAGCCTCTCTCGAAATCAATTTGAATCTGTTCTAAAATAAAAAAGGAAAAGGGATTCGCGATTGAAACCGCGATGACTAGGGACGCTGCAAGGAGGGTTTTCAGCGGAGTGTTATTCGAATCGAAGAGAAAAAAATGGGCAACACGATTCATAAATCATGGAAAAAATCTGAAGCTCGAGGTCGCTTCAATGTCATGGGGAAGACACAGTTGTTGTCGGAAATGGTTGAGATGAGTTGCTAAGGAGATTTGGACCATTATCGAAGTATGCGTTCGGGATAAAGGGTCAATGCGATTTCTGGAAGCCAACGATGGTATTGAATCTGTGACTTTGATGGTACGATTTTGGGGTAGATGTTGTGATGTTTGAATAGTTGAAAAAGAGTGTGTGGTTTTACTGAATGTTTGCGGATGCGATTAGGCAATGGGAGTTTGACAGTGGTATTTAGGGAATACACATTTGTGCTTTTGGCTCGTTAATGGTGTGATGTCTATGGCATAACTAGGATGTTTGAGGTGAGTTTGGTCTCTGATTATTTTGGGATGGTGCATTAAGCAGCGGATAGTAGTATATATTATCAAAAGGAGATGAAGATTTGTCAGCAAGTTGTTTGACGAAATGCCGAAGTGGTAGAAGTTGGATTTTCAGCTGTTTTGCAGTGGAAGCGGATTAGCGATTATTAAGTATACTTCATGGAGTGGTCGAATAATTGGCAAGGAAATAAGGTATTGTTTTACGTAATTTGAAAATATATCATATGATTTATTTATTTATTATAGTAGCTAATTCAAATTAATAATCATTTAATCATCGAATAAAAATAAACTATTTTCATAAGGAATAAATTCATTCAAGACGATTCGAGATGATTCGTAGCTAAGACGATATGGAAATTAAATTGTATATTTGGCAAAAAAATTAAGCTGAGTAAACACACTCTTTGGTTCGATTATAATTTATTATAATTGAAATTTTTATTTAACACGAGTACTTATAAGTTGTTTGTTGGTTGATTGGTTGTATTGCTGTTTATTGAAAAATTGTGGTTATTATATGTATTAGTTATTTAGGCTTGGTAGTTGTAGCTATATATATATTGGATATTTCCTGCAGTATCATTAGTGGATGCCTATTGTACCATTAGCGGATGACCTTATCACCCCACGATATATTGTGTGGATGACCTTTTATACCGCGATATCCTTCCTTGAAGCAGGATGGGTATTATTTATGTTGGCTAACATCTGTGGATGTAGGAAAATAGGTTGGGGGGATCCAACTGGATTCCTCAAAATTTATTTCATATTGTTACATATATGTGTGATGTTGAATTGAAATGATGGTTTGTGTATTGGGTGTTTGAATATCACTTACCCTAGACATCGATATTTAAAAATATCATAAAAAGGGATTTTTTTTGATTTAAAAAGGAAAAATTATTTTTCTGAAATAGAAATTGAATTGGCTAGGAATATTAACTTGTTTAATAATAAAAACTAGTAGTTGAACTTATAAATGATGTTTATAAATTACCATCGGATAATTTAGAAATGTAACTTCGTGTATGTTTTGAAACGAGGAAAATTTATTTTCCAAAGTAGAAATGGAATTTCAAATGAAATTTGAAATAGAAACTTGTTTTAATATTTATAACAAGAAGTGAAATTTATAAACGATGTTTATAAATAAAGGAGGGGAATTTTCGTTTGATAATTTATAATTTAAATTCAAGTATGAATTAAAAAAAGGATTAATAATTTGAAATCGTTTCAGTGAAAGGAAACCGTAACAACCCGCAAATTCTGAACCAATTTAAAAAATATATTTTAGAAACTTTAATGGAATTTTAATAGTTAAAATAATTTATTTTAAATAATAATGGCGAAAAATTTATTTTAATCAAAGTTAGAACGAAAAATTCTATTTTAATTACAAAAGGAACTAGAAATAGCGCGGTAGTTTGAAAATTTGAATTTGAACTTTGACTGACTGTACAAGATGCAAAATAAATCGGATTTTAGTGAAACCAAAAATATTTAAATCTATTTAAAATTATATTGCTAATGAATTCGAAAAATTGAAATTTCATAGCGGGAATCAAAAGTTATACTCAGTTTAAAATTCAAAATAGTCGCTGTAGAATTTATATATATTTTTTAATATTAAAAATAGCCATTTTTCAAATGACCTCCGTTTTCGATGAAACCACTTTTGTTGGAACCGGAATGTCAAATTATTACTAGGTTTCAATTTTCATAATTTTTAGAATTAATATGTGAGCGTGGCAAAAGAAAATGTATTTTGTCAATTACAGTCAAATTCGATCGACCAGAAAATAGCCATTTTTCAAACGGTCTCGAAATTCGATGAAATTAGTCTCGTTAGAACCATATCATCAAAACATAACTAGAAATAATTTTTCTGAAATTTTTAGAGTCCGTATGTGGCCCTGGAAAATTTAAATGTACGATCAGATTAAATGATTAAATGATTTATGTATTTATTTAAAGAAAAACATATCATAACAGTCGAAATGGGTTACGAAACATATTCTAATGTGTCAAGAACGGGGGTATTTAGCTAGAGGCGACAGTCATTGGGTTTTGTTTGGAGTTCGGATGGTTTAACAAGTTATTTCTGAATTAAATAATTAAATAATATTAAATATTCTCTGTAAATACCTAGGAAAACGTGCCAAACCATAATCCTATTCTATGACCTAGCCACCGCCTGTCTTATGAATTCAATGGCCGATTTCATCCCAATTTTGATCTTTAAAATCTCCCAATCTACTCAGAATTAAAACATTCAACTGAAGACAATATCGTAGAGAAATCTCCAATCTTCGATTCTATAAGGCTATGATCAAATTCCATTATGTATTCCTCTCGATTTTGGGCTGTGAAGTGGGGAGGTTTGGGTTCGATTTGCGGGGTGTTAGGGTGTGCGAGTTGGCCAAGCTTGGTGGCGCAAGGAGGTGGTGTAAGGGGCTTTGTTGTGGCGGCTTCAGATCGGGTCCAAGCATTCTCGAATTTCATGCGACGAGGAGGTTTAGAGCGGAGCTTTTGGGTTACGGTGAAACAGAAAACAACAAAGGAGGAAGAAAGGGTTAAGGTGGTTAAGTGAATATTAATTAATTATTAATGTTAATTATGTTTTAAATGTAATTAGTCTTTAAACGATTGTAACTCAATCGTACGAACACAGAATTCGATGAGACTGAAAGCGTTGGAACCACAAAAGTGAGATCTACGACATGGTACTGACCAGAATTAAAACGGAGCATGTTGAAAATTCTGACAAAAAGCAATGTGAGATTTCTATATTTAAAAATAATTAAAATATTAATTATTTCTCATTATTTGAATGCCATGTATGTATGTTAATTTATCTCAGATCTGCAATGTATGATATTGTATTTGTTTCTTGTTGATTATGATGATTGTGATGTAAGTGTTTGGTTAGATCTAGACCTGAAATAAAAATCATTTATTTTAGATCTATATTGATTTAGCGTATAATAGAGTTCTCCTTCTATTTTGATACATAAACATGGAATCGTTCTTCTTTTATTTAGATCTATCCTCTTTATTTCGGATCTATGTCTTTTATTTTAGATTCATGAATACAGATTTGTTTAAAATAAAAATTACAACTTTTATTTAGATCCATGAATACTGATTTATTTTAATAATAAAGATTTCATTTTTATTTAAGATCCAATAATACTGATTTGTTTATATTATAAGAATATCATTTTTATTCAATACATGAACATCAAGATTTGATTTTTACTGTCATTTGTTTACACTAAAAAGAATTGAAATAAAAGATTAGATTTTTATTTTTGACTTGTTACAATAAAAAGCATAGTTGTTAAAGATTACATTTTTATTGATAATTTGTTTCAATAAAAGGGAATAGGATTAAAAGACATACATTTTTATGTAATATTATTTTCATTAAAAAGAATAGTTATAAAAGATCATAATTTATTTTCAATTAGTTACAAAGATTAGAATTGGAATAAAAGATTTCATTTTTATTTTCAATTAGTTACAATGAAATAGAGTTGAGATTTAAAAGTAACATTTTTATTGTTATTTTATATACAATAAAAAGTGTAGATTAAAAGGTAACATTTTTATTTTCATTTTATATACAATAAAAAGAATGGATTTAAAGTAATATTTTATTTTGTCAACTTAGTTACAATAAAAAGGATAGATTTAAAAATAATATTTTATTATCACTTTACTTATAATGAAAAGAATGGATTTTAAAATTGCATTTTTATTGTCATTTTATATGCAATAAAAATAGAAGATTTAAAAGTATCATTTTGTTGTCATCTTGTATAAAATAAAAATAGTCGTTTTTGTTAAACATGATTATTGAAATAAAAATTGAGATTTTGTTAAACATGATTATTGTAATAAAAATAACATTTTTTTTCAAAACATGTTTGTTGAAATAAGATTAACATTTGTGTTAAAACCTGTTAGAAGGAATAAAAGATTTATTTTCATTGTCGTAAAAGAGTAGATTTAAAAGACTTCATTTTTATGTAACATTGTTTACAATAAAAAGAGCTGAAATAGGAGATTTGATTTTTATTTTTGACTTAGATGTAACAAAATAGTAGAAGTAAAAGTTACATTATTAGTGTCATTTCAGATAAAATAAAAAGAATATATTTAAATGCCACATTTTTATTTTCATTTTAGATGCAATAAAAATAGTAAATTTGAAAATAACATTTTTATTGTCATTTTAGTTACAGTAATAAAAGAGTAGAATTAAAAATCATGTTTTATTGTCATTTGGTTTCAATAAAAAGAGTGAACATTAAAATAATACATTTTCAATGCATTTTTATTCATTAGAAAGAATGAACACATTTTTGTTCATTAAAAGGGATTAAACAAAAATACTCATTTTTGTCAACATAGAATAGTTAAACAAAATACTCATTTTTGTCACTATAGAATAGTTAAAAGAAAAAATATTCATTTTTGACAATATGGTGTAGTTAAACAAAAATATTCATTTTAGTCAATATAGTGCAGTTAAATAAAAACATTCATCTTGTAAATTTATATTAGTTGAAACAAAATATACACTTTTATCAAATTACAAAAGTTGAAACCAAATTTTCACTTTTGTAAAAATTTCAAAGTTAAAATCCAACTTGTCGCTTTTGTCAAATTATCATAGTTAAAACAAATTGGTCACTTTTGTCCAACTATAATGGTTAAAACAAACATTATCATTTTTGTCGCATTAGATTTGACAAAACAAATATGTCACTTTCATTTGTTTTGTTGAATTAGAATTATCGACAAACAAAGTTATCATCCTTATTGTTTTGTTGATTTAAATTTGTCAACAAAACTAAGTCATTATCTTTAATGTTGTAACGAACCGAAGAATTCGACGCTCAAATTTACGACACAAATACCTCCCGTGTCCAAAACTCTAGTACCGATCGAAAATCCAGAACGTTAAGGTAAGAAGTTAGAGGGTGAGAAAAAGATAAGATAGAAAGATTAGAATAGAAGAAAAAGAAGAACAACAGCTAATCACAATATCAGAGTCTCACATCGCAGTGGAATAAAATATAATACAGAAATAAACCTTTATTGAAAACTTAAAAAAAAATACTTACAATTTATCAGAGTACAGCGGACATTCAATTCATCTGGACAGTTATAACAGTCTGTCCTCATTTAAAACACATAGCGGAATACTATATATATTATACGTCTGATTTCCTCCAGCTCGTCTCCTAGAATCTATATCATCTTATCCTGAACCTGTAAACTCGATCAGACTCAAGTTGGCCTGACCCGAGCATTACAAACACCACAGGTCAGTCTGGTGAACCAGCGTGAGAAAAGCCCACTAAATTATTGGTATCATCCATCTTGACTTTAAAGTTAAAAATCATTTTCGAAAGAAAAGGATAATCGTAAGACCAATCCACACATAAACACAGACGTTTTTTACCTTACGATAACCCAAACCATTTTTGAAATCAATATCTTTTCTGATATTATAATAGTATCTAAATATAAATAAATAGAATCTAGTAGAACGCTTGCATCTCACGCTCTACATATATAGTAAACAATTAAAACCGCAGGCGCTTATTGGAGATTGGATTTCCAACTATGACAAGGTATGGGACCACCTTCTGATAGTGTATCTCTAGAGACGAATACACAGGGTTCAACAAGAACGTCTTGCAACCCGGCCCATACATGACCGACCACTCATTTCTCTTGTGTGTATCGAATATATTGTCACCTACGGTTGCTAGCAACATAACCATTCCTGGGAGATACAGAAGCGAAAGAAGTAACAAATATTAATATTCTCTAGATGGTGACAATACACCCTAATGGGCGTGACCCACTTAGCCATGCTGCCTGCCCGATTTTTGTTATTTCCCGGTTGTGAGGCTTTAGGTTATAATTGCATTTCTAGATCATCTGGCCACCATTCACTTTGAATGCCACATCGTCAAATCTGTCATATATCACTAATTGACGTCCACAAAAATACTCTAGTTATCAGGCTAAAGAAAACCTTTTCTCTGTCATCAACTATGGTACGTTTGAAGAAATCAATGTACGTGATCCTATGGAAATACTCTGTCAGACATTCGTCCATAAAAGTTGTCTTGGGATTGGACAAACCGAAGGCACTCTCCTTCTGCATCCTAGGAATCACCCTATCGATCAATAGCGAGTAGTCCTTGCCATCCGTCGATTTCAACCATGACAGGATTACCATCAAAATATCTCCGGGCGTGACTTCAGAGAATTCGACCAGTAGTCCTTTCTCTTATGAAGATTTACAGCCTTCACTGCTCCATCTCCGATTCGTATATTCTACGTTTACGTATTAGTTAGTTCGGAATGGCTTTCGAATAAATTCGATCCCGGTCTTTCCGTACTAACCATCGTATAGGCCAGATTTGATAGTCGGCTATTTAACTATCAAATAAAACATCCATTTATCCATAAAAGAAAATGAAATTCACTGTTTTGATATTCTCAATCACATTATCCCCTTTTCGACTAACTATTTGTTAACTTAAAACTCTTCTTCCTTTCCAAAATTTGTACTTTTAATTTCTTTACTTATATTCTAACGAATAAAAATTCCAACTATTTATTACCACTTTAAATGAGATATTTATCTCAACTTATTACCATTTTAATCATACTAACAAATATGATTTTAAAACCGTTCACTACTACCAGTATCCAATATTCCATTTAAAGGTATGATTTGCAAAATGTTTTTCTAAATATTTATTTGTTCCTAAACTAGAACAACATTTTCTTATGATGATATCACTTCATTAATCAATTCACATTTTGGTTAACTTTTGTAAAACAAAGTTTTATACAAATAATCTTCATAACATCTCTATAGGTTTTTTACAACTCATCTCAGCTTATCCGTATTTCAAATATTTTGCTTACAAATATAATTTACAAATATTTGCTAACATTTTTTCATTTACTAAAACTGGAAACAAGGTTTTCCTTATAACGATCCATTTATCAACTAAATTTCATTTTTACCTTTGTAAAATCTGGTTTTGTATAAAGCCTTGATTCCACAAAAATCTTTATAAATATATGTATATAAAAACTCCATTCCATTAAAATATTAGTATAAAAATATCATTTTTGTAATTCATATTATTAAAATTCATATACAAAACTATATTATACTATTCAAATTAGTTCTACTTATATTCAACTAGAATTTATAATTTCGAACCTCTTCTAACTTACTTTTAAAATTCCCATTTTGTAAACTATTTGCTTCCAACCCTATTCACCTCGCTCGTGAATAATATTCTTTAATTCATACTTGACTCATTTAGTCAACCGAATTCATACTTGAAATTTCAAGTTTTAAATCCTATTTATAATTCCAAATTATAAATTTACTTCATATAATCTCTTTTATAATTATAACAACCCGGATTTTTACAACATGCTAAGACAAGAATCAAGGAAGAATTTAATTATAAAATCTGAATAAGGAGAAACGGGTTGCGCCATTGCGTTCGTCTCGGAAAAATACGCGAAATAGTGTCCGAGTTTTCGAAAATCAGAGTCTGTATGACCCAATTATGGCCCGTCAAAGTTTTCAGAGAATTTCAAGTTCAAAAACAGTTCAAATTTGAATTCAAAATTCAAATACAGGCCCAGCAGGACAGGCGGGAAAATTCCCGCCAGCCCCAAGTCGACTGGGGAGTCGACTTGGGAGTCGACACACCCCAGGTGGTGTCGACTGCCCAGTCGACACCCCTGTCGACTTGGGTGGTCGGCTAGTTTGGCCTGGGTGCACCTGACTTGTTCCTCAAGACATGTTTGGAGGCTTGTGACGGATTTCAAAGGCTCAGATCTATCCTAGGGTTAATCTAAGGGCCTAAACTAGTCCTAATCTCTATAAAAAGACCCCTAAGCCTACCCTAAACCCTCACAAATCACTCATGCCACGAAGTGCTGCCCAAATGTCAAGTGATCATGTCCTCCATCTCCAATTCCTAGAGACTATGCACTCAAATCGGATTCAAATCAAAAGGTGCAAGCTTTCTACATCAAATCAAGGGAGTGGATCAATGTTGCTACGCAAATTTCATGACGATTCTTCAACAAAGGAGCCACCTTTCTTCGTCAAGACGATGCATGATCCTTCCCTAAGCCTCGCTATGTAAGTTCTAGCTACTTGTAGATTCTAACGGTGGTTCTAATGTGACATGGAATAAAATGCGATGAAACATAAGTATGCTAGCCTATGTGAACCTAATTTTGCCCCTTTTCTATGATCTATGACCTTGGGCTAAGTTTAGCGACTTAACCATGCCACTCATGTTATGTTTAACCTAGTTTGTCTTGCAAGTTTGAATCTTTATCTATGGAATGTTAGCATGAACCTTTGGGAACCATTTGACTTGTGAAACATTGGCAAAGACTTCACTTTGGGGCTTATGCATGTAAATGAACCCAAACCCCTTTTGTTATCATGCATGTTTGTGGCCAAATTCCCTTATGATACTATTAATGTTTGTGGCCAAATTCCCTTATGATACTATGCATGTTTGTGGCCAAATTCCCTTATGATACTATGCATGTTTGTGGCCAATCCCTTTTTGACATCGTGCATGTTTTGAGGCCAATATGTAGCATAGTATCCTTACTATGTTGACTCGCTTTTGCTTGGGTTGGAAACCCGATTTGGGGTAGGTTAGACTTGCGTGATTATGACATGATAATTTGGCATGGGATTTCATGAAAATATGGCACTCATGATACACCTAAATGTGGACATGACATGTGGGGGTAAACATGAGACTTGAAACTAGACACGTATGGGTTGTAAGTGTAATATGACACTAGACCAAATATGAAAGTGGCCAACTCGAGGTTGGGTTGAGTTTGTAGCATAAATCTACCCGCACCCGCCCGGCTTAACTAGTGGCTACAAACAATAGGACCCAATGTGAGTAGTTGGTCATATAGCACTTAAGACCCGAGGGTAGATTAGGTTGTGGTGTAAAGCTACCCGGACCCGCCCGGCTTAACTAGTAACCACAACAAAGTCTAATGTGAGAGGTTGGGGTGCATTAATCTAATTAATGCCACATGAAAAGGTTAAGTAATTTTGACTAATGACACTTAACCGATATGACACGAATGGGTAGGTTAAGTGAAACCGAGCTTGATTTCTTAAGGACACTTAACCATACAAGACAATTAGGGGATGGGGTTAAGTAATTTACAATTAACTAATCCGACTTGGTAATTAGATGGGGTTAAGTAACTTAGACTTAACTAATCTAAACACGGTAATTAGATGGGGTTAAGTAACCTACACTTAACTAATCTAAACACGGTAATTCGATGGGGTTAAGTTAAACACTTAACCAATCTAAACTTGGTGATTCAATGAGGTTAAGTAACCAATACTTAACCAACTTAACATGATAATTTAATGGGGTTAAGTAACTTATACTTAATCAATTATACATGATGATTTATGAGGTTAAGCAACCATACTTAACCAATCTAATATGAGAACATGATAGGGTTAAGCCACAAGACCGTTTTAATATACTTAACCATTCTAATACGATTAGTGGATGGGGACAAGTTAACCTATACTTAACCAATCCGACTCGATAATCTGATGAGGTTAAGATAATCTATGCTTAACCAATCTAACACGATAATCTGATAGGGTTAAGATAAACAAATACTTAACCAATTTGACTTGATTATTGAATAGGGTTAAGTCATGAGCTTCTTGGTATACTTAACCAACTTGTAGGGCTAAGTCTTGGACTTGAATACTTAGCCAAAGCTTGACATGATTCGTAGGCGGGTTAAGTCATGAACTTGAATGACAACACTTAACCCATTCGACAAAACCCTAGCTTAGGGGACTAGGTTGAAAATCGTAGTTAACAAGAGTAGAGGGAAGAGAAGCTAAGTGGTAAACCTTAGTTAAGGATAGCTAAGTAATAATTCTTAGTCAAGGAAATTAGACCAAGTCACAGATAGATGAGTAACCCGATACAGTAGGTCATCGCTTGAGCACACGTGGAGGAGCGAATTATCTGACTTAGATAAAGGCTCCAACGAACTGGGTGACGAAGCAGTAGCTTCGGGGGACGTGAGGATACTCTTGGTATCCCTCTGTGAGGTTGCAGATGATCCGCCTGGGCTCACAAGAGGTTAAGATCTACGGTAGAAGAACCAAGAGTATGCCTTGGTTGCTGTGCGAGCAACCTAAAGACGGGGATGGATTAGCGTGGAGTCGATGATACTTGATTTTTTCCCTGGATAGCGCGTCGTCGACTACCTACCATCTTTAGTCAATCGTGTACGTACGGAAAGGCAGAGAACTCCCAACAGACCATATACTTGCTATCGAGTTATGGGTGAGGTTGGCCAATAGGTAAGTGGGGCATAGTGGGGTCGGGATGTAGTTCTCATACATGATTTTTCTTGGATTGCCGTTCAGTAGTTGAGGGAGGGGTCACGTGGGACCATAGCCACGGATACAAAAACAGACCTTGATATCTGCATCAGCAGACGACTTAAAGCTCCCGACCGAGTTCCGTATTTCTCGATTTGCCCTGGCACGGGACTCGGATGGCACATTGAGATACTTGTGCGTCTAGACATGGAAAACGATTCACGATACATACGTGGGATAAAGGGCGTGGTTGACGGGTGGCATAATCCCTAGTGGCCCTAGGTGGCTTGAACCCAAACCGAGACACGGAAACGTTCATTAGGTAGCATAATCCCTAGTGGTCCTAGCTGGCATAAATCCTAAGTGAACACGCGATAGTTCATGGTAAGAAAACATAACCAGATCAAGGGTAGCAGTCCAAAACAACTTCAAGGATAAAATGGTACTACGTTGAGGTGGTATAGATTTACATGGGAAAGCCCGTACGGCCTACGGCAAAGGACTGAACTTATACATGGAAAGAAACATACGAGTGGGGAAAAACCTACATATGCTATATATTAGGTTGACATGGACCATTACATGACATTGGGCAAGGGACATTCATAGTTAACACATGACGCGGGTTGGGATACTAGTACGAGAGGTGCAGAGAAAATATACATGATAAATACCGTGGGATGTTATACATGATAGATACCTTGGGATTGTATACTTGATAGAAACCTGACGATGTGATACCTTGATTTATCTTGACACCATAGTTTATCATGATACCTTAGTTTATCTTGCTACAGTAGTTCATCCAGTTATCTTGGTTTAGCTTATCTATCTTGCCGTCGTTCTTATGTTTACTTTCAGTTTATGCATGTCATGTTACCTTTACCTGTTTTTATACTGGAAGTAGATAGGACTTACCAGTCTCTATGACTGACCCCGTTTTGTTTCGCCTCTTTGTCTTCCGTTTCCCCCCAGGTTTCAGGGAGGAAAGGATGTTGTTTAGTTCAGACCTCTTATGCTTGAAGGTCATCATGTATAGCTTGGTCTTCTCTTAGCTATGGCTGCCTCACCGCATTATTTTGGGGAATAATTTATGAAAAGGTTTCATGCTTCTTTACTATTGTAAGACAGGTTTTGATGTATTCTGATGTAAAAAGGCTTTAGACCTTATTTTATAAGGTAATGAAATTTGTTTTACTTCCGCTGTTTTATATATGTTCTGTCTTGTAATTTTTCTGTGCATGTTTACCTCGATAATGCTTCACCAAACCTAGTGCATTCCCTTTGTGAGTGACCCTAGCGGAGGTGGGGTGTTACATTTGGTATCAGAGCAGAAGGTTACCAGACTGGGCAAAAGTTTTTAAAACCTTCTGAAAACTATTTGAGAAACCGTTTACAAATAAACATTTTTCAAGAAAAGTTTTTTTTAAAGCCTATTCCCCAAAAGCCATTAGCACTATCCTTTATTTCCTTGATTGAACCTCTTTTCCTTTCTTTCCTCCATCTGTAGTCACAGTAGTTTTAACTACGACTAATCCTTGTCTAGCTACGTAAATGTTTTCCCGTGCTATGGAGGAAGTTCTCGAGAGACCTGTTACCGAAGTTATAAGAAGGGATAATAAGAGCAAGGATAAAGGACACGATCTTAAGAATTAGCAACTTGTTGGTATGGCTTGATCCACAAAGGAAGATAAGGACAAGATCAGCGAGAGGGCAATTGTATGCTCTCATTTCTAGCGTACCTAAGAGGAATGGTACCGTTTCTGTTAAAGGCTTAGCCTTTCTTTTCTATCGTCCCGTCTAGACTTTGTTTTGATCATCGCATCATTTAAGTCTGCCTCGATAGTTAAGTCTCTGCACCTTAGTACTAGCATGGTAGAAGATCCCATTTTAGTCCCAAAATCTGGTTGGAGAGTCGGTCCATTTATTCATGACTTGTTTGGATTTGAGAACGTCTATGCCGAGTGTTGAGATTAGAAGCAATGCTTCTATTGTTGAGCTATGGATGGATTCTAGGGATGAAGTGGTTATCAAGTAAGGGATGCCATTCTCGGTTTTGAAAGGAGGGTAGTTAAACTCTTAACTTGCCTTGGTAATACCCTCGAAGTCTTGTATAACCTTTTGGGTTTTGTCCTGGTTAGTTACCTAGAATCTCTTGATGCATTTATCGGAAATCTCTGATCCAATCGAGTAACGTTTGCCAATAAGATGGATGGTTCATTCCGCTTGAGCATGGGTTATAGGAATCACCCTAGTAAGTGCACGTGATAACATGGATTAGCACTGGTAAACGAGACCCAGAATTCACTAGTGAATTTTGGAGAGCTTGCATGAGTACGCAAATATGTTGAGCCGAGCTTACTAGGGAAAGAATAAGTGAAAGTGAAACGAGAGGCGACAGTGAAATGAGTTCCAACTCATACCTTGGAAATAGGAATCAAGGAGCTACGAGATCATGAAGTCAAAGGCGGTCAAGGCACAATGGAATTCAGCTCATGGAAATGCGGCTTAGACGCGCGCATCATGTCTCTTTTTAAGAGTATATCATTAATCCCTGGTTCTCCTGTAGAGCTTGCTTACACGCTATCGCTTGGTGGATATCCTCTCGGTCCTGTTTCTGTTACAAACCCCGTAAGGAGTTTGTCTTGTTTATCTCCTCGATCTTATCTTGGGAACCTTAGACAGAACTCTATGGATGTAAACATGTATTTGAAACATGTTATGATTGATATGGTTGCAAATGGTTGCAAGTGGTTGCTCGTGGATGCGCGAATACACGTTAGATACTAGACCGACGCACTCACACTTTGCATTGCATATGCACGAGTATTTATACTTGTTTGAAAGTTAATGTGTTGTCATGCGGATGTTGCATATGAATGAATGTTTGTGCACGCATGTAGTGTTTATATGACTAGGACTATTTGCATACATGTTGGATTCATGGCACTAAACATATTTTGCATTAGGAAGATCATTCAGGCCTGATCATTAGCATTAGCTAAGGAACATATACACACACTTTCTGCATGTGTTCATAAAGCATTAGGAGTCTTTTAAGGACCATGGTTGCATGTGGATGATGTTTTGAGTAGATGGATGATGGATGGTAGGATACGTTCTTCCTAACTTGGAGATTTCGGGGACGAAATCCTTTAAGTTGGGGAGAATGTAACAACCCAGATTTTTACAACATGCTAAGACAAGATTCAAGGCAGAATTTAATTATAAAATCTAAATCAGGAGAAACGGGTTACGCCATTGCGTTCGTCTCGGAAAAATACGCGAAATAGAGTCTGAGTTTTCGAAAATCGGAGTCCGTATGACCCAATTATGGCCCGTCAAAGTTTTCAAAGAATTTCAAGTTCAAAAACAGTTCAAATTTGAATTCAAAATTCAAATACAGGCCCAGCAGGACAGGCGGGAAAATTCCCGCCAGCCCCAAGTCGACTGGGGAGTCGACTTGGGAGTCGACACACCCCAGGTGGTGTCGACTGCCCAGTCGACACCCCTGTCGACTTGGGTGGTCGGCCAGTTTGGCCTGGGTGCACCTGACTTGTTCCTCAAGACATGTTTGGAGGCTTGTGACGGATTTTAAAGGCTCAGATCTATCCTAGGGTTAATCTAAGGGCCTAAACTAGTCCTAATCTCTATAAAAAGACCCCTAAGCCTACCCTAAACCCTCACAAATCACTCATGCCACGAAGTGCTGCTCAAATGCCAAGTGATCATGGCCTCCATCTCCAATTCCTAGAGACTATGCATTCAAATCGGATTCAAATCAAAAGGTGCAAGCTTTCTACGTCAAATCAAGGGAGTGGATCAACGTTGCTACACAAATTTCATGACGATTCTTCAACAAAGGAGCCACCTTTCTTCGTCAAGACGATGCATGATCCTTCCCTAAGCCTCGCTATGTAAGTTCTAGCTACTTGTAGATTCTAACGGTGGTTCTAATGTGACATGGAATAAAATGCGATGAAACATAAGTATGCTAGCCTATGTGAACCTAATTTTGCCCCTTTTCTATGATCTATGACCTTGAGCTAAGTTTAGCGACTTAACCATGCCACTCATGTTATGTTTAACCTAGTTTGTCTTGCAAGTTTGAATCTTTATCTATGGAATGTTAGCATGAACCTTTGGGAACCATTTGACTTGTGAAACATTGGCAAAGACTTGACTTTGGGGCTTATGCATGTAAATGAACCCAAACCCCTTATGTTATCATGCATGTTTGTGGCCAAATTCCCTTATGATACTATGCATGTTTGTGGCCAAATTCCCTTATGACACTATGCATGTTTGTGGCCAAATTCCCTTATGATACTATGCATGTTTGTGGCCAATCCCTTTTTGACATTGTGCATGTTTTGAGGCCAATATGTAGCATTGTATCCTTACTATGTTGACTTGCTTTTGCTTGGGTTGGAAACACGATTTGGAGTAGGTTAGACGTGCATGATTATGACATGATAATTTGGCATGGGATTTCATGAAAATATGGCACTCATGATACACCTAAATGTGGACATGACATGTGGGGTAAACATGGGACTAGAAACTAGACACATATGTGTTGTAAGTGTAATATGACACTAGACCAAACATGAAAGTGGCCAACTCGAGGTTGGGTTGAGTTTGTAGCATAAATCTACCCGGACCCGCCCGGCTTAACTAGTGGCTACAAACAATAGGACCCAATGTGAGTAGTTGGTCATATAGCACGTAAGACCCGAGGTTAGACTAGGTTGTGGTGTAAAGCTACCCGGACCCGCCCGGCTTAACTAGTAACCACAACAAAGTCTAATGTGAGAGGTTGGGGTGCATTAATCTAATTAATGCCACATGAAAAGGTTAAGTAATTTTGACTAATGACACTTAACCGATATGACACGAATGGGTAGGTTAAGTGGAACCGGGCTTGATTTCTTAATGACACTTAACCATACAAGACAATTAGGGGATGGGGTTAAGTAATTTACACTTAACTAATCCGACTTGGTAATTAGGTAGGGTTAAGTAACTTAGACTTAACTAATCTAAACACGGTAATTAGATGGGGTTAAGTAACCTACACTTAACTAATCTAAACACGGTAATTCGATGGGGTTAAGTTAAACACTTAACCAATCTAAACTTGGTAATTCAATGAGGTTAAGTAACCAATACTTAACCAACTTAACATGATAATTTAATGGGGTTAAGTAACTTATACAATTATACATGATGATTTGATGAGGTTAAGCAACCATACTTAACCAATCTAATATGAGAACTTGATAGGGTTAAGCCACAAGACCGTTTAAATATACTTAACCATTCTAATACGATTAGTGGATGGGGCCAAGTTAACCTATACTTAACCAATCCGACTCAATAATCTGATGAGGTTAAGATAATCTATGCTTAACCAATCTAACACGATAATTTGATAGGGTTAAGATAAACAAATACTTAACTAATTTGACTTGATGATTGAATAGGTTTAAGTCATGAGCTTCTTGGTATACTTAACCAACTTGTAGGGCTAAGTATTGGACTTGAATACTTAGCCAAAGCTTGACATGATTCGTAGGCGGGTTAAGTCATGAACTTGAATGACAACACTTAACCCATTAGACAAAACCCTAGCTCAGGGGACTAGGTTGAAAATCGTAGTTAACAAGAGTAGCGGGAAGAGAAGCTAAGTGGTAAACCTTAGTTAAGGATAACTAAGTAATAATTCTTAGTCAAGGAAATTAGACCAGTTCACAGATAGATGAGTAACCCGATACGGTAGGTCATCGCTTGAACACACGTGGAGGAGCAAATTATCTGACTTAGATAAAGGCTCCAACAAACTGGGTGATGAAGCGGTAGCTTCGGGGGACGTGAGGATACTCTTGGTATCCCTCTGTGAGGTTGCAGATGATCCGCCTGGGCTCACAAGAGGTTAAGGTCTGCGGTAGAAGAACCAAGAGTATGCCTTGGTTGCTGTGCGAGCAACCTAAAGACGGGAATGGATTAGCGTGGAGTCGACGATACTTGATTTTTGCCCTGGATAGCGCGTCGTCGACTACCTACCATCTTTAGTCAATCGTGTACGTACGGAAAGGCAGAGAACTCCCAACAGACCATATACTTGCTATCGAGTTATGGGTGAGGTTGGCCAATAGGTAAATGGGGCATAGTGGGGCCGGGATGTAGTTCTCATACATAATTTTTCTTGGATTGCCTTTTAGTAGTTGAGGGAGGGGTCACGTGGGACCATAGCCGCGGATACAAAAACAGACCTTGATATCTGCATTAGCAGACGACTTAAAGCTCCCGACCGAGTTCCGTATTTCTCGATTTGCCCTGGCACGGGACTCGGATGGCACATTGAGATACTTGTGCGCCTAGACATGGAAAACGATTCACGATACATACGTGGGATAAAGGGCGTGGTTGACGGGTGGCATAATCCCTAGTGGCCCTAGGTGGCTTGAACCCAAACCGAGACACGGAAACGTTCATTAGGTAGCATAATCCCTAGTGGTCCTAGGTGGCATAAATCCTAAGTGAACACGCGATAGTTCATGGTAAGAAAACATAACCAGATCAAGGGTAGTAGTCCAAAACAACTTCAAGGATAAAATGGTACTACATTGAGGTGGTATAGATTTACATGGGACAGCCCGTACGGCCTGCGGCAAAGGACTGAACTTATACATGGAAAGAAACATACGAGTGGGGAAAAACCTACATATGCTATATATTAGGTTGACATGGACCATTACACGACATTGGGCAAGGGACATTCATAGTTAACACATGACGCGGGTTGGGATACTAGTACTAGAGGTGCAGAGCAAATATACATGATAAATACCGTGGGATGTTATACATGATAGATACCTTGGGATTGTATACTTGATAGAAACCTGACGATGTGATACCTTGATTTATCTTGACACCGTAGTTTATCATGATACCTTAGTTTATCTTGCTACAGTAGTTCATCCAGTTATCTTGGTTTAGCTTATCTATCTTGTCGTCATTCTTATGTTTACTTTTAGTTTATGCATGTCATGTTACCTTTACCTGTTTTTATACTGGAAGTAGATAGGACTTACCAGTCTTTATGACTGACCCCGTTTTGTTTCGCCTCTTTGTCTCCCGTTTCCCCCCAGGTTTCAGGGAGGAAAGGATGTTGTTTAGTTCGGACCTCTTATGCTTGAAGGTCATCATGTATAGCTTGGTCTTCTCTTAGCTATGACTGCTTCACCGCATTATTTTGGGGAATAATTTATGAAAAGGTTTTATGTTTCTTTACTATTGTAAGACAGGTTTTGATGTATTCTGATGTAAAAAGGCTTAAGACCTTATTTTATAAGGTAATGAAATTTGTTTTACTTCCGTTGTTTTATATATGTTCTGTCTTGTAATATTTCTGTGCATGTTTACCTCGATAATGCTTCACCAAACCTAGTGCATTCCTTTTGTGAGTGACCCTAGCGGAGGTGGGGTGTTACAATAATTTTCCTTGAAATAGAAAAATTTCAAATCTATTTAAAATACCGGTTTATTATTCAATTCCCGTTTCCTTACCAAATTCACACATACTTTACATTTTCTCAAATTCCACCAATAATAATTTCACTTATAAAATTGCCTTTTCATCTCCTTTGTTTTAAAAAAGTATTTTATTTTTGAATTCTATTTAATTTGGTTTCCAAATAAACGTTTCTATAATTATTTTCTTTTCGACTTTCATTACATTTTTAATTACTACTTTGAAATCCATATTTTTCCAAATTCTTAAATGGTAATCGTTTCATTTCTTTATAAATATTGTTTATAAAATCGCCTCATTAACACATTCGTTTGAACTAATCTTTACTTTTAAATTCAATTTGGATTTTAGGCGAACATTTCTATTTAAAATAGATATTTCCTTTAAACTCTTTTTATCAGCGGCCCTTATAAAATCGACTCTTCAAAATATTTGTTTTAAACAAATATTTACTTTTAAATTCTTTTTAAATTTAGATTCTGAATAACCATGTCTATTTGAAAATAAATGTTCCTTTTTAAAATCCTTATTTCATTTCAATTTCTATTTTTAAATCCATGCATCGTTATTTAGGATATTTAAATTATCCAAAATCAACAATCAGTGTTATTAACACATCCAAGTATACTATAACCGTCGCAGGTTATAAACACATCATATATGAGCATGTATATGAAAAACAAATAAATAAATGTTGAGGGATCCAGTTGAATCCCTCCAACCTGTTTTTCCTACATCCACAAATGTTATTCAATAATAATAATACCCATCCTGCTTCGAGGAAGGATATCGTGGTATAGAAGGTCATCCACTATATATATTATGGGGCGCATAGGGAAATCATTCGCTAATGGTACTGCAGGCATCCGCTAATAGTACTGCGGGAATTATCCAATCACCAATATTATTTTTATATAATATTATTATATATTATTTGTAACACCCCACGTCCATTAATGTCACTCACAAAAGGAATGCATTAACTTCCATGGAGGTTATAAGTGAATACAGAACAGAAAAATTACAACAAGACAGATAATAAATAGTACTTGGAAATCTAAAACTTCATTTTATTGCAGCGGAAATTAAACATGTTTGTTTCATCATAAAACCAAGTACAATATCCATCTTCATAAAACAAAATACATAATCCCATTACATAAATAGCCATTAAAAAGATAACAAGCTAGACTTTACTTCAACGGTCCAAGCTTTCCAAGAGAGATGAAGCAATCCAATCAAACTCCACTAGAGCTGGGCCTAACCTGAGGACCTGGAGGGGGAAAAAGGATAGAAATAGAGGGGGTCAGACATAAAGTCTGGCGAGTATGATAATTCTAACAATACAATTATGAAAATAACTAGACTAAGGCATAAGCTGGAAGACAAGTAAATGTCTATGAACTCCTAGGAAGATAAAGATAGCATTTAAGATAACGTTAAAGATAACGGTGAAGGCACACCTAATTACTAACGAATGATTATTACACTGCACCGCACATTACTACACTGCACCACACCAGTCACCCTATTGTTTGATCCCACTTGCTTCACACAGAAACTTTATAAATAGCCTTACGTACCCCTAGCTGACTACATAGGTGCCATCTGCCCCTATCTCCACTAGGTGTACCCCACTACCCACTTTCGATTGGCTCCCTACTCGTAGATACCCGTGCTGGCCCCACAGTGGGGTGTATCACTCCTCTAAAGTGGCAACCCGATACAACTTGAGAATGCACGGCTTATACCTACACGATGCAACAACGTCTTACCTACCAGCCCGGGTCCACACACGCATACGAAACCCGTTGGACTTGCGTTGCCACTGCTCCCCGTTTTGGCCTCTTACAGTCAAACCCAGCATGCGTGTCCCGTCCTCGACTTGGGTCGAGCCCACAAAGATACGTTTGGGATACTGGTCGAAATGGGCCCCCACAAGCTACCCACCTAAGCTTGTCACTAGTATATCCCACTTAACCCTCTTAGTCATGTTCATTTACATGTATGTTTGGTTAAGTCTTACTAATCGTATTTCACATGCCACTAAGGGCATCCCCTAGATTCCTCATGCCACCCAAGGCACCTACTTAACCCCCATGTCCCACCTTACATGTTTATCTGGTTAAGTATTTCTTAATTCATTCAGGCCATAACCTCATAAAGACCTCTCACATTAGACTGACATTTATGGCAGCTGGATTTGCCGGGTGGGTCCGGGCAGTCTTACACCATAAAAGAGTCTAACCTCGTGTCTTTACAACCGTTATGCTTTAGTTTAGGCCTAGGACCTCTCACATTGGGCTGACATTTGTGACCACTGGATTTGCCGGGCGGGTCCGGGCAGGTTTACGTCACAAACGAGTCCAACCTCGTGTCCTAAGCATTGATTAACACTTAAAATCTTTTACCCCATTTTTAATCATTCCCTATTCAAATTATTAATTAAGTCAACTTTTAATGATGTCCATAATTGACTCAATTATGGCCATCCACTTATGGCATGCAAAATCATATCAGTTGCACCCCAACTTTTTAATATTAAATCCTTAATATTACCCCTACCCCACGTTTATGCGTTCGCTTATTCAACGCATAATATAGGATAGACTTGAATAGTCTAACGCATAGCACAAAGATAAATTATCACAACATATAGACAATTAAAATAAATCTAATCATAATAGGGGTGAAACTTGCATAAACTACACATGTTAAGGATCAAAAGGTGTCAACTTGTTAAATGTCACAATTTACATGATATGATCATAGACCAAATCTATACATAAACTTGCATATGGGGTTTTTAGGCAACATAATGATGGTGTGAACTAGCATAGGATATCACATATGTCATAGCATAATTCTAGATGTCATAATAGATGTCTTGACATATGTTCATAACTTTTCTAATCAATCTAACTTGCATATGTGACTTGTCATATAGATCAACATAACCCAAACATGATGATTTAATTAATATGAACTAACTAGCATAGATGGTAACATCATGGCCTTTTTAACAAGTATGATTCATCACAACTTAGCATAGAAACTTTCAACATACATAACATCATCATAGCATGATTTACAACATATAAGATATCATCATCACATAACATTGGATTTACAATATACATGATAGCAAAAGGGGTTTACAACAACATATATGATAATTCACATCATCTACTCATAATCCATTCATAACTCAACCTAATTAAAATGATAATAATCTTGTTAAGATCATCATACTCACAATTATAGAAGAAAGAGAGTCGAATTAGCGCTCTTTTGATGAAGAATCGCTGTTAGGGTTGGGAGAATTAGAATTGAATTTGCTTTTCTTCTTTCTTAGTTGGCGGCGGCTCCATTGATTTCCATGGCGATGGTATGATGGTAACTATTCTATTTTAATTAGGTTTAGGGTTAACATTAGGATGTATTTATAGGTGTAGGAAGTTATTTAGGACCATTAGATTAACCCTGAACCATGAGAACCAATCAAATGCAAAATCTGCATTTGAGCGAATCGACCCACGGGTTGATAGCCAAACACCCTGGATTAACCCCTAGTCGACCCAGCAAGGCTCGGGTCGACCTCAAAAATGGGCCGGTTCGGTTATTCCCCCTCCCAATTCGCTGTTTTGAACTTTTTCGCATATTTATTTATTTAATTTTTAATTTATATATATATATATATATATATATATATCAATATATATATATTTCTCTGCGCAACCCATTTCACTTAATTCTTTTCTAAAAATTAAGTATACTTTAATTTGTGAATTTTAATGTTATAAAATTACGGGGTGTTACATTCTCCCCTCCTTAAAGGATTTCGTCCCCGAAATCTCCAAGTCAAGAAGAATGTATATCCTACCATCTAATCGTCCATCTACTCAACCATCAAACACCAGCATCCATTGTCCTTAAAAGACTTCTAATGCTTTAATGTTTATATGCACAGTGTGTGTATATGTCCATATCTAATGCAAAATTAGGCGGTCTACTGATTCAGTCGACCTCCTTAGTGCAATTCATGATAGTGCCATGCGTCCAATATGTATGCAAAAGATTCCTAATGATACATATTAATTCTATATGCGTGCACAACCATCCACCCGAATGCAGCAAGTATATGGTAATACAACCATTATACATCCGTTTTACTAAATACATCCATATATATGCAATATGCAATATGAAGTGACTGAGCCGATCTGGTGCCTAATAGTGTGTGTATATGCATCCACGAGCAACCACTAGCAAACACTTGCATCCACTTTGCATCCACCATACATAACATGTCTCAAACACATGTTTCAACCATAGGATTATCCTAACTAAAGGTCAAAGATACTAGCGAGAGGATATACTATAGATAAGATAAGTACAAGCTAAGCGATAAAGGAGAAATTAAAAGACATACCCTCAAAAAGAAAAGGGTATCGTGAACGCATCTTCTCTTCTGTCTCCCAAGTAGCGTTGCTCTCATCATCTCCCCATTGCACTTTGACTAGTCTGACCTCTCGATTCCTCAACCTCTTGATCTCCGACCCAAGAATATGCGTAGGAGCTCGTCGAATTGTCGCATCACGCTCTATCTCCACCTCTCTAAGAAAGCTCGGCTTTACCACTTCCGCGGTCTCGTGCAAGCACCTCCTCAAATGTGACACATGGAATACGTCATGTACACCACTAAGTCTCTCGGGCAACTCCACTCTATACGCCATCCGTCTAATCCTCTCCTTAATAGGAAACGACCCTACAAACCTTGGTGCCAATTTCCCAACGGACCCAAAGCGAACAACGTTCCGTAATGGAGACACTTTGACAAAGACCATGTCCCCAACTTCAAACTCGAGATCTGTCCTCCTCTTATCCGCATAAGATTTCTGCCTATCCTGTGCTGCTTTCATCCTCCTTCGAATCAAGTCGATCTTCTCCGAAGTCTCCCTAATTATATCGGGCCCAAGTAAGATCTTGTCTGTAGACTCCCACCAACATGTAGGCGAACGACACGGCCGTCCATAAAGTGCTTCGAATGGTGCGATACCAATGCTGGACCGAAAGCTGTTATTATATGCGAACTCCACCAATGGAAGACGCTCTTCCCACGTACCCCCAAAGTCTAGGATACATAGCCTCAACAGATCCTCTAGAATGCGATTTACCCTCTCGGTCTGGCCGTCCGTCTGAGGATGATATGCGGTGCCCAAACATAACTGAGTCCCTACCGCCTCTTGTAAGCTTCTCCAAAATTCTCTAGTGAAAATAGGATCGCGATCGCTCACTATGCTAGAAGGAACACCGTGCAAACGAACTCTTTCTCGGACGTATACAGAAGCTAACCATGGAGCAGTCCTCTTACTCTTCACGGGAATGAAATGGGCGCTCTTAGTAAGTCTATCTACTATAACCCAAGTCCCCGTATTACCCTTCCTCGATCGCGGTAATCCATCCACAAAATCCATCGAGACGCTTTCCCACTTCCATAGTGGAACCTCCAACGGGTGAAGTAACCTACCGGGTTTCTTTTGCTCTGCTTTTACCTGTTAGCACACCAAGCATCTAGCGACATACTCGGCTACGTCCCTCTTCATGTCGGCCCAAAAGTAAACTCTCTTCATGTCTTTGTACATCTTGTCCCCGCCGGGATGAATGGTCATCTTCGAACGATGTGCTTCGTCAAGAATACTCTTCCTTAGGTCATCGTCTTTTGGTACACAAAGTCTACCGTCCCTACGTAACCAACCCTTATCATCTAGGGTATACCTACAGAGATAGCTTGATGACTCCCCTCCTTTGAGTTTTTCTACTAACTCAACCAACTGCGGGTCGTCTCGCTGTGCCTCGCCAATCCGTCCCAAAAGCGTAGGTCTGACCTCCAAGGATGCTAGCAAACCGGGTACGAAGTCAACGGAAGGTCTAAAGTCAAACATCGAAATGAATTCTAAACTTTGCCGCTCAACAAACAAAGGACTTAAGGATAATCTTTTTCTACTTAAGGCATCGGCCACCACGTTACCCTTGCCAGGGGTATATGCTATTTCGAAGTCGTAGGACGCTAAGAACTCCATCCACCTTAACATATCTCCCTTCCCTAGAGACCACATGACCTAAATTCCTCACTTCCTTCCTCCAAAAATGGTATCTTGGAGAACTTAGCTTTAAGCTAGTGCACTTGTAGGGTCCCTAAGCTTTCTCTAAGACATAGGGCATGCTCTTCTCTGCTTCTAGAGAAAACCAGGATATTATCCCATGTAAAATCGTCACAACTATCCATCTCTCACGCAGACCATCCTAGTCGAATTCGACATCCCCCAAGTGCAAGCCCCAAAGGCCTAAACCAATATCAGACAAACACCCAAGGGATACCTCCTTCGAATTCAGACGACCTACGCGAGATGATACTAGTAAGATGGTCAATCAATTGAGCACTTGACCGACTCTGGCCGTCCTTGCCAGTCTTGCTCCAAAACTACCGCTGATTACATAATAGGCTTTGCTTAATCTATTAAGCACATATGAAAACTTATTCCGCGCCTATGGGTAAACCCCGCACTTTATCAACGACGTCTCCATACTCACGGACCACACAAACAGGTTCCTAATCATCGTTAGATGCGTCAGAAGATTCTAGGCAGCTAAGCATCACTGAACCCCTAGGGTCACAAGAAATATGAGGGTTTTTCTACAACGAATCAATAGTCTAACTACCCTCCTTTCACAGTCTAGGATGGCACCCCGCTTGGCTAGCCAATCCACCCCTAGAATCAAACTACAGCCCGTGAAACCAAGGACAAAGGCGTTGCATTCAAACTCAACGCCCAAGATAAACACTCTCAAATCCCGACAAATCATAGAAAGATGAGCCGAACCACCATTAGGATTTGAGACTACTAAGGGATCAATAACAATATTAGTATCTAGGTGCAGTGTTTCAACTAATGATGTAGAGATAAACGAATGCGATGCGCCCGAATCGAATAAGGTACGGACAGGATGATCAAACAGAAAAACTAAGCTTTCAACAGAAATGGTTCTACCTCGTTCTTGCAGCGGTGGGACCGCGAGAGCCTGAACTTGTCCCCTTGCCTGCCCTGGTGCCAGAAGAGCCTGCACCTGTCCTCCCGAGGTAGTCCCTGTCCTCTGCCCCTTCTTTGGGCAGTCCTTCACTAGATGTCCTGCTTCACCGCAGTGAAAACAGCCAGTCTTCTTTTTCTTTCGGCAATCCTTGCTGAGATGGCCTGGTGTCCCACAGTTAAAGCATTTCTTCTTCCCCTTAGCATTGTTGCCTTTGCCACCCTTATTTTGATCCCCTTTCTACTCGGGTGCCTTATCAGCTTTAGTGCCTTTCTCCTCGTGCATGAGTGCCATGTCTACTAGCTTCTCAAAGGTAGCCCCCATAGGGATGTGGGTCATAGCCAACCCTTCAATGGTTCATTCAATCCATTAACGAACCTCAGATCCTTCTTCTCCGGCGTGTTTACTAAGTCCAAGCCAAACCTTGCTAACTGATTAAATTTATTGACATATTCTTTCACTGATGAGCTTCCTTGCTTCAATGTCAAGAACCTTTTCATATATAGATTTTCTTCCGCCCTTGAGAGAAACTTCGCCTCGAACCTACGTCTGAAATCCGCCCAAGAGTCAATAGGACGCTCCCCATTAGTGACCTCCCACCAAAACGAGGCCTCTCCCTTCATCAACCAAGCTGCAAAACGAACTCTCCTCCCTTCTTCCACTTCAAAGATTTCTAGCAATTCTTCCACCTCCTTAAGCCAATCTCTAGCTTCCACAAACGTTTCTGACCCTTGAAAAGGTTTTCCACCCATAGCCTTAAATTCTTTACACGTCTTTGCAAAAGTATCTACGCGAGGAGGAGGAACGGGTGCAACTGGTGGTGGAGGAACATTGGCTGGACCTGCAGCGGCCCTAGCCTCCAATAGCCTCCTATACCATTGTAACACCCCATGTATTCTATAACAGTGAAATTCACAAATTAAAGTATAACTAATTTTAAATCAAAGAACTGAGGGAAACGGGATAAGCCATTGCGTTCGTCTCGGAATTCTTCTTGAAATAGAGTCCGAGTTTGTGTAAAACGGACTCCGTATGAAGAAGATATGGCCTCCGGAAGTTTCAGAATTCAGATAAAATTCAAACAGACCAAAACAGCTCAGAAAAACTAATTCAAATTTCAAAATCGGGCCGGAATGGCGAGGGCGGGAAAATTCCCGCCTAAGGCACCCAGGTCGACTTGGCAGTCGACCTGGGGCTAGCCAGGTCGACTGGGCAGTCGACCTGGGTCACCTGTGTCGACTGCCAAGTCGACACGGTGTCGACTGGGGTGTCGACCTGGCCCCTGAGCCAGGTCGAACCCAGCCCACCCTGGCTGGCCTGGTCTGTGTTTGGTCGATTTCCTGAGCCTTGCCTTATCACTAGGGCTAGGTGTCAGCTCCTGGTTGGTCTCTCATTCAAACGAACGGCTGTTATTAAACCAAGCTCCATCGACAGTCTAAATCAACTCACAAACTCTATTAAAAGGACCTAAGACTCACCCTAATTCACACAAACAAAAATGGAGATGAGACGGTCATGCTGCTGAGGAGAGACTAAGAATAGCCGTCAGAAATAGAGAGACAATTAGGAGATAATTTGAAAGCTTAAAGCAACGTCAATCAAATCAAAACAACGCCTACAAAAAAGGATAGCATCTCCAAATTCAGAATTCAGATTCCTGAATTGAAGATTCGTCATACGTTGTAAGTAGAGTGCTATTCCGATGTGAATAATTAATTGCGTTTGATTTGTGTAAAATGCGAAATGGAATTGTGGCGATAAATAATCTATATTTGTATGTTATTTTGATTCTAAACGATTTGGGAATGTTGTGGTATACGATTGGATATTTGCAAGTATGTGATTTACATTGGAAGTTAACAACGAAATGGAATTGTGGCGATAATAATCTATACTTGTATGTTATTTTGATTCTAAACGATTTGGAAATGTTATACGATTGAATATTTACAAGTATGTGATTTATGTTGGAAGTTAACAACCATATGTTGTGGTATTTTATTTGGGATTCATACAAGTATATGATTTATGTTGACAACCATATGTTGTGGAATTTTAATTGGGATTCATGCAAGCATATGATTCACTATTATGCCAATATGATGTACATACTTTTATGATCACTTTTAGTGTGTAATTGGACTCGACTAAGTACTATGATTTATATGAATCTATGTTGAAATTGGCAAATCATACTTTTGTATTAGAAACAAAAGTAAGCATCTTTATGAACATGACTAAACTATGTTTGGTATTATGCCTAGTTGAAAACATGTTTTAGGCCTAAGTTGTTATCAAAACCATATGGTGATATATGTGACACAATTAAGTTAGATTTACATTCCAATTGCAAGTTTACATGAATAGAATGATTCATGCTTAAGTATTGTTTATGCCATGATTATATGAATAGAATGATTCATGTTTAAGTATTGTTTATGCCATGATTATATGAATAGAATGACTCATGTTTAAGTATTGTTTATGCCATGATTATATGCTATTACAATGCAAGTTCACATGTGCCTAATTCATGTTAATTGAGTCGTTATGTTGCAAGTTCATGCGTTCACACTCCCCTTTTTTCATGTTACCTTATAAACACCATGTTATAAGCCTCCCCTTTTCATATGGCTAAGTTGGGTTTAAATGTTAAACCCAACATATCTTATATTGTAGCGAACGTGTAAAACGGGGGTAATGACGTTTGGGTTAAAATATAGAACATATGTGTTGGCATGTTTGACGCATGCCAACAACCTTGAAAAACAATTAAGTGGCATAAATAAATTTTAACCAATAAAGATAAATTTAAATAATGGGCCGCAAATATTTACATATAAAAGGAAAAGAGACAAAATATGTAAATGTAGAAAATACGATGTGTTTAACCCGAGGTTGGATTGAGTTGTGATGTAAACCTGCCCGGAACCGCCCGGCTGTCCAGTAGTCACAACAATACCTATCCATTATGGGTGGTTAAACACGGAGCCCAATAAGGACCCGACGTTAGACTGGGTTGTGGCGTAAGACTGCCCGGACCCAACCGGCAACAGGCAGCCACAACAATACCTGTCTAATGTGATAGGTCGAGGCTTTAATAAGACAATTAAGGCTGAGTCAGGATTGATAGGATTAAGTAAATTATATTAACACTTAATCAAAATGGAACATGCTAAACTAAACAGACTGATTGGGGGTTAGGTTTATTAAACACTTAAACAACTTAGCATGTTGGCTAGAAATAGAAAATCTAGTAGCGGGGGACCCTTTCCAGTAGTAACCCTACAAGGTGTATCAGGATACCCTGAACTAGGCAGGGTGGGGCACGATTACTGGGCTGACTGTAAGAGGTCAAATCGACGGCGGTGGTGCAGCAGTGTAGGTTCTAACGGGGTGCGGGCGTATACACACTCCGTCGCAGAAAAATAAGGCACTGGGCACCAGTAGCATACCTGTGCATTCTAGAATTGTGTCGGGCCGCCACCATGGGACTTGATACACCCTATGGTGGGACCAACATAGGTAACTACAACAACGGGGGCCGTAAGACACATGTAACTATGCGAGTAGGAGCCGATCATCAGAAAATGGATCACTTCACCCTGATTATGGGGTGCCTATTGGGAACTAGTTTATATGGGTACAGAGGTTAATATGGGGTACGATAGTATTCGACCCTAGACAACTTAACTTAGTTTATGGTGCTTTCTCATTTCCAGTTTATGCTTATCATACTCAGTTCTTTATTCATAGACTGAATAGTCCTAGACTTACTCAGGTTTTATGTCTGACTCTACTTTTCTTTCGCCTTCTTTTCTTTCGTTCCCCCCAGGTCCACAGGGAGGGAATACCGCAGCTTGACCAGTTTTCACATCCAGCTTGAAGAGAAAGAATGTTTTGCTTGGATCTTTTCCGTTTTGGACAACAATTAGGGGACTTTTGCAGTTTATTTATGTTTTCTTTATGCTTCTTTAAATAATGTAATCAAGACAGTTATGAAGGTGTTATGTTTTTGGAAGGATTGTAAGACAATTATGGCATGGTTTGTGTAACACGTATTTTAATGAAATAAAAGTTGTTGTTGTTTTCCGCTGTTCAAAAATATGTGTTCTTATATCTGTCTTGTATATCTGTGACTTATACTTATAAACCTCCACCAAAATTAGGGCTTTCCCTTTGAGAGTGACCCTAACGGAGGTGGGGTGTTTCACTTGGTATCAGAGCCAGGTTTACCAGATAAGATAAAAAGTTTTGAAAATTTATTTTCAAAAAGGAAATTTAAAGAAGCATTTTTAAAAGATAAAATATTATTTTATTTTAAAAAGGCAAAGTCCCCCAAAAGCCATAGGTATTATCTCTTGTCCTTCGTTTTGAATCTATCCTTTTTGTTTCAGCATGTCCGAAGAACTTAACTTGCCAGAGGGTGTACCAATACCTGGTTGGTTTAGACGGTTCTTAGAAGCAAGGGCCACTCAGCCAGGTCCTACCGTTCCTCCTCCCCCAGCTGTAGGAAATCATCCAGCTGCAGCAGCACCTCTTCCTCCACCTCCTCCGCGGGGAAACACTTTTGCAAAGATATGTAAAGATTTTAAAGCTAGAAAGGACTTTCATGGAACTGAGTCCTTCGTGGCAGCTAGAAATTGGCTAAAGGAAACCGAGGACTTATTCGTCATTTTTGAGGTAGAAGATAGGCAGAAGGTACAACTGGCAGTGTGGCTACTAAAAGGTGAGGCTTCCTACTGGTGGGAAGTCACTAATGCAGAAAGACCAGTGGAAACATGGGAGGACTTTAGGGCAAGGTTTGTGGCTAAATTTCTCTCAGACGCTGAAAGGAGTTTGCAGTTGGAAAAATTCTTATTTCTTAAGCAAGGGAATAAGACAGTTAAAGAGTATGTTAATCAGTTCGATGAGCTGGCTAGGTTCGGACTGGACCTAGTCAACACCCCGCACAAGAAGGCTCTCCGTTTTGTCAAAGGGTTGAATGAGCCATTACACAGTTTGGCCATGACCCATATACCCATGGGAGCTACGTATGAAAGGTTGGTACAGATGGCATTGCTGAACGAAGAGGATAAGGGCAAGAAGGAGACAAAGGCAGAAAGCTCTCAAGGGAAGAAAGAGGGTTTACAGCCTAAGAAGACGGACTTTAAGAAGGGTGGGAAAGACAACAAAGAGAAGAGGAAGTGTAATTTCTGTGGCAAAGTGGGGCACTTAGTGAAAGATTGCCGGAAAAAGAAGGCCAAGATGAATGGTAGGTGCTTTTCTTGCGGTGAGACAGGCCACATGGCTAAGGACTGCCCAAAGAAACGAGGACAGGGGAAGAGGGCCGGATCCACCTCGGGGGCGCAGGTTCATGTGCCAGAGGCGCCACCTCTACAACAGCGAGGTATAAATACTTCTGCAGAGAGTGTAGTTTATCTTTATGATCACCCAGTTCGCACTTTATTTGATTCTGGCGCATCACACTCCTTTATCTCGTCTGCTTTAGTAGGATCTCTGCACCTAAAAACTAGTATGGTAGAGGACCCCTTAATTGTTTCAAACCCAATTGGGGGCCCAGCTCATTTGTATATGATCTGTGTGGGATTGAAAATTTCTATTCTAAACGTAGAATTTAAATGTAGTGCCTTTGTTTTGGGCTTTTCGGGATATGGTTTGATTTTGGGCATGGATTGGCTATCCAGTAATGGGGCCATCCTTGATTGTGAGAAAAGGGTTGTTAGGCTCCTGACCCAGCTCGGTAACACTTTGGAAATTACTTGTAATCCCTCGTATGCGGTTATGCTTAGTTATCTTGAATCGCTAGATTCCTCTGTCGACAATTTGCAATCGGTTAGAGTGGTCCGGGAATATCCGGATGTCTTCGAAGAGGTGAAGGGCTTGCCTCAAAAGCGGGAGATAGACTTCCGCATATATCTTGTAGATAATGCAAAGCCCGTTGCGTTGCCCGTTAGACACATGGCTCCATGGGAAAGGAAAGAGCTCAGTAAACAGATTAAAGAGCTTCTAGAGAAGGGGTTCATTAGAAGAAGCATTTCAGAATGGGGCGCTCCAGTGGTGTTCGCTACAAAGGCGGATGGTTCACTCCGTCTATGTGTTGACTATAGGGAGCTCAACAAGCTAACGAAAAAGAATAGGCACCCTCTCCCTAGAATTGACGATCTGTTTGATCATCTTGTAGGAGCGTCTGTTTTCTCACAACTCGATTTAGCGACCGGTTTTCACCAGCTAAGAGTGGCTGAAGATAGCATCGATAAAACGACATTCAGAACCCCAGATGGCTTCTTTGAATGGCTTGTCATGCCTTTCGGCTTGACAAATGCACCTGCTTACTTCGTGGACCTAATGAGTAGGGTGTTCAGAGATTTCCTCAATAAGTTCGTAGTGGTCTTCGTAGACGATATCCTTATCTTCTCAAAGAGTGAAGAAGAACATGCTCAGCACCTAAGGGCAATCATGGAAACTCTGCGAGTCCATCAGCTAAAAGCCAAATTCTCCAAATGCCACTTTTGGAGAGAAGAAGTGAGGTTCCTTGGGAACATAGTATCCAAAGAAGGGTTGGCTGTGGACCCAGCTAAGGTAGTAGCGGTGCAGGATTGGAAGACACCAAAGAACGCAACAGAGGTCCGAAGCTTTGTCGGGCTAGCAGGCTTCTATCGAAAATTCATCAGAGACTTTGCAAAGATATCAGATCCGCTCACAAAGTTGACCAAGAAGAATCTAGTGTTCAATTGGGACTTGGATTGCGAGTTTGCTTTCCAACGACTGGAAAGGGCTCTTACAACAGCCCCAGTTTTAACGTTGCCAAATGGAAGCAAGATGTTCACAGTTTATACAGATGCATGTGGGACAGGGCTAGGCGCTGTCTTAATGCAAGAAGGATGGGCAGTAGCTTATGGCGGGAGGCAGTTGAAAGTGCATGAAAAGAACTACCCGACCCACGATCTTGAGTTAGCCGCCATCGTCTTTGCACTCAAGTCTTGGCGACACTATCTTCTAGGTGAGAAGTTCGAACTTTACACTGACCATAAATCGTTGAAATACCTTTTCTCACAGAAGGACCTTAACTTGAGGCAACAAAGGTGGATGGAGTTTCTTGCCTCGTATGATTTCGAGATCTCCTATACTCCGGGCAAAGGCAACGTAGTGGCAGACGCGTTGAGCCGAAAGAAACTGACCCTAAGCCCGCTGTTTGTTGGAAGACAAAATTTAGAGTTTATAGCCAGCTTTGACTTTAGGCCTTCCTCCGATTTTGTACCGGGCTTGCTAGCATCTCTCGAAGTACGCCCGACTTTAGTGGACTCAATAGGGACATCACAACGCAAAGACCCTCAGCTTATGGAGACGATTGATAGGCTAATTAGGGCTGAGACTTCAAGTCACCTCAACAGATACTGCATCGACGATAAGGGTTGGCTAAGGCGAGACGGAAGACTATGCGTCCCATAAATAAGGGATTTAGTAAAGAATGTTCTCAAGGAAGCACATCACTCCAATATGACGATACATCCGGGCGGAGATAAAATGTACAAGGACATAAAGAGAACTTTCTTTTGGAACGGCATGAAGAAGGACGTGGCAGATTTCGTTTCTAAGTGTATGGTGTGTCAACAGGTTAAGGCGGAACAGAAAAAGCCTGGCGGTCTGCTCCATCCTCTAGAGGTCCCGCAGTGGAAGTGGGATAGCATCTCAATGGACTTCATTGATGGGCTGCCTAGGTCTAGGAGAGGCAACACTAGCATTTGGGTAATAGTGGATAGGCTTACTAAAAGCGCCCACTTTTTACCTGTCAAAAGTAAAAGAACTGCCTCATCCCTAGCATCTCTTTACCTCAAGGAAATCGTTCGACTCCATGGAATACATCCAGCATTGTTAGTGACCGAGACCCTATCTTCACAAGTGAGTTTTGGCGGAGTCTGCAAGAAGCGGTAGGCACACAGTTATGCTTGAGCACAGCCTATCATCCCCAAACCGACGGCCAAACAGAAAGAGTGAATAGAGTTTTGGAGGACCTTTTAAGACTGTGCGTCCTTGACTTCGGAGGGACATGGGAAGACCATCTTCCTTTGGTGGAATTTTCCTACAACAACAACTATCAAGCAACCATCGGGATGGCGCCCTTCGAAGCTTTATATGGGAGACCGTGCCGATCGCCCGCTTGTTGGTGGGAGTCTACTGATAAGCTCATACTTGGACCAGATATGATCCGAGAGACTTCAGAGAAAGTAGACTTAATACGAAGAAGGATGAAGACGGCCCAAGACAGACAAAAGTCCTACGCCGACAAGAGAAGGACCGACCTTGAATTTGAGGTTGGGGACAGAGTTTTTCTTAAGGTATCTCCGCTAAGGAACGTTGTTCGTTTTGGAACCACAGGAAAGCTAGCACTAAGGTTCGTAGGGCCATTCCCTATCATCGAGAAAATTGGGAAAATGGCCTATAGATTAGAGCTACCCGAAAAATTGGCCAGAGTTCACAACGTCTTTCACGTTTCACATCTCCGAAAATGTCTACATGAGTCTGTTGAAGTAGTAGAGCCAAATATCCTAGAAGAAGCTGAAGTGGAACGCAAAGCAACCGTAAGGAAAGTTCCAACCCGCATATTAGGAACGGAAGTGAAGAAGCTACGCAACCGCGAAGTCAAGCTCGTCAAAGTTCAGTGGAGCGACGCCGAAGAAGATGCAACTTGGGAAACTGAAGCTAGAATACGCGCAGCCTACCCTTTTCTTTTCGAGGGTACATCTTTGATCTTTCCTTTTTCCTTAAGTTGCGCTTTTATCTATCTTTTTAGGTATATCTCCTCGACCTTATCTTTTAGGAAGAAACCCTTTGGATGAAAACATGTGATTGAAGCATGTTATGGATGATGGTTGCAAGTGGTTGCAAGTGATTGCTAGTGGTTGCTCGTGGTTGCATATACACACACAATCTAGGTTTTAGATCGGCTCAGTCACTTCATATTGCATATGCATAAATGTATTTATATTCGTATATGGTTGAAATTTAATGTGTTGTCATAAGGATGTTGCATTTGTATGAATGATTGTGCACTCATGTAGAATCAAGAATAGGAGAATTTGCATACATAATGGATTCATGGCACTTACATAATTCACATTAAGGAGGTCAACTGAATCAGTAGACCGCCTGATTTTGCATTAGATAAGTACATGTACACACACACTTCGCATATGATCATGAAGCATTAGAAGTCTTTTAAGGACAATGGATGCTCGTGTTTGATGTATGAGTAGATGGATGTTTGGATGATAGGATGTACATTCTTCCTGAACTTGAAGATTTCGGGGATGAAATCCTTTTAAGTGGGGGAGAATGTAACACCCCGTGTATTCTATAACAGTGAAATTCAAAAATTAAAGTATAACTAATTTTAAATCAAAGAATTGAGGGAAACGGGATACGCCATTGCGTTCGTCTCGGAATTCTGCTTGAAATAGAGTCCGAGTTTGCGTAAAACGGACTCCGTATGAAGAAGATATGGCCTCTGGAAGTTTCAGAATTCAGATAAAATTCAAACAGACCAAAACAGCTCAGAAAAACTAATTCAAATTTCAAAATCGGGCTGGAATGGCCAGGGCGGGAAAATTCCCGCCCAAGGTACCCAGGTCGACATGGCAGTCGACCTGGGGCTAGCCAGGTCGACCGGGCAGTCGACCTGGGTCACCCGTGTCGACTGCCAAGTCGACACGGTGTCGACTGGGATGTCGACCTGGCCCCCGAGCCAGGTCGAACCCAGCCCACCCTGGCTGGCCTGGTCTGTGTTTGGTCGATTTTCTGAGCCTTGCCTTGTCACTAGGGCTAGGTGTCAGCTCCTGGTTGGTCTCTCATTCAAACGAACGGCTGTTATTAAACCAAGCTCCATCGACGGTCTAAATCAACTCACAAACTCTATAAAAAGGACCTAAGACTCACCCTAATTCACACAAACAAAAATGGAGATGAGACCGTCATGCTGCTGAGGAGAGACTAAGAATAGCCATCAGAAATAGAGAGACAATTAGGAGATAATTTAAAATCTTAAAGCAACGTCAATCAAATCAAAACAACGCCTACAACAAAGGATAGCATCTCCGAATTCAGAAATCAGATTCCTGAATTGAAGATTCGTCATACGTTGTAAGTAGAGTGCTATTCCGATGTGAATAATTAATTGCGTTTGATTTGTGTAAAATGCGAAATGGAATTGTGGCGATAAATAATCTATATTTGTATGTTATTTTGATTCTAAATGATTTGGGAATGTTGTGGTATACGATTGGATATTTGCAAGTATGTGATTTACATTGGAAGTTAACAACGAAATGGAATTGTGGCGATAATAATCTATACTTGTATGTTATTTTGATTCTAAACGATTTGGAAATGTTATACGATTGAATATTTGCAAGTATGTGATTTATGTTGGAAGTTAACAACCATATGTTATGGTATTTTATTTGGGATTCATACAAGTATATGATTTATGTTGACAACCATATATTGTGGAATTTTAGTTGGGATTCATGCAAGCATGTGATTCACTATTATGCCAATATGATGTACATACTTTTATGATCACTTTTAGTGTGTAATTGGACTCGACTAAGTACTATGATTTATATGAATCTATGTTGAAATTGGCAAATCATACTTTTGTATTAGAAACAAAAGTATGCATCTTTATGAACATGACTAAACTATGTTTGGTATTATGCCTAGTTGAAAACATGTTTTAGGCCTAAGTTGTTATCAAAACCATATGGTGATATATGTGACACAATTAAGTTAGATTTACATTCCAATTGCAAGTTTACATGAATAGAATGATTCATGCTTAAGTATTGTTTATGCCATGATTATATGAATAGAATGATTCATGTTTAAGTATTGTTTATGCCATGATTATATGAATAGAATGACTCATGTTTAAGTATTGTTTATGCCATGATTATATGCTATTACAATGCAAGTTCACATGTGCCTAATTCATGTTAATTGAATTGTTATGTTGCAAGTTCATGCGTTCACACTCCCCTTTTTTCATGTTACCTTATAAACACCATGTTATAAGCCTCCCCTTATCATATGGCTAAGTTGGGTTTAAATGTTAAACCCAACATATCTTATATTGTAGCGAACGTGTAAAACGGGGGTAATGACGTTTGGGTTAAAATATAGAACATGTGTGTTGGCATGTTTGGCGCATGCCAACAACCTTGAAAAACAATTAAGTGGCATAAATAAATTTTAACCAATAAAGATAAATTTGAATAATGGGCCGCAAATATTTACATATAAAAGGAAAAGAGACAAAATATGTAAATGTAGAAAATACGATGTGTTTAACTCGAGGTTGGATTGAATTTTGATGTAAACCTGCCTTGAACCGCCCGGCTGTCCAGTAGTCACAACAATACATATCCAATGTGGGTGGTTAAACATGGAGCCCAATAAGGACCCGAGGTTAGACTGAGTTGTGGCGTAAGACTGCCCGGACCCAACCGGCAACAGTCAGGCACAACAATACCTGTCTAATGTGAGAGGTCGAGGCTTTAATAAGACAATTAAGGCTGAGTCAGGATTGATAGAATTAAGTAAATTATATTAATACTTAATCAAAATGGAACATGCTAAACTAAACAGACTGATTGGGGGTTAGGTTTATTAAACACTTAATCAACTTAGCATGTTGGCTAGAAATAGAAAACCTAGTAGCGGGGGACCCTTTTCAGCAGTAACCCTACAAGGTGTATCAGGATACCCTGAACTAGGCAGGGTGGGGCACAATTACTGGGCTGACTGTAAGAGGTCAAATCGACGGCGGTGGTGCAGCAGTGTAGGTTCTAATGGGGTGCGGGCGTGCACACACTCTGGCGTAGAAAAATAAGGCACTGGGCACCAGTAGCATACCTGTGCATTCTAGAATTGTGTCGGGCCGCCACCATGGGACTTGATACACCCCATGGTGGGACCAGCATAGGTAACTACAACAACGGGGGCCGTAAGACACATTTAACTATGCGAGTAGGAGCCGATCATCAGAAAATGGATCACTTCACCCTGATTATGGGGTGCCTATTGGGAACTAGTTTATATGGGTACAGAGGTTAATATGGGGTACGATAGTATTCGACCCTAGACAACTTAACTTAGTTTATGGTACTTTCTCATTTCCAGTTTATGCTTATCATACTCAGTTTTTTATTCATAGACTGAATAGTCCTAGACTTACTCAGGCTTTATGTCTGACTCTACTTTTCTTTTGCCTTCTTTTCTTTCGTTTCCCCCCAGGTCCACAGGGAGGGAATACCGCAGCTTGACCAGTTTTCACATCCAGCTTGAAGAGAAAGAATGTAGTGCTTGGATCTTTTCCGTTTTGGACTATGGCTTTGGACAACATTTAGGGGACTTTTGCAGTTTATTTATGTTTTCTTTATGCTTCTTTAAATAATGTAATCAAGACAGTTATGAAGGTGTTATGTTTTTGGAAGGATTGTAAGACAATTATGGCATGGTTTGTGTAACACGTATTTTAATGAAATAAAAGTTGTTGTTGTTTTCCGCTGTTCAAAAATATGTGTTCTTATATTTGTCTTGTATATCTGTGTCTTATACTTATAAACCTCCACCAAAATTAGGGCATTCCCTTTGAGAGTGACCCTAACGGAGGTGGGGTGTTTCAACCATCCTTATCGTTACACCATCGGGTAGATTAAGATCTTCAGCCATGCTGAAACGAAAAAGGAAAGATTCAAAATGGAGGATTCGAAAGATAAAGATATGTGGCTATTGGGGATTATGTTTTTCTTAAAAACTTTTCTCTTTAAATTTCTCGTTAAAACATGTTTTTGAAAACACTTCTTCCAAAAATAACTATTTTTCTAAAGTAATTTTATCTGTTCTGGTAACCTTAAGCTTTGATACCACGTGTAACACCCCACATCCATTAATGTCACTCACAAAGGGAATGCATGAACTTCCATGGAGGTTATAAGTGAATATAGAACAGAAAAATTACAACAAGACAGATAATAAATAGTACTTGGAAATCTAAAACTTCATTTTATTGCAGCGGAAATTAAACATGTTTGTTTCATCATAAAACCAAGTACAATATCCATCTTCATAAAACAAAATACATAATCCCATTACATAAATAGCCATTAAAAAGATAACAAGCTGGACTTCACTTCAACGGTCCAAGCTTTCCAAGAGAGATGAAGCAATCCAATCAAACTCCACTAGATCTAGGCACAACCTGAGGACCTGGAGGGGGAAAAAGGATAGAAATAGAGGGGGTCAGACATAAAGTCTGGCGAGTATGATAATTCTAACAAGACTATTATCAAAATAACTAGACTAAGGCATAAGCTGGAAGACAAGTAAATGTCTATGAACTCCTAGGAAGATAAAGATAGCGTTTAAGATAACGTTAAAGATAACGGTAAAGGCACACCTAATTACTAACGAATGATTACTACACTGCACCGCACATTACTACACTGCACCACACCAGTCACCCTATTGTTTGATCCCACTTGCTTCACACAGAAACTTTATAAATAGCCTTACGTACCCCTAGCTGACTACATAGGTGCCATCTGCCCCTATCTCCACTAGGTGTACCCCACTACGCACTTTCGATCGGCTCCCTACTCGTAGATACCCGTGCTGGCCCCACAGTGGGGTGTATCACTCCCGTAAAGTGGCAACCCGATACAACTTGAGAATGCACGGCTTATACCTACACGATGCAACAACGTCTTACCTACCAGCCTGGGTCCACACACGCATACAAAACCCGTTGGACTTACGTTGCCACCGCTCCCCGTTTTGGCCTCTTACAGTCAAACCCAGCATGCGTGTCCCGTCCTCGACTTGGGTCGAGCCCACAAAGATACGTTTGGGATACTGGTCGAAATGGGCCCCCACAAGCTACCCACCTAAGCTTGTCACTAGTATATCCCACTTAACCCTCTTAGTCATGTTCATTTACATGTGTGTTTGGTTAAGTCTTACTAATCGTATTTCACATGCCACTAAGGGCACCCCCTAGATTCCTCATGCCACCCAAGGCACCTACTTAACCCCCATGTCCCACCTTACATGTTTATCTGGTTAAGTATTTCTTAATTCATTCAGGCCATAACCTCATAAAGACCTCTCACATTAGACTGGCATTTATGGCAGCTGGATTTGCCGGGCGGGTCCGGGCAATCTTACACCATAAAAGAGCCTAACCTCGTGTCTTTACAACCTTTACGCTTTAGTTTAGGCCTAGGACCTCTCACATTGGGCTGACATTTGTAACCACTGGATTTGTCGGGCGGGTCCGGGCAGGTTTACGTCACAAACGAGTCCAACCTCGTGTCCTAAGCATTGATTAACACTTAAAATCTTTTACCCCAGTTTTAATAATTCCCTATTCAAATTATTAATTAAGTCAACTTTTAATGATGTCCATAATTGACTCAATTATGGCCATCCACTTATGGCATGCAAAATCATATCAATTACACCCCAACTTTTTAATATTAAATCCTTAATATTACCCCTACCCCACGTTTATACGTTCGCTTATTCAACGCATAATATAGGCTAGACTTGAATAGTCTAACGCATAGCACAAAGATAAATTATCACAACATATAGACAATTAAAATAAATCTAATCATAATAGGGGTGAAACTTGCATAAACTACACATGTTAAGGATCAAAATGTGTCAACTTGTTAAATGTCACAATTCACATGATATGATCATAGCCCAAATCTATACATAAACTTGCATATGGGGTTTTTAGGCAACATAATGATGGTGTGAACTAGCATAGGATATCACATATGTCATAGCATAATTCTAGATGTCATAATAGATGTCTTGGCATATGTTCATAACTTTTCTAATCAATCTAACTTGCATATGTGACTTGTCATATAGATCAACATAACCCAAACATGATGATTTAATTAATATGAACTAACTAGCATAGATGGTAACATCATGGCCTTTTTAACATGTATGATTCATCACAACTTAGAATAGAAACTTTCAACATACATAACATCATCATAGCATGATTTACAACATATAAGATATCATCATCACATAACATTGGATTTACAATATACATGATAGCAAAAGGGGTTTACAACAACATATATGATAATTCACATCATCTACTCATAATCCATTCATAACTCAACCTAATTAAAATGATAATAATCTTGTTAAGATCATCATACTCACAATTATAGAAGAAAGAGAGTCGAATTAGCGCTCTTTTGATGAAGAATCGCTGTTAGGGTTGGGAGAATTAGAATTGAATTTGCTTTTCTTCTTTCTTAGTTGGCGGCGGCTCCGTTGATTTCCATGGCAATGGTATGACGGTAACTATTCTATTTTGATTAGGTTTAGAGTTAACATTAGGATGTATTTATAGGTGTAGGAAGTTATTTAGGACCATTAGATTAACCATGAACCATGAGAACCAATCAAATGCAAAATCCGCATTTGAGCGAATCGGCCCACGGGTTGACAACCAAACACCCTGGATTAACCCCTAGTCGACCCAGCGAGGCTCGGGTCGACCTCAAAAATGGGCCGGTTCGGTTATTCCCCCTCCCAATTCGCTGTTTTGAACTTTTTCGCATATTTATTTATTTAATTTTTAATTTATATATATATATATCAATATATATATATTTCTCTGTGCAACCCATTTCACTTAATTCTTTTCTAAAAATTAAGTATACTTTAATTTGTGAATTAAAATGTTATAAAATTACGGGGTGTTACATTATTACTTTATATCAATCAATAATCAGCCAACCAAGCAATAAAACAAAATTTTGAACTAATAAAAACAGTTCAAATAATTAACTGAGTGAGTTAAACTCGCCTTGATTTTCCTTGATGAATATTTGTATATTTCCAAATTGTCGTGTCTACGAATCGACTTGAATCGTCTTGAATTAAGTATCCACCTACGAATATTTATTTATCAATTTAAATTAACTTATCAAAAAAATAATTTAATTACCCTATGTATTTAAAGAAAAATATACCTTATTGCTAATCCAACTACTCGACTAATCCAAACACATCCTCGGACAGCTCCAAGAATGCGAACAGCCCATGTACACTTCACTCAATCATTTCTGGTATTTTAATTGAAAAACTCACTGTCATCCTCCATCTCCTTCTATTACCTACCTTACTGACAAAACTGCTTCACTTCTAAATCTACTCAGTTCGTCACACTGCACCCACTACCAAGCATCTTCTCCAAAATCACAATCCCAATATCCAACATCTCACTGGTGAACACTACATTTATTTATAGCCTTCATCTCCACCATTTTGCATCCCAGTATCCACATATTCGCACCATACAGGTAACTTAGACATCGCACCCCTACATTCAACTGTCAAACACCAATTTCCCATTTTGTATATCCATTAATGCAACACTTCAGTCAACCCCATAACAAGCATTGGCCTTCCCCCCAAAACTGCAACATAACTCCCAAAATCTCCACTGTTCATCACCAGAAAACTGAAACCAATCCTTGCGTTCAACATAAATGAATTAAACTCCCAGTCTTCTCAGAAGAACAAAGATTGAACTTACCTTTTCCTCCACTGTCGAACTCCAGATTCACTTTAGAAAACCGAGCATCATCCCAGATCAGCTTCAGTACCATGTCGGCCTCCAGAACTCGCACCTCCAGTTCATCACACCACCAATTTTGAATTCTACTTCATCCACTGTCACCTTCAAACAAGGACCAAATTCCAGTTCGCCCCCATTTCTTCAATCGCGAGGGGCTCCTTTCGGTTTCGAGCTTCTGAGGACTCAAAATAGTTGTTCGCAGGAGACTGAGCTTTAGGAAATCCTCGGTTTTCAATTTGTGATGCTTGATTTTTTTTAATTCTTAGGAGTGGATTACAGAAGAAAAAAGGAATGAGGAATTGGATTGAATTGTTTTGAGAATGGGATGAAGTCTCCTGCTAATTTATAGAAGCGATAGGAAGGACGATAAGCATGAAGTCTTTCGGTAGTGTTATAGGTAGATTAGGAATCAGTGTACCATTTCTGAAAGCTTGGGGGCGAAGGAATAAATTCGTACAGAAAATGAAAAGAAAAGACGAAGGTAGATGATCAGAATAGCCTGCGTTTGGAAATGTAGGTCACCCCCTATATTTTATTTTTATTTTTATTATTTAACACAGTGTACCTTAAATTAAAATATCCTATGTTATCGAACCCTTATTTGAATGCAACAAATGGCATTTCTAAGGTTATACTGTTCTTATGAACACAATGAAACAGTTTCCATGATCTAGTTCGACCATATACTAACGAAATTAAATTGATAATTTAACATTAATTTGATTTAATATAAACTGACTAAAAATAAACAAATAAATTATTATTATTATTATCTAAATGTACACAAACTGAATTATATAATTTCTAGAATACACTAATTCGAAATTTTAAACTCGATATTTTATTTTCACCTTAAAACAATATTCTATTTATTTAAAATCAATTTATTATATTAAATAATCATTATTGTTTACGAAGGATTTCGCAACGACTATTTGAAATTTTGATTTGGCTGTAATTCTCTATATAAAATACAAAATTATTATTTTTCTCTTTTATTACAAAATTATAGTTCAATAGATTCAAATATTTCTTGTTTCAGCGAATTCCGATTTATAACGAATCTACACTCAACTGAAGTTCAAAATCGTAAATTACGAACTACCGCGCCATTTACGAGCTCATTTTAATGAATTTATAAATATTTATACGTTCAAATTCGTTTAATTAATATAAAATTCCATTTATATTATGAATTCAATATATAGACTAAATTAAATATTCAAATCTTCAGTGGTCAAAGTACGGGACATTACATTCCTTCCCCCTTAAAAGAATTTCGTCCCCGAAATTACTAAGTAGGAAATGTAGCTATACCTTATTCACTTCTCCCAATCCATTCATGCAAATAGATAATTATCTCAATACCCCTCCAACTCAACCAACTTACTAGTTTGCTATTCCACTCAAAAATTTTGATAAACTTTTTGTTAACAAAAATTTTCAAAACTGTTGAAAAAATAATTAACTCCCTAAATTTTCGAATTTTTTGCCAGCACCTCCCTTGTACGGGTCAATAGTTCAAACCTCAACTCGCCTCTCTAGGCTCTTTCCATTTAAAAAGAAAATCAAAAAGCCAAGTGGCTTGCCAATTTGGCACATAAAAGCTCATATTGAATTAAACGTGTACCTTTTTGTTGGGCATCACATATTTATCCTTCACACTTGTTTCAATCTCATAACCTGTATAATCATATACACCTCCATTCCTATTCGATCAAAATCAATTTAACTTCTTACTTCAAATTCGCCAATCTACCCATTAATTGGTTTTCTTGTTTCACTTGTGACCATCTAACCAACCATGTTTGCATATATACTTTTGCTTACCACCAAATCGAGTTTTATTTATAACTCAAGTTCTAGATTAATTTCCAATTCACAAGTTCATTAAATTTTCACTTGAGTTCCAAGTTTAATTTACGAGTCCATATAAATATTGAGTTCATATTTCAATCTCAATCAAACTTAATTCGATTTATTCTTCATTCAATTTCATTTCAACTCAAATTTATACAATCCAAGTTTATATTCATTATTCAATATACACCTTCACTACTATTTCACATTCAATTCCATAGCCCAAACCCAATTGAATAATATTTTTAAGTTATATTCAATTATTACTACCCAAATTAGATTTATTTTAATTCACTTCTTATTTTGATCGACACATTCAGACTATATGCATCGAGCTTTATTTAGATTATCCATATTCAATTTGTTTGTATTTCAACTTGTATTCAAGAATTCTCATTCCATATTGATTCAGTAATTCATTTAAATTAGTTTCAATTTCAATCCAAATTTGTTTAACTTATCTTTCAGTCAAGTTTTAATCCATACAATTCATTATACTAAAATTTCCTTAACTTCCCATTCTGATTTTTATTTCAAAATCATTTACTTCATCTTTTGGTTATGCTTAACCATAATAATTCCATTTGAATTAATCAAGCAACCAAACACCAACAGAATTTAAGAAAAATATTTCTTTTATATACAAAAGTAAATTTGGGGTAAATTTATTTCATTTACCCCTTTTCAAAATATTATTGCATCAATTTTCAGTTCAATGCTTTTCAATAGTTGAACCGATCAAATGACACAATACAAAACATTTGTATATGAAATCTACAAATAGGCTCTCATATATATACACCCAACTCAATCTAGGATATTACTAATCTCATCTCTATCGAGTTATGCCACAGAGCCAAGGTTATTGCTAAACCATCATTCTGATACCACTGTAACGAACCGAAGAATTCGACGCTCGAATTTACGACACAAATACCTCCCGTGTCCAAAACTCCAGTACCAAAAATCCAGAACGTTAAGGTAAGAAGTTAGAGGGTGAGAAAAAGATAAGATAGAAAGATTAGAATAGAAGAAAAAGAAGAACAACAGCTAATCACAATATCAGAGTCTCACATCGCAGTGGAATAAAATATAATATAAAAATAAACCTTTATTGAAAAGTTTAAAAAACAATACTTACAATTTATCAGAGTACAGCGGACATTCAATTCATCTGGACAGTTATAACAGTCTGTCCTCATTTAAAAGACACAGCGGAATACTATATATATTATACGTCTGATTTCCTCGAGCTCGTCTCCTAGAATCTGTATCATCTTATCCTGAGCCTGTAAATTCGGTCAGACCCAAGTTGGCCTGACCCGAGCATTACAAACGCCACAGGTCAGTCTGGTGAACCAGAGTGAGAAAAACCCACTAAATTATTGGTATCATCCATCTTGATTTTAAAGTTAAAAATCATTTTCAAAAGAAAAGGATAATCGTAAGACCAATCCACACATAATAACGGACGGTTTTTACCTTACGATAACCCAAACCGGTTTTGAAATCAATATCTTTTCTGATATTATAATAGTGTCTAAATACAAATAAATAGAATCTAGCAGAACGCTTGCATATCATGCTCTACATATACAGTATACAATTAAAACCGCAGACGCTTATTGGAGATTGGATTTCCAACTATGACAAGGTATGGGACCACCTTCCGATAGTGTATCTCTAGAGACGAATACACTGGGTTCAACAAGAACATCTTGCAGCCCGGCCCATACATGACCGACCACTCATTTCTCTTGTGTGTATCGAATATATTGTCACCTATGGTTGCTAGCAACATAACCATTCCTGGGAGATACAGAAGCGAAAGAAGTAACAAATACGAATATTCTCTAGATGATGACAGTACACCCTAATGGGCGCGACCCACTTAGCCATGCTGCCTGCCTGATTTTTGTCATTTCCCGGTTATGAGACTTTAGGTTATAATCGTATTTCTAGATCATCTGGCCACCATTCACTTTGAATGCCACATTGTCAAATCCGTCAGATATCACTAATTGACGTCCACAAAAATACTCTAGTTATCAGGCTAAAGAAAACCTTTTCTCCGCCATCAACTATGGTACGTTTGAAGAAATCAATGTACGTGATCCTATGGAAATACTTTGTCAGACATTCGTCCATACAAGTTGTCCTGGGATTGGACAAACCGAAGGCCCTCTCCTACCGCATCCTAGGAATCACCCTATCGATCAGTAGTGAGTAGTCCTTGCCATCCGTCGATTTCGACCACGACAGGATCACCATCAAAATATCTCCGGGTGCGACTCCAGAGAATTCGACCAGTAGTCCTTTCGCTTATGAAGATTTACGGTTCTCGCTGCTCCATCTCCAATTCGTATATTCTACGTTTACGTATTAGTTAGTTCGGAATAGTTTTCGAATAAATTCGATCCCGATCTTTCCGTACTAACCATCATATGGGCCAGATTTGATAGTCGGTTATTTAACTATCAAATAAAACATCCATTTATCCATAAAAGAAAATGAAATTCACTGTTTTGATATTCTCAATCACATTATCCTCTTTTCGATTAACTATTCGTTAACTTAAAACTCTTCTTCCTTTCCAAAATTTGGACTTTTAATTTCTTTACTTATATTCTAACGAATAAAAGTTCCAATTATTTATTACCACTTTAAATGATATATTTATCTCAACTTATTACCATTTTAATCATACTTACAAATATGATTTTAAAACCGTTCACTACTGCCAGTATCCGATATTCCATTTAAAGGTATGATTTGCAAAAAGTTTTTCTAAATATTTATTTGTTTCTAAACTAGAACAACATTTTCTTATGATGATATCACTTCATTAATCAATTCACATTTTGGTTGACTTTTGTAAAACAAAGTTTTATACAAATAATCTTCATAACATCTCTATAGGTTTTTTACAACTCGTCTCAGCTTACCAGTATTTCAAATATTTTGCTTACAAATATAATTTACAAATGTTTGCTAACATTTTTCATTTATTAAAACTGGAAACAAGATTTTCCTTATAACGATCCATTTATCAACTAAATTTCATTTTTACCTTTGTAAAATCTGGTTCTGTATAAAGCCTTGATTCCACAAAAATCTTTATAAATATATGTATATAAAAACTCCATTCCATTAAAATATTAGTATAAAAATATCATTTTGTAATTCATATTATTAAAATTCATGTATAAAACTATATTATACTATTCAAATTAGTTCTACTTATATTCAATTATAATTTATAATTTCGAACCTTTTCTAACTTACTTTTAAAATTCCCATTTTGCAAACTATTTGCTTCCACCCCTATTCACCAAGCTCGTGAATAATATTCTTTAATTCATACTTGACTCATTTAGTCAATCTGAATTCATACTTGAAATTTCAGGTTTTAAATCCTATTTATAATTCCAAATTATAAATTTAGTTCATATAATCTCTTTTATAATTTTCCTTGAAATTGGAAAATTTCAGATCTATTTAAAATACCGGCTTATTATTCAATTCCCGTTTCCTTACCGAATTCACACATACTTTACATTTTCTCAAATTCCACCAATAATAATTTCACTTATAAAATTGCCTTTTCATCTCCTTTGTTTTAAACAAGTATTTTATTTTTGAATTCTATTTAATTTGGTTCCCAAATAAACATTTCTGTAATTATTTTCTTTTCGACTTTCATTATATTTTTAATTACTACTTTGAAATCCATATTTTTCCAAATTCTTAAATGGTAATCGTTTCATTTCTTTATAAACATTGTTTATAAAATCGCCTCATTAACACATTCGTTTGAACTAATCTTTACTTTTAAATTCAATTTGGATTTCAGGCGAACATTTCTATTTAAAATACATATTTCCTTTAAACTCTTTTTTATCAACGGCCCTTATAAAACGACTCTTCAAAATATATGTTTTAAACAAATATTTACTTTTAAATTCTTTTTAAATTTAGATTCTGAATAACCATGTCTATTTGAAAATAAATGTTCCTTTTTAAAATCCTTATTTCATTTCAATTTCTATTTTTAAATCCATGTACCATTATTTAGGATATTTAAATTATCCAAAATCAACAATCAGTGTTATTAACACATCCAAGTATACTATAACCGTCGCAGGTTATAAACACATCATATATGAGCATGTATATGAAAAACAAATAAAAAAATGTTGAGGGATCCAGTTGGATCCCTCCATCTTGTTTTTCCTGCATCCACAAATGTTAGTCAACAATAATAATACCTATCCTGCTTCGAGGTAGGATATCGTGGTATAGAAGATCATCCACTATATATATTGTGGGGCGTATAGGGAAATCATCCGCTTATGGTACTGCGGGCATCCGCTAATAATACTGCGGGAATTATCCAATCACCAATCACCAATATTATTTTTATATAATTTTATTATATATTATTACTTTATATCAATCAATAATCAGCCAACCAAGCAATAAAACAAAATTTTGAACTAATAAAAATAGTTCAAATAATTAACTAGTGAGTTAAACTCACCTCGATTTTCCTTGATGAATATTTGTAAATTTCCAAATTGTCGTGTCTACGAATCGACTTGAATCGTCTTGAATTAAGTATCCACCAACGATTATTTATTTATCAATTTAAATTAACTTATTACAAAAATAATTTAATTACCCTATGTATTTAAAGAAAAATTTACCTTATTACTAATCCAACTACTCGACTAATCCAAACACATCCTCGGACAGCTCCAAGAATGCGAACAGCCCATGTACACTTCACTCATCCATTTCTGGTATTTTAATTGAAAAACTCACTGTCATCCTCCATCTCCTTCTATTACCTACCCTACTGACAAAACTGCTTCACTTCTAAATTTATTCAGTTCGTCACACTGCACCCACTACCAAGCATCTTCTCCAAAATCACAATCCCAATATCCAACATCTCACCGGTGAACACTACATTTATTTACAGCCTTCATCTCCACCATTTTGCATCCCAGTATCCACATATTCGCACCATACAAGTAACTTAGACATCGCACCCCTACATTCAATTGTCAAACACCAATTTCCCATTTTGTATATCCATTAACGCAACACTTCAGTCAACCCCATAACAAGCATCGGCCTTCCCCCAACACTGCAAAATAACTCCCAAAACCTCCACTGTTCATCACCAGAAAACTGAACCCAATCCTTGCATTCAACATAAATGAATTAAACTCCAAGTCTTCTCAGAAGAACAAAGATTGAACTTACCTTTTCCTCTACTGTCGAACTCCAGATTCACTTTAGAAAATCGAGCATCATCCCAGATCAGCTTCAGTACCATGTCGGCCTCCAGAACTCGCACCTTCAGTTCATCACACCACCAATTTCGAATTCTACTTCATCCACTGTCACCTTCAAACAAGGATCCAATTCCAGTTCGCCCCATTTCTTCAATCGCGAGGGACTCCTTTCGGTTTCGAGCTTCTGAGGACTCGAAATAGTTGTTCGTAGGAGATTGAGCTTCAGGAAATCCACGGTTTTCAATTTGCGATGCTCGATTTTTTTTTATTCTGAGGAGCGAATTACGGAAGAAAACAGGAATGAGGAATTGGATGGAATTGTTTTGAGAATGGGATGAAGTCTCCTGCTAATTTATAGTAGCAAAGGGAAGGACGATAAGCATGAAGTCTTTCAGTAGAGTTATAGGTAGATTAGGGATCATTGTACCATTTCTGAAAGCTTAGGGGCGAAGGAATAAATTCGTACAAAAAATGAAAAGAAAAGACGAAGGTAGATGATTAGAATAGCCTGCGTTTGGAAATGTAGGTCGCCCCCTATATTTTATTTTTATTTTTATTATTTAACACGATGTACCTTAAATTAAAATATCCTATGTTATCGAACCCTTATTTGAACGCAACAAATGGCATTTCTAAGGTTATACCGTTCTTATGAACACAATGAAACAGATTCCATGGTCTAGTTCGACCATATACTGACGAAATTAAATTGATAATTTAACATTAATTTGATTTAATATAAATTGATTAAAAATAAACAAATAAATTATTATTTTCTTCTAAATATACACAAACTGAATTATATAATTTCTAGAATACACTAATTCGAAATTTTAAACTCGATATTTTATTTTCACCTTAAAACAATATTCTATTTATTTAAAATCGATTTATTATATTAAATAATCGTTATTGTTTACGAAGGATTTCACAGCGACTATTTGAAATTTTGATTTGGCTATAATTCTAAATATAAAATATGAAATTATGTTTTTTCTCTTTTATTACAAAATTATAGTTCAACAGATTCAAATATTTCTTGTTTCAGCGAATTCCGATTTATAACGAATCCCGTACACTCAACTAAAGTTCAAAATCATAAATTACGAACTACCGCACCATTTACGAGCTCGTTTTAATGAATATATAAATATTTATACGTTCAAATTCATTTAATTAATATAAAATTCCATTTATATTACGAATTCAATATATAGACTAAATTATATATTCAAATATTAAGCGGTCAAAGTACGGGACATTACAAATGTTTTGTTGAAAAAGATTAGTTAAATCAAAATATACATTTTGTCAAAATATTAATTTTTGTCAAAATAGATTAGTTAAAGCAAACCATTTATTTTTGTCAAAATATATACTTTTGACAAGATAGGTTAGTTGAAACAAAATACACCTTTTTGGTCAAAATGAACATTTTGGCCAAATAGCTTAGTTGAACCAAAATATTTATTTTTGTCAAAAATACAATAGTTGAAACAAAAATTACATTTTGTTAAATATGATTGTGGAAAACAAAAATTACATTTTTGTTAATTAGATTTGAAATAAAACAAAAATCACATTTTCGGGTTAAAGAAAAGTGTTAAACACAAATAGTATTTTGTTAAATATGTTTGTGTTATAAACAAAAATATTCATTCTGGTAAAATAGAATTGTCAGCAAAATGGATTTATCACTTCTTATACATCTTGTTGGAATATAATTTATATGCAAATATAAAAATCATTTTCATTTGCAAACTTACATTGGAATTTATATTCAAATATAATAATCATTTTATTTGCATAACATACAATAGAATTTATGTGCAAATATAAAAATCATTTTTATTTGCAAACTTACATTGGAATTTATATATCAAATATAATAATCATTTTTATTTGCATAACATACAATAGAATTTATATGCAAATATAAAAATCATTTAATTTTTATTTGCAAACTTACTTTGGAATTTATATTCAAATATAAGAATCATATTCTTGGTCAAAACATACATTAGAATGTATAGGTGATTTAAAGTGACATTTTTATACGTTAATGCATACATTAGAATTTGTATGCACTTTAAAATAAACATTTTTATGTGTTGGGTTATACATTGAAAACATATACAAATGGGATTATTTCTTTTATGTGTTAAAGTTAAGAATAATAACATCCAAATAAAGTAAAAGGGAAATTATCTATTATTTGGCATTAGCAATAATGCCATATAAATAAATTATAGTTTATTAGACATTAGCAAAGTATAAGGAAATTATACGAGTAAAATATATTTTTATTCGGCACTAGGAATATAATATCATGTTTTGTTCTTCATCATAAATATGTTAGCAGAATTAGAAATGGGTTAAATTCATTAACCAATTATTTATTTATATGGACCGTTGTTGGATGAAAACCCCACTCGGGTATTGGGATGATAATTGATATACACTAGTCCCAATATTTATTTGTATGTCAATCGATAGATTGACAGGCTGCGATGAGCGTTATTATTTCATTTTAATGCTCACACAGTTGTGAACTTCACTCTGGATGTTGAATGGATGGTTTGATGATTATTTATCATTTGTTGTCATTTACATGCGATGTATGAAATCCATATAACGAAGTTATATGGTAAAAGATTGAGTCGCTTTCTGATTCAGAATATCTTATATATAAAGAATATTTTAAACAAAGAATTTCTTTTAAATAAAGAACACTTTTAAAAGATATTGTAATATAAAGAATATTTTATGTAAGGAACCTTTTTATATAAAGAATATTTTTAAATAACTAATATTGTAAAATATTATTCAATGAAGAATAAAATGATGATTTCTATGTCCGTTTTAGATGAGCAGAAAAGATTTAAAAAAAAATATTTTTATCGAAATGAACTAGCTATTGACTAGAATAAATCTTTTAAATTAAGATTTAATGGTGTCTTCTAATTAATTAATAATTCGTTGAAATTTAATAAAAGAATTGGATTTCGGGTTGTTGTGGATGGTGTCTTAAATAACACTGCTCTTAAACCCCGTATGAAAGAATAAATTTTCAAATTATATTTAGTATTGAAATAAATTGATATGTGATTTTGGGTTTATCGTGATCTGCATTTTATATGACATTGGTTCTTTAACCCAGTTATAGATAAGATTAATTTCCTAAAAATTGAATTATCATAAAGTTATGATTTTTGATATTAAAACCGAATTGGAGTTTTAACGAATCTTTAAAGAAGATTAAAGATTATATTTAAAAGAATTTATCTTTGATAAAACTAATGGGAAACTTTCGCTGATAATATGAATATTTTATTAAAAGAATATTCTGAATTGGAAAGAGGCGTTGGATGTGTCTTTATAACACTTGATTTTCAATTATAAAAATACACGAGTTATTCGGAAAGACCGGGTTTAACCCATTCTGAATAATTACTACGACGATTAAAAGTCAAAGATATTGAAGAGATGATTGAAGACTGGCGATCTTCACATCGAATGGACGACTACTGATGCCTGGCACTGGGTCGCTCCCAGTAAAGGGTTAAAGTGGTAGTTGTTCGGACGTACTTGTTGATTGTCTGTATACATGAGCACCTCACTTCCGTATTGGACATACGGGACGAGGAGTAAGGTGACTCCGGTTTCGTTCAGACCCAGAATGGACTTCTAAATGGATGTGTGTCCGACATTGAATTTCATTCTTCGTAATTAAATCGATATCTATTAATATATATCTGTGGTGGTGGAGAATTTATTCTCTTGCTTAACACACTTCTTTGAGACGTACGAGCTCAAAGGTTATATATTGTTGTCGATCGCATGGTGTGATCTGTCAATGTGGCATGCCAAGATGCAATTGATTGAGGCTTTTGTTGAAAAGTAGAGCCTTGTGGATGATGATCAAAGCATAGCCTATTTAGGCATAGCTTTGTGTATTACGTTACCTCGCGAGCCTCACACCCTGGTAGAGTCAAAAACAGGAAAAGGGAACGCAGGGAGTGCACACGTTTCTTTCTAGCTAGAAGTGGTATTTGGGTTTTTACAAGGCCCGACATTTTTTTACTTATGTGGTTGATGGAATGAGGCACCTCGGATTTTTTATTGGTCGCCAATGGCCAATTTATAGGTTCAATAGGATCGGGGAGCGTGTGTTCAGGAACTGCCAATCCACTAGCGTTATTTGTGGACCAGCCCTGCTGGATCCAAGGGTTCACTACGGGGAATCCTGAGACATTGCTAGAGTGTCTCGAATCGGTAAGGAGATCGTTCCTAGCCTTGATTCTTGATGGAAATCCAACTTCCAATACGACACCATGCTGTTTTGATTGTAGAACTAGTATGGCGACATAGTAGGATGGGGTACTATGCCATCTATGGTTGATACATTATGATTGAAATGATTTTAAAACATATATACCCTAATAATAGTATCAAATCCGCTTTATCGTATCAAGTATTTTTGACCATTATAAGGTAGAACTCTATCCTCTGGCTTGCGTTGCATTGTGTGATGGGACCTGAGTCTTATAATGGTTTCATTTTTCTAAAAAGCATTGCATCGTTTTAATGATTTACTTTATTTATGCACTGGCAATCCAATGGAGTGAACTCGTTCCGCGTTAGCGGCGTGGTCCTGTGATTAGCCTTATTACCAGTTAAGTTAAGTAAGGATTTCTCATACCAGTCCAATGACTGACCCATAGTTTGTTTCACTTTGCAAACTCAGGTGCCCTCTTTTCCACACGGGCAGTCGAGTAGATTATTTTTCAGATATATTGAGCAGGATTCCGGATCGAAGCTTAAAGCTATGTCCAGAGCATTGGTAGTCTTCTGCTGTGTTAATTTAATTATTCCGCTGCATTGTATTAGTTTTATTGTAATTTAATCTTCCGCTATATTATTTATCCAACGTACTCTGATATTCTATACTCTAATGTAACATTATTATAATGTTATAAAAGTCTACTGTTATTTGTTCATTAACGTATGCGGGATTTGAACGGTCTTGGTCGATCAAGCGATCGATTAGGTCTGGGCAAAATCCGTATCGTTACAGAAATGATGAAATTTATTCCATTGTTCAGAATAGAAATTGAATTAGAATAAATCCATAACGATTTATGATTGGAATTAGACTATGTTGAATTTATAAAAATAAATTATTTCTAGAAGGGATATTGGAATTTTATTTAATAGAAACTATAATTTAGAATTAAAAATAAAATAAATTCTGTGTATATATACAAGTTATAAAATAAAACATTCCAAAATGGGAATCGAATTTCAAATAGATTATAAAAATGGAAGTTTGTTTTAATAAGGAAGTTAATTTATAAACAACATTTACAAACGTGATTAGGTAATTTTCATCAACTGATTTAGAAATATATTTCCAAATATAATAAATAGAACAGAAGGTGAAATTTAAAATGAGTTTGGTATTACAAGCTTTTATCTATGTCAAGATAAGAACGTTGTCGATCAAGGTCTGAGAAGTAAATAAAATACCCCAACTTGAACAACTTCACTATTATCAATGGATGATATTAGTTTGTAATGGTAAAGGATGTTGAATTAATTGGTTATTTCCCGTAAAAGAAAATTATAATTGGAGTTTGATTATATCAAATTTTTAAAAAGAAAATATATTTGAGGAGATTGGAATTTAATATATAAATTGAGTTTTGAATAACTTATAACTGAGTTATGAATAAAGAAATCAATGATTTTGGAAAATCGAGATGTTTAAGTTAGATTTGGAAAATCGATTTAATCTATATTTAAATATTAGAGAATGGAGTTAGAATTTTTTCGTAAAATAAGTTTTAAACGTTTATATTTAAATTATATTTAAAATGAACTCGTCGCAGTGCTGTAGTTCATAATTTGATGATTCGGACTTCAATTGAGTATACATAAATCAATATGTCAGAATTTGATGAAACAAGAAACCACAGAACCTATTGAATAATAGTTTTCTAATGGAAGAGAAAAATCTGAATTTCGCCTTATAGATTTGAGTTATGTCAAAATCAAATATTCATAAAAACAATGCTATAATCATTTTTAAACCGTAACGGTTTATTAAATGTTAGCCTGCTTTATGACCAGACTATCCAAAGCCCAAGAACTCTATCAGGAAGGCCACTCAGGGCTTGAGTATGAACTGGCAGAGGTCGACATCTGCTTGGACGAAGTAACAAAGGATGGGAAAACTCGTATTTCTACGCACATAAGCCTTGGGTTGGATTCCACCATTTGGATCAAGCTAAAGCGAATATTTCTGACCGACCAAACCGGATCGGCTAAACCGGATCAGGTCATCCGGATCGGGTCAACCGGATCGGGCCATCCGAATCGGGTCACTCACCCTAACTGAATTCTGGGCAGTTAAAGACCATTTCACCATGTTCTCCACTACCTTCTAGATTTACTCTGAAGCTGCCACGTGGCCACTCAACACTAACCGAATTTGAAACCTATAAATACACAAACAACGCATCATTTTGGGGGACTTTTTGGCACTTCATTTATTCATGGCAGCATGGCCGAATTCCTCCATAAATAACCACCTTATTCTCCAATGAAAAGAATGAATTCGAAGAGAATGATTCATTGTATTTGAGTGTTTGAGTGTAAATATTCAGTGAAATTGTAATTCCGGAATGAAATGAGGAACTATAAAGTGGATGTAGGCTCATTAACGCCGAACCACTATAAATCTTGTGTGTTGATTGATTTCTCTTGCTTTTTCGTACATGATTTCTTATTATTCTCTGCAAAACATGATCAATTGGGTGTTAGTGCCATTTTTTGGTCTAAGATTAAATAAATTTAAGGAGGTTTAAGTGAATAAAAAACTGAATTTCCATTAAAAAAATCTAGATTTGAGTTATAAATTAAATATGAACTCAAGTCGAGTAAATGGATTAATTTTTGGAACAAAAATCAGATTTTTAATTATCGAATGAAGTTAACTAACTTCAAAGAAATTAGTTAATAGATTTTTGGGTCGAACTTAAGTTTGTTTAAGTGAATTAAATTTGTAAATTGAAATTGGGCAATCGGATATGAAACTTGGATTAGAAATTGGAAGCGAGCAAGAAATTTGAGTTTGATTTGTGTATAAGTGAATTTAAATATATTTGAACATGATATGTTCAAATCAAAAGTGCATTAGATAAAAAGAGCTAACTAAAGAAACGATTAGTAAATTTGGTTTAAAATGATTGGATTGATGGAAATCAATTGGAAATAGGCGGTTATATTTTAAACAGATATGGAATGAAGAGAATGAAGATTATATTTGAGTGCCCGACAAAAAGGTACATGTTTAAATTCCACATGAGATTTATGAGCCTTTTGGGCAAGCCGCTTGGCTTTTTGATTTTTTTTTGAAAGGAAAGGGACTAAAGAGGTATTTTGTAGTTGTATCGATTGAGGTGCACAAAGGAGGTGCTGGCGAAATTTTCCGAAATTTAAGGAGTTAGAATATTTTAAGAAGTTTTAATAACCAAATATCGATCTATATAGAATTTGATAAGGAAACGAACTTAAAATAAAATATTAGAAAGGGCCAGTGATTGTTTGATGGATGTTTGTTTTCCTTTGATAGTTAAATCACTGGCTGCCAATGATTTTTTTGGCCACCGTTGTCAATACAGAGAGACCGGTTGGATTTAGTATCCGAAAACTCCTCCGTATAGGCATAGGCATTGCGAATTAGATATGCTGAAAATAACTCAAGACAGAGTAAAGTGCAAGGGATGTTTTGTTGATCCTAGGTAGAAATTGCCTAAGATGGATTGATGCAGTAGTGCCTTCAGTTTGTCCAAACCCTAGGACAATTTGTATGGACGATTGTCAGATAGTATTCCTAACGAATTACATAAGACGATCTTTTCAAGGTATTACGTTTGGTGGCGAAGGAATTCGTTTCTCTTAGGTTTTTATACTCGCAATATTTCTGGGAAGATCAACTAGTGTTTTGACGGGTTTGACGATGTGGCATTCAAATTAAAGGGTCGCCAGATGTTCTAAAAAGATAAATGTAGACTCAAGCCTCACAACCGGAAAATTACAAAAATCGGGTAGGCTGCATGGCTAGTTGGATCATACCCAAGTAGGTTGTATTATCACCGATCTAGAGAAAATTCATTTATTCTTCTTCCGCTTCTATATCTTATGGATTATGTGTGGATAGACAACAACTGTGGTGATAATACATTCGGTGCACTCAAGCTGAATGAGGACAAATCATGTGTGGCCGGGTTGCAAGATGTTCTTGTTGAACCCCAGTGTATCCCCCCTAGAGCACACTGATCGGAAGGTGGTCCCATACCTTGTCATAATTGGAATTCAATCTCCAATAGATGCCCTGCAGTTTTTGAATTTATACTATGTATGTGGAGCGTGAGATGCAAGCGTTCTACTAGATGGTTATTTACTTGATTAGACATTATTATAATATCACGGAATTTTGATATCAAAAATGGTTTGGTTATCATAAGGTAAAAACCATCCGTATTTGTATGTGGATCGGTCTTACGATTACCCTTTCTTTCAAAAGGATTTTTTCAAAGTTAAACAATATGGTTGGAGTTTACTCACACCGGTCCCATGGTTGACCCAGAGTTTATTTTGTTTGTTTTTCCCTAAACTCTTAGGTGCCCAAATTTGTACGGACAGTCAAGTGTTTCTGGATTTTACAGATACATTTGGAGGAGATTGAAGCTGGAGGCTTAACCGTTAGTTATGTAGAGTTATTTCCGCTGTGATGTATATGTGTTGTACTCTGATATGGTATGTATGTGTAATGCAGATTTGTATTTCAAATTTTTGATATATGATATTATATTTTGTTCAGTTCCGCTATGAGATTCTAATATATCTTTACTTTTTCTTCTATCTTTTCTTCTTCAGCCCTAATGACTCGTAATACTGTGTTATTTGAGTTGGGCGTGTGCGGTATTTAGTCAACTCAAGTAGTATGGATTTGCGGGCTGTCACATAAATTCCAATCGATGGGGAGGGGAGATCTAGAGAGGGTTGAATTAGAATGCTTGTAAATGGGTGGTAAAGAGGCTGGAGATGGTCATGGGATCCCGAAAAGTTGCGTTATTGTAGAAAATTTTGAAGATGAAGTTCGCTCGACGTCTGTCGTTGCAAAATCTGTTGACATCCTATTTCTGTCCCCTTCTACCAATAAATGGTAGTTGGATCTTTGTTTCCAACTAATTTCTTCTTGCTTGATAAGGCACGAGAGTTCTAATTCTAAGTTGTGAAAATTAGCTGAGTCGGAAACATTAAGACGAGCTTCTTACTCCTTACATTTGAGGTCAGGGATAGAATTTTGGAGCGCAGAGATGCAGTATCTGATAGAGCCACGGATAGACTTAGCCCTAGGTCGGATAAGATTATGCAAAAAGAGTAGCTTGAAAATAATAGTTGCTACCGTGGAGTTTGTGCTAGTCTGGGTCGATTAAGCAGTGTGGATGAAGTCCTCAAAGCTTGATTCCAGCAGTCAAAGTCGCTCAAAGTGGAAACCACTTTGGATTGAAATAGGGAGCCTGAGTCGAGTAATAATAGATAATGGTCGGAGAGAACGGTGGGAAGACCATACATGAAACAGAGAGGGTGTTTGTCTTCCTAAGCAGCATCGAAAATAAATCTGTCCAACTGAACAACGTGGGGATTGAGCGGCTGTTTAACAAGGTGAATTGGTGGTTGGTAATAGACGGGTCAAGGAGTGCACATGTGTTGATGAAATCATTAAAAGCATCAATGTCTGGGAAGTGGGACCAAGTGTTCCTATCAGAAGCCAAGCAAGTGGTGTTGAAAATACACCTAAGAAACCAAAAGCCAGAATGATCGGAACGAAATCACAGTAGTGAAACTAGAGAGAAATTGTCTTAGAATCGTGGAAAGGTCCATAAAAGTTGAAAAGGAGGTAAGTAGCTCTAGAGGGTTTTAAAAGAGTAAATATGTGGAGGATAGTGGCGTGCTTGGAGATTTGGCAAAAGATCCACAAAGATTTGTTTCAAGCGGAAAGAATACTGTTGCTGGCGCCACAAGCATAATGAATGCCTAGCCAGAGAGTGGGCCCAACAAGTTGATGAAGGATGGAAGGGGTGAGGTCAACTAGTTTAGTATCTTGAAAGAAATGAATATATAGGTGTAAAAGGAAAAAATGCAGTTAACTGCAAAATAATTAGTGGGTCCCACAGTCCTCGAACATTTAAGGATAAAATTTTCATAGGAAAAAGGACAAAAGCTCATTTTTCAAAATTTTCATGGTAGAATAGAGTTCGAGTAATACGTGTACACACAAGCAACGTACAAGTTTTTAATTAAGGGAAAAATTATCAAAAAATAATAATAATAGGTTCAAAGAAACTACCAAATGGAGATGGATGGGTGCCCGTTTAAGTAGAGTATGGTTGACACGTCTCCTAACCACAAACGAAGATAAGGTCGTGGCAGGGGTGGCGGGGGTAGGGTTGGAGGCGGGAGGGGGAGGTTGGGGTAGAGGACCTAATGTGAAGGGAGGTTCACAAGGAGGGAAGAGGGGGAGGTCTAGATGGAAGAGGTTTTGATCGACCATGGGGACCTATCTAGTTCACGAGATGACCAAGGGTCCCAACCACGGAGTCGGACCACCTCAAAAAATGGATCAAGTACAAGGTTGGAAGGAGGATAGCAGGGGGAAGGGCAAGGGGAGAAGTGTCGGTAAGGTTTGCTTCCACAAACATCACGTCGATGCGTTAATCCGATGCATGAGTGGGGGAGGGGAGCTTAAGGGGATACATGAGTAGCTGTTAGTTATTATTGAAACTACTTCTAAAAAGGAGATCTTCAAGGTCCAAAGCAGGGTGAACATGGTCCCAATTGTTCACGGAAAGGAGATACTCAAGTTGTTTATGGTAACCGAATAGGATCATGGGAGGGATATTTCTTTGATTACTCGGCAATGGGTGAAAATGAAGTGAAAGTCAGCACGAGCCCAAGCACGGTCGTCGAGGCAGACCAATAGGTCAATGGTGGTGGAGGACGGAGGCCAACCCCTGGTCATGGCATAGATGGATGGGTATGCTTGTGATGCGAATCCACGTCGTGGGCCACAAGTCAGGGGGGAAAACTTCAGATGTTGGGACCCATTGTTCCAAACAGAGGGATCCATCTGGTTTGGCAAGAAAATGGTGGTTCAAGGCAGTAGAGAGTAGTTCAAAAGTTGGGAAGCAGATGAGGAACTTATGATTAGTAAGGATGTGGATATCCCAGTTAATAATGTGAAAAGTGGTGGTGAGTGCCAACTGCACCGTCCTCAAGCTCCAGTAGGCTGAAACGATGGTGGCAGAGTTAAGAATGGACGAGGAAAGAGGAAGTGCCACTGAAGATTTGAGAGAAAGGCAGAAAAAACTGGAAGTGTTTTGAGAATGAAAAGCAGTTTTTTTGTCTCTTCTTTTTAAGAGAACGGTATTGGGCCAAATGACCAAAAAACCCACATTCGAAGTAAATCTTGGGGATTCTACAGCCGTTCGCCACATGCCCATACCCTACATAGTTCTAGCAAATGGTTTTTAAATTTCAAAATTTGAAGAGTGCGGGGGATCGAAAAAATCTAGAAGTAATGCCCCTTCTAGCCAACGAGGAGGATCTAGGTAGGGGAAGGAGCAATGAAGGGTTTGGACGGCCAGCGGCCACAAATGCATAAGGGAAGCCATGTCAGACGGCGCCAAAAGGTGTAGGGATCAGGGAGGGAGTTTATAAGTAGACCGAATGAGGGTGGGAGCACCGTTGCAGCCAGCATGGGGTTTGGAGTCTCCAGCGGAGGCACGGACACAGAGCGCACATGAGGAGAGGAGTTGGATGGGAAAGGATCAGAGAGAATTGGATCAAGGGGTATCGAATTGGAGAAGGAAGCAATATGAAATATGCACGCATGTAGAGATATATATATATATATATATATATATATATATATATATATATGCTGATTGCATAAGTGTTTGATATTTGAATCATAAGGTATTTAATAAGAAATGTATTATTTCATAAGTTGATATCGCATAATGCAAAATATATTAAAGTTTATGAATCTTCAATATCACTTAGCCCTCTACTATATGTATATAATTACTTGCACATCCCTTGATTGTTGAGCAACTCGAGCTAAGGATGTATGTGTAGTTTTATAAACATATTAAATAGGCAAGCTAAGAAAACCATATGGATTTGTTTAGAAAACTAAAAGTACATATGTTATACATAGGCCATCCCGATATAGTAGGCACCAATTAATAACTCTTTCAATTTGTTGAGCAAACTCAAGGTTGAAAAGAGATTAGAACGAGGTACCAAAGAGTTAGGAGTTCTATGTGGGACAACCAAAAATGAGTTATCCATCGTTTGCGAGGCTAACATTTATTGAGCAAACTCAAGGTCATTATCCCAAAACAAACTGTGATGACCACCTTCCATCTTCAATAACCAAATAATGCGCTGTGATGGTGCCGGACTATTCAAGGCGATATCATGGTTAAATAAAAAGAAAGCAACCCAAATATATGACGTGTATCTCACAACGCATTGATAAAAATATAATGATAAAGCAAACCGATATAGAATAGATAAGACAGTAAATAACTGATAATGGATCATAAGCATCAGAGTAATAGATCCATACAGTGTAATAAAATAGAGTCATACAAGTGATAACGTCTCAAATGAAACTATCTCTAAGATTAGAATATTGCTAAGCCCCACGGTACTGAATATTATAAAGAAATAAAATAAGTAATATGTGAAATACCCTCATGCTCGTCTCCTGGATAAGTGCTTATGCTCACCCTAAGCTATCTCCAGTCTACTCATTTAAGAGTACCCAAAGTGATAAGAAGTAATACATAAAATTCCAAATCAAACATAGTCTAGTGTGAACAGTAGTTATCTCAAATACAAGAGTATAAGTACAATAATATGGAAAACCGTACCTGACATATCCCTACATCCATACAGTTAGCACATGTAATAATGTACGCTTTTTTATGTTATCATGTCAGAAGTGTGATAAATGTCTAGTGATAAAATGATAGTAATAAGCAAACATAACATTCGTCATACATCCTCACATTCTCTCATTCAATGCCTTAGATATACGATGATGTCTGTTATCTTGACATTGAAATCCAGGCCGCTTAGTGGATCGACAAATAGGTTATACCAATTTGCGCACCTTAGAGAAAGAACTTAACTTGTCCCAAGTGAATTCCATTAGTTTTCAACTTTGGAAACAATCTCCCCTCTGGGAGATAAAGAAGACCCAACTTAGTATTGACGGGCGTCACTCCCACTAACCCTTCTCCTTGAGTACTCAACGAAACGATATGCATCAATGATCCCTATGCAAACGTTATCCACATTAGAACCTAATTTGGGAACTACTCCTATGACTACTATCTTGGAGCCTCCTTAGTGGGGACTAACCATAGATGACAAGCATATCATCAGAATTAATCATGTTCTCTCTAATAGATTCCTTCTTTTTGACTAGTTATCATTTGACTACATCTTGAAATATAGTTAGTCGTTATTTGGATTTAGTCTTTAGGAAGATAGAGTTAACATCTAGCTAAACCGTCGAACAATCCAATAAACCATAATTGTTGAACTAAGAACTCACCAATGAGTCGTGAACAACCACCCACCCTACTATTATGGATAAGTCCTACTTTAGATCGATTCGACCCAGAGTCTACCTGAGCGTCGCACGTCACCTCCACTTTATCACATCAATTCGATAAGGATCCTCTGTTTTTGATCTAATTCATTTCTCGTATCCCTTGCATTGACCTGATTCCTCTAACCCCTTGATTCCTCTAACCCGAAGTCGCATTCATTCACTAATCTGAAGCAATGAACTTCCTCTAACGATTCGAGCCTAAGTATCCTTGTCGATGTAAAATGCTCCAGCCGTGCACCTATTCAAATTGAAACCATACTAATCCAAGCTAGGTTGATCCGATTTGGTGCTTTCTCATACATATCCACAATGATTTCACAACCCCCTATTTGGGACATCCGACTTGAAGTTGCGTTCACGTCGGCCAGAACACTTGGTTGGAATTCCAATATCTCACTTGAAGTTATACCAGTCCAAAGTCTTCATCCTCGTGCCATTTTGAATACTTAGCTAAAATACCAAGTCCAAGTTAGCTGACCAAACTTCTTTGTCAAGCTGAGATGCTCTGATCTGAGAATGGTAAAACATACCAGTCTGAATTTCCACAATAGTTACTTTAGCTTGTGAACTTCAAACAAATTGAAACTTGATGTGTTGCTTATTAAGGCCTTGCTTGTTTCTTCTACAAAACACATCCCAATACAAGCCTGTAGCTCGGATCAATTTGATTTGGATCCATAGCACACGCATATAACTTTCTACCTTATTTATGCTTTTCGATCGACGTCTGCCTTCAATCACATACAACTAAAGAAAGCATCTGATGTGTAAAATATGCTTAAGAAGCATTCAGCCAAATCAAAGTTAATCAAATTGTAAATCTAAATAGTAGTGTCATGTTCATAAATTTTTATCTAAATCCCAGAATCATGGATTCCACATATGTGATCCAGATCAGCCCAAACTTATACATGTGTGATATCGTAATAAATCTCTTAACTAATAAGTGAGAGCACTTATCACTCACTTTAAACTAAGAGAGCTCCTTAATCTTCTTTAGACATCAATTAACATAGATTCCTATGTGATTATAGCAACTAATCTTCAAGCTTTAGGTTGATTCTTGCTAGTCCTTTCTTATTGGTGAGATTTGGCTCATTAAAATAAGGTTTAATGTTAATATAGAGAGAATGAAGCCATTAATCGAGATATAGATCTATTTTGGGAGTTATTAAATGATTAAGAGAAGGTTATTCTATCTTTTAAAGCCCCTCTTGCACAAATCCTGAAATGGTCCTTGGATCCAATTCATTAATGACCCTAATCATACATTCAAGTTGCCTAAACCATCTTAAACCATACAAAAACTATGTATCTCAAACAATAAGTCTAATTTTTTTATATGATCACTAAAATGAAAGGAAAATCATCATCAGACCAAATGGAAGTGGTTTCAGGTCCTAATTTCTTTCCGATCAAAAGTAGTGGATGAAACAAGGTTTGTAAAGGGTATAATGGTCACAATAAAATTCAGCAAAAACCATGAAGATGAGAAGTAACCCTAGTGCCAATTTCCTAAAATTATAGGATTATACGACATCGCGCGAAAATAATATTGTTTGCTAGCTTTTTGACCAAGCCACCCAGGTTCATTCACAAGAAGAAAGTATGAAACTACATTCCCTAAGTGCATGAAGGTACGGATCGCACCATCGACTCGCCCCTCACCAGATCGCACCTCATCGGATCGCACCTCACCGGATCGCACCTCATCGGATCGCACCTCATCGGATCGCCCACATTTCATTCGCGAAACGACACCTCTATGCAATTCAATCCATACATAAATTACTGTCCAGTATAGACCGATTCGATCCCCTGATGCATGGCAAATTCTCTGACCCGTTCAAGCAAGAGCTAGTCTTCAGCGATCCGAGACGCACGGATCCAGCGACACGTGTCCCCAACCGTCATTTTGACTGATTCTCCCCATTTGCTCGATCCGATTTTCAAGGGGATCGCGACACTTGTCCACAACGGCTAATTTGACTATTTCTTCATCGGCTGCGATGCGATCCGAAGTTCTCGGGATTCGTGCCACGTGTTACCACGACCCGCCTGACAAAATCAGCTATAAATAGCCCGGAGCTTGGCATTTTTTGGGATCCTTTTGGCAATATTGAGGACTGATTCCGCCATTATTATCATACTACCATTTCTTATCAGTTTTATTACTAGATTACTGAGAGAAATCACAATTGTAAAAGTGAGCTAGAGGGAAATCATTGATTGTACCAGCACATAAAGTATAATCAATAACATATAAAGTGGACGTAGGCTCGTTAACGCCGAACCACTATAAATTCTGTGTGTTATTTTCTTTTTCCTCATTCTTCAGTTAAAACTCTATAAGATTCGGAACAATTTGGGTGTTAGGTCCAAATTTTGATCTAACATTTTGGTGCTTTCACTGAGAAAATAGTCCTAAAGCTTCACTATTCAGTTCTTTAAAAATTCCAACGACTCGGATATCATGGCTGGAAAGAGATCTAAGGAAGTACGAGCTTCACGAACCAATGAAACCGCGAATGAAGCAGTCGAAGAAAGTGTGCACGAGCTAGGCAATGACGGAACTTTGGATCGCGGAGCGCCGGGGGCGAACCGATCCGATGAAGATGCCACGCTCCGAGTCAATGAGAACGAGGCGATCCGGACTGCTGACGGGGTTGTTACTCGATCCCGAGATAACGCCTCGAATCCTCCGCGTACCGTGACCACGAACCGATTCCAGGGGGGCTCTGCGAGTCACCATCCTCGATCCACAGCGATCCGAATTGATGATCGGACAACAACTCGACCTGGAAAGGAGCCTATGGCTCGCTCCTACCGCCCTGGCCCCTCCGTTCGACCTGGCTCAAGCTCTTTGCGCATAAGAGAAAGTGATGATGATCAATATGACCCTGCTGCTCCCGATACTGAGGGGGATCTCTCTCACTTTTCCGAAATGTGGGAGAGACTGTTTGATGAATTGACTACTCAAAGGCAGGAAAGCTCCGTTCTGCGACAAAATTCGTCCGCTATGGATAGAAGGCTTGATGATCTCGCAAGGCAAAGGACGCCACCAGTCCGTCCACCAACCCCAGGATACTCTTCTTCGTCAGAGGAATCGCTGAGACCTCCGCGGCGACCATATGAGAGATCCGAGAACATAGAGCAGCTTCGATTTGGAACCCTGCCGTCACGGGAAGAAGAGGCGCTGGGTGCAGGGCCCTCAAACCGTAATGTGAATGATCACGCCGCAACTCCCAGAGCTCGGGGTGTGGACAGCCCTGTACAGGACAGACGGCCTCAGCCCCGTCGTCGTGTAAATGCTCATGGTAACAGGGGGCAACGAAGCCCAATTCGAGCCCCAGATTTCGTGACTGCTCCCGGAAGAGAGATTAGAGAACCCCACCGAGCAAGAGGCACTGACCCCGAACCTCCGCTGACCAGTGCAAACGTTGCAGCTATGATTCATCAAATTATGGCAGATAGCCGTGGACAACAAAATGAAGATTGGGGAATCGACCGCAGTCACACCCCTTTCACTGATGATATTTTGGATGCGACATTCCCGAGGCGTTTCAACATGCCACAGATGAACCGATACGCGAGTAGGTCTGATCCCGTCCAGCATCTGATGAGATATTCTTGGTCAATGACCGCTGCCGCAGCTTCTGACGCTGTCAAGTGCAAAGCATTTCCCATATTCTTGGAGGATGTAGCATTGTTATGGTTTACTCGCTTACCAGGAAGATCGATTTCTAGCTTCAGGGAGTTGAGTGAAAAGTTCGTAGAACAGTTCCGCATCTATGCACAAAAGACAAAGAGTGTGATTGACTTGTTCCTTGTCAAGCAGCGACCATGCGAGAGTTTGAGGGTGTACCTAGACCGTTTCAACTTGGCCGCTACTGAAGTTAAAGATCCCCATGAGCCAACTATTGTCGCAGCTCTGATTGATGGAGTAGATAAAGACACTGAATTTGGGAGATACCTGGCAGGCAAGCCACCCCATACTAGAGAGTTATTCTACGAAAAAGCTAACGTACATTTACGCCGGGAAGAAGTATATGCTAACTGAAAGGCAAAAACGGCCGATAAAGAGGAAATCCAGAGCAATGTCGCCATTAAGCAGACAGGAGACATCTCAGGGAAGGTCGAGGTTAATGTCGGAAATCGAAATCAGGGTGGCCGTCAGTCAGGAAACAATGATAATAACAGTAATGGCAACAACCGGAAGAGGAATCGAGGGAACGACTCCCAGAGAAGGACTCGTCCTAGGGCTTTTGAGAGTTATACGCCAATAAATGATACTCTGGAAAATATCTTCATGGATTCGTATAACGTCCTCCAGAATAAGAGGCCACCTCCCAAAGAGTCGACGGAGAAAGAACGTGAAACGGGGAAGTTTTGTCTCTTTCACCAGATTCACGGCCATTCGACAAATGAATGCCGTCACCTGAGAGATGTAGTCGAGAGGCTTCTTCGAGAAGGAAAATTAGATGAATACAGAGTAACGCCCAGAGATAGGGGGCAAGCCGTGCAGGCCCCAAATCAGAACCAGAATCAACTTGCTGCCAGGCCAACTGCCCAGCAAAAGGGAAAGGACATCGTTATCAATACCGTAATCGGAGGGCTTTATCTCGCCGGACACAGTTTCAAGGCATTGGATCAATATGTCAATGCAGCCAAGCAACACCTCGAGGTAGGGGAGTGTAGCGACCCCAATGTCCCGATAAAGCAACAAAAGATGATGTCCGACGATGTCGTTTTCCGCGAACGAGAAAGCATTGGAGTCCATGCTCCGACTGAAGATCCATTTGTAATCACAGTACCTATCGGACCAGCCATTGTTCATAAGGTTTTAGTGGACAACGGGAGTTCCGTCAACATTCTTTTCAAAAGGACATTCGACCAGATGAACCTCGAGATAAAAGACTTGAAGCCCTGTCAGGGATGGATCCGTGGATTTAACGGAGCATCCACCGCGCCAATGGGTTATGTAGAGTTACCAGTTACGCTTGGGGAAGGAGAACGCCAGAGAGTGAGAATCCTTCCCTTCGTGGTTTTGGATGTTGAATCACCCTACAATGCCTTCCTGGGCCGACCGGCCCTCGCAAAGTTTAGAGCCTGTATAGCCCCCTGGTGCTTATTATTGAAATTCCTCACATAAGCTGGCGTTGGTATTGTCAGAAGAGATCAGGTTGCCGCACGAGCATGTTATGTTGCCGAGCTAAAGTTACTTCGCAATGGAGGGGACATAGAAACCAAGGGCGCTTCTCCCCCTACAAGGGCGGAGACCTTATAGCAACTAAAGGGGATAACCGTTGGAGAGTCACCCATAGAGTTGCCCGAGGATATAGATCCCAGAGAGGATCAAAAACCTGGGGACAGAATGGCGACTCCCAACGAGACAACTGTGGATGTACCGATCGATGATAGTGACCCAGAGAAGGTCCTTAAGATTGGATCCTAGTTAAATCTGAATCTCGCTAAAGAACTGATGGATTTCTTAAAAAATAACTTGGATGTATTTGCTTGGACCCACGCAGACATGTGCGGGATATCCCCATCAATCATGAGCCATTCATTAAGCATTAACCCTAAACATCCTCCGGTAAAGCAAAAAAGGCGAATGCTGGGCCCAGAGAGGTCCACTGCCTTGAAAGAAGTGGTTGGAAAGCTAAAGAGTAATGGATTTATCAGAGACTCGACCTACCCAGACTGGATTTCAAATCCAGTCCTGGTAAAGAAGGCCAACGGGAAGTGGCGAACGTGTATCGACTTCTCGGATTTGAACAAAGCCTGCCCAAAAGATAGTTTTCCGTTACCCCGGATTGACTAGTTGGTGGACTCAACGACGGGTCATGAACTTCTCTCATTTATGGATGCTTACTCAGGATATAACCAGATTCCGATGCATGTTCCAGATCAAGAACACACTAGTTTTATTACGGATCTGGGATTATATTGCTATGTAGTAGTGCCCTTTGGCTTGAAGAACGCAGGAGCTACATATCAACGTTTATTCAACAGAATGTTCTATAACCAGATCGGGAAAACAATGGAAGTATACGTCGACGACATGTTGGTTAAGTCCAAGCAATCCTCCCATCACACTACGGACTTGGCAGAGATGTTCGGCATCCTTCGAAAGTACAGAATGAAACTCAACCCAACAAAATGTTCATTCGGTGTCGCTTCCGGAAAATTCTTGGGGTTCATCGTCAGTTCCCGTGGGATTGATATTAATCCAGACCAGATCGCGGCAATCAGAGACATTCAGGAACCTAGGCAAATTAAGGATGTGCAAAGCCTTACAGGAAAGGTAGCCGCACTAAGCAGATTTATCTCCAAGGCTATGGACAAATGCATCCCATTCTTCGAATTAATAAAGCGGGGAAAACGCCACTTCAAATGGACGCCCGACTGCGTAGAAGCATTTCAGAACTTACTGAGGCACCTGGAGAAACCTCCGATATTATCTAAGCCGATGGATCATGAGGACTTATTCGTGTACTTAGTAGTGTCATCCCACGCGATCAGCTCAGCGTTGGTAAGAGAAGAAGATAAGGTTCAAAGAACTGTATATTACGTGAGCAAAAAATTGACGGCAACAGAGCGTAATTATCCAAGGATAGAAAAGTTGGCGTATAGTTTACTGATCGCCTCTAGAAAGCTTCGACATTATTTTCAGGCGCATCCCATTACCGTATACACCGATCATCCAATCAAGCAAGTTCTACAGAGACCAGAGGCGTCTGGAAGATTACTCAAATGGAACATTGAGTTAAGTCAATTTGATCTGAACTTTCAGCCCTGACGGTCAATTCGGGGGCAAGTGATAGCCGACTTCATAGCAGAGTTTACCGTCCCAGAGGAGGATATAACCAAGGAAGAAGTTGATCCTTCAAAATTACTTTTCGATCCCAATGCCTGGAGATTGTATACTGATGGCGCTAGGAACGACGAAAGATCCGGCGCTGGAATAGTGCTTGAAACTCCCGAGAAACGATCGATATCCTATGCTATCCGGATGGAGTTCCATGCCACTAACAGCGACTCCGAATATGAAGCCCTGATAGCCGGACTAAGGATCGCAAAGGAGTTAGAAGTCACAAAGCTGAACATCTTTTGCGACTCCAAGTTAGTTGTGAACTAGGTTACTGGAAAATTCCAAGCCAAAAGTGCAAGATTAATTCTATATTTGAAGAAAGTGAAGGAGTTGCTGAACCACTTTGATCACTATAGCATATCTCACATTCCACGGTCAGAGAATCAGCAGGCGGATAAGTTGGCAAAGATGGCTAGTTCCGACAATCCTGAAGAGACCGGGCTAGCCCCCGTTGAAGTGCTTCGGTCCACTAGTATAGATAAAATGGAAATCGATCCAATACTAGAGACGGAACCAGAAAGGGAGTCGTGGATGACCCCTCTAAAGAATTTCTTGATGAATGGAGCGCTTCCGACCAAGAAAAGCGAGAGGCGTAAAGTAATTCGTAAAGCTGCCCGATACGTTCTACAAGGCGGAGTTCTTTACAGACAAGGATTTTCGATGCCCCTTCTCCGGTGTATAGCCCACGATGACATCAAGCGTGTGCTGCAGGAGGTACACGAAGGCGAATGCGGCGATCACACTGGAGGGCAAACATTGGCGAACAAGGTGTTGCGGCATGGTTATTTCTGGCCTACCATGAACAAGGATGCGACAAAATACGCACGATGGTGTGATGCGTGCCAAATATTTTCAAAGATACCTAGATCACCTCCTAATCAGTTAAAAACAATGACGAGCCCATGGCCTTTCGCTATGTGGGGAATTGATATCATCGGAAGTCTCCCCATAGCTAGGGGCGGAGCAAGGTTCGCTATTGTAGCCGTAGATTATTTCACTAAGTGGGTCGAGGCCGAACCACTGACTACAATCACAACCAAGCGAGTGATCAATTTTATCGTCAGAAACATCATCTGTCGATTTGGGATTCCAAAGATTGTGATAACGGATAACGGATAACGGAACTCAGTTCGATAACGCTGAATTCAGAAATTTCTGCCAAAAATACCACATTGAGAATCGGTACACCTCTGTGGCGCACCCACAATCGAACGGACAAGTCGAAGCGGCAAATAAAGTGATTAAGTCCATTCTGAAAAGAAGACTGAAGCGGGCTAGAGCCATGTGGGCTGATGAATTACCCTTGGCACTATGGGCCTACAGGACAACGTATAAATCAGCAACAGGGCATACCCCCTTCTCCCTTGCTTTTGGAGCAGAAGCAGTCATCCCGGTTGAGATAAAAGTACCTTCTCACCGAGTGACTTATTACGATCCGATGACTAATAATGAATTGCTCCTTGAATCCCTGGATATGATCGAAGAAAAGAGGGATGAAGCAGATCTGCGTACCTTGAGATGCAAACAACAGGTCGCTCGATATTACAACAAAAAGGTTCAATCCCGAACCATGGAACCCGGAGACTTGGTTCTGAAGCGTGTTTTTCCACCCCCAACTCATATGGGTGCGAAGTGGGAAGGACCGTACTCCATTCTGAGCAAGCTTGATAATGGAACCTTCAAGCTGGAAACCGTAGATGGAAAGGAAATCCCCAGAGTGTGGAATGCCCAACATTTACGACCATACTTAACATAAAAATTTCAAATCTGTTCTTTTGCTTTGTTGAGAACCATGTACAAGGCACGACTTGCCCAGAATAGTCTGATTCCTTAAAGTAAAAAATTATAAAGTGGACGTAGGTCATGATTCGACCGAACCACTATAAAAATATTGTGTGTCGTTTACCTTTATTGCATTATTTATCTGTCTTTCTATTTTTATGGAAATTGTTATGGATCATGCAACGATCCCAGAAGCATATGATTATAGGTGCCATCCATCAGAATGGAATGCAATCACCAGTCAAAATTCAGAGCATAACAGGCATGAAGCCGATGTCCGTAAGTCATGGCGGTGTACCATGATCGGAACCGCCTTGACGGAACTCCAACTCTCCAGAGAGAGAGAGAGTATAAAAGCGTCTCCGATTGAGCGCTGAGAAAGAGCTCCTTCCTCGCTGAAGGATCAGGGAGCGATTGAATTACTGAGCTCGAACTCTAACTCTCCAGAGAAAGAGAGAGTATAAAAGCGTCTCCGATTGAGCGCTGAGAAAGAGCTCCTTCCCCGCTGAAGGATCGGGGAGCGATTGAATTGCTGAGCTCGAACTCTAACTCTCCAGAGAGAGAGAGAGAGAGTATAAAAGCGTCTCCGATTGAGCGCTGAGAAAGAGCTCCTTCCCCGCTGAAGGATCGGGGAGCGATTGAGTTGCTGAGCTCGAACTCTAACTCTCTAGAGAGAGAGAGAGTATAAAAGCGTCTCCGATTGAGTGCTGAGAAAGAGCTCCTTCCCTGTTGAAGGATCGGGGAACGATTGAATTGCTGAGCTCGAACTCTAACTCTCCAGAGAGAGAGAGTATAAAAGCGTCTCCGATTGAGCGTAGAGAAAGAACTATCGAATTTGAACTCTAACCTCGGCGACCGCCAGGAGAGTATAAAGAAGTCTATGGTTAAGCACTGAGAAAGGTGCCAGAAATTCAGTACCACAAGAACAGTTATCTTATGAAATTTTCTAAGTCCCCCATATTCAGAAATAGGGGGCAACATGCGATGCATATACACATGAACTTTAATGCAGCAATGCAGCACGAAAGTTTTTAATTTTTCTTTCTGTTGCTTGACTGATTTGTAGTTATAATTAGATGGTCTGGGACTAAGCATGAAAAGTTTATTTGAATACAGGTACACAATGATGCAAAAAGAGATAAACTTTCCTTTATATACTGCAAGCCTACAAAGTGAAAAACAACCTAGAAAACAAAAGTGAGGGCCAGCCTCACAATTACACTTCCTGGCCAGTGGAAACCCTAAAGACAAAATATAAACCAGCGACAATATCCTATTTGCGCTTTGACCTCTTCTCCTGCTTCTGTTTCTCCAGCTTCGCCTTGTCAGCGTCGGATTGATCTCCTTTCTTCCTTTTCCTTTTGTCTATGAGGGGAACATCCAACTCTTCAGAAGATTCCTCTTTCGCCTCCTTTCTCTTCCTTTTATCAGCAAGGGAAGCTGGGAAATCATCAGGATTCGCAAAAATGAAGTTGTATGCTGATGGATTTGGGAAGGATTTTCAAAATCATCCCAGTTTTGGGATCAAGTTCCACGATAGGGACTATGCTCAGAGGCTCTTGTCCCATCATCTTCAAAGCCATCTCCTTTTCCTGCCTAGCTTTTCGGCTGTCCAAAGTTTCATCGTCATCGTCTTCGGTCTCTTTGGCGCCAATGATATCCTCCTCATCCTCTATATGGCGCCCATCCATGTCTTTCAAGGCCTCGATGGTTTCAGCATCCTTGGGGACATTAGCACTAGGTGCCAGGACGCTTTTTTCTGCTGTTGTATCCTCAGTCTGCATCGATATATCAACACCGGCACCTGGCGAGACAGCCTCCTTCTCCGCCTCTTTTCCTTTTTCAACACCCTTGTCGACGGGCTCACCATCTGTATTATGGGGAACACACGTTACTAATTCAATTGGTTATTCTACCAGACGACGATAATTCACAATTGCTTTGACGAATTGTGGCGAAAAAAGGGAGATACCTTCCGCAGATCCTCCTTCTTGGGTAGCAGCAAGAGCTCCAACAACCACAAGAGTTAGGCCCAAAGTGATTAGTGGATCATCAGGATGGTATTCTTCAACTTTGGAAGCCTTGGGCTCCACGGCTGAACTCGAACCTTCGTCAGCTTTGCCTTTACCCTTAGCCAGGGCCCTCTCCTTTTCCATTTCCGCTTGAATCAGACGACGACCCTCTGCCAGGTCCTCGGGCTCATTATCCCTCCAGATGCTCCTCATCAACTCATCTTCATCAATTTCTTCGACTCCCAATCTCTGCTTCTCACCCTCAACAATGGCATCCCATAAATTGGCTAAAGTAACGTGGTAATCCGGGATCCACGAGATGTTGCGGGTTTTGAGGACTTGGCCAAGGAAGTCAAAAATCATCTCTTCAAACCCCTCGATATCCTTCTCTCTCTCGAGGAGCTTGTTGTTAGAAGCAGTAGCCATTTCAATGGCACTTTCAACATTCTTTTCGGCGAGAGCTGCCCGTGTCTCCGCATCCGCGACTTGATCATTCAAAATCACCTTTTCCGCTTCAGCCAAAGCTAAGCTTTCTTTCAAACTTGCTTTTTCTGCCTCCCAAGCAGCTCTCTCAGCTTCAAAATGACGGCCTTGTGCTGTTTTCAACTCAATGTTGGCCATTTTGAGATCTTCTACTTCCTTCTTTAAAGCCATCTTCTCTTGGCTATTGGAATCAAGTTCCAAATGAAAGCGCTTCTGAGCATTCTCCAGTTCAATCTTATAATTTTCAGCATCTCTCTGCGCTAAGGCGAGTTGGGATTGAGTGTCTTCCAAGTCCTTCTCCATCTTTGTTCTGGCCCTTTCGTTGTTATCAATTTTCACTTTAGATCTATGGGCTTCCATTTCAAGTGTCCGAATGACTTCGGAAAGATTAACCGCATGTTTCTTCATCATCTCATACTGTCTGGCTACATGGCGAATGTGCCCGACAACTTCATTATCCCAATTCTTAGGGACCGGTTCCAAGGCTGGAACAAACGCCATCCTTTCGAAGAAAATGTTTGGGAATTGTTCCCGCAACTTTTCCAGCCTACCTTGAATCTCGAGACCATGGATGTAATCCCGTGACCCGGGGGCAGCCAACTCTGGCTGGCTGGAAGGGACGATGTCACTCCTCTCCTTTTCAGACTCTTTGATTGGATCCTTGCCTTTATCCTTAGACTCGTGATGCCTTTTTGACGACCTGCTGTGAGAGGGTGCACTTTTCGGAGGAGTTAACTCCTTAGGAAGTTTCTTTCCCCCTGCAGGAACTACCGGATAACTAGGAAGCTTGGCAGATGTCAATTTCGGTGGAGACTGGGGTTGCGAGGAAGTCGGCTTGTGAGAAGGGCCGCGAGAGCGCTCAGTACCCAGATGAAGACTGGGTGTGCCCTCACGAAGAGAACGATAAGAATAAGATCACCTGCGGGACATCTTTCCTGCAAAAAAGGAAAAGAGCATATTAAAACTTTGAATACTGTTGATATAAAAGTGCAGGGTCAGGCAGTGTGTGTGATTTGTGCATCCCATATAATTCCCCCTAACAGACCCGGGCCTGGAGTCAGGCTCATCTGAGTAGTTTCTTGCTCTCTAATTGGAGCGATGGTCTCCTCAGAAGCAGGGAAAAACGCCTCCCCTTCAAAGTCCCTCTTTGTGTATACATCATCGGGCAGAGGAATTTTGCTCAGCTCGTTGAATAACTGTTCTTCTGTCAAATCATCGGGAGCAGCGGGTTCGATCGGAGGAGAAACCGGGATTTTCTTGGACTTGTCATCACGGGCCTCATCCCCTCTGTATATGTTCAGGTCCTCATCATCTTGAATGATTATCGGGGAAGGACTCTTGCGAAATTTTGTTGTTTCTACTGCCTGCGATGTTCCCTCTCCCTCTGTTGGGGGCACGTATCTATAGGGTTTGCCGCCAGCGCCTAGTCCAAATCTTATATCTAGAAGACGATGCTTATGAAGATTCTCGTCAGTAATGCACTTCTTGATCTTTAGAAAGTCAGATCTGCTTTGTAGAAGAATAGACAATCGATTATTGTATAACGGGCCTTCCGTCTTCGGAAAGACGTGATATGTTTAAAACAAAGAAAAAGGGGGGAGAATGTTAATGCTTCGGCTTCTTGAACAAGATATTCAGTCAAAAGATTATAGTTTACTTGATTTAAGCCATCTTCTTGAGCACCCGGCCTGTTTCTTTATATAGAACCAATCAGACTTAGGATCCCCTATATTGCTGTATCCGTCATACAGAACCTTCCTATTCGCCACCGATTCAAAGAAAGAGAAATTTGGGGTTGCCGAGGAGCGATGCTTGAAAAGAAAGAAGAATGTTAAATCTCTAAATGTGAGTTCGGTATGTAGGATCTCTGCGTATGCAATATATAAGGTGTACATAGATGCGTAGGCGTTAGGATGCAGCTGCATCAGAGCGATACCCAGTCGTTTTAAAGTCTCGATGACGATTGGAGGAAACGGAGGAATAGCTCCTACCAAGCACATGGTTCGGCTAACCGCCATATACCCTTCCGGAGCTAAGTGGGGTCTATCTTCGCTATCAGGTGTCCTCACATCATCCCAAGGAATCCCATGTCTCAGGCAGATTCTTTTAAGCTTTATATCATCGAGTTTAGATGCTAAAGAATCAGAAAATTTCTCTATCCCGAGCGCGCCAGGAATCTCGTCGGGAGCTCGCCTGTCTATCTCGGACTCTTCACTAGGTGAAGTACTTTCAGACGGATCCGATTCCGTTGCCTCGTATTCAGAGCCAGAATCTTCACCTCCTGGGTTAATTGGAGGTACCTCGGGGTTATATTGCTCAGGAACCTCGGACTCCGTTTCTGTAACGGATCTTGAAGAAGATTGATTATCCGACATTACTGTTAGGCGAGAAAACATGAAAAATGAGATTAAAACTACCCATCCCCCGTGTGTGCAAGTGCCGGTGTGTGTGCTTGTGCATGCATTAAAGAAAAGCGTAAAGGCTGATGAGATCGTCAAAATATTGGTCGTTTTATGCTGTTAAGTTACGCATTTGGTCAGTCCAGAATGTTCGTCATGAAGGGTCTAGCCTAACTGTCCATTGGTGTACTGGAATTAAATTGCATTGCTTATTCTACAAGTTCTTTAGAGCATTCACTCTTCGGTTCGTGAAAACCCTTTCGGATCGTGGGGTGTGGATTGGATCGTGGCGCGATCACGGGTTCGCGAGGCCAGCCTGGACCAGCAACAGAGGCGCTAACTCTAGGAAGTATTTCGGATTGGATCGCTATAACCTCGTAGCGATCCGTGTCCCCGCCACCTCGTCACGATCCACTGCTTTGCTTGCACCCACGCCAAGGCCTCACGAAGCAAACCGACCTGGTCATCCCTTCCTTCTCCTTCCTCAACTCTCCTCTTTACACCTGGTACGCTCATGTTTATTTTCACCAAATCGTATAAAATCCTGCTGTCCTTACTCTCTAAACTAGTGCGAACACGGTAGAAACTCAAGAGAAATCGTCTAGTTACCTTTTTAAAGTTCGAAACCGAACAAGAATTTGGAAATCAAAATTAAAGTTTTTTCCTCGATGGAGCTGGCGGTACGATTCGAAAGCGAGAAGAAGGAAGAAAGTGAAGAGGAGGGTCAATTTATATAGGCAAAAGGGCGACCGTTTGTCTCCCCTTTTTTGTCTTATTCGATCCGCGAAAATAGATGGGCCGCGAACCAAAAGCCCACCACGTTTTGAAGAAAAGCCCACCTCGTTCCGTCCCGTGAAGAAGCCCAAGTGCTCACCAAAGAACGAAGCGAATGACTCGCTAACGGACCGCGACACGCGCATGCGACCCGAATCGGTAAACGACCGACAGATTCGATGATGAAGACTCTGAAAGATCCCAGAAAAGGAATTGTTCACTGATTTGCGTCTCGTTGTGAAAAGACGATTCTATAGCTTCGAAGCATATTCCATCATCGATAAAACATACTTCGAGGGGGAAAAATGTTGGCTAGCTTTTTGACCAAGCCACCCAGGTTCATTCACAAGAAGAAAGTATGAAACTACATTCCCTAGCGTGAAGGTACGGATCGCACCATCGACTCGCCCCTCACTAGATCGCACCTCATCGGATCGCACCTCATCGGATCGCACCTCATCGGATCGCCCCCATTTCATCAGCGAAACGACACCTCTATGCGATTCGATCCGTACATACATTACTGTCCAGTATAGACCGATCCGATCCCTGATGCACGGCGAAGCCTCTAACCCATTCAGGCACGAGCTAGTCTTCAGCGATCCGAGACGCAGGGATCCAGCGACACGTGTCCCCAACCGTCATTTTGACTGATTCTCCCCATTTGCTCGATCTGATTTTCAAGGGGATCGCGACACCTGTCCACAACGGCTAATTTGACTATTTCTTCATTGGCTGCGATGCGATCCGATGTTCTCGGGATTCGTGCCACGTGTTACCACGACCCGCCTGACAAAATCTGCTATAAATAGCCCGGAGCTTGGCATTTTTTGGATCCTTTTGGCAACATTGAGGACTGATTCCGCCATTATTGTCATACTACCATTTCTTATCAGTTTTATTACTAGATTACTGAGAGAAATCACAATTGTAAAAGTGAGCTAGAGAGAAATCATTTATTGTACCAGCACATAAAGTATAATCAATAACATATAAAGTGGACGTAGGCTCGTTAACGCCGAACCACTATAAATTCTGTGTGTTATTTTCTTTTTCCTCATTCTTCAGTTAAAACTCTATAAGATTCAGAACAATTTGGGTGTTAGGTCCAAATTTTGATCTAACAAATATAGACGTAGTATGATCCTCTGATACATAGAATACAAGGTGTTACATAATCCCACATTAGGAAACTCACCCCCGAAATCCCCAAAATATTCAATAAGGCTGACCCAAATGCCTACCAATCTTATGCAATCATAGAATCAAACATACACATATAGTTTTGAAACATAATAGGTTAATCAAAACTCATCCTAGCATGCAAGATACTTCAAAAAGCATATTTGTGATATTAAAAATGATAAATAAGAGCAACAAACTAAAATGTCTTACCCAGCGAAGAGTCCTAGATACAACATCCTCATACTCTCCTTAGTCTTCCAAGTATAATCTCCCTTACTTTCACCCCTTAGCGTTTTTACGAGCCTTCCTCCTAAACAGCTTCGTATCATGCTCGATAATACAAAAGTGTTTGCGAGGCTGTGGAGCTTCTGGTTCCACTTTTGTATCATTCAACTAATCTAATGCGACATTCATAATTGAGTCATACACAAATTTCCTATGAGAAATATGGGACACAATATGAACTTCAGCCTATTTAGAGGCAAGTTGGCTCTATAAGCTAAGTTCCCGATCCATTTGAGAATCAGAAAAGGACCAACAAACCTTGATGCCAACTTTTCTTTTCTACTAAACTGAATAACATTTCTCAAGGGAGAAACATTAACAAATACCAGGTCTCCAGTGGAGAATTCCAAGTCTTTGCACCCCTTGTTGGCTTAACTGTTATATATTTCCTGATTAGCCTTTATACGTTGCTAGATGACCTCAATCTTCTACGATCTCTCTTTAACCATATCTGGTCGAAGTATCGGTTTCTTGCCCGCCTCCTACCAACATGAAGGATTGTTGCGTGATCTACCATATAAAATTTGCCAATGCTAGACTAATAACTATCGTTGTATGAAAATTCAACTACATGTAAATGATCACCCTATGAACTCCAAAATCTAGCATGCAAACTCGTAAGATATCTTTCAAGACTGCCTCAACCTTTTGAGACCCAGTTGAAAACTCACCGCGAGAAACATCTCGAATAGTATGTTCAGAACCCTGCTACAAAGGAAGCAGTCGTGGGCCCTTCAATGCCCGCACCTCCTTAAATCCATGCGGCATCTGGGTCATCCAATCCAAGACCTCCTCAAAGTTGTATTGTGATTTACACTATCTGTGGTGGTCCTCACCTCGCAAACGTAAGCTTTCGACGTATGAAGGAGTACATAAAATCTATCAAGCACGCTGACTATGAAAGGTGCCCTTCCATGGACGAGACTGTCTTGGAAAAATTACAGAAGACCATGAGAGATGACATCGTCTTTAGGAAACCGGATGCTATGAGGGTTGAGGATCCATCTATTGATCCACTTATCATCTCCACCTACATAGTCCCAGCTCATGTTAAAAAGATCTATGTCGACTCTGGGAGTATAGTGGACATAATCTTCAAAAGGGCCTATGATCAAATGAAACTTGAGGCCAAAGACTTGAAGCCATGTAACGCCATTGTTCACAGCCTTAACATCTTAGTAAACCGGCCAGTCAGACTTATTGAACTACTGATATGGCTCAGAGATAGGGATAAAAGCCGAGAGATCCTCACCTTCGTACTCATTGAAATACCTTCTCATTACAACGTCTTTCTTAGGAGACCACTACTTGCGGAATTCCAAATCTGCATGGTACCACGGTGCCTACTCATCAGTCTAGAATGGGATTGGAATTATCCGTGGCGACCAAGCCACTGCGAGAACCTGCTATCTTGCATAATGGAACGACACGGTCAACTGGGAGAAGGGCAAAAGTGCAGAGACAACACTCTGCACTAAAAATCTCATTGCCTAGTAGCCACCAGGGACTTAGCTTTAGCTCAAACATCACTGCCGTCTTTCCAAGATCTTGATCAATCGAAGGACGAAGAGCTCGAGTATGAAAGAGATTCTCTGGTGGAGCCCACCATCGACTTTTTATGGGACTATTTAGATGTATTTACTTGTACCCACTTCGATATTTGTGGCATCGACCGAGGAATCTATTGTCGCATGCTTGGTATCGACCTAAATTTCCTTTCCATTAAACAAAAATGCCGATTTCTAAGCTTATAAGAGATTGGCAGCACTCAGGGAGGAGGTTTATAAGCTACTTGACAACAACTTTATCCACGACGCCCTCTATCCAGAATGGGTCTCCAACGTGGTTTTGGTGAAGAAATCGAATGGGAAATGGAAAACATGAGTTGATTGCTCTGACTTGAATAAAGCATGCCCAAAAGACAACTTCCCACTTCCGAAGGCTGACCAACTCATTCACTCTACAGCCAAACACTAACTCTTATCTTTTATGGACGAATACACAGAATACAATCAAATTCATATGTACATCTTTCACCAAGTTCACACTTTATTTATTATCGATCCTGGCTATATTTATATGTTGTTACGTCCTTTGTTCTTAAGAATGCTGGAGCCACCTATTGATGACTAGTCAATCGAATGTTTAAAGATCAGAATGGGAGATCCATGGAGGTCTACGTTGATGAGATGCTCATGAGAATTTGTCTATCGAATGAAACCATGTTAACGACCTCACTTAGATGTTCAATGGTATTGACAAATATGGCATGAAACTCAATCGCTTGAAATACTCTTTTGGTGTTGCATCGGAAAAATTCTTAGATTTCATTATCAATACTCAAGGTATTGAAGCCAACCCAGAAAATTGAGGCTATCCAGGGAATCAGAATTCTAGAGAAAATCAAAGATGTTCAAAAATTAAATGGGAATGTGACCTCTCTAAGTCAATTCATATCTAAAGAAACCGATAAGTGCATTCCTTTATTTAATATAATCAAGAAGGGTAAGCACAACTTTGCATGGACATCGGAATGTGTTGCCTCATTTCAGGACCTTTTGAATCACTTAAAGAGGCCGGCTATTCTATCAAAGCATAGAGACTTATTGATCTATTTGGTTGTTTCTGTATAGGTAATTAGCTCGGCGCTTGTGCGCAAAGAAAATGTGTCCAAAAGCCAATTTTCTACATCAGCAAAAGATTGACAGGAATTAAAAAAGAATACCCAAAGCTCAAGAAGCTCGCATAATTCCTATTGATCTCTTCCTGGAAGCTTCGCCTATGTTTCCAGTTACATTACATCTAAGTCTACACTGATCAGTCGCTACAACAAGTCCTTTAACGACCCGATGCGTCCAGGAGACTGTTGAATGGAATATCGAGCCGGGTCAGTTCAACCTAACCTATATTCCTAGAAGAGCCATCCTAGGATAAGCCCTAGCAGACTTCATAGTCAATTTCACTATTCGTAATGATCAACCGGAAGATAGTGAGCCTCTTAACATCCATTGGAAGTTGTATGTGGATGGTTTATTAAACAATCAGTGTTCTGGGGCCAAATTCGTATTTGTTACTCCCAAGGAACACTTGATTTGTTATGCTCTAAAGCTCAACTTACCTGCCACCAACAATGATGCACATACAAGGCCTTGATAGTTGGACTCAGAATTGCAAATGAACTCAACATCAAGGCCATTCAGATCTTCTTATATTCACAACTCATTGTGTGCCAAGTGCATGGGGAATATCAAGCCAAAGGGGAACGACTCACTCCCTACCTTGCTTGGGTTTGTGAACTACGTAATAATTTTGAGCACTATGTCATCACTCACATCACTCGAGAACAAAATGAATTGGTCGTTTCTCGGGCCAAACTAGAAAGTTCCTATGGATGCCATCTCTTGGGAATCGTCCCGGTTGAAGTACTCAATTCTCCAGGTATCGATCAAATAGACACTGATGCGATGCTAATGATAGAACCCAAATTTGAACCTGAGTCATGGATGACTCCAGTTAACAATTACTTATAACATGGAGTCCTCCCATAAAACAACAATGAAAAATGACTGCTCCTTCGTAAAGCTTCATGCGGCATCATTCAGGACAGAATGTTATATCGAAGAGGATTCTCTGCTCCACTACTTCGGTGTGCAGCCCACGATGACACCAAATATGTGTTGCAGAAAGTGCACGAAGGCGAGTGAGGTGACCGGACCAGGAGAAAAGTACAAAAAAAGATTATTTGCTACGACTGATTTTGGCCAACTCTTGAACGTGATGCAACCAATTACACCCGCAAATGTGATAATTGCCAGAGATTCTCCATGATTCCTAGATCCCCGCCTACATATCTTACACAGATGGTCAGTCCATGGTCGTTCGCAATGTGGGGAATCAACATCATCGGTACTCCCCTAATGGCAAACGGAAGTGCTCGATATGGTATAGTAGTTGTTGATTACTTTGTCAAATGTGTCGAAGTCGAGCCTCTTACGACAATCACGACTAAGAAAGTAATAAGTTCATTGTATGGAACATCATTTATCGTTTTGGAGTTCCCAAGAGCATCATTTCTAATAACGGGACCCGATTCGAGAGTTCTGAGTTCAAAGACTTCTTTTGGCGCCACAACATCGAAAAACGATTTTCGATGGTAGTTCATACTCAAGCTAACGGACAAGTCGAAGATGTCAATAAAATTATCAAAGCCATTATCAAGATGCATTTGTAAAAGGTTGGAGGCAAGTAGGTAGATGAACTTCCTTTAGTCCTTTGGGGATATCGGACTGCCGACAAGTCAACGACCGACCTACTTAATTTGCTCTTTCGTATGGATCTGAAGCCGTAATCCCCATCGAACTTGAACTGCAATTGTATTGAGTCACTTATTAAAATCCAATGACCAACAGAGATCTCATCTTGGAATCTCTCGACTTACTAATGAGAAAAGGGATGAGTCTAAACTTAGAGCAGCTGCTTACTGCCAATGGGTCGCCCGATACTTCAACACCAAAGTCCATCCAAAGCACTTGGCATCGATGACCTCATCCGTAAGCTGATCTTTCCCACACCGATCAGATGTGGTCATCGTTGGAAAGGTCTATAGGTTATTCAATAGAGGCTTGGAAATGGTACTTTCAAGCTAAAAACCATTGATGGCGCCGAACTACCAAGGTAATGGAACAACTAGCATCTTCACTGCTACTTCACCTAGCTTACTTTATAGACTTACTACTTTCCATAAATGTTTTCTTTTCAAATCAATGCATTGTACATAAGATGCTATCGCCAATAGTATCAGTGAAAGCTTTCATATTTCCATGTTCTTGGTGTATTTTTTTTCTGTGTAGTATGTTAAAGTTGTGATAACAACAAACTTGCATACATGAGCGCACAACACTGGATCATCGCCTCAGGGCTCGAAATCGATCCAACACCTTGAGTCTTTACTAAGATTCAATCCTTGTGGAGTGATACGCCCTCCGTAAGTCAACTCGAGTCTCGAACTAACAACGAGGCAGAGTAAAAATTACTCACGATGTTTATTAGTTTAAGTGTCTAACTTCGTTCCTTAGTATCCGGACTTAGGGTCAACCCACCAGCCTAATAAGTATCATTCCGACCACTGGCCCAACTAGCTCTGATCCTCAGAGTTTGTATTTGAGTATAAACTGAGGAGACAATGACACCCTCAAATCTAACTCGAACGAAACAATGGGAGTGTAAAAAGGTCGAACCAACAACGTCCACCAACTTAACATCTTGAGATCAATGATTGCAAGGAGGTCCCAAAAGTGGAGTAACCCAAACCTAAACTTTGCGCAACTCAAGATTAACGATCGAAAGGAAATCTCGAGAGGGGAGTTCACACACTTAGACTCCACATGACTAGAGAGTAACGAAAGTAAGGAAGTCTTGAAAGTGGAGTCATCAGACTCAAACTTCACGCGACTTAAGCTTCTCAAGAGCGGAGTTTCAAATAACATGAATTTAAGTGTAACGACAAGTACATTATGGGACTACAATAACTGGAAAATGTAAAAGAAATTTGAACGCTTTAAACGATATGATATAAAAGTAAACTAACTTTCATTCACAAGACAAAACATGTATGTATCTTTCTAACGACGCGACGTATATAAAAATCACACCGTGTCGCCAAAAGCTAGGGTCGTCCTCGCGTGTCTTATCGGCCAACAAAAGCAAAACTGTCTTATAACCGTCACTTGGAGTTATCCCTCGTCTTCCTCTTCTCCAACTTGGTACCGGCAGCTTGTCCTCGGTTTCTTCCTCTTCCTCTTCTCTCCACTCCCTCCAGATCCTTTTTTCTCTTTTGGTGGAGTAGGAGTGGGACAAGTCCTTAGCTCAAAGCCCCTTCCAAAGGACGGTGGGAGTTCCCGCACTTCCTCATTAGAATTCTCCGTTATTCTAGGGAAGACTGCATTTAGTAGAGGAGGAGTAGCTTTGATGATGTCTCCATAGGTTTGTTCTTTCTTAGCTTCCTTTTTCGCTTTCTTTAGAGCCTCCTTCTCAGCCTTTTTTCGGGCTTCCTACTTAGCTTTCCGCTTTGCCTCCTCCTTGACCTTAAGCTTCTTGTACTCCTCCTCTACTCTCTTCCGAGCTGCCTCTTCCTCGACCTTCTTATAGGCCTCGTCCCGGTTCTTGGCTTGAGCTTCCTCCTCATCTTTCGCTCTCGCGTCCTCTTGAGCTTTCAGTAAAGCCTCCTCATCCTCTTTCTCTTTGCCTCGGTATTTTCAGACTTCATCGGCATTTAGTCCCTTCGTTGTACAACTAGCTCATGCATTGACGTCCCACCTTCTTATGTCTATCCAAACACCATGGTAACTGCCACACTTTCTCTTTTTCCTCATTCAGCATGTGGAGAACCCAGCCATCTCCTCAAGCAACTGACTCTGATCGGTCTCGCTTAAGACTAAGTCCATATAGATGTCGATAGTCCCGAACTTTGCACTTATCTATCGCTATATGCCTCGACATCGAATGCTGGCCCGACAGCCATAATGGTCTCAAAAGTCGGCCAGGATCCCATTTCAAGAATACCTGCATGTCGAAGCAGAAGATATGTTAGTTTATTTTTACTTCTTCCTATCATCCTCTCAAATACTGGAGAGAAAGTGGATATACCTCAAAGCATTTGCTGGGTAACTCACATCGGCATTGTGCCTTCAGCTACTGGCAGAGGAAAAATCATAGTTCCAATCCTAGATGCTCGGTAGTCATACCTCAGGTCATTAGGAGCAAGTATGAACGACCACCAGTGGAGGCTGACAGAATGACTTGTTACTGGGAAGCACCACCCTCGACTTCTCTAGCAACTACAATGCTTTCGGTAACGATGGTCTTCCCCTTTTTAGTAATAAGTCTCTCCGCCAATTCTTCCTTAGCATCTTCCTCAAGCTTCTCCTTTCCCTCTGCCACTACTTAGCGTTACTCTTCAGTCAAGTACTCGCATCAGCTCCGCTTTATCCACCATCGCATTTCCCACCTCTCGCGTGGCAACCTAATCCTCCAAAAGCATTTCATAAGCTAGAGCAAATGTCTAAGCATAGTAATTGACCCACGAGATTTGGTGGTATCGAAGAGTCTTGACATAAAGGTCTAGAATGGCTAGTTCATCGCTCTCTACCTCTGCCCGAGTTGCCTGGGCCCTAGATCCGCCAATTGGGCCTCAAATTCTACCCTTACCCCATCGGCCTGGCCCAACACTTCCTTATTGGACGCCTCTGAAGTGACCCCCAAACTTTTTTCCAATTTTTAATTTAAGTATACTTGTATTCTATGCAAATCCTGGGTAACCTACTCAAAAGGATCATCCCATTTTAATAAATCACTTTCAGGAACCAATCATACTAATATATTAGTTCAATACAAACATTAATTAACTTATATGTATGAAGATATACAAGTATTTATTGCTTGTAATTAGATTTTACAAACTGAAGCAAAAGGAGATTGATCAATCTGAATTTTAACCAATATCTACACAGCAAAAGTAGGGTATGAATATTCGTTTTCTATTATATAAACTCCCTACTATTTTTTATAAATCCTACTTTTATTAAAAACCTTATTAAATCTGATCATGGATTGGTTTAGTTATAAAGCACAATTTGTCATGGCATAAACTATTACATATAGTGTTCCATCTTTTACTTATGTTAAATCTAAGATATTTTGAGTCTTCTCTTTTTCTAGAAATCTTGCAACTTTAATGAAAACCTATTCGTCGTTAAGTTAAATGAATACATGTTTCAAACCTGTATATGAACCAGGTATTAAAGCTTTGCTTTAAGCCTATTTTACTTAGCCAAAATACATTATAAAGACTACTTTATACTCAGGCATGTGCCTTACAAAACTGCTGTGCATTTGTACATCTTATTATCCCATCAGGTTATAAAAAGAAGAATGACCATACTCAAAGTATTACCCTTTTTTAGCCAATTATAAACAAGTTATATTCCTAGAATTCCTGTGTATCATGGGTAGCTTGTACTTCATATACCAATACAAATATACTATATGTATATAGGTATTCCTTGGCACATCTACATGAAGATATGTATATATATACATACTTGTGGCCATACCAAACTTCATGCTTTCTTCTTTATTCACATCTAGAACTACTAGATCCATTTTACTTCAATTAAAAAGTTTTCTTACCGTTATAAACAAATTATTTAAACATACTGCATCCTGGACTTTGCATGCAAATTGTCATAATTTTAAAGATACATTGCATCACATTCACATCATCCTTAAATCCAGTCTACTTTAGGATTTTAATAAAACATGGCATTTTCAAATCTTCACATTTTGAGTGTTAATATATCAGCAAGGAAACAGAGTTTCAATGTAAATATTATACTGTAAGTAGTGACAATATTCAGGCAATTCAAGCAACTTCATGCCTTATTTCAAAATACCAATACAACTGGAGAATAGTAGTTTTTATTCTCAATAGATTCAATCAAAAAGAGACATTTCAATCCCAGTATAGCCCTTTTAAGCTGAGACAATGTTGCTTTGTTCATTTATAGTTTGTTATTTTAAAACAATGTTGTTACTCTACATATAGTTTATGTCATATTTCTATGATACTGGCATCTAGTATCATTTGTATAAAGTCAAAACATTGCTCCGAACATACTTTATTATATGCCAACCATTTACATCATATCATTGAATGAAAATATATATTAACTAAATGGTACTTATCAATACACCTACATTTTAGTTTAGTTTAAGCTTAGAATTAAATATTAAAACCTTAATTAAACAGGAATTACCTTTCTAAGCTAAGGTCTTACACATCTTTGAGTCATAATTCAATCACTTCATCATATATAAAAATTTATGTACACTTTCAGCTACTCAAAAACTTTAACATTGGCATTACTTATCATTTGTACTCTATTTTTTTTATATAAGTATCTAAGTAATTCTCCTTACTATACTTACATATATAAACCTTCCCATTTTACTTTACCTTGCTTTGTAAGGAAGAAGATACTTGCATATAATATTTATATGCCCCCTTCTTCATTTTACACACAAGATATAAATATGCTTAACAATTTTACACTTTGAACAACAATTATTTTTCATCCATTTACTTTGCTATTTAACATTAATACTAGAATACGAGTAAGTCTTCATGTTGGGTTTTATACTCTTATATACATGTAAGTCATGCAATATCTTGTTGTATAAGGAGGAAATCATGTGCAAATATCACTTACTTGTCATTCTTTCTTCCATTAACAACACAAGATATAATTAGGTTTATCAACTTCATATATTATTCATTTCAACGGAAATCTTAGCAATTCCTTTACACAATTACATGGGTTACATCAGCTATATTTCAATCAATTTTCAAGGAATATAAAATTAACATTCATCATACATCAGCATTCTCAAAGAAATACATTTAAATTCATCTTAGGCTGCTGCTATTTACTAATTCTTTGCACCTAATTTCTACAAACCCTTTAGTTCAATGACTTGCAAACCATGCATCCATTTCCTGTAAGCAATTACTAAGCTGCCTGATTCATGTGAGGCACCCCAGAAGACTGCAAAGGAAATCAAACATAGGTCAGACTTTAAGTCTGGTATGAGCATACACTATTTCATACGAATATAAATGCAGGTTGTACTTCAACTTGGTTTATGTTTATCTATTTACTTATGTAAGTCATTGAGGTGATATACATTAATAGCGTATAGCCTACAAAATATTATTTTAGGGAAAAACATTTCTGCATATTCACTAGCATTCATATATTTATGCAGCCATAACAAGTAGCAATCAACCAACCATTTCACCTTGCATCCCATTCTTTTTCATTACATTATTTACCTTATGACTCATATCTTCCTTGGCTATCCTTTTCACTTATTTCATGAATCATTATATTCATAACTTTGAGCCCAAATACCTTACCTTGAACACTCATGTGCATGTACCCCAACACACAAAGGACCACAGGGATTAAACAAGCCATGTGCATACTTTACTTCCTCCTGGACTCAAGTAAATCAATGCAAAGTCGTCCCTGGCCCAGTGCTAACTGGGCCATTGCACAAGGCATCACACACGAGTACGACATAAAAAAATGCTAACATAAGAAATTCACGTAAAGGAAAATGGAAGAAAAAAGTCATGGAAGGAGATACTAGAAAAGAAAGCAGAACAATGGGCGTTTCTTGAGGAGTGTTGGGGAAGAAAAAGGTTGTTTATGGCAGTGATGAAAAGAAGAACTTGAGGTGGTAGGTAATTCTATTATTCTATTTTGGTTTAATTTAATTTTAGTTAAAGAAACTTTAGGTAAAAATAATTCAATGAAAATACACCTTGTTAAAATTATTTTCCTATCAATTCAGATAATTTGAAGTTGTGAAGTAGTTCAGTGGTCATACAGTCCTCTTAGTAATTTCTGATTTATGCACGCTTGTGGAGTCTATGGTGATTAATGTGTTTTAAAAAAATTCCTTCATTTGATTCTGTGCTTTCATGTGTACTCCAGGTGTGATGACCGCCCATAACTCTTGCACTTAACAAGGGAAATAATGAGCTGAGAGGTGTGCTAGGCAGCCATGGACGATCATCAAGGTAAGATAACACAAGCGGAACCTGTCGTATAACTCACAGTGCAAGGATAAATTATAATAGAACGTATACAAAGGCAATAATAGTAAAGCATATGCCACGACCGCCCACAAGCCTTGCACTATACAAGAGGAATTATGCCTTGAAAGGTGTGCCAAGCAGCTGTGGACGATCATCATTGGTAAACAATAATATCAGAACCTGTCGTAACTCACAGCGGAAGGATAAAATATAATACAACATATACAATAGGTAGTAATAGTGAAGCAGAAAACACTAGACTTTCATAACAACTAGAAAGTAATATCCATACACTTGGAAATAGTGTTTATACAAATTGCCTCACTACAACACTTAGAGAATAACAAACGGCAGAAATCCAAATACTATATAGTAGAAAGATAGTACGCCAGCCTCCTGCTCGCCTTCGAATAGCTACATCGTCCACACCAAGCAATCTTCTATCACCTACCACCTAGTCTGCCCATCCAAAAACAGATGAACAACCCAAGGTAATAAGAGGGAAACATAAAACATGAGTCAGACAACAGTCTTAGTGAGCGATAAAACAACTAACAAACTTCATCAATAAAGTTTATGAGAATAGGTAGATTAACAAACCAATCTACCAACACCAGAGAAGAACTCAACTCCCGTTTTCCCCACATTGGGCAGTGATAGCCTTTACATTAAACAATTTAACCATTCATCTATAAAAACCAGAACACCCATTCAATCATGATAATGCACTCATGACATCCAGATTATATATCTCATGTAACCATCCTAATCGAATCCAACATCCCTCAAGCACAAGCCCTAAATGCCTAAACCAATATCAGACAAGCACCCAAGGAACATCTCCTTCGACGTTGGACAATCTTCATGAGACAATACGAACAGAGCATCCAAACAATCAAGCATCCATGACTAACTCGGGCTATCACCGCCAATCCTACTTTGAAACCATCGTTAATCGTATGATGGCTAACCTTGTCATATGTCAAAGGCTAATGGTAACCCCAGATCTAACATAAACTCCAAATGCCTTTCGACGATACGTATGCATGCCCAACCTTAACAACTAAGCCTTTCAACGATACCCAGGGTACTCAACCTACAACTGGTCTTTTAGGTGCCCCTATTGTACCCCTACTTTAGCCTTCTAGAACTTATGACAATGATAATCTCTCGGCCTTCACATCCCTGGTCATCTAACCCGATGACTTTTCATAGCTCAAGCAGCCTTTTTAAGCAACCATTATCCACCAACTCACGACCTTTGAGTTGTCACCTCATTCGCTGTTCTACACTGATCAACGAACACCTTTCAACACTTCGAACCTTCCTACTTGAATTTACTTTGAAGTCACAACCTCACTTTTCCAAATTATATCACTGCGCTATGGCTAGTGCTCACGGGTTGGCCCCGAAATTTTTTTCAGATCCTTTGGATCAAATCTGGATCGTACCCAAAAAAATAATTTTTTTAGAAATGACCTTGTTATGCATGACGACACCATAATGACCGACCCAATCAAGATCGACCTGACCACCTTAGATAGGACTGATCCGGTTCCTTCCTGGCTTCAGTACTCGACCAACCCGACCCCCTTAGATAGGACCAACCCAGTTCCTTTCTGTCTTCAAGAGTCGACCAACCCAATATGACCGTCCTGATCACTCACAAAGGACCAACCCAACCCGAAGCCACCACATCAATGCCTCAGCTCCACACCTGAACGACCAACCCAATCTTCTAAACATGGCCCGAGCGATCATGTCTTCGAGACCGACCCGACCCAGTTGTGACCGTCCGACCAGGGTATGAAACCGACCCATTTCCTAACTTTTTCCCCAAGATAATATTACAGCCGATCGACCCAACCATGACCGACCCAAAACCTACACACCGCAACGCAACTCCAATTTCGACCAGAACTTTGCCAAACGATAAATTCAACGAAACCAACTTGTCCAACTCATCAAATATGACTACAAATATGATATGGATTCACTAGCGACATGAAAACAACAATTTTCATCACAAATTATGCAATCACTCCAAAATCGTGATAAATGAGTGTAAGGACTAAATTGCGGATCTAACTTGCATAAACATATGAAATGGCATAGGAATTACCAATTTAAACTTGCTAAAATAGATCCTAGGGTGATTCATATGAAAATGGACTTACCAAGTTATAGATCTATGGGAAAATGCTTGAATTTAGTGAAAAACATGATCAAACATTCATATACTTCATTAAATCCAAGTGAGAGATGCAAATTACTCATCGATTCTTCAAAACAAGCAAAAATCAATGTATTAAGATTCCAGATAGCAAGCAATTCGAACCAATCTCCTTGATCCAATGAACTCTCCCTTCGAATGATGTAGATCTAGCCTCAAATGGTGTAGATCTTCGATTTCCGTCCTTTAGGTTTTGATTTTAATGGTGCAAAGGTGTTAGAGGAAGGAGGAATATAGGCCACCAAATGAGAGAATAGAGAAACTAAACCATTTCCCATACCTCCCACCACCTATTTATACCCTTCCACTAGCCCACTAATGGGCCTTTCCAAATATGCCCATTAAGGCTTCACAAACCTGAACAGCTAACTATTAAACCTTAAAACATCGATTCCTCCCAAACCGCTGAGCTAAATCTTTAATGTAACCACTCTAAGAAAAGGCAATCATCATTTCCTTTCCAATGGCCCAGGTCTCGCCACCTGAGTCAAGAGTTATGCTGTGACACCCCACGTCCATTAATTCACTCTGTATCAGAATGCATTAAGTTTCGTGAAGCGTTATAGGTAAACAGAAACATCACAAGACAAATATAAAATAACATCGGAATTAAAAACTTTATTAAACAGAAAGCTTCGTGATCCAAACCCAATTACATAATAAGTCTGAATTACTGAAACTCATTACATCTTCATAAAACTTCTATCTTGTACCAAAATTATCAACAGAGTACAATAATACATAAAAGAGCATAATCCCCGAAATATAGCCATTGAAGAGAAGAAATGAAATCAAGCAATACATCTAAGCAGCTCCAAGCAGAATGAAAGAAGAATCCAAATCAAGCTTGAGTATTCCCACCCTGAGAACCTAGGGAGAAACGGAAGAGAGAGAAGAGGAAATAAAATGGGTCAGACATAAAGTCTGGCGAGTCCAGTTACTTTTAGCATATAAATAAGTAAAAGCATCGTGACAAGCATATAAACTGGAGAGTGAGATAATAATGTCATAAGGCAGGTATAACAAGGTAAACAAGATAAAAAAATAGAATATATTGCACTTCTATAATACTTTTCTCTGCACCATTACTAGCATACAAGAACAAGATGATCCCAACTAGTACAAGATGCTAGATTTAGGTGTACTTCTAGTGAGAGGTTTTACCTCATACAATAACAAGTAGCCCAATAGAACTGATAGGTGTTACCCCTAATGATAATAACGGGCTCCTAAATAAGCAAGACTAGATGTACCCTAATTACTACCCCAATCGATTGGCTCCCTTAGTCGTGGATACACTGTGTTGGCCCCACAGTAGGATGTATCACTTCCTACAGTATCAACCAGTTGTTTACAAGATGTGCACAAACATATCTACAGGTGTCACAGGTCTTATTATCCTCCCCTGAAATCTGGACCCATGCACGCACAAGACCTCATCGTAATGCCTACCAGTTAATCAAGATTGCATAACCCCAACAGGCTAAGTTTGCTGGGTTTAAATGTATAACCCGTCCCCACACATTTATCAAGATTAACTTAACCCTCCCACTGATTCAAGCAAGTTTACTTAACCCCTACTTAACTTGATAGGTTCATGTAAGCCTCGCATATTCAAATAGGTTAAGTATTACAATTTTATTACCATTTATTCATTTATGGTTATTAATGTGCTAGACTTCCCGCATTAAGTCTACTACTTGTGGATGCTGGATATGCCGGTTGGGTCCGGGTAGACTTCTACCACAAATCGGACTTAACCTCGTGTCCTAGCACCATTACATGTACGTTTATGCACATAGACCCCTTACATTAGATTCACCACTTGTGGACGTTGGATATGTCTGTAACACCCCGTAATTCTGTAACATTAAGTTTCAAAAATTAAAGTATAATTAAACTTTAGAATAAGAATCAAGGTAAACGGTTACGCCATTGCATTCGTCTTAGAATTCTGCTTGAGATAGAGTCCGAATTTGCGTAAATTGGACTCCGTATGAAGGAGTTATGGCCTCCGGAAGTTTCAGAATTCGATTTAGAATTCAAACAGCCCGAGAACAAGTTCAAAATTCAAAACTGGACCAGAATTTGGCTGGGTGGGAATTTTCCCGCCCAAGACCCAGGTCGACCAGGGGGTCAACCTGGGTGTCGACCTGGGTACCTAGGTCGACTATGTAGTCGACCTGGGGGTCGACCTACAGGTCGACCTGACCTGCTTAGTCTGGTCCTGGCTCAGTTTCTGGGGCATGGCTGTGTTGCTAGGGCTGATTTGTCACTTTCTGATTGGCTCCTCTTGGTGTGTATGGTCTGAATTTACTCTATGATCATCTGACGGCTCAAATCAATTTGAAATTCTATAAATACAACCCAACACTCAACCTAAATTCACAGAAATAAAATAGAGCTAGAGCCGTCATGCAGCTGGAAGAAAGCCAAGAATAGCCTCCACTTGAAGAAAGCTTAGAGATGAACAAATCTAATTCAAAACTAAAAATCGAAACAACGTTTATCTACCCAAAGGAAAGCATCTTAATTCCAGAACTCAGATTTCAAGTTCGTCGTTTGTTGTAAGTCATTTACTTTTTAGATTTGAACATCTATCATTTGTGGCATGTAATTAAATGGATATAAGAATATGCCTGATCCTCTCAATTGAATTTGTGCTTGTATATGCCTATGATGTTGAAACTATTGTTAATGGCCTAAGACTATGACTATGAACATAAGATTATTTCCTATGACTATGAACATAAGACTATGCCTATGACTATGAACATAAGACTATGCCTATGCCTATGACCGTGAACATTAGACTATGCCTATGCCTATGACTGTGAACATAAGACTATTGCCTATGACTATGACAAGGGCCATTGTGGCTAATTATCTATGATTCATGACTATGAGATTATCGCCTAGGATTATGACTATGAAATTTGGACCTAAGCTTGATTTTCTATTTAGACCTATTCTTAATTATCCTTGGATCTTGATTTTTGGGAATTTTTCTATTAAGTTAGGTATATCCATGTTCTTGAACCTAGATTATTATTCAAACCTTTTTATGTTCATAATGTTATCAGACCTACGCCTACGGCGTTTTAGTCAATTTATTCAATATATTTATTAGATCTATAAGTCGTGAATTTGGGATTGTCATATTATGCCTATTATTATGCCTATCTTTTCATGGTATTCTTGTTTATTCCCTTTTATCTATGAATCTAGATTGACCTATAATCTAGACTGAATCACGATTACGCAAACGATGGGAATACGATTTGGGCAGAACATGAAACTAACATGAATGTGATTGAAAATTTGGAAGTTAGGTATAACATGAAATTTATATAATTTGGCATAATAAATATGTTGGCATGATCTGAATTGGCTATAATAGTGAATAATTTTCATGCATTAGGCGTAAGCGGTAAATTGTTGGCTGCAAAACATTTGGAAGTTTGGTATAAAATGAAATTTATATAATTTGGCATAATAAACATGTTGGCATGATCTGAATTGGCTATAATAGTGAATAATTTTCATGCATTAGGCGTAAGCGGTAAATTGTTGGCTGCAAAACATGTAGTTGGCATAAATTGAAAACTAGAATATCAAATCTAGTTCTAGCAGGAATGGTAAAATTGAATATTTAATCTAGATTGGGTGAAAAACGTAGATAGGAACATTAAGTCTAGATTAGGCTTAAATACTTATTTGGAACGCCAAATATATGGCATAGTGATTTTAGGCATGACTATTATATCGAGTTTGGGAAGGTGGGTTATAGCCTATTCTGATTAATAACTTGAAATTACATGTAATTATCATGTTTAGCATAATCATGGTTAGTGACACTTAATTTGGTAAAATCTTGTAAACATGATTTAGAGGGAAAGTGGGCCATAATAGTAATTGTTGATAATGTACAATAGAAGAGTAATTATGGCATAAGTAAATTAGGAATAATTTACATGAAGAATTTGTCCTAAATGAGATTGAAAATACGAACATGCCTAACCCGAGGTTAGATTGAGTTACGATATAAGATTGCCCGGAACCGCCCGACAAATCCAGCAACCGTAACAATACCTATCTAATGTGGGTGGTTAGAGCATTGAGCCCAAAAAGGACTCGAGCTTAGATTGAGTTGCGGTGTAAATCTTCCCGGAACCGACCGGCACATCCAGTGACAGCAACAATATTTATCTAATGTGAGTGATTGGTGCTTTAAATGAATAATTTAAAGCTAAGAAACAATTAAGCTAGAATGGGATGGTTAAGTCCTTAGGAACACTTAACCAACTTAACATGTTAACAAGACAAGACCTGTAGGGGTTAAGTAAAATGCACTTAGCCAATTTAACATGTTAACTAGACTAGAAGGTGGAGTTAAGTAAACTTAGAACACTTAGCCATCATAGTGTGGCAAATAAACAAGGTTAAGTTATAACATGAAGGGACAATACTTAACCATTAGGACATGTGAATTAAACAGATGTTAAGGTTAAGTTAACTAAGAGAACACTTAACCGTTATAACATGTTAGCTAAACAGATGGGAAGGGTTAAGTAAAAGGGGAGACTTAACCAATACAAGTTGAGGGGGTGGGGTTAAGTAACAAGAAATACTTAACCGATATAACTTGATTTGTGGTAGGGTTAAGTCAACATGAACTACTGATAACACTTAACTAGTTTAACATGACAAATGAATGGGTTAAGTTAACTTGAATTGACTAATGACACTTAACCAATCCAACTTGACGAGAAAGAGAACTAAGTAGTAAACCTTAGTTAAGAGGACTAAGTTGTAAACCTAAGTTAAGAAAACGGTGATTCAGGAACTAAATAGTAAACCTTAGTTAAGGGAACTAAGTAGTAAACCTTAGTAGAACACGAGAAGGAGCGAACGTCCATCTGATCTTAAAGAAGGCTCCAACAAACTGGGTTACGAAGCACGCGTGTAACACCCCGTATATTTTACAACAGTGAAATTCATAAATTAAAGTATAATTAATTTCAAATCAAAGAATTAAGGGAAACGGGATACGCCATTGCGTTCGTCTCGGAATTCTGCTTGAGATAGAGTCCGAGTTTGCTTAAAACGGACTCCGTATGAGGGAGATATGGCCTCCGGAAGTTTCAGAATTCAGTTTAAAATTCAAACAGGCAGAAACAGTTCCGAAACGAGTTCAAAAATCAAAAATCGGACCCAGATTGGGCTGGGCGGGAATTTTCCCGCCCAAGACCCAGGTCGACTGGGTAGTCGACCTGGGGCACCCAGGTCGACTAGGTAGTCGACCTGGGGGTCGACTGGGTAGTCGACCTGGCCCCTGAGCCAGGTTGAACCCAGCCCCTCCTGGCTGGCCTGGTCTATGCCTGGCCAAATTTCTGGCTTTGTCTTGTAACTAGGGCTTTTGTGTCAGCTCCTGATTGGTTTCTCTTCAAAACGAATGGCTTATATTAATCTAAGCTCCATCGACGGCTCTAATCAATTCACAAACTCTATAAAAAGGACCTAAGACTCCACCTAATTCACAGAAATAAAAATGAGAATGAGACCGTCATGCTGCTGAAGAAAGACTAGGAATAGCCGTCAAGTCAGGAGTTGATTCAAAAGCTTAAAGCAACGACAATTAAATCAAAACAATGCCTACAACAAAGGATAACATCTCCAAATTCAGAATTCAGAATCCTGAATTGAAGATTCGTCATACGTTGTAAGTAGAGTGCTATTCCGATGTGAATGAATAATTGAGATTTGATATGTGTAAAATGAGAAATGGAATTGTACTTAATTTGTGGTGATGATAATTCATAATTGTATGTTGCTATGATTCTAATTATGAATAGATTTGGAATGTTGTGGTATAATGATGTTAGATCTATTGGATATTTGGAAGTATATGATTCATGTTGAAAGTTAACAACTATATGTTTGTGGTAGTTTATTACAACCAAATTGAGACTCATGCAAGTATATGATTCACTATTATGCCAACATGATTTTAGATCCTTCTATGTATATTTTTATGGTGATTTTTAGTGTAGTTGGATCCATTTGGGTATTATGATTCATATGAATTTATGTTGGAATTGGCATCATGATTCAAGTGAAAAACCATACTTTTGTATTAGTGACAAAAATAAGCATCTTTGTGAACTTGTGTTGACTCTATGAACATGGCTAGTTTATGTTTAACTTTATGCCCAAACAAAATATGTTTTAGGCTTAGGTTGTTGTTAGAAAACATATGATAATATATGTGGCACATAATTAAGTTAGATTCACACTTTAAATAAAAGTTTACATGATTAGATTAAAACCATGATTCATGTTTAGGTATGTTTTATGCCAAAATTTTATGCTATTACAATGCAAGTTCACAAGTACCTAATTTATGTTAATTAGACCTCTATTTTGCAAGTTCATGCGTTTACACACCCCTTATTGATGTTACTTAGAATATATATGCAACATGTTCTAAGCCTCCCCTTTTTATGTGGCTAAGTTGGGCTAAAATGTTGAAGCCCAACGTATGTTATATTATTACGTACAAACGAGGGAATACGTTGGGGTTAATTAAATTGTTGGCATGTTTGGCACGTGCCAACGATTCATGACATTTAAAATGGTATAAATACCCAAGAATAATGAATTTGAATAACGGGCCGCAAATATTTACATATAAAAAGAAAAGAGACAAATATGTAAACTTAGAAAATACGATGTGTTTAACCCGAGGTTGGCTTGCGTTGTGACATAAACCTGCCCGGACCCGCCCGGCTGTCCAGTAGTCACAACAATACCTATCCAATGTGGGTGGTTAAACATTGAGCCCAATAAAGACCCAAGCTTAGACTGAGTTGTGACGTAAGACTGCCCGGACCCAACCGGCAACAGGCAGTCACAACAATACCTGTCTAATGTGAGTGGTTGAGGCTTTAATAAGACAATCAAGGCTGAGTCAGGATTGATAGGATTAAGTAAACTGAATTAATACTTAATCAAATTGAACATGCTAAACTATACAGACTGATTGGGGGTTAGGTTTATACAGAACACTTAACCAACTTAGCATGTTGGCTAGAAATAGAAAACCTAGTAGCGGGGGACCCTTTTCAGCAGTAACCCTACAAGGTGTATCAGGACACCCTGAACTAGGCAGGGTGGGGCACGATTACTGGGCTGACTGTAAGAGGTCAAATCGACGGCGGTGGTGCAATAGTGTAGGTTCTAACGGGGTGCGGGCGTGCACACACTCCGGCGCAGAAAAATTAGGCACTGGGCACCAGTAGTATACCTGTGCATTCTAGAATTGTGTCGGGCAGCCACCATGGGTCTTGATACACCCCATGGTGGGACCAGCATAGGTAGCTACAACATCGGGGGCCGTAAGACACATGTAACTATGCGAGTAGGAGCCGATCATTAGAAATGGATCACTTCACCCTGATTATGGGGTGCCTGTTGGGAACTAGTTTATAGGGATGCAGAGATTAATATGGGGTACGATAGTGTATTCGACTCTAGACAACTTAACTTAGTTTACGGTGCTTTCCCATTTCCAGTTTGTACTTATCATGCTCTTTTTCTTATTCATAGACTGAATAGTCCTAGACTTACTCAGGCTTTATGTCTGACTCAACTTTTCTTTCGTCTTCTTTTCTTTCGTCCCCCCCCCCAAGTCCACAGGGAGGGAATACCGCAGCTTGACCAGTTTCAATCCAGCTTGAAGAGAGAGAATGTATTGCTTGGATCTCTTTCGTTTTGGACTATGGCTTTGGATAGCAATTATGGGGACTTATGCAGTTTACTTACGTTTTTATGCTTCTTTAAGTTATGAAATCAAGACAGTTATGAAAATGTAATGTTTTTGGAATGTATTGTAAGACAATTGTGGCATGGTTTGTGTAACACGTATTTTGATGAAATAAAAGTTGCTGTTGTTTCCGCTGTTCAAAAATATGTGTATTTATATCTGTCTTGTGTATCTGTGACTTATACTTATAAACCTCCACCAAAATTAGGGCATTCCCTTTGAGAGTGACCCTAACGGAGGTGGGGTGTTTCAATGCGGCTTCGAGGGGACGTGAGGGCACTCTCGGTATCCCTCTGTGAGGCTGCAGATGATCCGCCTGGGCTCACAGGGGTTAAGGTCTGCCTTAGAAGAACCAAGGGCATGCCTTGGTTGTGATATAAGGTAACCTAAAGACTAGGATGGACCAGCGTGATTCGGCGAGACCAGTAGCCCCGTGATAGCAACTCGTCGTCTACCTACCATCTTGAGTCAATCGATATACGTGAAGCGGAAAGGCGGAGAACTCCAACAGACCATATACTTGCTATCTAGTTATGGTTGCGGATGGCCATAGGTTAGTGGGGCATAGGGGGGCCTGCGTATAATTCTCATTTTTCAAGGTGTGCCTTTCATTAGTTGAGGGAGGGGTCAGGTGGGACCATAGCCACTGGAAAAACAGACCGTAGCATCTGCATCGGCAGATATCTGAAAGCTCCCGACCGAGTTCCATGTTTCTTAATTTGCCTTACCACTAGACTCGGGTCGCACATATAGAGGACATGTGCATCTAGACAGCGATAACGATCCACGACACATATGTAGGGAAAATCTAGGAACATATACCACTCTGGGTATTGTGTCCTAGAGTAGGGGCGTCGTTCGATAGGTAGCATAATCCCTATTTGGACCTAGGTCGCGTAAACCCTAAAATCCGAGAAGCATTAGATAAGTCGCGTAAACCCTAGTTGAATCTAGGAAGCACTCGATAGAAAAACCCTAGATTAGATCTAGGTAATAGATAATAAATGTACGCCTGAAGGCAACCACAATTACAGGGATTGGGGGCACGTTATCATTTTATAAAGATTACTAGTTGGGTCACTAGTTAGGTGGTGCAGAGATATAAACCAGAATAATAGGGTAATCGCGAAGCAGAAGAAGTATGGAAGCATATTCATTTTACTAGTGCATTCAGCTTGTCGGTAGATCCAGTTTACCAATACATTCAGTTTTATCTTGCCTTAGCATATCTTGCGTTATCTTGTTAGCACTATCATCATGGTATTGTCTTGTACTCAGTTAAAATCATGTCATGTTGTTTTTACCTGTTCACATGCTGAAAGTCACTGAACTTACCAGACTTTATGTCTGACTCTGTTTTCTTTCACTTTCTTGTCTTCCGTTCCCCCCTCCAGGTTCGCAGGGAGGGAATGTTACTACTTACCTCAGTATTCTTTCCAAGCTTGAAGATTAGTCGAAGTTTTCCTTGGATTCACTTTTCCATTGCTATGGCTAGCTCATACTACATTGGGGAATATAAAAGTTATTTTATGCTTCTTTATTTTGTAAGACAGATACTCTGGTATTGGAAAACAATTGTTGTACAAACTATTTTATCAATAAAGTAAAGTTTTATTTTCCGCAGTTTTAATTTTGTCTGTCTTGTGATTTATCTGCATCTTTACCTATAATACTTCACAGAACTTAGTGCATTCCCTTTATGAGTGACACTAACGGGTGTGGGGTGTTACACATGGTATCAAAGCTGAAGGTTACCAGATCAGATAAAAGATTTGAAAATTTATTTTCAACGGTTTTAAAAGAAGCATTTTCAAAAGAAAAGTTTTGTTTTAAAGGCATATTCCCCACAAGCCATACACACTATCTTATGATCTTCTGTTTGAATTCTTGCCCCCTTCTTTCTTGAGTCTTCGGGGCTCCTGGCTTTCTGGGAGGTAACCTCATCGCGGCACGGTTCCGTAGGCTTGATAAGACTACAATACCTATCGAAGGGCAAAGAAGTGCCCGACTTCCATCTATAGCCATAGTAGTTTCACCTACAGCTAATTTTCTTTCAAGATTTGGAGGGTTTTCCGTGCGATGGAGGCAGCTTTTGAGAAACTTGTCAGTATGATTAAACAGGGACGGTAAAGATGAGGATGAGGGAGTTTGGCTAGGGAGCTCAACGCAAGGATGAGAAATTCATGGATACAAACTCGACTCACGAAGAAAGAAGGAATTATAAAACCTAAGTCGAGAGGAAGTATCTTTTCCATGGAATAATATGGCATATAATTAAGGACAGGGGCAAGGACAAGGGACAGGATTTTCAGAAGGGAGAGTGCATGCTTCCACCACCAGAATACTTGAGAGAGAGATAGTAAAAGTCTCTATTGGAAAAGTTTAGCTCTTCATTTTGATCAACCAGTTAGTATTCTTTTAATCTTAGCACTTCACATTTGTTCATATCTACTTCCATAGTTGAGTCTGTGCACCTTAGTACTTGTATAGTAGAAGACCTTATTAGTGTCTCAAATCCAATTGGTGGCTCGGCCAGTTTACCTTTGGTTTGTAAGGATTTGAGAATAACTATATTAGGTGTTGAGTTTAAGCATAATGCTTAATTTTTTGGTTCCATAGGCTATGGGTTGATTCTAGGCATGGGTTGGTTGGCTAGTAATTCTGAAAGGAGGGTAGTTAGACTTTTGACTTGCCTTGGAAATACCCTCGAGATTCCGTGTAAAGAATCAGTTAGGCTTAGCTAGCTAGAATCGCTTAATGCATTTATTGACGATTTGCAATCCGTTAGGGTAGTCCATGAGTATGCAGATGTTTTTGATAAAGTTAGGAGTTTACCCCTAAAACGCGGGATAGACTTCTGCATGTATCCAGTTGACAATGAAAAGCCAGTTATCCGATCAACGACAGTTTTGGAAATGGAGGTCAAGAAGCTTCGCAATCGTGAAGATTAAGTAGATAAGGTACAAAATAGTGAAGCTAAAGAAGATGCGACTTAGAAGACTGAAGACTAGATACACGCATCATACCCTTTTTCTTAAGGGTACATCCTTGTTCTCTTTTTCTAGGAATTTTATGCATACTTTCTAGCTTTTAAGGTATATCCTCTAGGGCGTATCATCGATCCTTAGGTAGAAGCCAATGGATGTATACATGTATTTGAAACATGTTATGATTGATGGTTGCAAATGGTTGCTCGTGGATGCATATACACACAATAGGCGCTAGAACGACTCAGTCTTTCATATTGCATTCGCATATATGTATTTGCTTAACGGATTTAACTTGATATGTTATCATATGAATGTTGCATATGGATGAATGGCTATGCACACATGTAGTATTTACATAACTAGGGACGTTTGCATACATGATTGGATGCATGGCACTGACATAATTCGCATTAAGAAGGTCAACTAAATCAGTAGACCGCCTGATTTTGCATTTGATAAAGACATACACACACACTATGCATATGGACATGAAAGCATTAGAAATCTTTTTAAGGACAACGAATGCCTGTGGTTGAATGGTTGAGTAGATGGGTGATTGGATAGTTGGAAACATTCTTCCTTACTTGAAGATTTCGGGGACGAATTCCTTTTAAGGGGGGAGGGGAGAATGTTACACCCCGTAATTCTGTAACATTAAGTTTCACAAATTAAAGTATAATTAAATTTTAGAATAAGAATCAAGGGAAACGGGTTATGCCATGTGTTCATCTCGGAATTCTGCTTGAGATAGAGTACGAGTATGCGTAAATCAGACTCCGTATGAAGGAGTTATGGCCTTCGGAAGTTTCAGAATTCGATTTAAAATTCAAACAGCCTGAGAAAAAGTTAAAAATTCAAAACTGGACCAGAATTGGGCTGGGCGGGAATTTTCCCGCCCAGAACACATGTCGACCAGGGGGTCGACCTGGGTGTCGACCTGTGTACCCAGGTCGACTATGTAGTCGACCTGGGGGTTGACCTACAGGTCGACCTGCTTGGTCGACCTGACCTGCTTGGTCTGGTCCTGGCTCGGTTTCTGGGGCTTGGCTGTGCCACTAGGGCTGATTTGTCACTTTCTGATTGGCTCCTCTTGGTATGTATGGTTTGGATTCACTCTATGATCATCTGACGGCTCAAATCAATCTGAAATTCTATAAATACAACCCAACACTCAACCTAAATTCACAAAATAAAATAGAGCTAGAGCCGTCATGCTGCTAGAAGAAAGCCAAGAATAGCCTCTACTTGAAGAAAGCTTAGAGACGAACAAATCTAATTCAAAACTAAAAATCAAAACAACGTTTATCTACCCAAAGGAAAGCATCTCAATTCCAGAACTCAGAATCCAGAGTTCAAGTTCGTCGTTTGTTGTAAGTCAGTTACTTTTTAGATTTGAACATCTATCTATTTGTGGCATGTAATTAAATGGATAAAAGAATATGACTGATCCTCTCAATTGAATTTGTGCTTGTATATGCTTATGATGTTGAAGCTATTGTTAACGGCCTAAGACTATGTCTATGAACATAAGATTATTGCCTATGACTATGAACATAAGACTATGCCTATGCCTATGAACATAAGACTATGCCTATGCCTATGACCGTAAACATAAGACTATGCCTATGCCTATGAATGTGAACATAAGACTATTGCCTATGACTATGACAAGGGCCATTGTGGCTAATTATCTATGATTCATGACTATGAGATTATCGCCTAGGATTATGATTATGAAATTTGGACCTAAGCTTGATTTTCTATTTAGACCTATTCTTAATTATCCTTGGATCTTGATTTTTGTGAATTTTTCTATTAAGTTAGGTCTATCCATGTTCTTGAACCTAGATTATTATTTAAACCTTTTCATGTTCATAACGTTATCAGACCTACGCCTACGACGTTTTAGTCAATTTATTCAATATATTTATTAGATCTATAAGTCGTGAATTTGGGATTATCATCTTATGCCTATTCTTATACCTATCTTTTCATGGTATTCTTGTTTATTCTCTTTTATCTATGAATCTAGATTGACCTATAATCTAGACTGAATCACGATTACGCAAACGTTGGGAATACGATTTGGGCAGAACATGAAACTAACATGAATGTGATTGAAAATTTGGAAGTTTGGTATAACATGAAATTTATATAATTTGGCATAATAAATATGTTGGCATGATCTGAATTGGCTATAATAGTGAATAATTTGCATGCATTAGGCGTAAGCGGTAAATTGTTGGCCGCAAAACATGTAGTTGGCATAAATTGAAAACTGGGATATCAAATCTAGTTCTAGCAGGAATGGTAAAATTGAATATTTAATCTAGATTGGGTCAAAAACGTAGATAAGAACATTTAGGCTTAACTACTTATTTGGAAAGCCAAATATATGGCATAATGATTTTGGGCATGACTATTATAGAGAGTTTAGGAAGGTGGGTTATAGCCTATTCTGATTAATAACTTGAAATTACATGTAATTGTCATGTTTAGCATAATCATGGTTAGTGACACTTAATTTGGTAAAATCTTATAAACATGATTTAGAGGGAAAATGGGCCATAATAGTAATTGTTGATAATGTACAATAGAAGAGTAATTATGGCATAAGTAAATTAGGAATAATTTACATGAAGAATTTGTCCTAAATGAGAAATATGTACATTGTTGAAAATACGAACATGCCTAACCCGAGGTTAGATTGAGTTACGGTATAAGACTGCCCGAAACCGATCGGCAAATCCAGCACCCGTATCAATACCTATCTAATGTGGGTGGTTAGAGCATTGAGCCCAAAAAGGAGCCGAGGTTAGACTGAGTTGCGGTGTAAATCTTCCCGGAACCGACCGGCACATCCAGTGACCACAACAATATTTGTCTAATGTGAGTGGTTAGTGCTTTAAATGAATAATTTAAAGCTAAGAAACAGTTAAGCTAGAATGGGTAGGTTAAGTCCTTTAGGAACACTTGACCAAATTAACATGTTAACAAGACAAGACCTGTAGGGGTTAAGTAAAATGCACTTAGCCAATTTAACATGTTAACTAGGCTAGAAGGTGGAGTTAAGTAAACTTAGAACACTTAGCCATCATAGTGTGGCAAATGAACAAGGTTAAGTTATAACATGAAGGGACAATACTTAACCATTAGGACATGTGAATTTAACAGATGTTAGGGTCAAGTTAACTAAGATAACACTTAACCGTTATAACATGTAAGCTAAACAGATGGGCAGGGTTAAGTAAAAGGGGACACTTAACCAATACAAGATGAGGGGGTGGGGTTAAGTAACAAGAAATACTTAACCAATATAACTTGATTTGTGGTAGGGTTAAGTCAACATGAACTACTGATAACACTTAACTAGTTTAACATGACAAATGAATGGGTTAAGTTAACTTGAATTGACTAATGACACTTAACCAATCCAACTTGACGAGAAAGAGAACAAAGTAGTAAACCTTAGTTAAGAGGACTAAGTTGTATAGTTAAGGAAACGACTATTCGGGAACTAAGTAGTAAACCTTAGTTAAGGGAACTAAGTAGTAAACCTTAGAAGAACACGAGAAGGAGCGAACGTCCATCTGATCTTAAAGAAGGCTCCAACAAACTGGGTTACGAAGCACGCGACTTTAAGGGGATGTGAGGGTACTCTTGGTATCCCTCTGTGAGGCTGCAGATGATCCGCCTGGGCTCATAGTGGTTAAGGTCCGCGTTAGAAGAACCAAGGGTATGCCTTGGTTGCGATATAAGGAAACCTAAAGATAAGGATGGACCAGCGTGATTCGGCGAGACCAGTAGCCCTGTGATAGCAACTCGCCGTCTACCTACCATCTTGAGTCAATCGAGATACGTGAAGCGGAAAGGCGGAGAACTTGAACAGACCATATACTTGTTATCTAGTTATGGTTGCGGATGCCATAAGTTAGTGGGGGCATAGGGGGGCCTGCGTATAGTTCTCATCTTTCAAGGTGTGTCTTTCATTAGTTGAGGGAGGGGTCAGGTGGGACCATAGCCACTGGAAAAACAGACCTTAGCATCTGCATCGGCAGATATCTGAAAGCTCCCGACCGAGTTCCGTGTTTCTTAATTTGCCCTGCCACGAGACTCGGGTCGCACATATAGAGGACATGTGCATCTAGACAGCGATAACGATCCACGACACATACGTGGGGAAAATCTAGGTTCGCGGGGGGGGGGGGGGGGAGGGGGGGGGAATGTTACTACTTACCTCAGTTTTCTTTCCAAGCTTGAACCTTGGATTCACTTTTCCATTGCTATGGCTGGCTCATACTACATTGGGGAATATAAAAGTTATTTTATGCTTCTTTATTTTGTAATACAGATACTCTGATATTGGAAAATAATTGTTGTACAAACTATTTTATCAATAAAGTAAAGTTTTATTTTCCGCTGTTTTAATTTTGTCTATCTTGTAATTTATCTGCATCTTTTTACCTATAATGCTTCGCAGAACTTGGTGCATTCCCTTTGTGAGTGACACCAACAAATGTGGAGTGTTACAATGTCGGGCGGTTTCGGGAAGGCTTCTACCACTAGTGTAATCTAACCTCGTGTCTAAGCGCGGTTACAGTTTCTAGTTACTTCAAATCTAGGCATGTTCATTACTAACCAATTTTCATGTTTATTATGCCCCCAAATCCCCGTTTGAACTACGATACAAGTTATGCCCTAGATTAAGGTTTAAATTAAGATGTAGATTATGCCCATAAATCCCAAGTTTTGGCCCAAGGTAAAAGTTATGCCCAAAATTCCCAATCATGTTTTACAATATGAAATATGCCCCAAAATATCATACCCAATTATTCCCAATTTTGTGCGCTCACGTATTTCACCGATAAGCCTAGGCTCAAAGGTAGCCTGGCTATAAAAACAAAAGTGAATATTAGGCACACATCCCTAAAACGAAACTTAATTAGGCTCACATCCGGTCATAAACTTATTGTAAATTAGGTCCCTATTTTCAAAAACATATAAAAAAATATAAAAAAAATATTAAAAAACCATGTAAATTCGTATTTAATTAAAACAATTAATCGTGAAAAAAATCAGATCAAAAAAACATTAAAAACAACGTTGAAATCATGAAATACAGAAAATCAACGAAATGCAGTAAATTGCATCAAAACATGCATATAAGTCGATTAGTTGCATACCTGTATGCATTTATTTCAAATCTGCGTCAAAACTGCAGTATAAATGCATACATGTATGCACATATTGTTAAAACATGCATCTGCTGATGCATTTGTTTAAAAACTGCATACCTACGTGCAACTTATTCACGTTTGCATGTATTTTGACATATATGCACACATGTATGCAGTTATATAGAAAAACTGCATACATGTATGCAATTTTTCAAACAGGCGTGCATAAATATATGCATGTGTATTCGAATAGTTGCATAAATGTATGCAACTATTCGTAAAAGTTGCATACATTGATGCAACTTTTTTTTTAATTTCTGTGGACTTCCGAGAATATTTACAGATTTTAGATTTTTTTTTTTTTTTAAGTGATAGCGCCTGAAAATTTGGACAGAAAACGAAAGAGGCGGAGGTATGGATAGTGGCAGGCGGAAGATTCCAGGCGGCAGCTAAAATAGGGGGCGGGTTTACAGAGAAAACATTAATTACAGGGATGTATTGTGAATTTAAAACTTGCAAAATAGTTGCATACATGTATGCAACTTTTGCCAATAGTTGCATACATGTATGCAAGTATTTCTGAAGCTGTTTTAGTTGAAAATGTATGCAGAAACTTGCATACATGTGTGCAACTATTTGAAATACTTGCACACATGTATGCAAGTATTTACATGTGAAAATAAAATGTGTGCAGAAACTTGCATACATGTATGCAACTATTTTAAATATTTGCACACATGTATGCAAGTATTGCATGTAAAAATATAACAGAGAAATACTTGCACAGATGAATGCAGGTATTCCAAATATGTGCATGATTTGATGCAAATTACTGCATTTTTCGTTGTTTTCTGTATTTTTTCGATTTTGATGCATGTTTTGATTTTATTATGATCTGAATTTTTGGGCGAGTACATGTTTTATTTAAATACGAATTTACGTGATTTTTTTATATTTTTTTAATATTTTTTTTATGAATTTTCGAAAAACAGGGACTAAATTTACAATAAGTTTATGACCGGGTTTTTTTAATATTTTGAAACCTAATAGGGACCTCTAAAAAACGCACCCAAAACAAAAAGGGGAAGAGGGAGAGAAGAGAACAAGAACAGGCATAGTAAATAAAACTGGCATATGATGATAGAAATGGTCATACTAACAGAATAGGCATACAGTGACATGATTAGGTAAACTAAAAGAATAGGCATACGGTGACATGATTAGGCAAACTAACAGAATAGGGATATCATGAATAGGCATATAAGATCTAAGCAGTAAATTAGGTATACAAGTAATGGTAGATCTGTTGTGATCCAAATTACTACTAGGCATAGGCTTAGATCCAAACTTATAAACATGTCAAGATTGCATTTTAGGTGTTTGTATCTAAATGCAACATAAAATCATTGTTACTGGATTTAAAGAACAAAGGATTGATTGCAGATGTTGTAGCATAGATCCTTGAATACATATAACTTGTTGATGAAGAAGAATAGGCTAGTTCAAACTGAGTTGGGGCAGCATCTTGTTGTCTCCATTGTTTTTTATGGATAAAAACAATGAGAATGAGGTCCTATTTATAGCCTAAGGTCAACGAGTCACGCTCAGAATTGTGTCCAGGTGCAAGGCAGGAATCTGCCCAAATCTCGGTGGGGTCGACCCCGGGGTCGACATAGGGGTTGACACCCCGTTATGGGGTCGACACCCATGGGGAATGGGGTCGACCCCTAATGGGCTGATTTCCCCCTTTCCCCGCATCATTTGATTTTGAATTCTGGATATTATTTATTTATATATAAATGGCTTATATGTATATAAACTTCAAACCTTAATATCTTCTTCATATGATATCCGTTTTAAGCAAACTTGGGATCTATCCTAAGCATAATTCCGAGACGAACGCAATGGTGCATTCTGTTTTACTTAGTTCCCGATGTTTAATTAAGTATTCCTTAGTTTATCATTATAGTGTTCTTTATAATTACAGGTTGTTACATTCTCCCCTAGTTAAAGGATTTCGTCCCAGAAATCTCTATGTTAAGAAGAATGTATATCCTAACATCCATCTACTCATCCACCAATCCCAGGCATCCATTATCCTTAAAATATTTCTAATTCTTATATGAACATATGCAAAGGTGTGTATATGTCCCTTTACCAATGTGAAAGATAAGGTGGTCTACTGATTCAGTTGACCTCCTTAATGCAATGTATGTTAGTGCGTTGAATCCGACATGTTCGCAAATAATCCTATTATAACATGTAAGTTCTATATGTGTGCACAATCATTCATCCAAATGCAATGTCCATATGATGATACACCCACTTTCATCCATTAAAAGAATAAAAATATGCATACGCATCCATATGCAGTATGAGAGTGATTGAGCTGATCTAACGCCTAATGTGTGTGTTTATGCATCCACGAGCAACCACTAGCAAACACTTACATCCACTTGCATCTATCAAACATAACATGTCTCAAACACATGTTTACATACAATGGATTTCTTACTTACAGGTAGAAGATTCGGTCGACATGATATACTTAAATGATAGAAACAAGCACGAACAAAAGCTTTGGAAAAGAAGTTAAGAACATACCCTTGAAAAGAAAAGGGTACGAAGCACGAATCTTGTCTTCAGCCTCCCAAGTTGCATCCTCTTGGTCATCTCCCCACTGAACTTTCATCAACTTGACCTCTCGGTTGCGTAGCTTCTTAACCTCTGATCTAAGAATACGGGTAGGAACTCATCTAACTGTCGCCTCCTGTTCTACCTCTACTTCCTCAAGTATACTCGGCTCAACTACTTCTACGGTATCATGCAAGCACTTCCATAAATGAGAAACGTGGAAAACATCATGAACGCTGGACAGTCTCTCTGGTAGCTTTACTCTATAAGCCATTTGGCTAATTCTTTCTGTTATGGGAAATGGCCCTACAAATCTTGGTGCCAATTTAATTACAGATCCAAAACGAATCACATTCCTCAAAGGTGATACCTTGATGAAAACCATGGCTCCCACCTCAAACTCAATGTCGGTCATTCTCTTATCTGCATATAACTTCTGCCTATCCCGAGCTGTCTTTATCCATCAGTGGATAAGATCAATCTTTTTTGAAGTTTCTCTAATCGTCTCAGGTCCAAGTAGAAGCGTATCTCTGTTGTCTCAATTTGAGATCCTTCTGCGGGAAAAGATACTTGTGTGACTTATGGTCCATGTATAACTCGATCCTTTTTTCAAGCAGATACTGTCGCCAAGTCTTAAGCGCAGATACTATGGCAGCCAATTCCAAAAAATGGGTAGGGAGGTTCTTCTCGTGAACTCTCAATTGTCTACCACCATAACATACTACCCTTCCCTCTTGCATCAAAATAGCACTAAGTCTTGTAGCACATGCATCAGTGTATACTGTGAACACTTTGTCCCATCAGGTAAGGTCAAGACTGAGGCTGTTGTCAGAGCTCTCTTCAATTGCTGGAAAGCATCCTCACAGACTATACCCTAAGAAAATGTCAGATTCTTCTTCATTAATCTGGTGAGTGGGGCTGATATCACTGCGAAGTCCTTGATGAACTTTCTATAGTAGCCTGCTAAACCAAAAAAACTCCTCACCTCCATTGCATTCTTTAGGATCTGCCAATCTTGAACATCAACTACCTTCGCGGGATCTACTGCTATCCCATCTTTAGAGAACACATGCCCAACAAATCTCACTTCTTTTATCCAAAAATTACATTTGGAGAATTTTGCCTTAAGCTGGTGCGCACAGAAAGTTTTCAAAACCTCCCTCAAATGTAGGGCATGCTCTTCCTCATTCTTTGAGAAAATCAAGATGTCATCAACAAAGACCACAACGAACTTATTTTGAAACTCCTGAAACACCCTACTCATCTTATCAATAAAATAGGCAGGTGCATTCAAACTCGACGCCTAACAAAGATATTCTCAAATCCCGACAAATCATAGAAAAATGAGCCGTACCACCAATGGGGTTTGAGATAACAACGGGATCCAAAACCATACTAGAACTAAGGTGCATAGACTCAACCACAGAATCAGATATAAAAGAATGCAAAGCACCTGAATAAAAAAGAGTTCTAATAGGATGACTAGAAAGGGAAATCAAACCTTCAACGGAAACTTTTCTACCTCTATCTGGCGCACTGGCCATAAGAGCATGCATCTGCCCTCCACAAGATCCTGCCCTTTGGCCATGTCCTTTCTTCTTCGGGGAATCCTTAACAAGATGTCTGACCTCTCAACAATGGAAACAAGCATTCTTCCTATTTTGCAATACTTGATCAAATGACTCTCGCATCCGCAATTATGACATTTCCTCTTATCTTGAGCTTTACCGTTCTTTCCGCCCTTCTTTGTTGTTGTTCTTTCTTAGGCCACACTTTCTTATTTTGGGTTTCCTCAACCATAGCCTCTTTCTTTTCACCTTTATCTTCATCATGCATCAATGCCATATCAACGAGTTTCTCAAAAGTTGCTCCCATCGGAATATGAGACATAGCCAACCCATGGAGGGGTTCATTCAATCCTCTAGCAAACCTCAAAGCTTTCTTGTGTAGGGTATTTACTAGCTCCAAACCAAACCTCGCTGTAACGTCCCGCAAATCCGTACTATCTGAGTTGACTACATACATCACATGTCCAACCCAAATATCACAGAAATACGAATCATTTTTTAAGAAGAAAAAGTAGAAGAAGAACAGAAATAACAACACAGAATATCACATCGCAATGGAACAAAATATAATATATCATAACTTTTGAAATACAAAATTTTAACTGTATAATATACACTTATCAGAGTACAACACTTACAACACAGCAGAAATAAAGATACTATATATCTAACACTGAAGCCTTCTGCTCCAACCTCCTTTAGATCGATTTGTAAAATCCTGAAATACTTGACTGTCCATACAAATTTGAGCACCCAAGAGTTTAGGTAAAACAAAACAAAATGAACTCTAGGTCATTCATGGGATTGGTATGAGTAAACAATTTAAAACAATTGGAGAAAAGAAAGGATATCTCATAAGGCCACGCCGTATAACACGAAACGAGTTTTTCCCTTATAAGAATGCAAAACACATGATTTAACTTTAAAAATATTTTTGAAAGAAATGATAATCTTTATATAAAAGGTGTATTGATACTATGATAGTGTCTAAATCAAATATATAACAATCTAGTGGAACGTTTGCATCTCACACTCCACATAAATATAATATACAATCAAAACCGCAAGCACTTTTTGGGTAATGAAGTTCCAACTATGATAAGGTATGGAACCACCTTCCGATAGTGTATCTCTAGAGGAGAATACACTGGGTTCAAAAAGAACATCTTGTAACCCGGCCACACATGACCAACCACTCATTTCGCTTGAGTGTATCGAATGTATATCACCAATGGTTGGGATCAGCAACTGTTACCCGAATGGGACAACATCGAATAGAATAAAGAATGAAATAAATTTCTCTAGATAGGTGATAATACATCCTAATTGGGAGCTACCCACTTAGCCATGCTGCCTGCCCGATTTTTGTCATTTCCTGGTTGTTGGGGGCCTGAGGATACACTTATTTACTATTCATTGATAGAACAATCACTTTGAATGCCACATTGTCAGATCTGTTAATCATTAATTGATTTGCATAAATATATTCTAGATATTATGCTAAGAGAATAAATTCTCTGCCACCATATATATTTATACAGACCAACATATGCGATCATTGGAAATACTCTGCAAACACCCGTCCATACACGTTAGTTCTAAGACTGAACGAAACCAAAGGCTCAATTTCCATTAATCCATCTTAGGCAATTTCTACCTAGGATTAATAGAAAAACCCTTGCACTTCACTCCGTCTTCGATTATCTTCATATAATCTGATTCGCAACGCTACTACCAATACGGAGTGGTTCTCGGATAATAATCCAACCGGTTTCTCCATATTGACAACGATATTGGCAAATACTTCGATAATCGGTTATTTAACTATCGAAGAAAACAAACACTCAACCAAAGCATCTAACAATCACTGGTCCCTTTAATTTAATATTTCATTAATTAAGTCATTTCTCCATTTCCTTTTCAGTATTTGTTAACCAAATATTTTCACTGATCATCTTGGCTTCTTACGCTATTTGAAAAAACATTTTCATCTATCAGTTTCTTTTATTTTCTATATTTAGAAAATATCCTTTATTTATGATTAGAAAACATTCCAATTATTTCTCTTTCCCGAACTCCTTTATTTCTATACTTAGGAAATATTCGTTATACTTCCAAAATTCTACTTACTTGGGTTAAAAAGAATGTTGTGTAAAACATCGTTACAACAACCCAAAATACTTCATTCAACTAAATCTTATTCAAAACATTTATCTTCGAGCCTGAATCTTGCTATTTATTGGTTTATAATGAAATCAATCAAGTTAGGGTATAACTACCTCTCAGACCTTGACTGAATAACATTCTTAACTACAAACTGGGCAAGACTTCTTATCTCGAATAATCAATATCATAAAAACCAATTATTCATTTTTAAACGTATATACGATTCTCTATTCTATTTTTACCAGATTTAATTTTAGATTTCCTGTTTGTTTATAATATTATATTTTAAGTACGTTTCCTTAACGAATATTATATAATCGATATATTGATTTCTAGTTATCGAATTTGCATAAAAATATTCTAACTCTTTAAATTTTCAGAAAATTGCACCAGCACCTCCTTTGTGCCTGTCAATATTTCAAACCTCAACTCGCCTCTCTAGGCCCTTTCCATTCAAAAAGAAAATCAAAAAGCCAAGTGGCATGCCGATTCGGCGCATAAAACCTCATATGGAATTTAAACATGTACCTCTTTGTCGGGCACAAATTTATAAACTTCATTCTCTTCATTCCATACCTGTTTAACACATATGCATCCATTTCTAATTTATTCCAACTCAATCTAATTGTTTTTAACTCAATTCGCAAATTTATTCTTTAATTAGCTATTTTGCCTGTTTCGTCTTTTTAATTGAACATATCACTTCCGGATATGTTTTTCATCTACTAAAAACACGATCTAACTCCATTTTCAACTCGAGTTTCATATTTGATTTCGAATATAAATTCTGAAACCCCATTTACTTTTTCAATGCCCAATTTTAGTTCAAAATTCCATTAACTAATTATTCATCAGATTAGTTTGTTATATTAAATAAATTAAAAATCTGATTTTTGTTTCAAAAATCATTCCATTCACACAACTTGGGTTCATATTTATTTTACAACTCAAGTCTGGATTTTTAAAATAAAAATCCATATTTTATTAACTTAAAATACTTCGATTTTAATAAATAAATCATTATGGTCTAACAACGATTATGGCGCTACTTTTCTGAAAATTTGATTTTGACATAACTCAAAATCTATAAGACGTAATTCAAAATTTTCTCTTTCATTTGAAAACTATTATTCAATTGGTCCTGACAATTCTTGTTTCAAAGAATTCCGACTTAAATTGAGTTCTATATACTCAATTGAAGTTCGGACCGCCAAATTACGAACTACCGCGCTGCGGCGAGTTCGTTTTAATTATATTTATATATATGAACATTTAAACTTCGTTTATAATAAATTTCAACTCCATTCTAATATATTTTAATATATATTAAACTGATTTTCCCAATTCAACTTATTACGATTATTAAAATCGTTGATTTTTAATTTACTCGGTTATAAGTTTATTTATAGTCAATCTGCTATGCTAAATTCCAATTTCCTTTATAAATAAATTTATTTATAAAATTCGATATAATCAAATTCTAATTATAAATCCTTCGGACTTTTCTCACTTCAAATTATATTCCGAATTCCAGAATAAAATTTATAGTTCTATTTCAAAACACTTCCTAATTCACTTTTAAATTCATATTTGAATTTAAACGTCTAAATTATCTATGATAACTTATTTTACTAGATTTATAACCATCGTTTATAAATCCAACTTCCTTGTTTTATATATATTAAAACAAGTTTCATTTCAAATCTATTTGAAACTCAATTCCTTTTATATTCCAAATTCTGGGATAAAAACTATCGTTCCCTTTCTCGAAATGATTCCAAATTATATTTCAAATTCATACTTGAATTTAAAATGATAAATTATCTCTTGATAATTAATTCACCACATTTATAAACATTGTTTATTAACTTGCTTGTTATATATATTCAATAAGTTCTTTCTCGAAGTCTATTTAAAAACCAAAATCTTATTTTTGGAATATTCCGTTTATTTTAACTTATCGATATATAACATAGAATCTATTTTATATATTAAATTTACCTTAGTTTCTAATTAATAAAATTCTAATATCCTTTCTGGATATAGTTTATTTTATAATTTCAGCATAATCAAATTTAATTTTCCAACTAGATTTATATTTCGGACATCGGAAATGATTTCATCGTTTTCAGTCTAAAACGATTTCAAATTCTTATTTTAAATTCACATTTGAATTTAAACTCTCCAATTATCCAATGGTAATTATCCATTTCATTTATAAAGACCGTTTATAAATTTATTTCAACTCCTGCATTATTCAATTTATAAACATTGTTTATAAATTCACCACTTCAATTTTCTGTATTATTTAATTTATAAACATCATTTATAAATTCACCACTTTAGTTTCCTATATTATTTAATTTATAAACATCATTTATAAACTCACCACTTCAATTTCCTGTATTATTTATAAACATCATTTATAAATTCAATACTTGTTTTATTTATTCAAAACAAGTTAATATCTTTATAGCCTATTCAAAATTCAAATTCTATTTTTGAAAAAAATATTTTCCCTTTTAAATCTCGAAATATCCTTTTCGCAATATTTTTATAAATCAACGTTTTGGGCCCAATAATATTTAAATAATCAAAACACCCAATTATCAATCAACACATCATATATGATAATATGTATGTGAAAACAAACAAAAATAAATTTGAGGAATCTAGTTGGATCCCTCCAACCTATTTTCCTGCATCCACAAACGTTGGCCAACATAAATAATACCCATCCTGCTTCAAGGCAGGATATCTCGATATAGAAGGTCATCCACTATCATAGCGTGGTGCGCATAGGGTGATCCACTAATGATTCTGCAGGCATCCGCTAATGGTACTGTGGGAAATATCCAATCACCAGTATATATATATATAATAACTACAAACACAAAGCCAAAATAACTAGTATATTTAATAGCCACAAAAATATTTAAACGCATCTAAACAACCAACAAACAATTATTTTTAACAAATAAAATAATTCTAAATAAAAATATGAGTGAGATTTACTCACCTGATTTTATTTGTGTTGAATACCCAATTGAATCGAATACCATTTGATTTAAATTAAATTTTATCCACTTCAGTTGACTCCAACTACCTTACTTCATGATTTTCCAACCTTGTATATATTTAGTATATCGCATATGAGAATTTTGATTATATAAAATTAAATGAATTAATTTAATTTATAAATTTATACCTTGACGCAAGTTTAAACTCTTCTTTCCTCACCTAAATTTGGCAAGCTCGCACCCTTCCTTTCATTCGCAACTTGGACCTGAGTCTTCAGCTCGAAAAGTACTGAGACAACTCAAATCGTGGACCTTAACACCGTTATCACTATGACCACTTCATCCTCTAACCTACTTTGCATCTCAGCCCCTTTTTGACAAATCCTTTTTCTCAACCCAGACACTCAACTTCCCAAAATTCCACCACATTTAACTCCCAGGCCCTTGTTGCTTCAAACACTGTTCCTCAATCCTATACCATTTCATTTTACTCACACCATCCTGTTATATCGCAACTTGAAACTCTAAACTTCCTCAACACAGTGAAACAACTCTAGACCAAAAACAACGAACATGATCTCTTCCACCCAAATCGCCATCTATTAACTACTACCCTTTTCAAATGACATAGCATTCAAGCCTGAATCCATCTTCAACTGGAGGCATTTCAAAATCCAATCCCAAACGCTCCAAAACACTAAAAAAACTTTGACTTTCTCTTTCTACTAGGCTACAGGAAACACATCTCGTGCCCAAAAGAAACCCATCGCGATGCTACCCTTGATCGAAAAAAATGTTCGATCCCGATTCTACTACTACCTCGAACCCTTTAATTCGTAAAATGATGACTGTATACCCAAAAATCACCAACCCTAAGCCGCCGCATCATTCAATAGTATCCAATACCCCCTTCATATGTGCGCCTTATTGATGTCGATCCTCTAAAACCAAATCTCAAATTCCTAAGATTCGATCTTCCGTCGCCCTCCTTAAATTGCAACAACGCGATGCCTAGTTTTCCCCAAAAAGAAGCGAACTACTTGATCATGAAATCCTATCCAAACTGAACCCTAGATGCACACCTACCTCCTATAAAACAAACGCGACTTCTCTTTGCTCTTCCAGGACTTGCAATTTTTTTCTTACTTCTGGCATTTCGATTTTGATTTTTAAAAGGGTGTCCTTTCATTTTATTTTACACGAATGATTGTAGAACAAATAGGGAAGTCATGTCCGTGTAAGGAATGACCATTTTTATTTTATCTGTAAATGAATTCGAAGAGATCAAAGAAGGAAGTGCCATCACGAATTTATAGAAGAAGAAAACTTAGTGATTAAGGAATTATAGTCTGTCGATGGTACATATAGATTATAGGCTTAAGTACATTTCATTAAATTCTGATTGATTATACATTAATACGATTTGATTTAAACATATTTTTATTCTTTTTGAAACGATATCAATTTGATTTCGAGCGTATCCACTAATAGAATATCTCGGGGTCCACAAATGGAACTTATAAACTGCTATGTTAACGTAACAACTGACATTTCAATGTTATAACACTATTCTGAACTCAACAGAATATATTATAAAATTTAATTTGAATGTATATAAAATAACCATATTAAATCGATATGAAATAATTTAAACTTAGAAATAATCAATTCTCTGATGATAAAATATTTTTATTATCGTCTATATCCAAATACAATTAGTATTGATCATCTGAATTGTTTTGAATCAATTTTTAACATCGATTTCAATTATATTTCATATTACGATAATTTAATATATCCGATATTAAATTGAAAACGATTTTTAAATCGATAACGTAATATAAAAATTGATTTATATTATCAACTCAATATTTAAAACCATATAAAATATTTAAAATAAATCGACAAAAAATCCGGGTCGTTACACTCGCCAATTGATTAAACTTATTAACATACTCTTTGACAAACATGCCTCCTTGCTTAAGCGCCAAAAACCTTTCCACTTGCATACTTTGCTCGGCTTGAGAAAGAAACTTCATCTCGAATCTCTATCGGAAATTTTCCCAAGTTTCGACTGGACGTCCCGCCTATGCCACTTCCCACCAAAATGAGGCCTCATCCTTCAGCTGCCAAATGGCTAACTAAATCTTCCTACGATCATCAACTTTGAAAATTCCAAACAAATCCTCTATCTCTTTAAGCCAATTCCTTGCTTCTACGAAAGTCTCAGTTCCTCGGAATGGCTTTCTGCCCATAGCACAACAATCATTGCATATCTTAGAGAAATTATCAGCACGCGGAGGAGGAGGAACAGCGGCTGCAGCTGGGGGAGGGGCGTCTGCTCGGCCTCCGGCGGGTATCGTTGCCTCCAGATAGCTACAAAACCAGGTCGGTATCCGAATGCCCTCAGGGATATTAAGTTCCCAGACATGCTGAAAAGAAAAAGGAGAAGGGATTCAAATAGAAAATCGAAATATATCTTATGGCTTTGGGTAATATGTTTTCAAAACAGACTTTTCTTTTGAAAATGCTTTCTTTTAAAACCTTTTTGAAAATAATTTTCAAAATCTTTTATCTGATCTGGTAGCCTTCAGCTTTGATAGCAAATGTGACACCCACGTCCATTAATGTCACTCTTTATCAGAAATCATTGAGTTTCGTGAAGCGTTAGAGGTAAACAGAAACAAAAACATCACAAGACATATATAAAATAATAGCGGAATTAAAAACTTTATTAAATAAAAAAGCTTTGTGGTCCGAACCCAATTACATAATAAGTCTGACTTACTGAAAACTCATTACATCAACGTAAAACTTCTGTCTTGTACCAAAATTATCATCAGAGTACAATAATAAATAAAAAGAGCATAATCCCCGAAATATAGCCGTAGAAGAGAAGATACGAAATCAAGTAGTACATTTAAGCAGATCCAAGCAGAATGAAAAAAGAATCCTGATCAAGCTTGAGTATTCCCACCATGAAAACCTGGGGGGAAACGGAGGAGAGAGAAGAGGAAACAAAATGGATCAGATGTAAAGTCTGGCGATTCCAGTTACTTTTAGAATATAAATAAGTAAAACCATCATGATAGGCATATAAACTAGAGAGTGAGATAACAGTGTCATAAGGCAGGTATAACAAGGTAAACAGGATAAACGGAATAGAATATATTGCGCTTCTCTAATACTTTTCTCTGCACCATTACTAGTATCACAAGAACAAGATGATCCCAACTAGTACAAGATGGTAGCTAGACTTAGGTATACTACTAGTGAGAGATTTTACCCCATATAATAATAGGTAGCTCAACAGAACTGATAGGTGTTATCCCCAATGATAATAACGGGCTCCTAAACAAGCAAGACTAGATGTACCCTAATTACTACCCCCAATCGATCATCTCCTTAACTTGTACATACCCTATGCTGGCCACACAGTAGGATGTATCACTCCCTACAGTGGCAACTCGTTGTTTACAAGATGTCCACAACCATATCTGCAGGTGTCACGACATCTTATTATCCTACCCTGAAATCCGGACCCATGCACGCACATGAACCCGTCAGAGTGCGCCTCCCACACCGTCCCTTAGATGGACCACTTACAACCAACACAGAAAGCGTGTTGTGACGGCCCGCCTCCGTGCCAGCCGACATTTCTACAAAATGCATTGTGCCAATGTCCAACTAGTACGGGACGGTCATCAAAAGAAAGGGATTTGAAACTATGAATCATACAGAACCTGTAGTATATCTCAAAACACATGGAATAAAATATAATAGCAACAGAACTTGATATAAAATAGGCGAGACAATGCATAAGATAAAAACTAAACCATATTCATTAGAGTAGCGGAATCCAAAATACAGCTTATGATCCAAACCATTATTACAACTTCAAAATACTGTCTCTAAAGAAAAATAGAAAAGGTACACTACTAATGCCCCAGCAACAACACAGGGAAAATATATGTAAATAGTACGTGGAAGCCTCTTACTCGTTTCCAGACAGCCACCCGTGCATATCCACCTAACCTGTCTCTAGTCTGCTCGTTTAGGAGCACCCAGAGTAATAAGAAGAGACATAAAACTCTGGGTCAGACAAAAGTATAGTATGAGAGATAGCAGCAAAATAAAGCAATAACAAGTATAAATAATCATACATGAACCTGGACCTGCAACCAAAGAGTTAGCACAACAAGATGTACAATACTCTAAGGTAACACTAACATAAAGTGTAAAATGGGAGTGTGCATGTCATGGTGATAGCAAACATCAAACATAGCAATCATCCTCACATCTCTCACTCAGTGCGCAAAGCATACGATATCCACCAATTTGATCACCAGAACTACTGGGGCCATGAAGGAGTCTCACCCCGTCCAACTATCACTACGTCCACTTTGCCATTGGAGGCCATGATGGAGTTCGATTCCATACAACCTCTGACTCCACCGCACTGATCCATAGTTAGTCCCCCCCAATAGTGAACCAAAGTTATAGATATCGATAAGCCCTTTGCACACGTCCCGTAGCAAAGCCCAACTCTAGAAGTTAACTCATTGGTTCTCAGTTGGATCCTGAGCCATAACTTCTCATTGGGACTTCCTTTACATCCTGGGTTTTTGGTCGAATTGGAGTTATTCTTCGGAAGAGTTCACGACCGTCGATGCGTAGTAGAAACTCCTCTGGATCGGTCGGTCATACATCTTTGGGTCGGTCGGTCGATCATACATCTCTGGGTCGGTCGGTCGACCCATAACTTGGGTTGGTCGTTTGACCCAAACTAAGGTCAATTGTTCGATCCAAAACAAGGGTTGGTTGTTCAACCCAGAACCAGGGTCGATTTTTGAGTCAGACTCCTCTGGGTCGGTTGTTCGACCCAGAGCCATAGTCGGTCGTGTGAGTATCATCAGGGTCGACCGTTTGACCCGAAACCAGGGTCGAACGTTCGACCTTAAACCTGCACTATTTTCCAGCAAGCTAATTTTGCCTCTCGACGACATTTTCGACCATTCTAACTTTCCTATGCAACCATAGATCATACCGAATAGCAATAACAACGTATAGGTTCAATCAAAGTGGTCAAAACATCAATCACATAGGCTATCTTAGATCAAACATACCCAAAACCATGATTTTCCCCTTAATCCACTAAATTCTGGGATTAGCAAACTAAGTCCAAATTAACCCAAATTTGTATCAATGACATAAAATATGATTCTAGAATTTATGCATATTTTTCCATATTTTTCTGAGGTATAATTTCGCTAATTATCACTAATCACCCCTAATTAGCCATAATTAGTGAATAAACATGCTAAACACTCACCTTAGCCATAAATAAATGATAGATATGAAATTCTAACTGATTTGGCTTAGATTCCTATGTAGTCCAGCAGCTCTACCTTGATTTTGATGCTAATCCAATTTGGTTTGATGTAAATTTGGCTGATATGTGATTAGAAAATGATTAAAGAGAGATTTGGAAGATGGAGGCCATTACTAGGGTTAGAGAAATGCTTATGGAGGCTAGATAAATGAACGGAGATGATTCTCTAACCCCTTTCAGCCCCCTTCCCCCCGCATAACCCTAATCCTGAAATGGGTTATGGGCCTAACTACTAATCACCCTATTAAGCCCAACTAGGCTGTTTTCCATCTTCCAAACCTTATTTTAGCTATATCTCCCAAATGGTAAGTCCGTTTGATTAATGTGAGCACTTTACGGAAAGGTAAACCATCATCCGGATCCAATGGAAGTGGTTTCAGGTCAAAACTCCACATCAATCAAATGTTATTGGCGAAACAAGATTCTCCAGGGGAAAATGGTCATATAAAATTCGGCAAAAATCGTGAATGTGGGAAATGACCCCAATAGTCGTTTCCCAAAGTAAACGACCATATGACTTCGTATGTAAATAAAATAAATATTCTGCAATCCTCCGATACGTAGAATGCGGATCGTTACACTCTCCCGAGGTTAAGAAATTTCGCCCTCGAAATTCCTTAACCAAGAAACATACAATGGAGTCCCGCATGCCTATCAACCATTTACAAACAATCAAATGTATACAACAAGTCTATCCTAGCATGCGGTTCACTAACAAGGGAATAACTATATCATGATAACATTTTACCAACAAAGAGTTCTGGATGCAACTTTCTTATGCTCTCCTCCGTCTCCCAAGTGAAGTCATTCTCATTACCACCCCACTGGACCTTAACCAGTTTCACCGTCTTCTTTCGAAGTTGCTTCGTACCACATTCGACAATATGAACCGGTCTGCGGTTTCCAACTGCCTCGGGTTCTACCTCGATATCATCCAACTGATCTGGTGAAATAATCGTATCGGAATCGTGCAAAAAAAATTAACTGTGAAACATGAAATACGTTGTGCACTCCTGCCATCTTGTCAGGTAATCCAGCTTTATACGCTAAATTCCCAACTTGTTCGAGAACTGGAAATGGACCAACAAATATTGGTGCTAATTTACCTTTCCTACCAAATCGAATCACACTCTTCAATGGAGAAATCTTGACGAATACCAAGTCGCCAATGGAGAATTTCAAATCTCTTTGCCTTTTATCAGCATAACTCGTCTGCCTATCTTGGGCAGCCTTCATTTGCTGTTGAATAACCTTGATCTTATATGAAGTTTCTCTTATTACATCTGGCCCCAGAACAAATTTCTCGCCGACCAACATGATGGTGAGTTGCACGATCTTTCGTACAAAGCTTCAAATGGAGCCATACCAATACTGGACTGATAACTATTATTATATGCGAACTCAACCAGATGCAAATGTTCATCCCATGACCCTCCAAAATCCAATGTACAAGCTCTCAAGAGATCCTCTAATATATGACTCACCCTCTCTGTTTGATCATCGGTTTGAGAATGGTACGTGGTACTGAGATGTAATTCTGACCCTAAAGCCTCTTGTAAGCTCACCCAAAACCCACTAGTAAATAATGGATCTCAGTCACTCACAATACCTTTAGGTACTCCATGAAATCTCACTATCCATTTCATATACAGTTCCGATAAATTAGTTGTCGTTCTATTCGACTTGACTGGTTTCCTTGCACTCTTGGTCAATCGATCCACAACCACCCAAATACTATCATGACCCGATCTAGTCCTTGGCAAACCATCAACTAAATCCATTGAGACTTGTTCCCATTTCCATTTGGGAATTTCTAGCGATTATAACAAACCACTAGGCTTCTTTTTCTTGGCTTTACTTAACCGACAGTTCATGCACTTGGATATAAACTTCCCAACGTCTCTCCTCATCCCTTCCCAATAGTATGTCTACTTCATGTCTCGATACATCTTGTTACCACCGGGATGTATAGTAAGTTTCGAGTGATGACACTCTCTAAGCACTTCATCTCTTAATCCATTAATGTTGGGTACAACTAGTCTTCCATTTTTTCAGAGCCATCCTTCTCGATCAAGTCCATACTTGTTCACCTCCTCACCTTCGGTACCCATCTCCACCTTGGAGATGATTTCCGGTAGGTTGGGATCATCCCTCTGACTGGAGCTGATCCGCCCAATCAAAGTTGATCTAATCGTCAAAATTGCTAACATTTCTGGACCCAATTCGCACTTAGGTCTGAAATCATATCCCGCGATATACTGCAATTGCTTCCATTCAAGAAACATAGCTTGTAAACTGGCATGTCTCCTACTCAATGCATCAGCCATCGCATTGCCTTTCCTGGGTGTGTATGTGATATTGAAATCATATGAAGCCAAGACCTCTAACCATCTTTGCTGACGACAATTTAAATCCTTTTGAGAGAAAATATAATTTAACCATTTATGATCGGTAAACAACTCAAATCTTCCTCTCAGGAGATAATGTCTACACATCTTTAACGCGAACACAACCGTTGCCAATTCCAAATCATGGTAGGATATCTTTTCTCATGTGGTTTCAGTTGCCGACTAACATAAGCTACAACCCTACCTCCTTGTTGTATATAACGGTGTTGTATACACAATTATATGATTTTTTGTTTGATGATAACAACCAAATAAATATTATTTTAATGTGTTTGTTATTGTACTGATTTATATTTACATCACAGACAGATATAATATTTATATTTAAATAAAATACGACTGTACAGAAATTCAAATGTTCACAGTATTTTATTTAAATAAGAATATTTTATTTCAATATCTAAACAGTACAAAATTTACAACTCCACTATTTTCACATCACTGTTATACAATTCAGTTCATACTCACATTTGCATTTCAATACAAAACTCCTCGATACATCACTCACACTCGGTATACATTCATTTATACAATCTCTTTTACACAGACTCGCATACATTTACACTTTGACACTTATATTTTTTTTTGCTGACACTCTGTTCTTCATCTTCAGTCTTCTGTCATCACAGTCAGTCCAGTCGTCATGCTTACCTGTCATTCAGAAACACACACACAGAGTATCTGATACAGAAATAATATTCTAACTACATGTGAATATAAATTTATTTTTTAAATTTTATTTGCCTCAGAATTTCGGTGTGTTTCTCATCATTTTTCTGACTCGATCTGTTTTTTTTTCCGACTGATGGCTGCATATACACACGTGTATAAATACACGTGTGCATTGCCTCGCCAATCAGTGTGCAGCTGAGGAGTAGCCACGTGGACCTGCTCGACTCAGTGCACAAGCAAGGACATGGAGCCAAAAATACAAAAAGTCAAATCAGCAAGTCCATGAATCAAACAAAATGCCAAGCAAGATGATACAAGTGCTAGTGGTCGAGCTCAGAAAGCTAAACAGCAAAGCAAAATGGATAAGCAAAAGTTCAGCAATAACAAGGCAGTACAAAATGGTGCAGCCAGGACATGAACACATCAAGGGTCGAGCTAGTATGCATTTCAACATAAACTGGTTTGCACAGTTCAAAATGGTCGAAGCATTCCAGGTGGTACAAGTACAATATCAAAACAACAAGGTATATGGGTACAGCAAATGTTTCAGCATTGTTGAAGACATGTCAACATGTGTATATGTGGATGGTTAAGCAAGGTCAAGCAGCTACAAGCATAGCAGCATATGGACAGTGAAGCTCAAAAGTTAAAGCCAAGTTCATGTAAGCATACAAGTGCAAAATAGAGCAAATGGATACAGGCAAGTGTGGTCGAGCCAGCATGTATACAGTGAAGCAAGACATGTCATCCATGTTGTACACAACAAACATGAATGGCTCGACAAACACAAAACTACAAGTGAAGAGTGCCAAAGTGATCAACTCAGCAATAAACAGTAAACAACATTGTGCATGTACAAGTCAATGAATGGAGCAGTATAGATTACAACATGGAGCAAATGCATGCTCATGCAAACTAACATGAAGTTTGGTTTTACACAGCATAGTATATCAAGCAACAATGAAGACAGCAAAGCATTAGGATGTAAAAGTGCAACCTGATTTAAGCAAGTATATACAAGACTAAAGTATGAGACTAAATTCAAAATCTCAAAGTAGTCGAATCAGTTTACAAGAATGTTCACAGTTCAGGCACAATCATGGTGAAAGAAGAGATCAAACCAATATGGCAAATACACAAGCCAATGCAAGCAGCATTGAAAGGAAGTGGTTCAAGCTTATATCATGTCAAATAGTTCAAGTGTGAACGTGCAATAAATTGAAGTGATGCAGAGCTATTTACAAGCAAGTATATATGCATAACACAGCATGTACAAGTGTATAAGGCAAACTTAATTCAGGATTCACATGCAGACTAAAGCCAGAGAAACATGACAATGGTCAGTGAACAAGAAATGTGTTCAGCACATGTAACCCAGTGAACGAGACATAAGCATGAAAGCAGTTTTTTTTTTGGAGTAGCTAAAAATGCACAAATTCCTTTCAGATCACATGTCAAGCCAACATGTACAAGGGTCAACCAGAAGAAATAAATTAGCACAAATCACAGTGAATAGTTTTTGGCAAAAGCTTAATGGATAAACTCGAGCAAAGTTTTTTTAAGGCAACAGAAATCAATCAGAGATTATTTCATAAGGGGTCGAAATCAATTCTTTCCTGTTTTGATAATTATGCTTTCGGAAATTTGTTCAAGACAGTTTTTTTTAATTCAAGTAAGGTAACTTTTGGCAAGACAAGCAATTTTGTTTGGGACAATTTATTTCCAGAAAAATCGAACCAAATCTTTCTAGTTTTGGAATCAATCAAGTGTTTTTAAATCAACAAAGGATTTTCCAAGGCAACAATTCATCAATATCGCAAAGAAAATTTCAAAGGTGCCACAAAGCATTTCAGGAAAGCTTTTTAAAGCCAGGGAATCATTTTCATTCGAATTTCCAGTTTTGATTCAATCAGGAATCATTCAAGATTTTTTAATCAAGGCAATACAAAGAGAAATAAACGCAAGGGAAACTACAAAATCAGCCACGCAATCAGACGAGCCATTCAGTGAAATCAGAGCTCAATTAAAGGATTTCTAAATCCTATAAACACAACCATTCATCACTGGCAAGCATCTATCGAAACCAACAAACAACCCACAAGTTTTTCAAAGCAAGAATTTTCAGAAATACTCACAGTTTTTCGATCGAGCCAGAGAACAATTCCAAATCAGTGTCGAGCGTAAGAGAGAAGCCCCAAATCATTGACCAGAGAGAAACAACGTGAAGAAGAACATCAGAGAACCAGATTACATCAATCTGGAGCTATCGCGATTGGATTTGGGGCAAAACCCTAGCCGCCATTTATTCTTCCAGAAAACAAAAGAGGATCGGACAAATGAATTATGGGTGCATCACTTTGAAATGTGACCGGCCAAGTCTAGCCTAATCCAAGTTAAAAGAGGATGACTCTCTTTACTTAATCTTCTAGGGTTTTATTTATTTTTATTTCAAGGTTGAATTTGTATTGTTTTTTTTTTATTTTCTTTTGTAAAACAATCTGAACAGTTTACTAGTCTGTCAAACTCTGGGTTACTGACTACAGGGCTGTAGCCAGGGGAAATCTGATCTTGGGGACAAAGATCAGTCAGGGTTTTCAGTATAGAGTTAGAACAGCAGCAGGAATTGCGAGTGTACGAAACTGTATAGGCGGTTAGCGAGGGTCGCGAGTCTGTAAGTTTGTGTATGCGAGAGTCTGTATAATTCTATAATAAAAACCTTGGGGAATGCAGCAGTAGGCAGGGTTGCCGAAGCTGGGTATATCTGTGTGTAATTTATTTACAGCATTTATTTACTCTGATCATTATTTGTGCTGTGATATTTTTAATATTATATACTCAGCGATAATCTTCGATAAACCCTATTCACCCCCCCTCTAGGGTTAATCTAGATCCAACATTTGGTATCAGAGCAAGGTATTCTGTTAACTCTAGAGTAATGGTGATTCCTAGTTGTCAGTCGATAGAGAGTCAGTCCAGCTCATTTCCAACTATTTTCAATGGAACAGATTTTTTAAACTGGAAATCCAAAATGGAATTTTATTTAAAATCTGTTAATATTAAATGTTGGGATGTCATTATCAATGGGTTTGATAGTGTAGATATTAATTTCAATGCTCGTGCTATGAAAATTATATTTGACTATCTTAGCACTGAACAGTTTAATCTTATCTGTCATTGTTTATCTGCACAGGAAGTTTGGAGAACTCTCAACAAGTTGTATGGAAAATCTGACAACAGCTCAAAACCCCATAATGTCAACTTTGATTCAGATCTATGCTTAACAAGTCATGTAGATGAAACTGCAGATGAATCAGATGATGGAGAATCAACAAATGCTGAAACAGAAAAACTCTCATATGAAGATTTGGTTTACATGTGTCTTGATTTAACGAAATCTGTTGATAAACTCCAATCTAAAAACAAATCTTTGAAAACTGAAAATCATGAATTGACCAGCAAAATTCATTGTTTGGAATTAAAACTTGAAAATGTTGTGAAATTTGAAAATTCTAATTGTGAAAATTGTTTGAAATTAAAAACAGATCTCGTTCATCTCAACAATAACATTCAAAGGCTTGAAGAAGAAATCCTAGTTTTAAAAGGTAACGAGATTGAGTTGAAAAATACAAACAATTTTTTTCAAAAGGAATTTAACAATTTTAAGACTATCGAAAATTCCAAACTTGAAATTGCTGAAAGTGATAGTTTGTTGAAAACAGATCTGATTTTGAGTGAGCTTGAAAAAGAGATTGAAAATCTCAAGAAACTTGGATCTGAAAAACAAATTAAATTTGAATCAGAGATCTTTGAATCCAAGACCAAAGTTAAAATGCTTGAAAACGAAAATTTGATTTTGAAACAGAATGATACTGAAAAGAGAAAGATCAGCATTAATCGTTGTTCGAATCTAAAGAAAGAGAATTCTGATCTTAAATCCAAAATCAACAATCTTGAATTGAGTTTGAAACGCTTTTCAATTGGTGAAAAATCTTTGAATATGTTGTTGAAAAATCAATTTTCTTCTGGTCATAAAAATGGTCTTGGTTTTGGGAAAAGAAATGATTTTGAAAGTTTGAACTCTTGTGATTTCAAAAACTCTTTAAACTGCTTCAAGAAAAGTCATTCTAAAAATTTAAATTTCAAAAATTCCAAAAGTTTTTTGAATCACAATCGAGATAAGAATTGGTTTGATAACAATTCATTTTGGATCCCGAAAAGAAATAAAATGATTTTTGGAAAACCTAAACAAATTTGGGTTACAAAGGGAACTCTAGTTGATTCTAACGGATTGTTATATAAGCAGATTTGGGTACCTAAAGCTATGAATACAACTGTGAGTGGTTTTACAAACTTTGTTAGACCACTCGATTCTATAAACTGTTAGGTATCGAAGGTGGCTGAGGAACTGCTGTGCTGAAAAGAAATTTAAAATCAAGATTGTCTATAACTCTGTGTCATTTACAGTTCCTTAGGCCAAGATCTGTTGAGTTAGAGATTCTGGTTTACATTGGATTCTGGTATGATCTCTAAACTCATCTTTGTAAATATTTTTATTTTTGTTTATTTCTCCTTCTACCCCCTCTGTGTATTTACTTTATCTCTTCTGTTTTAATTTTTCACTGTCACATCACTGTAACTTCTTCTGGGCTTCATTAACTTCCAATTGTAGAATTCATATTTTCTGGAAATTTGTCTTAGTTGAATATAATTCTGATATTTTAATCTTTTCCAGATCTTGTATTTAAACCTGTAAATATCTACAATTGTTTTGAAGTTTAGTTTCTGATTATTGAATTCATAACAGTGTTGATGCATTCATATCATATCTTGAACACTGTTAATTAGAATTCTAATTTTTTTTTTGAAGATCTGAATAATTAATGAAATTTCATACGCTTATGCTGTTTTGAGTCCCTTTCAATTCATTTTGGAAACGCTTGAAATATTACACTCATTACAGCACTCTATTATGTATTAGTAGTGATATTTTCATTATTTTTCAGATTGGCTTTGAAAATTTAAATTGTCTAGAATCTCAGTGATACATCTTAGAATTCATCTTTATTCATGATTATTATGGTTGAAATTAGTTTGTTTGAAATCATCTGAAATTCTTGATATTTTGAATATCACACACCTCTTAAAATTTGAAATAATCAACCTTGTGTGACTGATTCATTATATCTCAAACTTAACATTGACTCAAGTGATTTCAAATAAATTATTTTTAAATTTCTGGTATCATGAATACCTCTCAAATTTGATGTAAATGATCTGATATTTCTATTGGGCTTGTAAGAAATAGTTTTTGAGAAATTCTTGAAAAGTTTTTTTTTAAAATGGTCTTTGAAAATCATTGATATTTCATGATTAATTGATTTAAATATTTATTTGTTTAAAATCATTTGAAATTATTGATTTATTGAATCACACACATATCTTGAATCTGACATTAATAATTAGGTGTAATCGATTCATTGAATCTAGAGTATTTCATATTCATCAAATGATTTAAAATAAATGGTATTTTTAATCTTGGATCATGAACCATCTTATGTGACCATCATTCTGTCAAGTTTGTTTCTGAAACTATTTTTGTGCTGCTCTGATACTGTCTTTCAAATAACTGCCTGTTTTGATTTGTCTGTTGCTTGCCAAATTTGTAAATCTTGTCTGCGTGGGCTCTGTGTTTGAAACTCTTTGATATCCTTGTTCGTCTCAAGTGTCAATTTTAAATCCTCGAGAAGAGAGAACAATTGGTATCAGAAGTACTGATTTTTCTTCTTCTTATCCTGTATAGCTTTCTCACATTTCCTCTTGTAATTGATTTTCAACTTTAAAATTATTTGTTGATTATTCATTTAGAAATTGAAATCAATATCCAATTGAACTGTATTTATAATTCATCAAAATTATTATCAGTTTTTGAAGTTGTGATGAATTGTGACCGCAATATATTTCACAACAAGAGGAAGTTTTATTTGGATTTTCATGATGGTTGAATATTTATTATAATATCTTTGAACTGGCAATTATTTTACGACCATTTCCTTTATCTATCATCATTCTGCCATCCATCATGATTTTATATTGATGTGGAGAATTTATTTTTTAAAAAAAAAAAAAAATCATTTTTAAAACAGTGGAAATCTGTGATAGAAATGGGACTATATTATTATTCAGAATTAGTGATAATTGAAAATTGTCAATGATCCCGGTACAGTCGATCATATTTCATAATATAATTAATTTACAAATTTATTTCACAGTCCATCTCTGTACCTACCCCATTTTCTATCATCCATATATGGGTTTTATACCGAGGAGTTTTTTTTTCTTTTCAAAACTGAAATAATAAACATATATAATAAATATATAAGTGTGTCTCTAACCTCATTTAAAAATCCAAGCTCTGGTCATGCATGGTTATGAGACAACTTATAATCTAAGCTGCGACTGACCTCATTTAAAAATCCAAGCTCTGGTTATGCGTGGTCAGGGTGCTCTTAAATCAAAAGAAAAAGGAAAGAAAATAATTTGCTATAAATTGAAATAATTTTGAAATTCTCCTTTGTGTATAAAAACCAGCCTATCAATCCATCTTTCTAATCTGTGAAATGTGTTGAAATATTATGACGTATTATGATTTGTTGATTGACAGATATTGGATTTGAGATTATTTAATCTTGTCACTTAAATTGAATTATTAATTATAGTCCAAATCTATCACTGTTTTTGTGCTTTATTTTTATAAAAATCCTTTGAAAATAATTGGAAATGAATTGTTTTAAAACTCTCTCCATTTTATATAAAATTCATCGTATATCCGTCATTCTCTAAAATGTGAAATGTGCCACCTGTTCTTAGAATATTATGATTTTTGTTTGACTGATTGAAAATTATGATGACCGTTCTTCCTCTTCAGCTGAAATTATATTTTTAGTCAATTTTCATCTGTGTTTTAAAATCTGTATCCTTTTTGATGATAACAAAAGGGGGAGAATGGACTGGATTTTGATTTATGAGTGAATATTTTATAAATATTTTTAATTTTGAAAATTCATTATTATTCATATCATTCATTTCACTCATGCACAGTTATAGGGGGGGTTGTCTGTTGTAGGGGGAGCTGAAAAATAGGGGGAGTTCATTTTTTTTCACTATCAAACACATTTATTGTGTTCAAAATCTTGCATTTTTTTTCACTATCAAACACTTGTTAAGCATAGATCTGAATCAAAGTTGACATTATGGGGTTTTGAGCTGTTGTCAGATTTTCCATACAACTTGTTGAGAGTTCTCCAAACTTCCTGTGCAGATAAACAATGACAGATAAGATTAAACTGTTCAGTGCTAAGATAGTCAAATATAATTTTCATAGCACGAGCATTGAAATTAATATCTACACTATCAAACCCATTGATAATGACATCCCAACATTTAATATTAACAGATTTTAAATAAAATTCCATTTTGGATTTCCAGTTTAAAAAATCTGTTCCATTGAAAATAGTTGGAAATGAGCTGGACTGACTCTCTATCGACTGACAACTAGGAATCACCATTACTCTAGAGTTAACAGAATACCTTGCTCTGATACCAAATGTTGGATCTAGATTAACCCTAGAGGGGGGTGAATAGGGTTTATCGAAGATTATTGCTGAGTATATAATATTAAAAATATCACAGCACAAATAATGATCAGAGTAAATAAATGCTGTAAATAAATTACACACAGATATACCCAGCTTCGGCAACCCTGCCTACTGCTGCATTCCCCAAGGTTTTTATTATAGAATTATACAGACTCTCGCATACACAAACTTACAGACTCGCGACCCTCGCTAACCGCCTATACAGTTTCGTACACTCGCAATTCCTGCTGCTGTACTAACTCTATACTGAAAACCCTGACTGATCTTTGTCCCCAATATCAGATTTCCCCTGGCTACAGCCCTGTAGTTAGTAACCCCTAGTTTGACAGACTAGTAAACTGTTCAGATTGTTTTACAAAAGAAAATAAAAAAAACAATACAAATTCAACCTTGAAATAAAAATAAATAAAACCCTAGAAGATTAAGTAAAGAGAGTCATCCCCTTTTAACTTGGATTAGGCTAGACTTGGCCGGTCACATTTCAAAGTGATGCACCCATAATTCATTTGTCCGATCCTCTTTTGTTTTCTGGAAGAATAAATGGCGGCTAGGGTTTTGCCCCAAATCCAATCGCGATAGCTCCAGATTGATGTAATCTGGTTCTCTGATTTTCTTCTTCACGTTGTTTCTCTCTGGTCAGTGATTTGGGGCTTCTCTCTTACGCTCGACACTGATTTGGAATTGTTCTCTGGCTCGATCGAAAAACTGTGAGTATTTCTGAAAATTCTTGCTTTGAAAAACTTGTGGGTTGTTTGTTGGTTTCGATAGATGCTTGCCAGTGATGAATGGTTGTGTTTATAGGATTTAGAAATCCTTTAATTGAGCTCTGATTTCACTGAATGGCTCGTCTGATTGCGTGGCTGATTTTGTAGTTTCCCTTGCGTTTATTTCTCTTTGTATTGCCTTGATTAAAAAATCTTGAATGATTCCTGATTGAATCAAAACTGGAAATTCGAATGAAAATGATTACCTGGCTTTAAAAAGCTTTCCTGAAATGCTTTGTGGCACCTTTGAAATTTTCTTTGCGATATTGATGAATTGTTGCCTTGGAAAATCCTTTGTTGATTTAAAAACACTTGATTGATTCCAAAACTAGAAAGATTTGGTTCGATTTTTCTGGAAATAAATTGTCCCAAACAAAATTGCTTGTCTTGCCAAAAGTTACCTTACTTGAATTAAAAAAAACTGTCTTGAACAAATTTCCGAAAGCATAATTATCAAAACAGGAAAGAATTGATTTCGACCCCTTATGAAATAATCTCTGATTGATTTCTGTTGCCTTAAAAAAACTTTGCTCGAGTTTATCCATTAAGCTTTTGCCAAAAACTATTCACTGTGATTTGTGCTAATTTATTTCTTCTGGTTGACCCTTGTACATGTTGGCTTGACATGTGATCTGAAAGGAATTTGTGCATTTTTAGCTACTCCAAAAAAAACTGCTTTCATGCTTATGTCTCGTTCACTGGGTTACATGTGCTGAACGCATTTCTTGTTCACTGACCATTGTCATGTTTCTCTGGCTTTAGTCTGCATGTGAATCCTGAATTGAGTTTGCCTTATACACTTGTACATGCTGTGTTATGCATATATACTTGCTTGTAAATAGCTCTGCATCACTTCAATTTATTGCACGTTCACACTTGAACTATTTGACATGATATAAGCTTGAACCACTTCCTTTCAATGCTGCTTGCATTGGCTTGTGTATTTGCCATATTGGTTTGATCTCTTCTTTCACCATGATTGTGCCTGAACTGTGAACATTCTTGTAAACTGATTCGACTACTTTGAGATTTTGAATTTAGTCTCATACTTTAGTCTTGTATATACTTGCTTAAATCAGGTTGCACTTTTACATCCTAATGCTTTGCTGTCTTCATTGTTGCTTGATATACTATGCTGTGTAAAACCAAACTTCATGTTAGTTTGCATGAGCATGCATTTGCTCCATGTTGTAATCTATATTGCTCCATTCATTGACTTGTACATGCACAATGTTGTTTACTGTTTATTGCTGAGTTGATCACTTTGGCACTCTTCACTTGTAGTTTTGTGTTTGTCGAGCCATTCATGTTTGTTGTGTACAACATGGCTGACATGTCTTGCTTCACTGTATACATGTTGGCTCGACCACACTTGCCTGTATCCATTTGCTCTATTTTGCACTTGTATGCTTACATGAACTTGGCTTTAACTTTTGAGCTTCACTGTCCATATGCTGCTATGCTTGTAGCTGCTTGACCTTGCTTAACCATCCACATATACACATGTTGACATGTCTTCAACAATGCTGAAACATTTGCTGTACCCATATACCTTGTTGTTTTGATATTGTACTTGTACCACCTGAAATGCTTCGACCATTTTGAACTGTGCAAACCAGTTTATGTTGAAATGCATACTAGCTCGACCCTTGATGTGTTCATGTCCTGGCTGCACCATTTTGTACTGCCTTGTTATTGCTGAACTTTTGCTTATCCATTTTGCTTTTCTGTTTAGCTTTCTGAGCTCGACCACTAGCACTTGTATCATCTTGCTTGGCATTTTGTTTGATTCATGGACTTGCTGATTTGACTTTTTGTATTTTTGGCTCCATGTCCTTGCTTGTGCACTGAGTCGAGCAGGTCCACGTGGCTACTCCTTAGCTGCACACTGATTGGCGAGGCAATGCACACGTGTATTTATACAGTGTGTATATGCAGCCATCAGTCGGGAAAAAAAACAGATCGAGTCAGAAAAATGATGAGAAACACACCGAAATTCTGAGGCAAATAAAATTTAAAAAATAAATTTATATTCGCATGTAGTTAGAATATTATTTCTGTATCAGATACTCTGTGTGTGTGTTTCTGAATGACAGGTAAGCATGACGACTGGACTGACTGTGATGACAGAAGACTGAAGATGAAGAACAGAGTGTCAACAAAAAAAATATAAGTGTCAAAGTGTAAATGTATGCGAGTCTGTGTAAAAGAGATTGTATAAATGAATGTATACCGAGTGTGAGTGATGTATCGAGGAGTTTTGTATTGAAATGCAAATGTGAGTATGAACTGAATTGTATAACAGTGATGTGAAAATAGTGGAGTTGTAAATTTTGTACTGTTTAGATATTGAAATAAAATATTCTTATTTAAATAAAATACTGTGAATATTTGAATTTCTGTACAGTCGTATTTTATTTAAATATAAATATTATATCTGTCTGTGATGTAAATATAAATCAGTACAATAACAAACACATTAAAATAATATTTATTTGGTTGTTATCATCAAACAAAAAATCATATAATTGTGTATACAACACCGTTATATACAACAATCTCCCCCTTTTGATGATGACAAACAAATGCAAGATTTTGAACACAATAAATGTGTTTGATAGTGAAAAAAAATGAACTCCCCCTACAACAGACAACTCCCCCTATAACTGTGCATGAGTGAAATGAATGATACGAATAATAATGAATTTTCAAAATTAAAAATATTTATAAAATATTCACTCATAAATCAAAATCCAGTCCACTCCTTGCATCGGTACAGCACTTAGTCCAGTACGACAAGTATCCATGTATACTGTCATCTCTTCGTTCGCCTTAGGAATAACTAACACTGATGCACACGTTAACTTTTCCTTTAGGCTCTTAAATGCATTCTCACACCTTCCATCCCAAGCAAAAGCTTGATTCTTCTTGGTCAACTGAGTTAATGGTGCCGCTATCTTGGAGAAGTCTTGGATAAACTTACGATAATATCCAGCTAACCCCAAGGAACTTCTCATGTCTAATGCATTCTTGGGCATGGACCAATCTTGCACCGTAGCCACCTTCGCAGGGTCCACGACAATACCATTCTTTGAAACAACATGGCCCAATAACCTCGCTTCCCTCCTCCAGAAGTGACATTTAGAAAATTTTGCTTCCAATTGGTGTTTCCTCAACACCTCCATCACTGTCCTCTAATGTTCCTTGTGTTCTTCCTCTGTCCTTTAATAAACTAAGGTCCACGAACATAAGAACAAACTTATTCAATTGATCCTTGAATACCCTATTCATAAGATCCACAAAATAAGCTAGTGCATTGGTTAACCCGAATGGCATGACCAACCACTCATAGAATCCATACGGCGTCCGAAATGCCGTTTTAGGTATACCCTCAGCTGCTACTCGGAGCTGATGAAAACCTGTCGCGAGATCTAAGTGGCAGAACACTCTCGCCCTTTCAACTGATTAAACAAATTGTCTATATGTGGAAGAGGACACTTATTCTTCCTCATCACCTTATTCAACTCGCGGTGGTCCACACACAATCGAAGGGAACCATCGGCCTTGGTAGTAAATACAACTAGTGCTCCCCACTAGGAAATACTTCTTTGGATAAATGCCTTCTTCAAAAGATCGCTTACTTGCACCCGAGCTCTCGCTGCTCCCTTGGGGATATACGACGAAAAGGCATCATTATAGGCCTAACATCTTTACTAAATCAATATGAAACTCGATCTCTCGGTGTGGTGGAAGTCCGGTCACTTCCCCGAAGATTACCGGATACTCACCAGCAATAGGCACATCTGACAACTCTTCATGCGGGATGTTGAGGGAATTTAGAAAACTAGCCATCACCCCATCACTAGGTAGGCAAACAAACAGTACCCTCTACCCAGAGTCCACTCTAATGGTCATAGAAGACCACTCACAGTCTACCACCACCCCATACCTTTGGAGCTAATTGACTCCCAAAATAATGCCAAACCCAGTAAAGCCCAAGACAAAGCAATCACAAACAAACATGCATCCATGACTCGATAAGACCAAATTGTGACAAATCATACTAAGGCTAGTCGAACCAACGATCGGATTCGTCACAACTAACGGTCTAACGACAATCTCGGGTTCCAATTCCAACCTATCTACCAGATCACTTGACACGAAGGAATGGAAGCCCCAGTATCAAACAGTACTTGAACAAGAACATCATAAATGGAAAGCATACTTTGATTGATGACACCCTTCCCTTTCTCCGCCATAGTTGGGGCATTTGATGAAGAAGGAACAACATTGATAGCATATGCTTCACAATCTGCTTTTCTTTAGGAGGTTGTGGACATTTATCCTTGCGATGTCCCACTTGGCCGCAATTGAATCCCTTCTTGTCCGTTGGCTTTGCTCGACAATCTTTGGCATAGTGGTCCTTCTTGCCACAGCTAAATCACTCGATATCTTTCTTATTCTTTTTTTCTGACCATCCTTGGTTTAGTTCTGTTTCCTCTTATTCTGGGAATTATTCTTGCCTTCACCGCTTGCTTGCGGTTTTGGCTCCCCTGCAGATGCAATAGCAACCTTAGTCTTCGACTTAGGGTAAAGGCTCTCTGATCTCAATGTCTTTCCCACAAAAGATTCAAAAGTCTCGTCGATATCATTTATAAGTCTTTCCCCCAAGTACTCATCTAAGCCAGTTATGAACTTCTCATTCTTTTTCTTGGCAGTATCAATAATAGAAAATCCATACTTCGATTAAGTATCGAATTCAGCAATATATTCCGGGACTACCCTACCATTCTGCTTAAGATTCAAAAACTTTCTAAACAATTTTGATTTTTGAGCAACTGGAACAAACTTGTCACTGAAGCAAGTCTTAGATTAACTCCTAGTAACCTGATCCTCAGGAGTAGCTGCTTTAATAGCACTCCACCATTTCATAGCCCATCCTTGAAGTTGACGCGATGCTAACTTTCTTTTCATTGCATCATCGATTCCTAAATCCTCGAAGATGCGCTCACAACTATCAAGCCAATCTTGAACATCCGTAGCCGATTTCGTTCCGTGGAACAGCTTTCCACAAAGATTAGTATAATCCTTGCTGAGCTTTGGTGAAATCGGCTATAGGCGCCTGCACTGCTACATCACTACCATTAGCAGCATTAGGAACTATTCGCTGAGCATCCCTAAGCATCTCTCGCATGAAGGCAGTAAACATTGTCCTTATATCAGGGAAATTTTCATTGTTGGCCCCTGATCCCGTACTCCTCGTATTTCGGCTCATCGCTCAATCTCTGAAGAGAAAACAATTAGCCTTCTTCTTAGGGGTGCCAGTGCAGTGAGACTTCATCCTTAGATATACTAATAGTATATATGTAGCTTTTAAAAACCAAAATATCACAAATATGCGCTCTCATATACGTATACTATCTCTCCCTGATGTCTTCACCTATGTTAAACTATGCAACTTGGCTCTGATACTAAGTGTGACAACCCGCCCAACACCAGCCGGCATTTCTACAAAATGCGCTATGCCAATGTCCAACAAGTATGGGACAGTCATCAAAAGAAAGGGAGTTGAAACAATGAATCATATAGAACCTGTAGTATATCTCACAGCGCATGGAATAAAATATAATAGTAATACAACTTGATTGGCGAGACAATGCATAAGCTGAAAACTAAACTATATCCATCAAAGTAGCGGAATCCAAAATACAGCTTATGATCCAAACCATTATTACAACTTCAAAATACTGTCTCTAAAGCAAAATAGAAAAAGAACACTACTGATGGCCAAAGTAGTGACCAACAACAGTACAGGGAGAATATATGTAAATAGTACGTGGAAGCCTCCTGCTGGTCTCCGGACAACTACTCGTGTATAACCACCTAACCTGTCTCTAGTCTGCTCACTTAGGAGCACCAAGAGTAATAAGAAGAGACATAAAACTCTGGGTCAAACAAAAGTCTGGTATGAGCGATAGTAGCAAAACAAAGCAATAACAGGTATAAATAATCATATATAAACCTGGACCTACAACCAAAGAGTAGCACAATAAGATGTACAATACTCTAGGGTAACACTAACATAAAGTGAAGCGACCCGAACTTCCCCGGTCTCCGAAGAGAAGAGAAAGAACGAATTACTTTGAGGACAAGCCAAATCAGAACGCAAACAGAAGAACATTTCTTTGCTTCGGAAAAATAATACAACACACAACTAGAAGTAATACACGGATACAGAGCTTTCAGGATATCGTTCCAGCCGTAAATCAGGATCCTATGAATATAAATCTACAAAACCAAAACTACTAGCTGCCCATGTCAAAATAAGGGCACCCAGAGTTTAGGTTAAAACAATAAACTCTAGGTCAGTCATGTGACTGGTGTGAGGACTAAAACAGTTATTAATCTTTAATTTAAAGTTAGGTAAATCAAGGGACCACACCGTATAACACGGAACAGGTTACCCCAAGAATACCAGTGCATGAAACAACAACGCAATGCTAAATAAAGAACAATGAAGCTATTATAAGACCCAGGTCCCATCACATAATGCAACGCAAGCCGGAGGATAGGGTTTTTACCTTATAATAGCCAAGAATGCTTGGTACGTGAAATTTCATGTTTTAATATTACTATAAGTGTATAGTGTCAAAACAATTTCATATCATAAGTATCAATCATAAACGGCATAAGTGCCCCATACCACTATGTCACCATACTAGGCTCTACAATCAAAAACCGCAAAGTCACGTATTGGAAGTTGGGTTTCCATCTATGAACCGAGGCAAGGGATCGTCCTCACCGGTTTCGAGACTCTCTATCCCTAGCCTCTGGGTCAGAGCGCATCGACCCTTGGAGCGACAGGGCCAGTCCACCGATGCGGCTTAAAATGCTTGAACACTGCGTTTCCCCGCCCTTTGGGGCGTAAATGAGCCAACGAATGACTCCATCGGTCCCGGATCGACCGATATAACCGAGGCGCCTCGCATCAGCAACAACCACATAGCTGAACATAATATAAATGTCAGCCAGTTTAAGCACTGACACCACCTCTAGCTAGAAAGAAACGCTTGTCCTCCCTGAGGTCCTCTCCCGTTTCTGGTTCACAACCGGGGTGTGAGTCTCGCGAATCAACGCTACACAAAGTTATGCCATACAGGCCGTGCTTTGATCATCAACCACAAGACTTTGCTTTTCAACAGAAACCTTGATCATTTGCCACTTAGGCATGCCACATAGGCCATTCACTCCATGCGATTGATATCCATCAATATATAACCCCTGAGCTCATACGTCTCAGAGAAGGGCGTTAAGCAAGAGAATTAATTCTCCGCCGCCAAACAGATATATATTTAATAGAAATCAATCACACAAAATAAAATCCAATGTCAGAGTCCATTTACAAGTTCGTTCTGGGTCTGAACGAAACTGGAGGCACCTTGTACCTCGCATATCCATCGATCTCCAAGTACGTCTGGACGATCACCAACTGATTCCCTCCTCTTGGGTGTACAGCCCAATCAAGATCATCAGTAATCACCCAAACGATGTAAAGACCTCTGGTCTTCGACCACCGCCTTCATCCTTGACACCACGTCGAATCAGTTATTCAGAATGGGATAAACCCGGTCTTTATGAATAACTCACGTATATAATAAACAAGTGTTACAAAACACAACATACGCCTCATTCCAATTCATCAGTCACTAACCTTAAATTAGCAAGAGAATAATTCCCTAAATAGTAACCTCGAAGGCCGAAACCAACATCAGATCAATACCCAGGAAACCATTCTTCTTAGCTAACCTACAGTTAGTTTCTAAATTTCACATTCTTAGGGAAAGGTTCCCATTAATTTTATCAAAGATAAATTTTTTTAAATTTATTCCTTAATCTTCCTTCGAATATCAAATCAAACTAGTCGGGATTAGCGAACCACACCGAGGTAATCATTTATTTTATTTCCCAATCCAAACCTATTCATCCCATGAAGTAAAACTGGTAATACTTCATATCTAACACCACAGTGTTATCGGTAAATTCAATTAACATTTCACGTTCAAATCTAATTAAAGATTTAACTATCGCCTAGAGTAAAACTGGTGATACTCCATTCTCGATCATTTCAATCTAATTAAATATTCATTAAAAATCCACTTAGTTTAAATCTTTAACTGGGTTAAAGAACCAATGTCATTTAGAACACGGTTCACGATAAACCCCAAAAACACATCACATTTCAATCAGTCCCTAAACGTAAATTAGTAAGAGGACAGTTCCCTAAATATTAACCCCAAAGGCCGAAACCAACATCAGATTAATACCCAGGAAACCATTCAACTTAACTGATCCCAGTTACTTCTAAATTTTCTCAACTCCATTTGGATTTAAGAACAATATTATTAAAGATACCATTCACGACAACCCAAAATCCCATTTGATCTTAAACACAAGGCTCCGAATAGAAAATATATCGGCTTATATTCAATATCAAATTCTGAAACCAACAAATATCATATTGGAAATAACGATATAAATATATCTTTCAAATTTCCATAACAACATCTGTATAATCACGAAATCAAACATCGAACTATTCCAAAGATAATTTCGATTCAAATCCATTCCAATTCAATTATTGGAAATTTTGTTTACTTTCAAAACCATTTCAAATCCAATTTATTTATTTCAAAACTAAATGGATTTTAATTCTAGTTCAAAATTAGTTCATTTCGATAAAAATATATTTTTATCTTTTCAAATATGGAGTTTTTCATCCTAATTCTTCCCAAATCATTTCTTATGATTTTACACAAATTATTACTATTTTTAATAATTTTATCAAGGTCTGTACAGTCGATTTCCATCAACGGCCATCTAATTGCACTTACAATGACTTTTCCAAATTTGATTTGGACATAATTCCAAATCCAACCGTTAGATTTCACATCACTAACATTCGTTAGAAAGCTCTTTTCGATACGAACCCAACAGTTCCGGTTTTAGGAGAATCCGACGGTTTGATCTCCCGTAAAGTCAATTCGAAGTCAATGGTTGAAATTCGCGAACTGTCGCGGCGCGGCTCGTTCTATTCAGGCCATTATATATATAATATATATATTATATATATTTCGTTGATTTCCTTTCAAACCGTATTTTATAAATCGTTTTAAATTCGTTTTCAAAATGATTTCAACTTCATATTCAATTTCTAATCAAAATTGAATATTCCACCTCATTAATCTATAAATGATAATATTTTCAAAACGTTATATATTGAAATCACTTCCTTTTCTATATTCATTCTAAAAACGAATATAATCGATATAAATATCGTTCGCGTCAAAATGGTATCCATCTAATCAACATGACTTTTATTCAGCACATGAATTTATTTTCTATTCAACACATGAATTTATTTTCAATTCAACACATGAATTTATTTTCTAAACTGGAATGAGGCTCAATTAATTACCATATAACGTTTATTATATGGATCTTCTACAACACATGTATATAATAGCAACGATAAATAATTAACCATCATCCAGGGTGCACCACACAACTGCATAAGCATTAAATATAAATAATTAAAGCTTACACAATCTGTCAATCCATCGATTGACATACAACTAAACAATCGGGATTAGTGTACGTCAAATCTCATCCCAATACCCGTGTGGGGTTTCAAATCAACAAACATAGATTTTATTTGTGCAGTTGGGCGATGTGTAAAATTTATCGTCCCAATCAATATCAGTCAAATCAGTGTATATAAACAAATCGTCTGATTTGTTTAAAAATATTTATTTTATATATCCGTTAAAAAATATATTTTTAACTATAAAATATTTTCCACTATAAATATTTTATTTCATTTCGCATCACACAATCAAACTTCACAACACAACAATCAAACAAACAAGTCTTCCATGGTCTGTGGACGATGGGTGTCGGGTGCTACTAAGCACCATCTGTATCCTAGTATATATTTCAAACTAGAAATAAAAATAAAAGTGAGGAGTTCTCACCGACTAGCTAAACCAAACTCCACGACTCTTCATATGTAGTAAATCTTGTCGGGTTCTCCTTTTGTCACTTTTGTCGTCCGTTTTCGTTACATATATAAAAATCACATTTTTATATTATTATTCCATGTATAAAAATTATATTTTTAATACGCTACACACATAAAAATCAAATCTTTACTCATATAAAAATATAATATTTCCTTATCTAAAAATATAATCTTTTTATATACAAAAATATATTCTTTTTATTTTAGAGATCTAATCTTGTTTACTTCTAGAAACCAAAACTTTGTCTACTTTTTAAAAATCAAAACTTTGTCTACTTTTACATATTTCTAACGTATGATAAAAATCCTAGCCCTTTCAAATATAAAAATCATTGCTTTAAAATAAATAAAAATATTGCTTTTAAATAAATAAAAATACTTACATTCGAAGTAGGTTGAGGGGGGGTTTCACTGCGCACTGAGTTCATCAAAGGTGGGAGGATTCTCGGCGGCTTCAGGCAGGAGGTGGCGGATCCGAGCACGGTGTCAGGGCTTTGGGTATTTCTGGATACAGAGAGGGTGGAGCTTGCAGTTGTTCAAATCGCAGGGGGGGAGTGCTAGCGCGTCGACATGAGAGGGAGGGCGAAGGCGTCGTGTCTGGTGGCAGTGGGTCAGGGGTGTTCGGGGCTAGGGTTTCTTGGAGGTAGGGCTTCACGTAGAGGGAAAAGAAGCGTGGAGAGAGAGGAGAGAGAGCAGGAGAGGGCGGCGCTAGGCATGGGCGATCGTCGGAGAAAGGGTGGCCGACCTGGTGGCACGGTGGACGAAAGGGCGACGTGGATTTAGAAAGGGGGATCGGGAGTTCTGATGAGGAAATGAAAAGATGGGGGGTTTAGAGAAAAAAAGGGGTTATTATATACATATTATTTTTATTATTTAATTCTCATTAAAGTTGACTTTCATTGCGAACCCCGATTCAAGCCCAACGACTGTCGTCCCTAACGTATTACCCCTATTCCGAACACAATGGGATATGTATCGTAAGCTGATTCGATCATTTCAATCAGTTTTCATCAAATTTAAAATATAATTCACTATATTTGATTTTAAACGCACATTTCAATTTACCGCGGTCAAATACTAGCTCTAAAAATTCCCAAAAAATATTTTCTAGCTTCGTATTGACAATACGGTCCTAACAAAACTAATTTCGTCAAATTCTGAGACCGTTTGAAAAATGGCCATTTTTCAGTCGATTAAAATCAACTAAAACTGGTCAAACGCGTTTTCCTTTGCCACGCTCACATATTGATTCGAAAAATTACTAATTTTGAAACCAAGCAATAACTTGTCATCACGGATCCAACAAAAATGGTTTCGTCGAAAATCGAGGTCGTTTGCAAAAAATTTATTTTTAAGGGCCAGAATTCCATAGCGAGTATTTTGAATTTTCAAATGGACATAACTTTTGATTCCCGCTATGAAATTTCGATTTTTCAGATTCGTTGGAAAGATATTCTCAATTAGATTCAAATATTTTTGGTTTCTCTAAAATCTGGTTTAATTTGAATCCTGTACATTCATTTGAAGTTTGAAATCGAATTTTCGAACTACCGCGCCATTTTCAATTCCTTTTATAATTAAAATAAAATATTTATATTCTAACGACAATCTGTATAAATATATACGTTCGAATTCTATTCAAAATAAATTCCTCGTCGTTATTATTTAAAATAATTCATTTTAAATATTCAAAATTCACTAAAATCGCCAAAATAAAAAATTTAAATTTGCTGAGATTTTCTGGTTATTACAATCTCCCCCACTTAAAACTTTTCGTCCCCGAAAAGGAACGAAGCCGAAAGTTGTTTCACAAACCAACTCAAATTCCATTATATTCTTTACGGCTTAAGTTCTTCAACTTTTCAGTTTCTAAGAACTTTTCAAATTTTTCAAAAATTTGGCCAACACCCTAAATTTTCGAAAAATTTCTCCATAACCTCCTCTGCACTGGGGACTTCGGGATATTTCAAATAGCCTCCCATGACCCTCATCAATCCAAAAAGAAAAAGAAATAGCCTAGCGGCTAGCCAATCGGCTCATAAAATCATCCAAACCCAAAGAAATACAATAAACATGTACCTATTTGTCGGGAAAACAATTTTATTCTTCTGCTCTAGCCTCCTTGCTATGACCTGTTCAATATAAGTACATGTATATGTATGCAAATGCGACAAATTTTCAATACAACTCACTATTTGTTTCAACTTGGCTAAAGGTTCAAAATTTAATTAATCAAACAACACAATCAGTAATCAATTAGTTGATTATCTTTTCAAATTCATAGCTTTGATATACAGTCAAAAATCACATTTTTGATGCCAAATCACAACAATAAGCCCTATCTAATTTTTGTTCTCACACCAGCCAATTGGAATCATATAGAAATCCCACTTTCGAAACACGAAAATAAATTCTGATGATGACGCGTCAATCATCAGAATCATGTCCGAGTGACAAGAGTGTGATTCTATATCTATCCAGTATATTAAAACTTCGAATACACGTGGATCAGATGTATACGAAAAATCTTTATATACTGGACTGTCCAAATTCAATACAAAATAAATAATCAAATACGAACAATTGATTTAAATTTTCAAAACAAAATTTGTTTTCATTTTAAAAATATACTCTTCACTCCTGTTCTAGGAAACTACTGATCCCATCTTTAACGAGTCATTCTCTTTGGATATTACTAATCCAATTTCTGATGAATTCTTTCGTTTGGTTCTAACGTGTCTTGTTCTCGAGCTTTGTAAACCAAAGCTCTGATACCAAAATGAAGCGACCCGAACTTCCCCGGTCTCCGAAGAGAAGAGAAAGAAAGAATTACTTTGAGGACAAGCCGAATCAGAACGCAAACAGAAGAACATTTCATTGCTTATTACAACAATTCCATCAGAATACAAGAATATACATAGTATGAATAAATATTACACAGTTGAAAAATATCAGAGATTTAAATTACATTTAAATACATAGCAGCGGAAAAATAGTACAACACACAACTAGAAGTAATACACGGATATAGAGATTTCCGCATATCGTTCCAGCCGTAAATCAGGATCCTGTGAATATAAATCTGCAAAACCAAAACTACTAGCTGCCCGTGTCAAAATAAGGGCACCCAGAGTTTAGGTTAAAACAATAAACTCTAGGTCAGTCATGTGACTGGTGTGAGAACTAAAACAGTTATTAATCTTTATTTTAAATTTAAGTAAATCATGGGACCACGCCGTATAACGTGGAACGGGTTTCCTCCCAAGAATACTAGTGCAAGAAACAACAGCGCAATGCTAAATAAAGAACAATGAAGCTATTATAAGACCCAGGTCCCATCACACAATGCAACGCAAGCCGGAGGATAGGGTTTTTACCTTATAATCCCCAAGAATGCTTGGTACGTGAAATTTCATGTTTTATTATTACTATAAGGGTATAGTGTCAAAACAATTTCAAATCATAAGTATCGATCATAGGCGGCATAAGTGCCCCATACCACTATGTCGCCATACTAGGCTCTACAATCAAAAACCGCAAAGTCACATATTGGAAGTTGGGTTTCCATCTATGAACCGAGGCAAGGGATCGTCCTCACCGGCTTCGAGACTCTCTAGCCCGAGCCTCAGGGTCAGATTGCATCGACCCTTGGAGCGATAGGGCTGGTCCACCGATGTGAATTAAAATGCCTGAACACTGCGTTTCCCCGCCCTTTGGGGCGTAAATGAGCCAACGAATTGACTCCATCGGTCCCGGATCGACCGATATAACCGAGGCGCCTCGCAACAGCAACAACCACACAGGTGAAAATAATATAAATGTCAGCCAGTTTAAGCACCGACACCACCTCTAGCTAGAAAGAAACGCTTGTCCTCCCTGAGGTCCTCTCCCGTTTCTGGTTCACAACCGGGGTGTGAGGCTAGCGAATCAATGCTACACAAAGCTAAGCCACACAGGCCGTGCTTTGATCATCAACCACAAGACTTTGCTTTTCAATAGAAGCCTTGATCATTTGCCACTTAGGCATGCCACACAGGCCATTCACTCCATGCGATTGATATCCATCAATATATAACCCCTGAGCTCGTACGTCTCAGAGAAGGGCGTTAAGCAAGAGAATTAATTATCTGCCGCCAAACAGATATATATTTAATAGAAATCAATCACACAAAATAAAATCCAATGTCAGACACATAGTCCATTTACAAGTTCGTTCTGGGTCTGAACGAAACCGGAGGCACCTTGTACCTCGCATATCCATCGATCTCCAAGTACGTCTGGACGATCACCAACTGATTCCCTCCTCTTGGGTGTACAGCCCAATCAAGATCATCAGTAATCACCCAAACGATGTGAAGACCTCCGGTCTTTGACCACCGTCTTCATCCTCGACATCACGTCGAATCAGTTATTCAGAATGGGATAAACCCGGTCTTTTTGAATAACTCGCGTATATAATGAACAATTGTTACACAAACACAACATACGCCTAATTCCAATTCATCAGTCACTAACCGTATATTAGCAAGAGAATAATTCCCCAAAAATTAACCTCGAAGGCCGAAACCAACATCAGATCAATACCCAGGAAACCATTCTTCTTAGCTAACCAACGGTTAGTTTCTAAATTTCACATTCTTAGGGAAAGGTTCCCATTAATTTTATCAAAGATAAATTCTTTTAAATTTATTCTTTAATCTTCCTTTGAATATCAAATCAAACTAGTCGGGATTAGCGAACCACACCGAAGTAATCATTTATTTTATTTCCCAATCCCAACCTATTCATCCCATGAAGTAAAACTGGTAATACTTCATATCTAACACCACGGTGTTATCGGTAAATTTAATTACCATTTCACGTTCAAATCTAATTAAAGATTAAACTATCGCCTGGAGCAAAACTGGTGATACTCCATTCTCGATCATTTCAATCTAATTAAAGATTCATTAAAACTCCACTTAGTTTTAATCTTTAACTGGGTTAAAGAACCAATGTCATTTAAAACACGGTTCATGATAAACACCAAAATCACATCACATTTCAATCAGTCCCTAACCGTAAATTAGTAAGAGGACAGTTCCCTAAATATTAACCCCGAAGGCCGAAACCAACATCAGATCAATGCCCAGGAAACCATTCAACTTAACTTATCCCAGTTAGTTCTTAATTTTCTTAACTCCATTTGGGTTTAAGAACAGTATTATTAAAGATACCGTTCACGAAAACCCAAAATCCCATTTGATCTTAAACACAAGGCTCTGAATAGAAAATATATCGGCTTATATTCAATATCAAATTCTGAAACCAACAAATATCGTATTGGAAATAACAATATAAATATATCTTTCAAATTTCTGTAACAACATCTGTATAATCACGAAATTCAACATCGAACTATTCCAAAGATAATTTCGATTCAAACCCATTCCAATTCAATTATTGGAAATTTTGTTTACTTTCAAAACCATTTCAAATCCAAATTATTTTTTCAAAAATAAATTGATTTTAATTCTAGCTCAAAACTAGTTCATTTCGATAAAAATCTATTTTTTTCTTTTCAAACATAGAGTTTTTCATCCCAATTCTTCCCAAATCATTTCTTATGATTTTACACAAATTATTACTATTTTTGATAATTTTATCAAGGCCTGTACAGTCGATTTCCATCAACGGCCATCGAACTGCACTTACAGCGACCTTTTCCAAATTTGATTTGGACATAATTCCAAATCCAACCGTTAGATTTCACATCTCTAACATTTGTTAGAAAGCTCTTTTCGATACGAACCCAACGGTTCCGGTTTTAGGAGAATTCGACAGTCGGATCTCCCGTAACGTCAATTCGAAGTCATCGGTCGAAATTCGCGAACTGTCGCGGTGCGTTCTATTCGGGCCATTATATATATATAATATATATTATATATATTTCGTCGATTTCCTTTCAAAACGTATTTTATAAATCGTTTTAAATTCGTTTTCAAAACGATTTCAACTTCATATTCAATTTCTAATCAAAATTGAATATTCCACCTCATTAATCTATAAATGATAATATTTTCAAAACGTTATATTTTGAAATCACTTCCTTTTCTATATTCATTCTAAAAACGAATATAATCGATATAAATATTGTTCGCGTCAAAGTGGCGTCCATCTAATCAACACGGCTTTTATTCAGCACATGAATTTATTTTCTATTCAACACATGAATTTATTTTCAATTCAACACATGAATTTATTTTCTAAACCGGAATGAGGCTCAATCAATTACCATATAACGTTTATTATATGGATTTTCTTCAACACATGTATATAATAGCAACGATAAATAATCAACCATCATCCAGGGTGCACCACACAACTGCATAAGCATTAAATATAAATAATTAATGCTTACACAGCCTGTCAATCCATCGATTGACATACAACTAAACAATCGGGATTAGTGTACGTCAAATCTTATCCCAATACCCGTGTGGGGTTTCAAATCAACAAACACAGATTTTATTTGTGCAGTTGGGCGATGTGTAAAATTTATCGTCCTAATCAATATCAGTCAAATCAGTGTATATAAACAAATCGTTTGATTTGTTTATAAATATTTATTTTATATATCCGTTAGAAATTATATTTTTAACTATAAAATATTTTCCACTATAAAATATTTTATTTCATTTCACATCACACAATTAAATTTCACAACACAGCAATCAAACAAACAAGTCATCCATGGTCTGTGGACGATGGGTGTCGGGTGCTACTAAGCACCGTCTGCATCCTAGCATATATTTCAAACTAGAAATAAAAATAAAAGTGAGGAGTTCTCACCGACTGGCTAAACCAAACTCCACGACTCTTTATATGTAGTAAATCTTGTCGGGTTCTCCTTTTGTCACTTTCGTCGTCCGTTTTCACTACATATATAAAAATCACATTTTTATATTATTATTCCATGTATAAAAATTATATTTTTAATATGCTACACACATAAAAATCAAATCTTTATTCATGTAAAAATATAATATTTCCTTATCTAAAAATATAATCTTTTTATATACAAAAATGTATTCTTTTTATTTTAGAGATCTAATCTTTTTTACTTCTAAAAATCAAAACTTTGTCTACTTTTTAAAAATCAAAACTTTGTCTACTTTTACATGTTTCTAACGTATGATAAAAATCCTAGCCCTTTCAAATATAAAAATCATTGCTTTAAAATAAATAAAAATACTGCTTTAAATTAAATAAAAATACTTACATTTGACGTAGGTTGAGAGGGGGGTTTCACTGCGCACTGAGTTCGTCGAAGGTGGGAGAATTCACGGCGGCTTCAGGTAGGACCGTGGCGGATCCGAGCACGGCGTCAGGGCTTTGGGTATTTCTGGATACAGAGAGGGTGGAGCTCATAGTTGTTCAAATCGCGCGGGGGGGGGGGGGGGGGGGCGGAGGGGGGAGTAGGGGAGTGCTTGCGCGTCGGTAGGAGAGGGATAGCGGAGGCGTCGCTTTCGGTGGTAGCGGGTCAGGGGTGGTCGGGGCTTGGTTTCTTGGAGGTAGGGCTTCACGTAGAGGGCAAAGAAGCGTGGAGAGAGAGGAGAGAGTAGGGGAGGGCGGTGCTAGGAAGGGGCGATCGTCGGAGAAAGGGTGGCGGACCTGGTGGCGCGGTGGATGGAAGGGCGACGTGGATTTGGGAAAGGGGGATCGGGAGTTCTGATGAGGAAATGAAAAGAAGGGGGGTTTAGAGAAAAAAAGGGGTTATTATATATATACATATTATTTTTATTATTTAATTATCATTAAAGTTGACTTTCATTGCGAACCCCGATTCAAGCCCAACGACTATCATCCCTAAAGTATTAACCCTATTCTAAACACAATGGGATATGTATCATAATCTGATTCGATCATTTCGATCAGTTTTCGTCAAATTTAAAATATAAATCACTATATTTGATTTTAAACGCACATTTCAATTTACCGAGGCCACATACTAGCTCTAAAAATTCCCGAAAAATATTTTCTAGCTTCGTATTGACAATACGGACCTAACAAAACTAATTTCGTCAAATTCTGAGATCGTTTAAAAAATGGCCATTTTCCAGTCGATTAAAATCAACTAAAACTGGTCAAACGCGTTTTCCTTTGCCACGCTCACATATTGATTCGAAAAATTACGAATTTTGAAACCTAGCAATAACTTGACATCACGGATCCAACAAAAGTGGTTTCATCGAAAATCGATGTCGTTTGTAAAATTTCTATTTTTAAGGGCCAGAATTCCATACCGACTATTCTGAATTTTCAACTGGACATAACTTTTGATTCCCGCTATGAAATTTCAATTTTTTGGATTCTTTGGAAAGATATTCTCAATTAGATTCAAATATTTTTTATTTCGCTAAAATCCGGTTTATTTTGAATCCTGTACATTCATTTGAAGTTTGAAATCGAATTTTCGAACTACAGCGCCGTTTTCAATTCCTTTTATAATTAAAATAAAATATTTATGTTCTAACGACGATCTATATAAATATATACGTTTGAATTCTATTCAAAATAAATTCCTCGTCGTTATTATTAAAAATAATTCATTTTAAATATTCAAAATTCACTAAAATCGCCAAAATAAAATTTTTAAATTGGCTCAGATTTCCGGGTTATTACATAAAGTGTAAAATGGGAGTGTGCACGTCATGGTGATAGCAAACATCAAATATAGAAGTCATCCTCACATCTCTCACTCAGTGCGTAAAGCATACGATATCCACCATTGATCACCAGAACTATTGGGGTCATGACGGAGTCCTACCCCATCCAATTATCACTACGACCACTTTGCCCTTGGAGGCCCTGATGGAGTTCGACTCCATACAACCTCTGACCCCACTGCACTGGTCCATAGTCAATGCCCGCCTCTTAATATTGAACCAAAGTTACAGATATCGATAACCCTTTTGCACACGTCCCGCAACAAAGCCCAACTTTAGAAGTTAACTCGTTTGTTCCTAGCTGGACCCCTGAGCCATAACTTCTCATTTGGACTTCCTTTGCATCCTGAGTTTTTGGTCGGACTGGAGTTATTCTTCGGAAGAGTTCATGATCGTCGATGCGTAGTAGAGACTCCTTTGGATCGGTCGGTCATACATCTCTGGGTCGGTCGGTCGATCCATAAGTTAGGTCGGTCGTTCGACCTGAACTAAGGTCAATTGTTCGATCCAGAACCAAGGTCGGTTGTTTAACCCAGAACCTGGGTTGATTATTCAGTCAGGCTCTATGGGTCGGTTGTTCGACCTAGAGCCAGGGTCGGTCGTGTGAGTGTCATCAGGGCCGGTCGTTCGACCCAAAACCAGGGTCGACTGTTCGACCTTAAACTTACATTGTTTTTCAGCAAGCTAATTTTCGCCTCTCGATGGCATTTTCGACCATTCTAACTTTCCTATGCAACCATAGATCATACCAAATAGCAATAACAACATATAGGTTCAATCAAAGAGGTCAAAACATCAATCACATAGGCTATCTCAGATCAAACAAACCCAAATCCACTATTTTCCCCTTAAACCTCTAATTTTCAGGATTAACAAACTTAATCCAAATTAACCCAAATTTATATCAGCGACATAAAATATGATTCTAGAATTTATGCATATTTTTCCATATTTTTCTGAGGTATAATTTCGCAAATTATCACTAATCACCCTTAATTAGCCATAATTAGTGAATAAACATGCTAAACATTCACCTTAGCCACAAATAAATGATAGATCTGAAATTATAACTGGTTTGGCTCGGATTCCTATGTAATGCAGCAACTCTACCTCGATTTTGACGCTAATCCAACTTGATCTGATGTAGATTTGGCTAATATGTGATTTAAAAGTGATTAAAGAGAGATTTGGAAGATGAAGGCCATTATTAGGGTTAGAGAAATGTTCGTGGAGGCTAGAGAAATGAAAGGAGATTATTCTCACCCCCTTTCTGCCCCCCATAACCCTAATCCCAAAATGGGTTATGGGCCTATCCACTAATCACCCTACTAAGCTCAATTAGGCAGTTATTAATCTTCCAAACCTTATTTCAGTCATATCTCCCAAAAGGTAAGTCCATTTGATTAATGTGACCACTCTACGGAAAGGTAAACCATCATCTGAATCCAACGGAAGTGGTTTCAGGTCAAAAATCCTTATTAAACAAAAGTTATAGGCGAAACAAGATTCGCCAGGGGTAAAACGGTCATATAAAATTGGGCAAAAATCATGAATGTGGAAAATGACATGTAACAACCCTGTTTTCCGTCAAAGTTTTACATGAGTCTAATTAAAATAGTAGCACTAAATTTAAATTATGACACTTTTGTTAACTAATAGATTAGCCTAAATAAAACTGTTAAGCAATTTAGTTATATATATATATATTGTTGAAATAGATAAAAATATAATTATTTTATATTGCGGTTGGACTATTGAATAAATAAATTATCAAGTGTTGGGTTAAATAAATACAAACAAATTATCGAATACGACGTGAAATCCAATTGAATGTGGTGGAATCTATTTTATGTAAATTTGAGTATAGATGCATAACACCATCTATAACAAAATTAATTAAAATAAAACCTATAGGCACTAAAGTCCAAAATGTTGAAGCCCAAGCCCATCAGCAATGCAACATTATTCTCTACAGTATTACTATTACCGCCTTTCTCAGAATAATCGAGACCTAACTTCACTTTTTCCAGAAAAATCGCACAAATCCTTCCTACTTCCATATTTTTTCCAACCCTAAATCTGGAAGCCACCTTCCATTACAACTATTCATGCAGAAACCCCCAAACACGTTCTTGGTTCTTAAGGGGAAAACCTAAATTGGCTTCTGAAGAAAAAAAAGAAAAGAAAAGAAAAGAAAGGGAAGCACTGTGACTTCAATCTACGGGCATGCAATGCTGGAGCTAAAAGGAGGTTCAGCTTATGCGACATCGAGAGGTGGAAGGGGCGCAACTTTTGGATGACTGAGGACGTCGGCTAACGGAACTTGAATGAGGACGAGGAGCTGCAGCGAGTGTAAAGGGGTGAAAGCCGAAATTTATTTGTAAATGGTTGTTGTAGGTGATTGTTGAGTATCATCTTGTGAGTGTTTTTCATGTTTTGCTGTATTGATGGTTGCTAGAATTATTCAGTTGAATTTGTTGCTTGAAATTAAGTTGCTTGTGAATATTGGTTAGGTAGTTTTGGAATCATGTGATCGAGATAATTGTTGTTTATTTGGAATGAGAGTTTGAGTTTTTTTTAGGTGTTAAAAATTATATAAAAGGGTTGTTGTTGATTTTATTTAATCGCATCATCAAGTTTGAATTATTTCATTCTATCATAACCAAACTTATCAACTTTGGCTGGTTGATGAATTTTATTATTTTAAAATATATGTTAAAGTTCATATACATTGTTTCGATATTTCAAATTATGAGTTGAATTATATTACATGCTTATCAATGTTAATGTACAGTTTGGGTTATAACTCAATTGAACGTAAACGATACATTTCTAGTAAATATTAGTATTTAATCTATTTTTGAAAATAATAATAATAATAAATATATAAATAAGATTAGTTAATTTTATTATATTACTTCATTTTCTTTAAATGCAATATAGAATAATGCAATCTAGTGTTACATTGTTAACTAAAGTATTTTACAATTATTTTTTAATAAGTCATTTAAGAAGTTTATATTTCCATTATATCATGAATTTATTTCAGATAACATGCAATTTAGTTTACTCTATTAAATAATGTCTTCTTATTGACTTATGTGGATTTATGATGAATGTTAATGTCTTTCCAATATTTTAGTTATTCCTTAAGCATTAATATTTTACTTGACTATTTTATTGGAATTTCATTCATTATTTTTATATATATCTTATTTTATTCTATTCCAAGTACTTGTGTGAACTTTTATATTATGAATGATTCACCATTAATACTGATTTGATTAATGATTTAAAGATGGTAAAATGGTAACATTTTGTAGAATTAATTTGATTGCTGATTTGAATATGATACAGTGATGACATCTTTTAGATGAATTAAAAAATATTATATTATATGTAACGAGAAATTTGAATAAATGATTTGGTGAAACCGTCTGGTATGGGACTTTCGGTATCACCTTTCTGGTTATTCACAAATTGTTATATAGAGTATCGAAGGGTGTATTATATGAACTTGGTTAATTTTCTATTTCGTTTGTTTGAAGCTATTGAGATGATGTTGTGATTCGTGGGATTTTTTTGATTTGAGATTTTTGAGTTTTCCAGTGTGGAGCTGACTAGCGGGTAGTAAATCGATGGTGGAAATGTGTGGTATGGGACACAAAATTACCGCTACTTGGATTACTGACTGAGAGTCTGTAACACATATTGTTGTTTGTTGTTGAGCCAGTACTCGCTTCAGGGGGAGGCTAGACTCGAGGGGGAGTCTTATATACGTATTCACTTGGCCGAGGGGGGGGCTAAGTTATACTTGACCAGGAGGGTCATAGTGTTAGGTGTCTAAATAAGTATGTAGTACTTGGCTAAGCTCGGGAGGAGATTATTGGCACGTGCAAAATTATGTTGTTTCGGGTTCGAATTATTGCTTTGATAAGCTTGCTGTTTTGGATCCATTTTGTGATGCCATTGTTAAATTTGTGGCTTTTGTTGTCATTTGATGCTTTGGATCCAATTTATGGTGATATTTTCGGGTTTCATTATTTGTTTCCTAAAGATATTGAATTTCAAGTGTTTTCACCTTATTTGATGGCATTGGAATATATATATATATATATAGTTGGCCTTAGAGCTATAATGTTATTTTGACATTTATAATTTTGTGCTTCGTTACGCTATCATGTGATTGTGAGATTTTGGCGATTTTATAATGCGTTATAACTCTTGAATGAGATTCATTTGAATAAGATTATGTTGTCACTTGCATATGTTCATATATGGCGATGCTTCCATAATATTTAGCCGTGAGGCATGAATCATCGATGCCTCCTTTCTTATGAATGATCATTGTGGATTAAATAATGTTGTTCCTCTTTATGTTATTATTCTTGTTAGAGTACCCAAACATTATATGTTAACTCTAATGGATTTAAACATAGACTGGTCCATTTATTATTTATATACTACTCGGGTCAGACCGAGACATTACAGGTTTAGGGACACAGAGACCAATTGGTAATTTACTGGGTTTAGAGGAGTATAGTAATTTAGTGAATTATTTATTACCATGTATTGAATAGAATGATGTGTATGTTTTGGTTTGTAATAAGTTAATGTATATAAACATTAAATATTATATTTATTATATTTTATCGCTGCGACTGACTTTGTAATCTCTGTATTTCTGTATATTATTTATTGTTCTGTCCTGGAGGCACACGTGTAATTGTTTTGTACAGACATTGAGTACGTAAAGATAAGTGATATTTCAGAAATTTTATTACCAAACAGTGTTAGTCCAATAGAATTTGCATGTGTGTACCCCTACAGCCTCATTCTCCGTATTATCTGACGATATTACCTAGTAATACTCTTGGATAATATGGGTATAGAGGTGTGCATTACAATTGGTATCAGAGCTAGGCTTTGAACAATACATTATATAAATATATAAGAGACACGTGTTTAGAACCATAGAGGAGAATTAGAGTCCCTGTCCCCATGGGTGTGCGGTAGATTTTATTGTACTATATGATAATAGGGTAGACAATGATTACGGGGATAATCATCAGGGGTCGTATTTGTTATTTTTATTATGTAATATAATAATAATAATAATGCGATTGAGAAATAAGAAATTTGTGGAGCGGAGATTACTATAAAAAATTTCGCCGTAGGCATTGTTTATTTGTTCACCGGTTGCTGATTGTTTAAATATACGTGTCATAAGCAAGTACAAATTTAATGTAAAAGCGAAATAACTATTAAATTCGAACAAACAAATAAATTAGTAATGACAGCAACGACAATAATAGGGAAGTGAACCGTTAAATGAAGATATCGATAAATAAATGAATAAAAAGGTTAATCTTGAGTTGATTTGTCTGTTAGGCAATTTAAGAATTCCAATCAGTACGTCTGATCAGGTTATTGAATGGGATCCCTAAATACTTAGTGCGATGACACTCATCAATAAATACATTGTATATATAAATAGAGGCACAAGTCTAGACCTTAGAAGAGACTTAGGGCACTTGTCCCCGTGGATGCGCAGTAGACTTTAATGTAATTATATGATAATAGGAGTATACGATGATTACAGGGATAATCATTTGGAGACATATTTGTTATTTTACTGTTGTATAGTAATATATTAATTTATTTCTCACATAATTTTGATGTTTATCTTTAATTGCAATTTAAATAGTTGATTTTGTAAATACGTAATTATCTTGAATATATCAAGTGTAATTAAGAAATAAGTTGTTGCACACTGAAATCAACGGGTGTATTTCCGCGAAGGCGTTCTTTGGTGGTTACTTGATTGTTGAATTAAATATAAAAGTGAGTTTGAAGTAAGCATTATATTTAAACAAATGAATAAATTAGAGACAATAAAAGGTAACAATATCGTGAATTAAATTTATAAAGAAATTGAGATTGTACTTCGTAAATAAATATGAGTTATTTTGTCCGGTTGGTGATTTAATAATTCTACTCGATGCGTTTAGCCGATGTTATCGATAGGGATTCTTAAACGCTCACACGACCAAGTCGCACACATGATTTCATCTCTCTGTGATGGACATGGAAAGTCATATACCTAGATATATAATAATACAGGCTACGTTTTAAAACACCTAAATGTCTTTAGTGCCTTAGGTATTGTTTGAGGAATATTAAAAGGATGTACTTGAATTCTGTGCAATGTGAAGTTATGCAATATACTAAATTGTAACTAGCTAAGCAAGAGTGCTTTAGGGTAAAAATAAATAAATAAATAATAGAATTGTGAATGACTTGAATATAATACAGTTTGTTGTATATGCTAGGAAACACATAAATATCAACCAACTTATTGTAGTTTGAGTAACACTGTAAGAAAATGACACTGTTTTTGGATAGAAGAATCAATTTAGACATGTATATACTTGTATATGCTTATTATCTTACAGTTGCATTAGAGAAGTCTGTACAATTATAATAAAAATATGCATGTAAATAGAAGTATACATTATGCCCAGATTTTCACTGAAAGGCAACCTGTATAACAGTTATTTTAGGGCAAATCAGTGCACGTTTGTTTGTTTTGAGTAAGTACTTTATTGTTATTGTGACAACCCAGAATTTTGGAACCAATTTAAAAAAAATTATTTTAGAAATTTAAATGGATTTTAATATTTAAAATAATTTATTTTAAATAAAAATGATTAAAAAATTATTTTAATCGAAGTTAGAATGAATATATTTATTTTAATTATAAAAGGAGTCAGAAATGGCGCGGCAGTTTGAAAATTTGAATTTGAACTTTGACTGAATCTACATGATTCAAAATAAATCAGATTTTAGTAAAACCAAAAATATTTAAATCTGTTTAATTATATCTTTCTAACAGATCTGAAAAATTGAAATTTCATAGTGGGAATAAAAAGTTATGGCCAGTTAAATTTTTAGAATAGTCGCTATGGAATTGTTAGCCTACTTTGTGAACTAGGCAACACAAAGTCAAGAAACCAACCATTGAAGAATATTTCAAGATATAAGATTCCGGTTCGGATCGGAAGGAAACACCACACTTCAGATTGATAGCAGCATATTGGTTCGGATCGGACAGAGTTCCCCGTTCGGATCGGATGGCTCTTACTCGGTAATTTAGTAAAGTTTATCTGATCGGATCGGAAGGCGAATAAATTTCAGATGGATCGGAAAGCCATCAGCTTGCCACGACGCTGGAGCGGAGCGGAGTATGATTAGAGAAGGAGAGACGTCCAAGCTACTCCGGTTCGGATCGGGTATTCCGATCCGAGCCCCCAACCTGCACGTCTCCGACCCGCACCCATGATCCAGGAAAATCTCCTATAAAATCGCCTGGAGAACCGGACCGGATATGACTAATTCCTACCCCTAACGTCCGTCTCTTTGATGTGTTGTCAGCTTGATAGTCCATCCGAACCCGAAGAGAGTGCGATGGAGGACACGTGTTCCGACCCGGATTGAATCTCAGGCAAATTCACACCTATAAATACCCCATCTAGAGATAAAGAGAAGGATCTTTTTTTCAGCACTTTTGAGAATCCAAGTACCTTCATCATTCGAACTCCATTACTCCCGGAAAATCCAAATCATCTTTCATTTCTTGTTTTAATCATTTGAGTGAACAAAAGTGAGTTGTGAGTGAATCTTACATTACATTTGTAACTGAACTACTGAATATAGTGAAAACTAAGTGGACGTAGGCATTTCTTCGCCGAACCACTATAAATCTTGTGTGTTCTTTTTTATTTCTGCTTTACTTTATCTTTTTTCTAATCAATTTGGGTGTTAGAACCACATTTGGGTCTAACATTTTGGTGCTTCCACTGAGAATCCTCATCTAAATTCTTTATTTTCCGGGATCTCTTTCTACTTTTTGGACCGTTGAGTTCAAAGAAGTGAATCCTTAAGTTTCTCCGCTTTCTTGCATTCGTTGAAGTAATTGTTGAAGACTCATGGCCAAAGGAAAAGGCAAAGAAGTTCAGTCTGTTCAAGGAAATGGAACTGGCGAAGATCAGCAACATGCTGTTGTAACAAGGTCTCGGGGGCAGAGTTCAGCAGCAGGGAGAATCAATGCAGGAAATCCGAACCGACAGCAAGGGGAGAGCTCCGATCCGATCCGGGTAGGGGACTCCGAAGCAGTGCACTCCCCCAGTCTGAACCGACCCGACTTGCTCGCTGCACACCGATCCGACCAGGCACCCCAGCTCCGATCCGACCCAACTTCCTACCTCCGATCCGACCCGATGCTTGGTGAAGCTGGAACATCTACTCGAGTCCCCGCAAATGCTCCAATTCCAGCTGCCAGGGTTGGAGACCAGGTCAATCCATCTGCTCCCATCACTCAAGGAGATTTCTCACGCTTGCTTGATATGCTTGAGAGCACAAGGGAAGCTATGAGAGTTCATGAGCGCACTAATCTCATGATGCAGGAAAATATGAGGCTCATGAGTCGGGAGATCAGTGAGCTCCGCCGGCAGAGAACTCCATCACCGGTTCGTCACACACCCGTAGATCAATCTTCATCTTCCGAGGAAGAGAGGCCCCGTGAACGAAGGCCACTCGAACGACCTCAGAACGTGGAGCAGCTAACGTTTGGATCTTTGGGATCTCGCGAGGATATCGCACGAGCATTAGGAAACGATAGCCCTACTCGGGGGCAAAGACTCCAGTCCCCCCTTCCCGAGATCGACCGGGAACACAGGGAAAGGAATCGGGTAGAGGCAGCTCGAAGAAGAAGGGCATCTCCAGAGCAAGAGCCCCGAAGGAACTCGGACACTAGGGCCAGGGAACCTGAGCAGCCCTTAACTAGTGCCGATGTGCAGGCAATGGTCCGCCGAATTATGTCCGAGAGCCGGAATTATACGAATGAAGACTATGGCATTGAGCGAAGCCATACACCGTTCACTGACGATATCCTAGATTTCCAGTTTCCCCGACGCTTTAACTTGCCACAGATGGACAAATATAACGGAAGGACTGATCCGGGACAGCATTTGATGCGGTATTCGTGGCTCATGAACGCCGCTGCTGCCCCTGATGAAGTAAAGTGCAAAGCATTCCCAATCTACCTGGAAGATGTGGCATTGTTCTGGTTTACCCGGCTTCCTCCTCGTTCAATTTCTAATTACAAAGAACTAAGTGAGCGTTTCATGAACCAGTTTCGACTACATGCCCGCAAGTCCAAGAGTGTTATTGAATTGTCGAGGATCAAACAGGCACCAGGAGAGTCTTTAAGGGCATATTTAGATCGTTTTAACCAAGCCGTAACTGAGGTCAGTGACCCGCATGAGCCCACTATTCTGATGGCATTGAAGGAAGGAGTCGATCCTGAATCTGAGTTTGGAGACTACCTTTCTGGGAAGACACCCCCCACAAGGGCGATATTCTACGAAAAAGCCGATATTTATCTAAGACGAGAGGAGGCCCGGGCAAACCGGAAAAGAAAGTCTGAGACAGCTTCAAAGGAGAATGTGCAGAGTAATATTGCCGTGAAGCAGTCTGGGGAAAGTTCTGGCAAGGTTGAAGTAAATGTAGGAAATAAGGGTGGAAACAGCAATACTGGAAATGGGGGAAACAACAACAACCGTAATTCGAACGGTAACAGGAGAAACAGAAATAGGGGAAGCGACCCTAACAAAAGGCCCCGATTCCAGAATTACGAGGACTATACACCATTGAATGACACCCTGGAAAATATTTACCTGGATACGTACAATGTGTTGCAGTACAAAAGACCGCCACCTCGTGATTCGACCGAGAAAGAAATGGCGACAGGGAAATTTTGCTTGTTTCACGGAACACATGGACATTCGACCAATGAGTGTCGGCATTTGAGGGATGTAATTGAAAAGTTGCTGCGTGAAGGAAAGTTGGATGAGTACAAGGTTGCCCCGAGGGACAGGGGGCAAGGAGAGCAGGCTCCAAAACAGATCCTCCCTGCTCCTAAGCCTACCGCGCAGCAGAAAGGTAAAGGGATTGTCATCAACTCCATAGTAGGCGGACCACACCCGGCAATCCGAAGTTTTAGGTCAATGGACCAATATGTGAATGCTGCCAAGCATCTAGATGTGAATGAAGGTGACGATTTGGAAGATGTCACCCCTATAAAACAACAAAAAACCATGTTCGATGACGTGGTGTTTCGCAGCCGAGACAGCACGGGGATACAATCTCCCACCAATGATCCGTTGGTTATTACTACCACCATTGGGCCGGCCTTGGTCCATAAGGTATTAGTAGACAACGGAAGTTCCGTTAATATTTTGTTCAAGAAGTCATTTGATCAGATGAAGCTTGAGCCCGAAGATCTGAAACCTTGTGAAGGATGGATTAGAGGCTTCAACGGAGCGACGACAGCTCCCATGGGATATATAGAATTGCCCGTGACCCTAGGGCAAGGAGAACGTAGAAGGGTGCGAATGCTTCAGTTCGTAGTATTGGACGTAGATTCGCCATATAACGCATTTTTAGGGAGACCTGCCCTCGCTGAATTTAGAGTTTGTATCGCCCCTTGGTGCTTGTTACTAAAGTTCCCAACCGAAGCCGGGACTGGAGTAATAAGAGGGGATCAGGTTTCCGGACGGGCCTGCTATGTGGCCGAACTGAAGATGTTGATGAAAGGAGTTAATGCAGAGAGTAAGGATGCCCCGTCTCCCTCAAAGGGGGACTCAGCATAGCAATTAGAGAAATTGACCCCAAAGGAGTTGCCCAAAGGAACACCTGAAGACCTGGATCCTAGAAAAGACGAGGAACCAGAGGCTAGGAATGCAACTCCTAATGAAACGACAGTGGAAATTCCTGTTGATAAAGCTGATCCGACGAAAGTCTTGAAGATCGGTTCCCAATTGGATCCACGTCGTGCTGAAGAGCTGACGAACTTCTTGAAGGCAAACTTAGATGTGTTCGCTGGACCCATGCTGACATGTGTGGGATATCGCCTTCCATTATCAGTCACAAATTGAATGTAAATCCGAAGCATCCGCCTGTGAAGCAAAAGAGACGCACGCTGGGCCCAGAGAGGTCGGCTGCCCTCAAAGAGGAAGTAGAGAAATTGAAGCAAAATGAATTTATTCGAGATTCGACCTATCCCGACTGGATATCGAATCCCGTCCTGGTAAAGAAGCCAAACGGAAAGTGGCGAACTTGTATTGACTTTTCAGATTTAAATAAGGCTTGCCCAAAGGATAGTTTCCCACTTCCCAGGATTGACCAGCTTGTAGACTCGACAGCAGGTCATGAACTTCTCTCTTTCATGGATGCATACTCTGGATACAATCAAATTCCTATGCATGTACCGGATCAAGAGCATACAAGTTTCATAACGAATTTGGGGTTATATTGTTATGTGGTAATGCCGTTCGGATTAAAAAACACTGGAGCTACATATCAGCGGTTGGTAAATAGAATGTTTTATGATCAAATAGGAAAAACTATGGAAGTTTATGTGGATGATATGCTTGTTAAGTCAAAGCAGTCCTCCAGTCATACGCAAGACTTAGCAGAAATGTTTGGTATCTTGCGAAAATACCATATGAAATTGAATCCTTTAAAATGTTCATTTGGAGTGGCGTCGGGAAAGTTCCTTGGCTTCATTGTGAGTTCCCGAGGAATTGAGATCAACCCTAGCCAGATAGCGGCGATTAGAAATATCGAAGAACCAAGAAGAATTAAAGACGTCCAAAGTCTGGCAGGAAAGGTAGCGGCGTTGAGTAGATTCATCTCTAAAGCCACCGATAAATGTGTTCCCTTTTTTGATTTGATAAAAAGGGGAAAGAAGAACTTCCAGTGGACTCCCGATTGTGTCGAGGCCTTCCAAAATCTGTTGGAGCTGTTAAAGAAACCGCCAATCTTGTCAAAGCCCGTAGATCACGAAGAACTATTTGTTTATCTAGCAGTTTCGGCCCACGCTGTCAGCACAGCTCTGGTTCGAGAAGAAGACAAAGTACAAAGGCCAGTATACTATGTGAGTAAGAAATTAGCAGCGGTAGAGCGCAACTACCCAAAGATCGAGAAGCTTGCTTACAGCCTCCTGATTGCATCCCGAAAACTTCGTCACTACTTCCAAGCCCATCCAATAACCATATACACCGATCAGCCGTTAAGACAGGTGTTGCAGAGACCCGAAGCGTCGGGAAGGTTGATAAAATGGAACATAGAACTAAGCCAGTTTGATTTGAATTTTCAACCACGAAAGTCAATCAGGGGGCAAGCTCTAGCGGACTTTATTGCGGAGTTCACCATTCCAGATGAAGAAATAATCAATGACCGAGTGGTCAAATCCGAGGATAAGCTAGAGATGAATCCGTGGAAATTATATACAGATGGAGCTAAAAATGACCGAAGATCCGGAGCTGGAATTGTCTTAGTCACTCCGGAGGGACGGTCGTTATATTACGCCCTACGGTTAGAATTTTCGGCAACTAACAACGACTCTGAGTATGAAGCCCTGATTGCCGGGCTGAAACTTGCTAAAGACCTCGGAGTAAAAATGATGGACATATTTTGTGACTCTAAGATTGTTGTTTGTCAAGTGCGAGAGGAATTCGCGGCTCGAGGACCTCGACTTATCGCCTACCTCAAGAAAGTGAAAGAGCTATTGAATAGCTTAGATCGGTACAGCATAACACATATTCCTAGAATTGAAAACCAGAAAGCGGATAGACTGGCAAAACTGGCTAGTTCTGACAATCCAGAAGGGACTGAGGTAATTCCAATTGAAACATTGGAATCGCCAAGCTTTGAGTCAACGGAAATTGAGTTCGTTCTTGAAGCGGAACCGGAGAAGGAGTCATGGATGACTCCAATCAAGAGTTTTCTTAAGAATGGGACACTCCCATCGAAGAAAAGTGAGAAAAGAGCTGTAGTTCGCAAAGCTGCCAGATATGTTATGCAAGACGATACCCTCTATAGACAAGGATTTTCTATGCCCCTGTTACGATGTATCGCACACGACGACATCAAACGTGTACTGAGAGAAGTGCACGAAGGTGAGTGTGGAGATCATACAGGAGGTCAAACTTTAGCAAAGAAAATATTGCGGTACGGATACTTCTGGCCTACAATCAACAAGGATGCAGCTGATTATTCACGACGCTGCGATAAGTGCCAGAGATTCGCCAAAATCCCCAGGGCACCGTCAACCCAGCTTAAATCGATGGTGAGTCCTTGGCCATTTGCCACATGGGGAATCGATATCATTGGAGTTTTACCAATTGCTAAAGGAGGGGCTAAGTATGCCATAGTAGCCGTGGATTATTTCACGAAATGGGTGGAAGCTGAGCACTTGACCAAGATCACAGCAAGAAAAGTGATAAGTTTTGTGGTCAGAAATATTATATGCCGGTTCGGGATCCCAAGGACGATTATAACTGACAACGGAACCCAGTTTGATAGCACTGAGTTCAGAAATTTTTGCCAGAAATATAAGATAGACAAGCGATATACTGCAGTCGCCTATCCACAATCGAATGGGCAAGTAGAGGCAATAAACAAGGTAATAAAGTCCATCCTCAAGAAGCGATTAGAGCGTGCAAAGGCAAAATGGGTTGATGAATTGCCCCTAGCCTTGTGGGCATATCGAACAACGTTTAAAACGGCTACCGGTCATACCCCTTTCTCTCTCTCCTTTGGCTCAGAAGCAGTAATTCCAGTTGAACTGGAAGTTCCTTCCCACAGGGTTACGTATTATGACCCGATGACGAATCGGGCACTTTTACTTGAATCTCTTGATGAAGTCGAAGAGAAAAGGGACGAAGCAGACTTGCGTGCAGCAAGACATCGGCGTCAGATAGCACGCTATTATGACAAAAAAGTTCGCCTCAAAACTTTTGAACCAGGAGATTTGGTGCTAAAGAGAGTTTTTCCATCTCTTCCTCACCTCGGCCCAAAATGGGAAGGACCCTTTGTCATCCAACGGAAACTTGATAAAGGAACATTCAAGTTAACGACCGTAGATGGCGAAGAAGTCCCTCGAGCATGGAATGCCCAACACTTAATCCGATATTTGGATTAGAAATGCTATACTTTTTGCTGTTCTTCCTGTAAACTCTGTACTAAGGCACAACTTGCCTTGGGAAAAATATGACGATATGAATAAAGGACTATAAAGTGGATGTAGGCTATGACTTAGCCGAACCACTATAAAAATGTTGTGTGTTATTTACTTTTATGCATCTACATTCATTAGTTGTTCTGTTATGATTATGAAATGCAGGATAACTTAGAGCCTAAAAAGGTTGAAACAGTTTGGACATAAAAAGAAGCACAATGATTATTTTTGCAATAAGACATAAAAGAATGAGAAAACGACATTCTTAACTCTAACTCCAGAGAAAGAGAGAGAGTATAAAAGCGTCTCAGACTGAGCGCTGAAAAAGAAATTCTATTCTGAACTCTAACTCTCCAGAGGAAGAGAGAGAGTATAAAAGCGTCTCCGACTGAGCGCTGAGAAAGAGGTTCGACTCCGAACTCTAACTTTCCAGAGAGAAAGAGAGTATAAAGGCGTCTCCAACCGAGCGCCGAGAAAGAAATCTTTTCCCGTTGAACGACCGGGGAATAAGCAAATAACTGAACTCGAACTCTAACTCTCAAGAGAATGAGAGAGAGTATAAAAGAAATGCCAGAAAAAACAACAAATATTGATGACACAGGAAATGCTATCCCGTTAGAGAATCGGGAGCGTTCAGATTGCATGGTTAAGCACTGAATAACCTATGGAGATTGACTGGGGACACAAATATATATACATATCTCCCCTCTCCACAACTTTGTTTCATAACTATAGATATGCATTTTTACATAAGTGCAGAACTGCTAACAAATAAACATTGCAAAAAGTGAATTATTTTTATTTACAAATGAATGAATTTGTACAGGGAAATAGCTGAAAAAGAAAATGCGGAAGCTGCTGGTGTAGCAGCACTTATTGGTTTACAAAGATGCTAAAAAGACACAGGAGAACCCACTATTTGGGTTTGGGATGAGCCTGCGATTTCTTGGCAGCCTTTTCCGCATCCTTTACTTCCTTCTCGGCTTCAGTCAAGATTCGCTTTGATTTCTTTTTCCCTGAAGATGTAGTACTGGAGCCAGCAGACTTCTTCCCGGAGGGCTGGGCACTGGAGTCAAGAGAAGATTTTTTAGCGAGTTCTTCGGTAATAGATCTAGTTGAGAGCTTAACAACTAACCTTGAACCTGCATCCACAACTGCGAGGGGCTTGAGGATCTCAGGGTCTAATTCTTCAGCCTTTAGTTGCAAGCGCTTGTCTTGATCGACCTTCATGGCCGCCAAGGTAACGTCATCGGCGCTTTTTGATTCCCCGGTTATTGTAACCTCTGGTTCCTCATCATGCCCCTCGTCTCCTCCGTCGTCTTTTAAAGCTGCAATCATTTCTTCATCATGGGGAGTAGTGACCTTAATTGGCTCACTTCTTTCCCCCAGGTCTGTTGAAGCAGCCTTGTCTTCCCCTTCTTTGACCCTATCAGCAGGTTGTGTCCCAGCGGTAGCTCCTTGAGCTACATCTATCTTCGTGGATGATTCAACGCCTACAAAATGAGAAACATTGGTTATCAACTCAGGCGAGAGCAAAGGATTTCTCATCGAACGTTCGGTTATGTAGCCAAAGGTAGTAGTAGCCTTGACAAATTGAGGAGAAAAGATAGGGATACCTTCTGAAGACTTTTCAGCGGGGGTAACTACTACCTCTGGAGTTATTTCAGGAATAGGAGATAGCAAAGTGGTTCGGGAAATTCCCGGGTTTTCGGGATCATACCCCTCTACTTCGGGAGTTACAGGAGCAGAAGAAGAAGAACCAGCTTCAGGGACGGTTTTCTGCTTAGACTTCCGCCTCTCTTCTTCCATGGCCTCGGCAATTAGACGGCGCCCTTCAGCTAGGCGCTCCGGTTCGTCGTCTCTCAAATATTTCTCCATCAGCTTATCTTCATCGAGGGAATCGACCTTGAGTTCTTCCTTTTCCCACTCGACAATTTGATTCCAGACCTGAACTAGAGTGGACGGATAGTCTTCGATCCAGGAAATGTTTCGACGACGAATAATATGCGCGAAGAATTCAATCATTAGCTCGCCGAAACCCTGAATTTCAGCCTCCGCATCAGATAATTGCTTGCGGGTTCCCTCCGCAGATTTAATAGCGCATTCTACATTGCCCTCGGCTAAAGCAGCCCTGTTTTCTGCCTCCAGCAACTTCGAAGCCAAATCAGCATTCTTCTTTTCTAACTCAGCGCTCCTTTTCGCTAACTCGGCATTTTTCTGCTCAAGCTCAGCATAAGCAAGGCGTGTCTTAGCAGTCTCTGATTTAGCCTCGTCAGCTTGTTTCTTCAACTCAGAACGCTCCTGAGTGTGGGATTCAAGCAAATCATGATATCGCTTTTGCATGTCCTCAAACTGTTGTTTGAAGTTAGAAGCGTTCTTCTGAGCGATAGCTAGTTGGGCTTGAGTATCTTCTAAATCTTTTCCTAAGGTTTTTAGGGCCTTAGCATCCTCCTCTGCAGTCTTTTGCATTGAGTCGGCATTTGTCATTAGTGTGCGGATGATCCTAGAAAGATTGCGGGAGTACTTGAACATCTCGGAATATTGTTTCTCCACCAAATCAATCTTTGCTTTGGCCTCCTCTGCCCAATTAGACGAAATAGGTTCTAGGGCAGGTAAAAAAGTTAGAGTCTGGAAGTAGTGTTCAGGAAACTGCTCTTCCAAATAAGCCCGCTTTACTGCAGTTGTTGCATTTGATGGAGGAGGAGCGACGATCGTCAATTCAGCGTCCCTTCCTGAAGAAGATTCTGTAGAATCCTTGTCTATTCTAGGTCGTTTGGTAGCAGGGACCTTTTGCTTGCTTCTAGACCCAGTTTCCTTTGGAGGAGTTTTCTCTCTACTCCGCTTCTCATGGGAGGAAGTGGAATCCCTAGATTGTGGTCTATCCTCCTCCCTACGACCTTGATAGCTTTTGTATTTTTCTTGTTCCGGTCGAACTGGTGAGCGGGAGCGTGAGGATCGAGATCGATAAGGATCATAGGGTCTTCTTTCCTCCCTACCGCGGTCATCCCGGCGATTATACTCGGCATCCTGAGGAGGATTGGACATGCTGCGGCGAAGCTTTTTTATATCATAATAGGATCGAGACATTGTACCTGCATATAAAATAAACGAAGTTTAGAATCAATGGATTCATGGAGAAAAGAGGTGCAGTGAATGCTAATGCTGTGGTGTAAAGTGCATCCTAAGTGGTGCGTGTCCCCCCAACCAACCCGAGTCTGAAGCGAGACTGGTGCGGGCAGGCTCTTTGGCCTTAGCGGGAGTAGTTTCTTCGGAAGAAGTAAAGACTAAAGGATCCTTCCTGAAATCCTCTGAAGTATAGATAGTTTCAGGTAAAGGGAGATCCCCCAAACCCTGAAATATGTGTTCGTCAGTGCCAGGGGCATCCCCTTCGGAAGCGTGAAGTGGCGACTCTGCTGGGGATTTTGACTTGTCTAAAGAAGTAGTTTCCTCAGGGGCAATATACCCTTCACGATGCTTTTTGGCCAGATTAGCCAGTTCATCATCTTGTGTGGAAGAGGGAGAAGGTGAAGTGTGAAGAGAAGCTGTAGGGATTCCTGAACCTTCTCCTAGTTCTGGGACCACCTCCACTGGAGGAATGTACGCGTATGGAACCGTCCCATGTCCAATGCTACGAAAGACAGATAGCAGCCCATGAAAGTGAAGGTACTCATCTTTAAGGACCTCGTCAATAGTCAGGAATTTTTGGTCGCCATTGAGAAGACGGTGCATCCGATCAAAGAACATTTGGTCCGATATCTGTTTGGGATTGTCGACTGCAAACAAAAAAGGAAAATAGGTCAGAGTGATGATTCAATTGTACAGAGTCCGGGTTCAGAGAATCAATGCTTTACTTGATTTTGTCCATCTCCTGGCGCATCCAGACTGTTGCTTTATATAGAACCACTCTAGTCTGGAATCTCCAGCTTTGCTGCTAAACGGCGTAGAGATTATCTTCCTCTTTGGGACCGACTCAAAGTAACAGAAAGAAGGGGTTTCTCTAGTCCGATGTTTGAAATTATAGAAGAAATGAACATCGTCAAACGTAAGCTCCACGCCTAGAATTTCACGATATGCTATGAATAAGGTATGCAGATAGGCATATGAATTGGGATGCAGCTGCATGGGGGCAATCCGCATTTGTCTTAAGAAGTCGACGATGAAAGGCGAGAATGGAGGAATGGCGCCAACCATGCACATCAGACGAGTGACCGTCATATATCCTTCTGGAGGGTTATGGGGACGGTCAGAGCGTGAGGGCACTAAAGTGTCTCTCTTCATTATTCCATACTTCAAGCAAATTCTCACGAGTCGGTCATTGTCAATTGTTGATTCTACAGAATCTGGAGGTGATTCCAATATAATGGCTGAGTCAAATTCATCGGGTGCTCGATTGTCACCAATCCCTCCTTCCTCCTCAAAGCCTAGGGAAACTTCATTTTCAGAAGACATTTCGTCGCTTTCCCGATGACCAACTCCGTAATCCGGACCCTCGCTGTCCCATTCTGGGTCAGATGAAGAAGATATATCCTCGAGAGTGGTTTTGTTGGAAGATTCTGGAGCCTCTTTCCTCTCAGCTAGACGAGAAGAGCGTCTGGGCCTCATTGTCATGGAACTATTGAAGAAGCAATAGCGCGGATTAGAATAAATTATCCCGTGTCCCCCTTTTTGTGTATGTGTGTGAACTAAAGTGTGTGCAGCAAATGTGGGAAATACAAAATAAAAGCACAGCAGCGTAAGACGGAGCTTTAAAGAGAAAGCGATAGTCAGAGTTGTTCTTAATTCTCGTTTATGTTCACAAGGCACTATCCTAACTGTCCACGAAACATATTCGTCTAGAGTAAGTGTTAATTGAATTAGTTGGATAGTCTTTATGTGCCAAATTTGATGCATTCGGTTCGGTTCGGATATGCATGTGATGATTGGCTCAACACAGACAGTGGCCGGTTCGGATGTATCATTAAAGCAAGGCCAGTTCAAGACAAGGGAAGCAACGGGTTCGGAAGCAGGACTGATCTGATCGGATCGGATGACCCGATCCGAACCGAACCAGTATCGCCTAACCGGATCATTAACTTCAACCTCTTATCCCATTCACTTCTCCGACCCGAACCGACGTTTTCTTTCCTTTCCATCTTTCTAAGGTGTGCAATCCGAGCCGATCCCCTTTCATTCTCCTTCCTTTTTTGGTCCTCCGTCTTCTACCCGAACCGACTCCAGTTGGTCACCACGCTCCTCATCTTCTTCTTCTTTCCCCCCCTACTCACAAACGAGCTCGTTTCATCACCAAAGCAATCGTTAAGGGCAGATATTTGCCCTCTCCAGCCTCGCAACGCCTCGAAGCGATGGCGCATCCACCAGTGGCGGCGGAGGGTTCAAGCGAAGCCTATGATTAAACCATCCCAATCCAACACGAATTGAAATCAAGTACGTTTACTACGAAGTTATTCGAGATTCAAAAACTACCTATGTGCTTGAATTGAGAAATCTACAAGAAATGATTTCGGAATTTTAGAGTTTTTAAAGTTTGCAATGCTATGGTTGGGAGCGGCAATAGAAACGAAGAAGGAAGGAATGAAGACGGTGATGGGTTTATATAAAGAATGGTGTTGACTCCTCGTCTCCCTATTTTGTCTCGCCCGCTCGGACCGGAGTGGAAGCCCAGTGGCACAACTCTCTCTGAAGGCCCAATGTTTAAGAAATAAATCCTCGAATACGCTTCGGATCGGAATCCGAACCGAGTGGAAACTTCAAACGTTGATTTAGCATCCGACTCGAATTGAAGAGAAGGAGAGTAAAGGAGGAGCATACCTGCAAGAAGCATTACATGGCGAGATAAGTTCCCAAATTTGCTCAGAAATAAAGAAAATGTGTTCGGGTCGGACGTCGAACCGAACAGAAATCTGTGCATTACTCTTGACAATTCTGGTTGAACGACATCAAAGCACGCTTTGTACAACGAAAGCATCCTTTGAGGGGGCAAAATGTTAGCCTACTTTGTGAACTAGGCAACACAAAGTCAAGAAACCAACCATTGAAGAATATTTCAAGATATAAGATTCCGGTTCGGATCGGAAGGAAACACCACACTTCAGATTGATAGCAGCATATTGGTTCGGATCGGACAGAGTTCCCCGTTCGGATCGGATGGCTCTTACTCGGTAATTTAGTAAAGTTTATCTGATCGGATCGGAAGGCGAATAAATTTCAGATGGATCGGAAAGCCATCAGCTTGCCACGACGTTGGAGCGGAGCGGAGTATGATTAGAGAAGGAGAGACGTCCAAGCTACTCCGGTTCGGATCGGGTATTCCAATCCGAGCCCCCAACCTGCACGTCTCCGACCCGCACCCATGATCCAGGAAAATCTCCTATAAAATCGCCTGGAGAACCGGACCGGATATGACTAATTCCTACCCCTAACGTCCGTCTCTTTGATGTGTTGTCAGCTTGATAGTCCATCCGAACCCGAAGAGAGTGCGATGGAGGACACGTGTTCCGACCCGGATTGAATCTCAGGCAAATTCACACCTATAAATACCCCATCTAGAGATAAAGAGAAGGATCTTTTTTTCAGCACTTTTGAGAATCCAAGTACCTTCATCATCCGAACTCCATTACTCCCGGAAAATCCAAATCATCTTTCATTTCTTGTTTTAATCATTTGAGTGAACAAAAGTGAGTTGTGAGTGAATCTTACATTACATTTGTAACTGAACTACTGAATATAGTGAAAACTAAGTGGACGTAGGCATTTCTTCGCCGAACCACTATAAATCTTGTGTGTTCTTTTTTATTTCTGCTTTACTTTATCTTTTTTCTAATCAATTTGGGTGTTAGAACCACATTTGGGTCTAACAGGAATATATATATATATATATTTTTTTTAATATAATAAATAACCATTTTGCAAACGAGCTCCGTTTTCGATGAAACCACTTTGGTTGGATCCGGAATGTCAAATTATTGCAAGATTCCAATTTTCATAATTTTTGGAATTAATATGTGAGCATGGCAAATCAAAACATGTTTTGTCAATTTCAGTCAATTTGGATCGACCAGAAAAAGGCCATTTTTCAAACGGTCTCCAAATGTGACGATCCCAAAACCCCATGACACGGTGTTAAGGATAATCATTGGAATATAACACATTAATCATCATTAGCAGATCACAGATAATAGCATAAACAGAAAATAGAATAATTTACACACATATGACAGCGGAATCATATAGATATCATCACATCAGAGAAGCACAGTATAGGATTCAACTTAGTGCATAATGATACATAGTCAGTCACCATCGCCTGAGGCGGAATCATACATAAAGGGTACTCAAAATAAATATCATTCTACATCGCCAATGGCGGAATCATAATATAGATACAATAATGGCGGAGAAAATCCAAGTCATCACGGTGTAGTCAAGCCTCGCCATGAGCCAAAAGTGCGTCAGAAACCTGTAACTAGGCTGCCCGTGTGAAAATGAGGGCACCTGAGTTTGCAAGGTGAAACAAACTACGAGTCAGTCATGGGACTGGTATGAGAAATCTACTTAACTTATTAACAACAATAATTAGGCAAATCAAAGGACCACGCCACTTTCGCGGAACGGGTTTACTCCAATGAGTGCTAGTGCATGAAATAAAGTAAATGATTAAATCATCGCAATGCTTTTTATAAAATGAAGCCATTATAAGACTCAGGTCCTATCACACAATGCAACGCAAGCCGGAGGATAGAGTTTTTACCTTATAATGGCCAAAAATGCTTCATACGAATAAAACAAAAGTGTTTGATATTATTACTAGTGCATATATGTTTCAAAAGCAAATTCAATCATAAATATCAATCCTAGGCGGCATAGCTACCATCTACTATGTCGCCATACTAGTAATACAATCACGTCCGCATATTTCGTATTGGAAATTGGATTCCTTCATGAGTCGAGGCAAGGGGCAAGCTCCTCTCCGATTCGAGACACTCTAGCAAATGTCCCAGGACCCCACTATGATCCTTGGATCTTCAGGGTCGGTCCTCTATTACTTTTAAGGATTAGTTATTCCTGAACACACGTTTCCCGGTCCTTACAGACCTATATCGAGGCGCCTCGCATTCCAACAACCACACAAGTGAAAAGTATATATAATGTCAGGGCTGGTAGGTCACTGACACCACCTTAGCTAGAAAGAAACGTCGTGCTCTCCCTGCAGTCACTCTCCCGTTTTTGACTCATACCGAGGTGTGAGGCTCGCGAATTCACGTTATACACAAAGCTACGTCACACAGACCATGCTTTGATCATCAACCACAAGGCTTTGCTTTGCAACAGAAGCCTTAATCATATGCCACTTAGGCGTGCCACACAGGCAATCCACTCCATGCGACTAATTTCTGTCAATACATAACCTCTGAGCTCGTACGTCTCAGAGAAGGGCGTTAAGCAAGAGAATAAATTCTCCGCCGCCAAACAGATATATATTTAACAGAGATCAATCAACACAGAACAAAATCCAATGTCAGACACACAGTCCATTTACAAGTCCGTTCTGGGTCTGAACGAAACCAGAGGCACCAATTCCTCGCATATCCGTGCAATCAACAATATGTTTGGACGGCTACTACTTCAGTTCCTTCATGGTAGCTACTCCAATCACGAGCATCAGTAGCGCCCATCCATCAATGTGAAGATCGTCAGTCTTCAACCATCTTCGACTCTTCGACTTCTCAACGTCGATCGATTATTTGAAATGAGATGAACTCGGCCTTTTCAAATAATCCACGTATATTTAGATTTTCAAATCAATTATTCACATGGTTGGACTATTCAACATTCACATTTCAGTTCTTTAGTTATAGTTTTCATATCAAATACATTCAGCCATCACATATCAAGCAAACACAACGAAATTGGTTTATTTACACTTTATATTGTATATAGTATTTTATAACGATATATAGCCATTTTTATTTATTTTAAAACGGCCATATTTAATTAAACGACATTACAGGTCGTACCGATGCACTGGCGCTGCTTTCCACTAATTTTGTTTTACACATATCTGAAAATCTAACCGTTGGATCTTCATAAATTTTATATCATTAGGAAGGTCATTCCAAAACGAATCCAACGGTTTCAGTTTTGGGAAAATCCGACGGTCGGATCTTCCACACTAGTCATTTGAAGTTACGATTTCAATTTACGAACAACAGCGTCGTTATTCGATTTAATTTAATCATATATATATATATATATATATATATATATATATAATCGTTTCTGGCGCTGTTTTTCTTCAGATTTGAATTAAACATTTCAGACAATCCAACCGTCGGATCTTCACAAAGTTGGTGTCGTTGGAAAGATACTTCCAAGGCGAACCCAACGGTTGCGGTTTTGGGAAAATCCAATGGTTGGATTTCCCGCACTAATCGTTTGAAATCACGGTTTCAAAACACGAACTGCACGGCCACGTTTCGTTTTAATTTTATTTATATTTATATTTTTGTATAAATATAGTTCATTCAAAAATTCCTATATCATTTTCACTTCAATTATTTCACTAATGCCTTTAAATTTTAGAAAATTTCGCCATAACCTCCTTTGTACGGGAGGGGCTGGGAAAATTCCCAAATAGCCACACGGGCGTCTCATATCAAAAAGAAAAAGAAAAAGCCAAGCGGCTAGCCAACAGGCTCATGAAATCATCACCCAAACAAAACAGTAAATGTTTACCTATTTGTCGGGCACAAAATTTTATTCCTCTTCTCTAGCCCCTTTGCTATAACCTGTTCAATAAATATGCATGTACATATATACAGTTTTTATCACTTACCATTTTCCATTCAACTTCATATTTGATTTACTTTGGTTTAAAAACACCATTCATTCTAATGTTGCATGCATAGGCTAAAATCATATCATTAGCTAATTAATGTATATTTCAACTCATGCACATTTATTTGAACAAGTGGCTATTTTTAACACTTCACATTTCAAAGATGATAATTTTGGCGAACTAAAATAGATTTCAACACATGACTATTTTATTTAGTTCCTATGCATGTTAGAAATAGCATTTCTTCACAAATGTTTATTTCAACGTCCGCATATCTCTAGCATATCACATATATGATAAAAATGATATTTTTATCATTTAAAATATTTATTCGACAAATGGATGTTTTCAACACTTCATAGTTTCAATAAAAATGTAATTTTTATTGTTCGATCTTTTTTTCAACACATGAACTTTTCCACTACACACACTTCTCAACACGTGAGCATTTCCACACATGGATATTTTATTTATGTTGTTCATATTAGAAAGAAAGATGGAATTTTTATTGTTAAAACTGTTTATAAATAAGGCGAATACTTTTCATACTTCATATATATTATAAAAATGTGATTTTTATTCTTTAAACACTTCATTCATTCACAAATGAATTTAATTTTCACACATCACCTTTCAACACATGAACATTTCCACACATGGATATAGTTTCAACATATGGCTTTAATTTCAACGCATGAAGATAATTTCAACATATGAAAATAATTCTAACACACAAAGATTATTCAAAATTTCGGCAGCATAACGGCAGGGTAGTTAAAACCGGCACCGTCCCAAGTACGGCTCCTTGCTCTGCCTTAAAACCTCGCGGTTTTTGACAATGGGGATTCATGCATCTAATTCGCACGCAGGCGTCATGTTTATTTTTATTTCCTCAAATATTTCCAATTCATTTCAATCACCAATGGGTATTTTTCAACCACAATCAAACAATATAAACCACAAACAATTATTCAACCATTCGTTTTTTTCATCCAATATTTCACGCCAATTCACCACAATAAATATCGTCCATGGTTTGTGGACGAGGGGAGTATATATATATATATATATATATATAATTGCTATATTTCACTTGCATTTCAACACATATATCAATTATTCTATGCATGTATAATTCATACTTCGCTCATATAGCTTACACCACGCATGTACATGAGGTATACAACACGTGTGTAATTTATATTTCGCTAATATAATTTATACACGACATTTTCCGTTCAAATTTATTTAATTTAGATTTCTCACATTGGTTTGTTGCTTCGCTAAAAATAGATACGACGTCAGAAAAATCCGCGGCTTCTTCTATTGGGTAGAGAGCTTCCTTGCGGTCTCGATATTTCCTGTTTCATCGAATTTCGTCAACACACTAAAAAGATATGATTTTTCAAAGTGTAAACATCAAAAAGAACTCACCTTTCACGATGGTTCAAAACTAGGTTTACGGTTTTCGCGAGAATCGAGGCACGAGGGGATGATCGGCGGGTTGGACGTGGAAGAGGGAAGAGAGGGATTTCTGTCGGTGGTGGTTTGGTGGCGTTCGGTGGTCAGGATCGGCGGCGGCGGCGCTGGGAAGGTCGGGGCTTTCTGGCCTCAATTCAGACGGCACAGGCGACGAGGGGCGGAGGAAGTTGGTCGGATTTGAAGAGGAGGCGAAGGCGCGTCGAGCGGCAGTGGTGGCGGAGGCTGGAAGCGGCGGTAGCGGCGGCGATCGGTCAGGGAAGTTTGGAGCACGCGTCGCCGTTCGTTTCGAGGGTTTCGCATTTTTTTTATTTTTTTAATTATGAAAGAAAAATTCTGATTGGCCGGAATATATATATTTCAAAAAATTAGGGTTTTCACCAACGAACTCCTTTTCTAACCCAACGACTGTCGCCTCTAGTTAAATACCCCTATTCCGGACACAACGGGATATGTTTCGTAGGCCAATTCGACTGTTACAGTCAGTTATTTTTCAAATTAAAGTATAAAACATTTAATTTTTAACTTTGAACGAACATTTCAATTTGCCAGGGCCATAAACTGATTCGAAAAATTCCAAAAAAATAAATCTAGCTATGTTTTGACGCTACGGTCCCAACAAAACTAGTTTCGTCGAATTCTGAGATCGTTTGAAAAATGGCCATTTTCTGGTCGATCCAATTTAACAGAAATTGACCAAACACATTTTCTTTTGCCACGCTCACATACTAGCTTCAAAAATTATGAAATTTGAAACCTAGCAATAGTTTGACATCCCGGACCGAACAAAAGTGGTTTCGTCGAATTCCGAGGTCGTATGCAAAATATCAATTTTCCAGGGCTATATATCCTATATAGCGACCATTCTGAAAATTCATTCGGCCATAACTTTTGATTCCCGTTATGAAACTTCGATTTTTCAGATTCGTTAGAAAGGTATCGACTAACAGATTTAAATATTTTTGGTTTTGCTAAAATCCGTTATATTTTCCACTCTGCACAGTTAGTCAAAGTTTGAATTCAAATTTTCAAACTGACTCACTATTTCTAATTCACTATTTTATTGAAATATTCTATTTCAATTGTTCAAATTCCTTTGAAATCACCAATTTAAAAATTTTAAATTGGCTCGTATTTTCCGGGTTATTACAATCTCTCCCACTTAAAACTTTTCGTCCTCGAAAAGGAAACAACAGTAAAGTAGGAAACAAAATGTAAATGCAAAGTATTGTAAAGGTACCTTGCACCGGAGTTAGTCAGAGATATCCACTCTGCATTTGGGGTAAGCTTGCTTAATGCTTTCCTCAGTCTCCCAAGTACAGTCTCTAGGATCACTGCTCCACTGCACTTTAACTAAATGAACCTTTTTGCTTCTTAGTTCTCTAGTTTCTTTGCCAACAATCTTCAATGGCTCTCTTCTGAGTGCTAATTCTGGAGTTATGTCTATATCCTGTTGCGCTGCTTCTTCTACAACAAGATCCGGATCATGCACATGTCTTCTAAGTTGAGATACGTGAAATACATCTTGCACTCTGGGCAACCAATCTGGCAATTGAACCCTATAAGCAAGAGTTCCAATTCGTTCAAGTATAGGAAAGGGACCAATAAATCTCGGTGCCAACTTCCCAGTTTTGCCAATTCTGATTACTCCTCTCATCGGAGAAACTTTCAAATAAACATGATCACCAACAACAAATGTCAAATCTCTCCTTCTAGAATCTGCATAACTTTTCTGTCGGCTTTGGGCGGTTCTCAAATGCTTTTTGATGAAGTCGACTTTATCAGATGCTTCTCTAATCATATCGGGTCCTAACACAAGTCCGTTGCCAGGTTCTACCCAACATGCTGGAGATCTGCAGGGTCTGCCATATAATGCTTCAAATGGCGACATTCCCAAACTTGCTTGATAGCTATTGTTATATGAGAATTCTGCCAAATGCAAATGATCTTCCCATGACCCACCAAAATAAATTATACAAGCCCGCAATAAATCTTCTAGAATTCTATTCACCCGCTCAGTTTGGCCGTCTGTTTGAGGGTGATAAGCGGTGCTCATATTCAGTTTCGTTCCCAATTCTGTCTGGAAAGCCTCCCAGAATTTGCTAGTAAATAGGGGATCTCTATCACTGACTATGCTGATGGGAATTCCATGCAGCTTAACGATTTCTTTGAAATATATCTGTGCTAGACTTTGAGCGGTTCTGTTAGATCTGACAGGTATAAAATGGGCAGCCTTCGTGAAGCGATCTACGATTACCCAAATGCTGTCATTACCTTTCCTGGTTCGCGGCAAGCCATCTATGAAATCCATGGAAATTTGTTCCCATTTCCAACCTGGGACTTCCAACGGTTGCAACAATCCAGCTAGCTTCTGTTGGTCGCTCTTGACTAATTGATAAGTAGGGCATCTGCTAACATACAAAGAAATATCCCTTTTCATTGCCTTCCACCAGAAAGTGCGTTTGATATCGTTGTACATTTTACTCACACCAGGATGGATGCAAAATTTGGATTTATGGCATTCGTCTAACACTTCTCTTCGAAGGCCTGGAATATTTGGAATGCAAATCCTATTATTTAACCTGAGAAACCCCTTATTGTCAATACGAAAACTCGTGGTTTCTCCTTCCTTGACCCTTTGACTGATTCTCTGAATGAATTCATCGTCTTTTTGAAGGGCTGAAATCCTATCAATCAATCCAGGTGTAATTATAAGATTGGCAATGATTGCGGTTTTCCTACTAAGCGCATCCGCTACAACGTTAGCCTTCCCCGGCGTATACAGGATATCAAGATCATACGCTGCAAGAAATTCTAGCCAACGCTGCTACCTCAAATTCAGATCTTTCTGGGTGTATAAATACTTCAATGATTGAAGATCTATGTACAGTATAATTTCTCGCCCAATAAATAATGCCTCCAGATTTTTAAGGCAAAAACGATGGCTAGCAACTCAAGATCATGAGTCACATAATTCTTCTCATGCGGTTTCAGTTGGCGGCTTGCATAAGCGACTACTTGGCCTCTCTGCATTAACACTGCACCAAGACCTCTAATAGAAGCATCTGTCCAAACCGTTAAATCCTGATTGCCATCAATAATGGTTAACACTGGAGCGGTGGTCAGTTTCGATTTCAATTCCTGGAAAGCTTCTTCACAGTCGGAAGTCCACTTAAACTTCTCATGTTTCTTCGTGAGCTTCGTTAACGGACCGGATATCTTCGAAAAATCCTTAACGAACTTTCGATAATAGCTAGCCAACCCCATAAAACTTCTAACTTCTGTGGGAGTAGTGGGTTGTTTCCAGTCTTGAATCGTTGTTATTTTGCTTGGGTCAACAGAAATTCCTTTCTCTAACACGACATGGCCAAGAAATTTGACTTCTTCTTCCCAGAAGACACATTTAGAGAATTTGGCTTTGAAGACGTTCTTTCTTAAAATCTCCAATACTTGTTCTAAATGTTTTTCATGCTTGGGTTTTGATTTGGAGTAGATTAAAATATCATCGATGAATACGAGGACAAATTTATTCAGAACTCCCCTGAACACTCTATTCATTAGATCGACAAAGTATGCTGGAGCGTTGCAAAGGCCAAATGGCATTACTAACCATTCATAAAATATGTCTGGACCTCTGAAAGCTGTCAAAGGAAAACACTCTTCTGCTATTCTCAATTGGTGAAAACCTGTAGCTAGGTCCATTCGGGAAAATACTTTCGCCCCATTCAATTGGTCTAGTAAATCATCAATGCGGGGTAATGGATATTTATTTTTGAGCGTCTGTTTGTTGAGGTCTCGGTAATCAACGCATAATCGAAGAGTACCGTCAGACTTTGGGACAAACACAACAGCTGCACCCCAATTAGAAAAACTAGGTCTAATTAGACCCTTCCACAACAGTTGATGAGTTTGATCGCCTAATTCTTCTTTTTCCTGCGGCGTCATTCTGCGAATTGGATGTACCACTGGTCTGGTATTGGGAATTAGATCGATTCGGAATTCTATTTCTCTTTGCGGAGGCAAGTTTTCAACTTCTTCAAACACATCCGCGTAGTTTCTAACAATAGGAATCTTTTCTATGGAAGTAGGGATAAGTTCTAGTGCCGACCAAAATTCTTCTCTATTGGGATTCGAACCATGACAGGGTACCGTAATATATCCAAGCTTCGTTCGAATTTTAACGATTCTTTCCGCACACTTCACTTCGGCTTCGTATTTCGTTAACCAATCTAGCCCGAGAATGATATCGAATTCGGGAATATCCATAATGATTAAATTGAAAGAAAATTTGTAGGAAGAATAAGAGACTGGCACTCTACAATATGAACCGAGAGTAATAGGACCCCCTATCGGGTTATGAACTTCCACTGATTCTTTAAGCTTTCGCTGTTTTAACATTAATTTGTGCACTGTGTTATTAGTAATAAAACTACGCGACGCACCAGTGTCAAACAATACAGAAACAGGAATATTTTTAATTGTAAGGGTACCTCCCAAAACATCAGGTTTACCTGCTCCATCGGAAGCAGCTGGCGGGCTTGACCCGTCATATACGTGAGCTACCGTGGCTTTCTTCAGCAAAGGACAGTCTTTGACCAGATGATCTGTCTTGCGACAATTGAAGCACGAGCGAGGGTTCTGGGAGCCTTGGCTCGAGCCTTGAGATTTTGTCTTCTGCCTCTTCGGAGCTGTGCAGACATTTGAGTAGTGCCCCGGCTTGCCACAGTTAAAGCAGTTTCCTCTTGGCGGCTTGCGAGTCTGAGGTTTTGAAGATGTTGCTTGGCTTGACTCGCCTTGATTTACAGCAGGCTTGCGCTTGTTTCCGGCTTGGCTTCTAGCGCGATCCTGATCCAGATGCCTTTGATCAAGGTCTTCGTAGTTGCATGTCATTTCCACCAGTTCGTTGAATTCCAGCTTGACATGGGCCATGGCTCTATCATGATATTGTCTTCTTAGCCCAAGGATAAACCTCTTATTTTTGGATTTTGCGGTGGCGACGAGCTCCGGAGCATAGGGCGACAACAGTGTAAATTTATTTAGATAATCCTGCATGGAAAGATCCCCCTGCTGGAGGTTGGCGAAGTCATCGTGCATTCCTTCTAAAGCTTGTTCTGGGACATATTTCTCCTTGAAGAGTTCTTTGAATCCATCCCATGTTCTTCCAGCTTCTCTATTCCCGGCGGTGAGAGATTCCCACCATAGTTCAGCTTGTTCCTTCATAAGCCAGACGCCCATAATAGCTTTATCTTCGTCTCCAAGCCTTAGGCCTTCAACAATTTTCTCGCATGTTTTGAGCCATGCAAGGGCCTCTATTATGGTGCCGGTTCCCGAGAAGGTCTTGCCTCCTAAGTTCTTATATCTCTTAACTACACGGTCTAGCTCGAAGTATTGAGCTGCCGGAGGTTGTATCAAAGGTCCTTCTTGAGCTGGGGCTTCTCCCCTTCCTCGGCCTCGGCCGGCACGGCCTCCTCTAGCGGCGGCTGCTCTGGTAGCCATTTGTCAAATTCTGTATAAGCAAGAAAAGAGTCAGCTAACAGAAATGATAGTTTATTGCATGATTAAGCAGAAAATTTACGGAAAGATAACGATGGACTGATCAAATTGTTTTTGCTATTCTGCTCGGCTCATTCTAGGACTTTACTAGTCCTATCTCTAATGAGCGACTCGCCTTAGAATACTACTGATTCTATTTTGACGAAGTGTTTAATGTATTAGACTCCAGAACTAAGGTTAACCAAAGCTCTGATACCAGCTGTGACGATCCCAAAACCCCATGACACGGTGTTAAGGATAATCATTGGAATATAACACATTAATCATCATTAGCAGATCACAGATAATAGCATAAACAGAAAATAGAATAATTTACACACATATGATAGCGGAATCATATAGATATCATCACATCAGAGAAGCACATTACAGGATACAACTTAGTGCATAATGATACATAGTCAGTCACCATCGCCTGAGGCGGAATCATACATAAAGGGTACTCAAAATAAAAATCAGTCTACATCGCCAATGGCGGAATCATAATATAGATACAATAATGGCGGAGAAAATCCAAGTCATCACGGTGTAGTCAAGCCTCGCCATGAGCCAAAAGTGCGTCAGAAACCTGTAACTAGGCTGCCCGTGTGAAAATGAGGGCACCCGAGTTTGCAAGGTGAAACAAACTACGAGTCAGTCATGGGACTGGTATGAGAAATCTACTTAACTTATTAACAACAATAATAAGGAAAATCAAAGGACCACGCCACTTTCGCGGAACGGGTTTACTCCAATGAGTGCTAGTGCATGAAATAAAGTAAATGATTAAATCATCACAATGCTTTTTATAAAATGAAGCCATTATAAGACTCAGGTCCCATCACACAATGCAACGCAAGCCGGAGGATAGAGTTTTTACCTTATAATGGCCAAAAATGCTTCATACGAATAAAACAAAAGTGTTTGATATTATTACTAGTGCATATATGTTTCAAAAGCAAATTCAATCATAAATATCAATCCTAGGCGGCATAGCTACCATCTACTATGTCGCCATACTAGTAAAACAATCACGTCCGCATATTTCGTATAGGAAATTGGATTCCTTCATGAGTCAAGGCAAGGGGCAAGCTCCTCTCCGATTCGAGACACTCTAGCAAATGTCCCAGGACCCCACTATGATCCTTGGATCTTCAGGGCCGGTCCTCTCTTACTTTTGAGGATTAGTTATTCCTGAACACACGTTTCCCGGTCCTTACAGACCTATATCGAGGCGCCTCGCATTCCAACAACCACACAGGTGAAAAGTATATATAATGTCAGAGCTGGTAGGTCACTGACACCACCTTAGCTAGAAAGAAACATCGTGCTCTCCCTGCAGTCACTCTCCCGTTTTTGACTCATACCGAGGTGTGAGGCTAGCGAATTCACGTTATACACAAAGCTACGTCACACAGACCATGCTTTGATCATCAACCACAAGACTTTGTTTTACAACAGAAGCCTTGATTATATGCCACTTAGGCGTGCCACACAGGCAATCCACTCCATGCGACTGATTTCTTTCAATACATAACCTCTGAGCTCGTACGTCTCAGAGAAGGGCGTTAAGCAAGAGAATAAATTCTCCGCCGCCAAACAGATATATATTTAACAGAGATCAATCAACATAGAACAAAATCCAATGTCAGACACACAGTCCATTTACAAGTCCGTTCTGGGTCTGAATGAAATCGGAGGCACCAATTCCTCGCATATCCGTGCAATCAACAGTATGTTTGGACGGCTACTACTTCAGTTCCTTCATGGTAGCTACTCCAATCACGAGCATCAGTAGCGCCCATCCATCCAATGTGAAGAGCGTCGGTCTTCAACCATCTTCGACTCTTCGACTTCTCAACGTCGATCGATTATTTGAAATGAGATGAACTCGGCCTTTTCAAATAATCCATGTATATTTAGATTTTCAAATCAATTATTCACATGGTTGGACTATTCAACATTCACATTTCAGTTCTTTAGTTATGGTTTTCATGTCAAATACATTCAGCCGTCACATATCAAGCAAACACAACGAAATTGGTTTATTTCCACTTTATATCGTCTATAGTATTTTATAACGATATATAGCCATTTTTATTTATTTTAAAACGGCCATATTTAATTAAACGACATTAAAGGTCGTATTGATGCACTGGCGCTGCTTTCCACAAATTTTGTTTTACACATATCTGAAAATCTAACCGTTGGATCTTCACAAATTTTATATCATTAGGAAGGTCATTCCAAAACGAATCCAACGGTTTCAGTTTTGGGAAAATCCGACGGTCGGATCTTCCACACTAGTCATTTGAAGTTACGATTTCAATTTACGAACTACAGCGTCATTATTTGATTTAATTTAATTATATTTTTTTATATATATATATATAAATATAATCGTTTCTGGCGCTATTTTTCTTCAGATTTGAATTAAACATTCCAGACAATCCAACCGTCGGATCTTCACAAAGTTGGTGCCGTTGGAAAGATACTTCCAAGGCGAACCCAACGGTTGCGGTTTCGGGAAAATCCAATGGTCGGATTTCCCGCACTAGTCTTTTGAAATCACGGTTTCAAAACACTAACTGCACGGCCACGTTTCGTTTTAATTTTATTTATAATTATATATTTATATAAATATAGTTCATTCAAAAATTCCTATATCGTTTTCACTTCAATTATTTCACTAACGCCTTTAAATTTTGGAAAATTTCGCCCTAACCTCCTTTGTACGGGAGGGGCTGGGAAAATTCCCAAATAGCCACACGGGCGTCTCATATCAAAAAGAAAAAGAAAAAGCCAAGCGGCTAGCTAACAGGCTCATAAAATCATCACCCGAACAAAATAGTAAATGTGTACCTATTTGTCGGGCACAAAATTTTATTCCTCTTCTCTAGCCCCTTTGCTATAACCTGTTCAATAAATATGCATGTACATATATACAGTTTTTATCACTTACCATTTTCCATTCAACTTCATATTTGATTTACTTTGGTTAAAAAACACCATTCATTCTAATGTTGCATGCATAGGCTAAAATCATATCATTAGCTAATTAATGTATATTTCAACTCATGCACATTTATTTGAACAAGTGGCTATTTTTAACACTTCACATTTCAAAGATGATAATTTTGGCGAACTAAAATAGATTTCAACACATGACTATTTTATTTAGTTCCTATGCATGTTAGAAATAGCATTTCTTCACAAATGTTTATTTCAACGTCCGCATATCTCTAGCATATCACATATATGATAAAAATGATATTTTTATCATTTAAAATGTTTATTCGACAAATGGATGTTTTCAACACTTCATAGTTTCAATAAAAATGTAATTTTTATTGTTCGATCTTTTTTTCAACACATGAACTTTTCCACTACACACACTTCTCAACACGTGAGCATTTCCACACATGGATATTTTATTTATGTTGTTCATATTAGAAATAAAGATGGAATTTTTATTGTTAAAACTGTTTATAAATAAGGCGAATACTTTTCATACTTCATATATATTATAAAAATGTGATTTTTATTCTTTAAACACTTCATTCATTCACAAATGAATTTAATTTTCACACATCACCTTTCAACACATGAACATTTCCACACATGGATATAGTTTCAACATATGGCTTTAATTTCAACGCATGAAGATAATTTCAACATATGAAAATAATTCTAACACACAAAGATTATTCAAAATTTCGGCAGCATAACGGCAGGGTAGTTAAAACCGGCACCGTCCCAAGTACGGCTCCTTGCTCTGCCTTAAAACCTCGCGGTTTTTGACAATGGGGATTCATGCATCTAATTCGCACGCAGGCGTCATGTTTATTTTTATTTCCTCAAATATTTCCAATTCATTTCAATCACCAATGGGTATTTTTCAACCACAATCAAACAATATAAACCACAAACAATTATTCAACCATTCGTTTTTTTCATCCAATATTTCACGCCAATTCACCACAATAAATATCGTCCATGGTTTGTGGACGAGGGGAGTATATATATATATATATATATATATATATATATATATATATATATATATAATTGCTATATTTCACTTGCATTTCAACACATATATCAATTATTCTATGCATGTATAATTCATACTTCGCTCATATAGCTTACACCACGCATGTACATGAGGTATACAACACGTGTGTAATTTATATTTCGCTAATATAATTTATACACGACATTTTCCGTTCAAATTTATTTAATTTAGATTTCTCACATTGGTTTGTTGCTTCGCTAAAAATAGATACGACGTCAGAAAAATCCGCGGCTTCTTCTATTGGGTAGAGAGCTTCCTTGCGGTCTCGATATTTCCTGTTTCATCGAATTTCGTCAACACACTAAAAAGATATGATTTTTCAAAGTGTAAACATCAAAAAGAACTCACCTTTCACGATGGTTCAAAACTAGGTTTACGGTTTTCGCGAGAATCGAGGCACGAGGGGATGATCGGCGGGTTGGACGTGGAAGAGGGAAGAGAGGGATTTCTGTCGGTGGTGGTTTGGTGGCGTTCGGTGGTCAGGATCGGCGGCGGCGGCGCTGGGAAGGTCGGGGCTTTCTGGCCTCAATTCAGACGGCACAGGCGACGAGGGGCGGAGGAAGTTGGTCGGATTTGAAGAGGAGGCGAAGGCGCGTCGAGCGGCAGTGGTGGCGGAGGCTGGAAGCGGCGGTAGCGGCGGCGATCGGTCAGGGAAGTTTGGAGCACGCGTCGCCGTTCGTTTCGAGGGTTTCGCATTTTTTTTATTTTTTTAATTATGAAAGAAAAATTCTGATTGGCCGGAATATATATATTTCAAAAAATTAGGGTTTTCACCAACGAACTCCTTTTCTAACCCAACGACTGTCGCCTCTAGTTAAATACCCCTATTCCGGACACAACGGGATATGTTTCGTAGGCCAATTCGACTGTTACAGTCAGTTATTTTTCAAATTAAAGTATAAAACATTTAATTTTTAACTTTGAACGAACATTTCAATTTGCCAGGGCCATAAACTGATTCGAAAAATTCCAAAAAAATAAATCTAGCTATGTTTTGACGCTACGGTCCCAACAAAACTAGTTTCGTCGAATTCTGAGATCGTTTGAAAAATGGCCATTTTCTGGTCGATCCAATTTAACAGAAATTGACCAAACACATTTTCTTTTGCCACGCTCACATACTAGCTTCAAAAATTATGAAATTTGAAACCTAGCAATAGTTTGACATACCGGACCCAACAAAAGTGGTTTCGTTGAATTCCGAGGTCGTATGCAAAATATCAATTTTCCAGGGTTATATATCCTATATAGCGACCATTCTGAAAATTCATTCGGCCATAACTTTTGATTCCCGTTATGAAACTTTGATTTTCCAGATTCGTTAGAAAGGTATCGACTAACAGATTTAAATATTTTTGGTTTCGCTAAAATCCGTTATATTTTCCACTCTGCACAGTCAGTCAAAGTTTGAATTCAAATTTTCAAACTGACTCACTATTTCTAATTCACTATTTTATTGAAATATTCTATTTCAATTGTTCAAATTCCTTTGAAATCACCAATTTAAAATTTTTAAATTGGCTCGTATTTTCTGTGTTATTACACCAAATTTAATGAAATTAATTTTGTTGGGACCGTATCGTCAGAACATAGCTAGATTTATTATTAGGGGATCTTTGGAGTCTGTATGTGGCCCCGGTAAATTTAAATGTACGATCAAATTAAATAAATAAATAAATGATTTATATTTTAATTTGAAGAAAACAGACTGAAAACGATTAATTGGGCTGACGGAACCTAGCCCATTATGTCCGGAACAGGGGTAATTGGCTGCTATCAACTCTCCTTGGGCTGAATTTGGAGTTATTAAGTGTTATCGGGCTTTTCTGAAAATTAATGAATTTATTAATATTTTATTATAAATAACCCTAATATTCCAAAACCCCAACTACAATACCCTAGCCGCCACTTTCAGAAATCAATGGTCGAAATCCTCAATTCGAAATCCCTTAATCTCTCCCTGGATACTCTGAATTAAAACATGATTCAAAAGCAAAAATCACAGGCCTTTCCAAGAGCTATAATTCAATGCGGATTTGATCGTTTCTAGCTTTGTATATTAGGAGAATTCCTAGCCAAAACGCACGAACTTTAAAGTGGGATTCACGGTGGAGGGGCCCACCGAGTTCGAGGTGGTTGGGGGTGGAGGTGCGCAGTCTGTGGAGCTTGGACGTGGGATGTGGCGATCGAGGCCATGGCGGTTGTGGGAGGGACAAGGAGGAGAGAGAGGACGGGAGTATGGGTTTTGTAATTCAGCCGTGAAGTGGAAGATGATGTAATGGTAATTAGGGAAAATAATAAACAATTAATTAGTTAATTATTTTATTAAAGTAATTAAAGTTCGAACTATCATAACTTTTTGATACGGACACAAAAATCGATGATTTCAGAAGCATTTGAATCGTGAAAGCGAGATCTTCGCGATAGAACTAACTATAGATTAAACGGAACATGTTGGAAATTCAGACAAATCCAAATTCAAAAACACTGTGAGAAATTCTACTTATATATATATATATATATAATTAAAATTAATTAATCATGATTGTGGTATTACTCATACGCTGTTAATTTCTATTCATTGTCATACGTGATTTGATCTGGAATTGACATTGTTATGTAGATCTATGGATTTGATGATTGTTGTGTTGAATAAAATATACTTGTTAAATTATGATTTTCATTTTTGACAAATTAGAACTGTTAAATTATAATTGTCATTTTTGACAAATTAGGATTGTTAAATTATAATTGACATTTTGACAAATTAGACTTGTTGAATTAAAATTGTCATTTTTGACAAATTTGTATAGTTGAATTAAAATTATCATTTTTGCCAAAATATAATGATTGGATTAATAATGAACATTTTTGTCAAAAAGATTGGTTGAAACAAAAATAAACATTTTGTCAAAAAGATTTGTTGAAACAAAAATGAACATTTTGTCAAAAAGATTAGTTGAAACAAAAATGAACATTTTTGTCCGAACATTTTGTCAAAAAGATTAGTTGAAACACAAATGAACATTTTCGCCAAAAAGATTAGTTGAAACAAAAATGAACATTTTGTCAAAAAGATTAGTTGAAACAAAAATGAACTTTTTGCCAAAATAGATTAGTTGAAACAAAAATATACATTTTAGTCAAAATAAATTATTGAAATAAAAATATACATTTTGTCAAAGTAGATTAGTTGAAATATAAATGAACATTTTTGTCAAAATATATTAGTTGAAACAAAATTTACATTTTGTCAAAACAGATTGTTAAAACAAAACATTTTTGCCAAAATAAATTATTGAAACACAAATATATATTTTTGTCAAAATAGATTAGTTGAAATAAAAATATACATTTTTGTCAGAATAGAGTAGTTGAAACAAAAATGTACATTTTGTCAAAATGGATTAGTTGAAATAAAAATATACATTTTGTTAGGGCTGTCAATGGATATCCGAAATATCCGAAATCCGTCCACATCCGTATCCGAAAAGCGGATAAATATCCGATATCCGGGGAAGCGGATGCGGATATAGGCATATCCGTATCCGAAAATTATCCGTCCGCTTTTTTTTTCGATTATAGCTTAAATTATGTGTATTTTAACATAATTAAATATGCTAATTTATTAATTTGCAAAATTAAAAGTCTACTAAACGCATGTTAATTGCTCAAAATTATATATTATCATCATATTTATTTGTTTTTAGCAATTTAGTAATCAATTAGGTTGAAAAAGATTAATATTAAGCTAAAAAAAATTAATTTATATTCATTGATTTATCGATTGTTGGCGGAGCGGATAATTATCCGATATCCGTCCGTATCCGCGGATACGGATATTCGATATCCAAAAATGGTTTCGGATGCGGATACGGATATGGCACTATCCGTATCCGAAAGTATCCGTTGACAGCCATACATTTTGTCAAATTAGAATGGTTGAAATCAAAATATACATTTTTGTCAAAATATATTAGTTGAAACAATATATACATTTTTGTCAAAATATATCAGTTGAGACAAAAAGTTACATTTTTTCAAAATATGATGGTTGAAAACAAAAATTACATTTTTGTTAAATAGATTTGAGTTATAACAAAAAAAATTACATTTTTGTTAAATGGATTGTAATTAAATAATAATTACATTTTTGTCAAATAGATTTGAATTAAACAAAAATTACATTTTTGTTAAATAGATTTAAGATAAAACAAAAATTGACATTTTTGTTAGATAAATTTGTGTTTGAGCGAAAATATTAATCTTGTTGAAATAGAATTGTCAACAAAATGAAAAGACCATTCTTATATTCATTTTGTTAAACTAGAATTGTTAACGAAACGAAATGGTAATTTTTAATCATTTTGTTGAAATAGAATTGTCAACAAAAATATAGGTATCATTTTTTATACATTTTGTTGAAATAGAATTTGTATGCAAGTTAAAGAATCATTTTTATTGTCAATGCATACATTAAAATTTGTATGCAAGTCAAAGAATCATTTTTATTGTCAATGCATATATTAGAATTTGTATGCAAAGTTAAAAAATCATTTTTATTGTCAATGCTTACATTAGAATTTGTATGCAAGTTAAAGAATAGTTTTTTTTATTGTCAAAACATACATTAGAATTTGTGTACAAATTAAAGTGACATTTTATCGTCAAATTACACATTAGAATTTGTATACAAAGTAAGATACATTTTTATCGTTAAGTCATACCTTAGAATTTGTACTCAAATTAAAACAAACATTTTAATATGTTATGTTATACATTGAAATTATGTATATACAAATGAAATATTTCTTTTAATTTGTTAAAGTAAAAAATAGAAATTGCATACAAATAATGAAAATAAAATTTATCTTTTTATTTGTCATTAGCAAAAATGTCATGTAAATAAAATACATTATAAACATGCAGATTTTTTTATGCAAACAAAGCATGCTTTTGTTTGGCATGTTAAACAACGTTAGTGGAATAGTCATGTAATTTATATTTATATATTATTTTATATATATATATATATAAATATAAATTAAAACTAAACGAATCGCGCGCGGTAGTTCGCGTTTCGGAATAGTAACTTTAAACGATTATATCGAAAGATCCGACCATCGGATTTTCCCAAAACTGAAACCGTTAGGACCGCTTTGGGAAGATCTTTCCAAAGATATAAATTTTGTCAAAATCCAATGGTTAGATTTCGAGAAATGTGTAAATCAAATTTGGGTAAAAACAGAGCTAGGGCAGCCTATTGACCCGAGGCGTTGTTAAATTAAATTTAGTTATTTTATATAAATAAAAATAGCGATAAATCATTATAAAATAATATTAATGACATGAAATGATTTAAATTATAAATATATGCGAGAATTATTTGAAAAGGCCGAGTTCAATCTCATTTCAAATAATTATATGACGATTTAAATTGAAGATATTGAAGATGGAGATTGAAGACCGGCGATCTTCACATTGAATGGATGACTACTGATGCCCAGCATTGGGTAGCTCCCAGTAAAGAGTTAAAGTGATAGTTGTCCGGACGTACTTGTTGATTGTCTAGATAAGCGAGCACATCTCTTCCGTATTGGACATACACGATGAGGAATAAGGTGTCTCCGATTTCATTCAAACCCATGACGGACTTGTAAATGGATGCATGTCAGACAGTGGATTTCATTCCATGTAAATTGATTTCTATCTAATATATATCTGTTTGGTGGAGGAGAATTTATTCTCTTGCTTAACACCCTTCTCTGAGGCGCACGAGCTCAGAGGTTATATATTGGTAGTTATCGGTCGCATGGCGTGAATTGTCAATGTGGCATGCCAAGATGCAAATGATCGAGGCTTTTGGTTAAAAGCAGAGCGTTGTTGTTGATGATTAAAGCACAACACATATAGGCATAGCTTTGTGTATAGCGATACTTCGCGAGCCTCACACTCCGGTAGGAATCAAAAACGGGATAAGGGACCCAAGGAGTGCAAGCATTTCTTTCAAGCTAGAAGTAGTGTCATGGTATGGAGCCTAGAAATTTTTACTTATGTGGATTATGGATTACGAGGCCTCGGATATATTGGTTGATAGTGACCAATCGATAGGTTCAATAGGACCGGGAAACGTGTGTTCAGGCATAACTAATCCACTAAAGTATTTGTGGACCGACCATGGAGGATCCAAGGGTTGCCTGTATGTGTGATCCCGAGATATTTGCTAGAGTGTCTCGAATCGGTAAGGAGATCGTCCCTAGCCTTGACTCATGATGGAAACCCAATTTCCAATACGACATTTCGGTTTTGATTGTAAACTTATATATGGCGACATACTATATGGTAGCTATGCTGTCTAGGATTGATACATTTACTTTGAAGTATTTTAAAAATGATTAGACACTAATAATAATATTAAAATATTATTTTCTATGTGTCAAGCATGTTTGATCATTATAAGGTAAAACTCTATCCTCCGGTTTGCATTGCATTGTGTGATGGGACTTGAGTCTTATAATGATTTCATTTTTTCTAAAAAGCTGCGTGTTTTGAATAAAAATTTATTTAATTTATGCACTGGCAATCCAATGGAATAAACCCATTTTGCGTTAGTGGCGTGGTCCTGTGATTAGCTATATTGTTAGATAAGTTAGGAAAGATTTCTCATACCAGCCCCACGACTGACTCATAGTTTGTTTCAATTGCAAACTTGGGTGCCCTCTTTTTCCACATGGGCAGTCAAGTAGCTTATTTTGCAGATATTTTGAGCAGGATTCTGGATCAAAGCTTAAAGCGGTGTCTATAGCATGTATAGTCTTCCGCTGCATTGTATTAAATTTGTTGAAAATTTATCTTCCGCTGTATTATATTCGATGTAGTCTGATATATTCTGTACTCTGATGTAACATTATTACGATGATTATAAAAGTCTTCTGTTATTTGTTCTGATGTGTTGTATACCCAAAGTTAGCGTATGCGGGTTTCGAATAGTCTTGGTCGATTTAGCGATCGATTAGGTCCGGGAGAAATCCATGTCGTTACAGCTGGTATTAGAGCTTTGCTTAATTAAAATCTTTGGGGTACAACTCGTTAGAACTGAACAAAAGACTCATCAGAGGTAGTATTAGAAATATCCTATAAAAGAATACTCATTAGAGACAGGATCAGTAGTATCCTAGAATGAGAAAACTCTTTAGAGATGGGATTAGAAATGCCCTAGAATGAGTTGAGAGTGACAAGTTTATAATTAACGTATTTGTGATTATATACATAATCCAATCTTAGAAAATAATATTTTTGAATATATAAAAGTTATACATATTTAAAAAGCCAATCAACTAATAAAGTTATTGAAACCAATAAAAAAAAAAGTTGAGATAGGTTAGTCAAATAACTTTCAGCTCCGTTCCTTTTCGAGGACGAAAAGATTTTAAGTGAGGGAGACTGTAATAACCCAGAATTTTGGAACCAATTTTAAAAAAAAAATTAGAAATTTTAGTGGATTTTAATATTCAAAACAATTCATTTTAAATAAAAATGATTAAAAATTTATTTTAATCAAAGCTAGAACGAATATATTTATTTTAATTATAAAAGGATTTAAAAATGGCGCGGCAGTTTGAAAATTTGAATTTGAACTTTAACTGAATGTATAGGATTCAAAATAAATCGGATTTTAGTAAAACCAAAAATATCTAAATCTGTTTAATTAAATCTTTCTAACGGATCTGAAAAATTGAAATTTCATAGCTGGAATAAAAAGTTAAGGCCAGCTAAATTTTAGAATAGTCGATATGGAATTTATATACTTATATTTTAATATAAAAAATAACCATTTTGCAAACGACCTCCGTTTTCGATGAAGCCACTTTGGTTAGATCCGGAATGTCAAATTATTGCAAGATTCTAATTTTCGTAATTTTTGGAATTAATATGTTCGTGGTAAATCAAAATGTGTTTTTTTCAATTTCAGTCAATTTGGATCAACCAGAAAATGACCATTTTTCAAACGGTCTCCAAATTCAGCGAAATTAATTTTGTTAGGACCGTATCGTCAAAACATAGCTTGATTTATTTTCAGGGATTTTTGGCGTCCGTATGTGGCCCCGGTAAATTTAAATGTATGATCAAATTAAATAAATAAATGATTTATATTTTAATTTGAATAAAGCAGACTGAAAATGATCAATTGGGCTGACGGAACCTAGCCCATAGTGTCCGGAACGGGGGTATTTGGCTACAGACAACTCTCCTTGGGCTGAATTTGGAGTTATTAAGAGTTATCGGGCTTTTCTGAAAATTAATGAATTTATTAATATTTTATTATAAATAACCCTAATATTCCAAAACCTTAATTACAATAACCTAGCCGCCACTTTCAGAAATCAATGGCCGAAATCCTCAATTCAAAATCCCTTAATCTCTCCTTGAATACTCTGAATTAAAACATGATTCAAAAGCAAAAATCACTAGCCTTTCAAGAGATATAATTCGATGCGGATTTGATCGTTTCTAGCTTTGTATATTGAGAGAATTCCTAGCCAAAACGCACGAACTTCGAAGCGGGATTCAGGTGGAGGGTCCACCAGTTTGAGGTGGTTGGGGGTGGAGGTGTGCGGTTTATGGAGCTTCTACGTGGGATGTGGCGATTAAGGTCATGGCGGTTGTGGGAGGCGCAAGGAGGAGAGAGAGGACGAGAGTATGGGTTTTGTAATTCAGCCGTGAAGTGGAAGATGATGTAAGGGTAATTAGGGAAAATAGTAAAAAATTAATTAGTTAATTATTTTATTAAAGTAATTAAAGTTCGAACTATCATAGTTTTTTTGGTAGGGACACAGAAATCGATGATTTCGGAAGCGTTTGAATCGTGAAAGCGAGATCTTCGCGATGGAACTGACTAGAGCTTAAACGGAGCATGTTGGAAATTCAGACAAATTCAAAAACACGGTGAGAAATTCTACTTATATATATATAATTAAAATTAATTAATCATGAATGAGGTATTACCCATACGCTGTTAATTTCTATTGGTTGTCATACGCGATTTGATCTGGAATTGATATTGTTATGTAGATCTATGGATTTGATGATTGTTGTGTAGAATAAAATATAATTGTTAAATTATAATTGTCATTTTTAACAAATTAGAATTGTTAAATTATAATTGTCATTTTTGACAAATTAGAATTGTTAAATTATAATTGACATTTTTGACCAATTAGACTTGTTGAATTAAAATTGTCATTTTCGACAAATTTGTATAGTTGAATTAAAATTATCATTTTTGCCAAAATATAATGATTGGATTAAAAACAAACATTTTTGTCAAAAAGCTTACTTGAAACAAAAATGAACATTCTGTCAAAAAGATCGGTTGAAACAAAGATGAACATTTTGTCAAAAAGATTACTTGAAACAAAAATGAACTTTTTGTCAAAATAAATTAGTTGAAACAAAAATATACATTTTTGTCAAAATAAATTATTGAAATAAAAATATACATTTTGTCAAATTAGATTACTTGAAATAAAAATGAACATTTTTGTCAAAATATATTAGGTTAAACAAAATATACATTTTTGTCAAAACAGATTGTTAAAACAAAAATAAACATTTTTGTCAAAATAAATTATTGAATCACAAATATACATTTTTGTCAAAATATATTAGTTGAAATAAAAATATACATTTTTATCAGAATAGATTAGTTGAAACAAAAATGTACAATTTGTCAAAATAGATTAGTTGAAATAAAAATATAGATTTTGTCAAATTAGAATGATTGAAATCAAAATATACATTTTTGTCAAAATATATTAGTTGAAACAATATATACATTTTTGTCAAAATATATTAGTTGAAACAAAATTTACATTTTGTCAAAATATGATGGTTGAAAACAAAAATTACATTTTTGTTAAATAGATTTGAGTTATAATAAAAAAATTACATTTTTCTTAAGTAGATTTGAATTAAACAAAAATTACATTTTTGTTAAATAGATTTGAATTAAACAAAAATTACATTTTTGTTAAATAGATTTGAGATAAAACAAAAATTGACATTTTTGTTAAATAGATTTGTGTATGAGCAAAAATATTAATTTTGTTGAAATAGTATTGTCAACAAAATGAAAAGACCATTCTTATATTCATTTTGTTAAACTACAATTGTTAACGAAATGAGATGGTCACTTTTAATCATTTTGTTGAAATATAATTGTCAACAAATATCATTTTAATCATTTTGTTGAAATAGAATTGTCAACAAAAATGAGGGTATCACTTTTTATACATTTTGTTGAAATAGAATTTGTGTGCAAGTTAAAGAATCGTTTTTATTGTCAATGCATACATTAGAATTTGTATGTAAGTCAAAGAACCATTTTTATTGTCAATGCATACATTAGAATTTGTCTGCAAAGTTAAAGAATCATTTTTATTGTCAATGCATACATTAGAATTTGTATGCAAGTTAAAGAATCGTTTTTTTATTGTCTAAACATACATTAGAATTTGTGTACAAATTAAAGTGACATTTTATTGTCAAATTACACATTAGAATTTGTATACAAAGTAAGATACATTTTTATCGTTAAGTCATACATTAGAATTTGTATGCAAATCAAAATAAACATTTTTATATGTTATGTTATACATTGAAATTATGTATATACAAATGAAATATTTCTTTTTATTTGTTAAAGTTAAAAATAGAAATTGCATACAAATAATGAAAATAAAATTTAACTTTTTATTTGTCATTAGCAAAAATGTCATGTAAATAAAATACATTATAAACATGAAGATTTGTTATGCAAACAAAGCATGCTTTTGTTTGGCATGTTAAACCACATTAGTGGAATCATCGTGTAATCTATATATATATATATATATATATATATATATATATATATATATATATATATATATAAAATTAAACGAATTGCGCGCGGTAGTTCGCATTTCAAAATCGAAACTTTAAACGATTATACCGAAAGATCCGTCCGTTCGGATTTTCCCAAAACTGAAATCTTAGGACTGCTTTGGGAAGATCTTTCCAAAGATATAAATTTTGTCAAAATCCAACGGTTAGATTTCAAGAAATGAGAAAATAAAATTTGGGTAAAAACAGCGCCAGGGCCGCCTATTAACCTGAAGCGTCGTCAAATTAAATTTAGCTATTTTCATATAAATAAAAATAGCGATAAATCGTTATAAAATAATATTAGCGATATGAAATGATTTAAATTATATATATATGCGAGAATTATTTGAAAAGGCCGAGTTCAATCTCATTTCAAATAATTATACAACGATTTAAATCGAAGATATTGAAGACGGTGATTGGAGACCGACGACCTTCACATCGAATGCATGACTACTGATGCCCGACATTGGGTAGCTCTTAGTAAAGGGTTAAAGTGTTAGTTGTCCGGACGTACTTGTTGACTGCCTGGATAAGCGACTCCTCTCTTCCGTATTGGACATACGGGACGAGGAATAAGGTGTCTCCGGTTTCGTTCAGACCCAGAATGGATTTGTAAATGGATGCGTGTCTGACATTGGATTTCATTCCACGTAAATTGATTTCTATCTAATATATATCTGTTTGGTGGCGGAGAATTTATTCTGTTGCTTAATACCCTTTTTTGAGACGCACGAGCTCAGAGGTTATATATTGGTAGTTATCGATCGCATAGCGTGAATTGTCAATGTGGCATGCCAAGATGCAAATGATCGATACTTTTGTTGAAAACCGGAGCCTTGTGGTTGATGATCAAAGCACAATCCATTTAGGCATAGCTTTGTGTATAGAAATACTTCGTGAGCCTCACACCCCGGTAGGAGTCAAAAATGGGATAAGGGAACCAAGGAATGCATGCGTTTCTTTCTAGCTAGAAGTGGTTTCACGGTATGGAGCCCAGACATTTTTTACTTATGTGGATGATGGATTATGAGGCCTCGGATATATTGGTCGATAGTGACCAATCGATAGGTTCCATAGGACCGGGAAACGTGTGTTCAGGCATAACTAATCCAATAAAGTATTTGTGGACCAGCCTTGGAGGATCCAAGGGTTGCCCGTAGGTATGATCCTGAGACATTTGCTAGAGTGTCTCGAATCGGTAAGGAGATCGTCCTTAGCCTTGACTCATGATGGAAACCCAATTTCCAATACGACATTTCGGCTTTGATTATAAACTTATATATGGCGACATAATATACGGTAGCTATGCCGTCTAGGATTAATACATTTACTTTGAAGTATTTTAAAACTGATTAGACACTAATAATAATATTAAAATAATATTTTCTACGTATCTAACATGTTTTATCACTATAAGGAACTCTATCCTTCAGTTTGCATTGCATTGTGTGATGGGACTTGAGTCTTATAATGATTTCATTTTTCAAAAAAGCATTGCATTGTTTTGAATAAAAATTTATTTAATTTATGCACTGGCAATCCAATGGAGTAAACCCGTTCCGCATTAGCGGCGTGGTCCCGTGATTAGCCATATTGTTAGATAAGTTAGGAAAGATTTTTCATACCAGTTCCACGACTGACTCGTAGTTTATTTCACTTGCAAAATCGGGTGCCATCTTTTTCCCACGGGCAGTCGAGTAGATTATTTCGCAGATATTTTGAGCAGGATTCTGGATCGAAGCTTAAAGCTGTGTCCAGAGCATTGATAGTTTTCCGTTGCATTGTATTAAATTTGTTGTAAATTTATCTTCCATTGTATTTTATTCGATGTACTCTATTATATTTTGTACTCTGATGTAACATTATTATGATGATTATATAAGTCTTTTGTTATTTATTCTGATGTGTTGTATGCCCAAAGTTAGCGTATGCGGGTTTCGAAAGGTCTTGGACGATTTAGCTGTCGATTGTCTGGGCGAAATGCGTGTCGTTACAGCTATCCTGATGATTAAATGCAAGCATATTGTATGGCCAGAATTATTTATATGCATATATAGTATGATGGTGCCAACATCTGAAAGAAAAATCAAGTTTTATTACCTAAGAATCCTAGAAGTACAATTTTGTTTAACTGGACTGAAAAAAAGGGAATACTTAGTGTATGGAAATTCTTTTTATAACATGATGCCTTTTTAGTGTGCAAATTCTTGTATAGTAGCAGGCCGAGTATATGCCAGCTTATAAAGTAATTTTGGCAACATAAAAGATCCATATAGTAAAGCTTTACCACTTGGAACTTAAACAAGCTATTACACATACTTTGTACAATTCTAAAATTAAATGGGTCTACATTTTTTATAGTTATCTGACAACTGGAATATTAGTGGAGCGAAACTAACCAGTTTATACAGAAGATTTAATGAATGTGGTAGTTATGTATGAATCAGTATATATGTATAATTTGTAATGTTAGTATTGTAAAACAAAAATTTGAAAATATGTATGCTCTTATATTTAAACCTGAATAGAACTTATATTAAGGGAGATTGAAACTAATGTAGTATGTTTTGATACTATACTTCGAATGAATATAATGCCAGGTTACTGTTATGAAGAAGTAGCATGGCATTATATTAATACAGTCCATATGACATGATAAAATGTGCTGGCCAGGTACATTTTATATGCATATAAATGAACCAAGAATATTAGCTAGACTTATATGTGAAGAAAATATTTTAGATATAAAAAGGAGCTGATATATGCATAGGAGCATCAGAAAATAATGAAATTACTCAACCATGATTTAGTTCAATAGACACCTTTGCAAGCAAAAAGAAAATAAAGATACCTTGAATATAAAGTGATATTATAGCATACATATGTGTGTATCTATCAGAAAACGTATGAGCAAAGAATACTATCGTGTAGGCCTCTCTTACTAGACCTGAATTCCATTCGTATTAATGAAGATTTAATAAGGTGAGTCACGTTTTGATACTATACTTACTAGTAAGCAAATGTCATCGACGTTATTCCCATTGTTATCTAGGTAAGTAGAAAAGCATTTTTACACTATGTAAATATATGTGGAAAAAAAGTAGAGTACTTTCTTAAGAAACAATGACCGGTGTTAACATGTGGTGTGTGTAGAGGATATATATCAACATTACCCCATTGGGCATATTTGTATACTTCCATATATGACATTGTTATGGGAACAACTGCAAAATTAATTTTATACTACCAGACTTTTGATGGCATTCTTGCTAGTTTTAATAAAAATGCAGTTTCCGGTTATTTGTAATTTCTTTCTATATTTGGAAATAAATTTTGGTACCACATTATAAATTGCAGTTTGAAAATATTGTGTGAACAAATTATAGTAAGGTATTGGTTTCATATTTTCTAGCTTAAAAATTGGTATTTCAAAATGTTTGATGTTGACCTTATAGTGCTTAAAAGCTTATTGGTTGCATGCTGTCTTGATTATTGCTTTGAAGCATGTAAACTATAGAATTGGTTTCGTATCCGATGTATGTAAGAGCAATCTAAATGTATACAAAAAAAGTAATAATTTTTTTTTGAAAGGAGCAGCAACCTAATTTGCTGCCCCAGAGCAGCCTGGTGTTGCCGCTGTACACAGTAGTACCCGCTACACATCACAACAGTCTGGTGCTACTGCGAACATCAACACCACCTGCTGCTGCAAAACTGAAGGAGGCTAGGACATTGGCTTGGCCACCCTAAAAGTCACCAATCGGAGCAGTCCGATCAGAGCATGTTCCATGGTGTTCAACTTTGGCAATGGATGAGGGCATGCTCAGGTTGAGTGTGTGTGAGTTGAACATGAGAAGTGATCCATGTTATTATGTTTTAGTGTATGTTGTTATAAATGAAGTGTGTATATATATATATATATATATATACATACATACATGCATACATACATATCGTAGTTCTCATTAAATATGTAACTAATAGTTTTGCTGAGATAAGTTCTGGTACGCATGGAACGCATTGGACCACTATGTGAAGTGCATGTTAAATAATAGGGTTAACAGCTTATAAAAACTGAAATAAAGGTATGTTTTGGATTACATACTGTGAAAAAATAAAATGTTAGTTATTATTTTGTTACCCCTTGTAGGGATGCCTCTACAGAGATGTATATTTTGTGTTTGTATTGTATTCGGTTTTCCCAACGTCCTCTGTACAAAGGAGGCTCTACCGAAATTTTTCAAAATTTTGGGAGTTAGAAAATTTTCATAAACTGAAATCGTATATGGGAAAATAGTACGTTAAAGTTGATTCAAGTAAAAGTCGTTGTGTATGCAATTGAATCGAATGGATAAACTATACAACAACAACAACAAAGCCATATATCCCAAACAAGTTGGGGTTGTCTAGATATGGAACCCAAAATTAAAATAAAATAAAATTAATAATGATGATAATAATATATATATATATATATATATATAAATAAAAAGGGTTTAAAATAACCAATCAAATAAAAAGTCGTCCGATAAAGGGTTTTTTTAAATAATAATAATAAGAAGAAGTAAAAATGTTTAATAAAAGTGAAATAAAATCTAAAATAGTAAATAAAAAGTAAAAAGGTTCAGTAAACGTGAAATAAAGTCTAAAAAAAAAACATTATGGTTCTGGTACATGGATTGCCAATTTCCATGCACTCCTATCAACTACCAGCTCTTCCGATAAACTCCAGTTACTTAAAAAAATTATGTTGAATATAGAGTACGTTAGGATTAGAATGTAAGTTGTTTACTTTCCCCATAAGAAATTGCGTGGACGCAATTTTGTTAAGGGGGGAGGTCTGTAACAACCTTGTTTTCCATCAAAGTTTTACGCGAGTTTAATTAGTAGTGTTAAATTTAAATTATGACGCTTTTGTTAACTAATAGATTAGCCTAAATAAAATTGTTAAGCAATTTAGTTATATATATATATTATTGAAATAGGTAAAAATATAATTATTTTATATTGCGGTTTGATTATTAAATAAATAAATTATAAAGTGTTGGGTTAAATAAAGATATGTACTATCAACAAACAAATTATCGACTACGACGTGAAATCCAATTGAATGAGGTGGAATCAATTTTATGTAAATTTGAGTATAGATTCATAATACACTACCTATAACAAAATTAATTAAAATAAAACCTATAGGCATTAAAGTCCAAAAACGTTGAAGCCCAAGCCCATCAACAATGCAACATTATTCTCTACCGTATTATTATTACCACCTTTCTCAAAATAATCGTGTAACGGCCCGGGGAAAAGGTTGACGCTCGAGTTCTCGACAACAATACATAAACCCGTATCGCTTGCCAAAAACCCAAGTATCGAACCCCAGATTGTCATGAGAAAGAATTTAGAGGGTGAGAATAGAAAGAAAGAAATATTAGAATAGAAGAAAGAAGAACACATCAGAATCTCACAGCGGACTGAATAAAATATAATATAACAATTCCTTTGTACAAAGAACTGCATATACATACCAATCATCAGAGTACTCATATATCAGACACAGCGGAAACAACTTTATATAACTAGTGGCGAAGCCTCCTGCTTCTTGCTCCTGAACTCCAAGCGAAACCTAACCTGGAACATACTCGGTCTGACCCGAGCACATTTGATTTAAAACAAAATACACCGGGTCAGTCTGGAATAGTATCAGTGATAAACTCACAGCACCCACACAACTTGTTTAACTTTGGAAAATCCTTTCTGAAATCAAAGGATAATAGTAAGACCAATCCACACATAAACATGGACGGCTTTTACCTTACTATAACCCAAACCATTTTTGAAATCATATCTTGATCTGATATTATCATAATGTCTAAATACAAGTAAATATCAATCTAGAGGAACGCTTGCATCTCACGCTCCCCATATATAGTATACAAACCAAAACCGCGGGCGCTTATTGGATATTGGATTCGAACTTAACAAGGTATGGGACCACCTTCCGCACGTGTATCTCTAGAGGAGAATACACTGGGTTCAACAAGAACGTCTTGCAACCCGGCCCTCACATGACCGACCACTCATTTCGCTTGAGTTGTATCGAATGTATATCACCGACGGTTGGGATCAGCAACCGCCTGCACGAAAAGGGACAACATTGAATACAGATTAAAGAAGAAAATGGAATTTCTCTAGATAGGTGATCATACACCCTAATGGGAGCGACCCACATAGCCATGCTGCCTACCCGATTTTTTTCATTTCCCGGTTGATGAGGCTTGAGGCTAGAATACATCTGGTCATCATTCACTTTGAATGCCACATCGTCAGATCCTCTGGATATCACTAATTGACATCCACAAAAATACTCCAGTTTATAAGCCAAGAGAATGTGCACTTCTCCGCCATCAACCTGGTACGATTGAAAATATCAACGTACGTGACTCCTTTGGAAATACTCTGTCAAACACTCGTCCATACAAGTCATCCAGGAACAGGATGAACCGAAGGCACTCTCCTACTGCATCTCATCTAGGAATCAATCCATGGATCAGTAACGAGAAGTCCTTGCAACCCATGGAGTCCAACCACGACAGAACCACAACTTATCTCTGGGAGCTAACCAAAGATTTTTAGCGGTTCTTCCGCTTATGAAGATCCATGGTTTTCAATGCTCCATCTCGATCATCTTCTGATCTCTACACGTATTTGTTGGTCGGAATGGTATTCGAATATAAATTCGATCCCGGTCTTTCCATACCAACAATCGTATTTGTCAGGTTTTTATAGTCGATGATTTAACTATCAAAATCAATAGTGTGAACACAATGAGTTTTCTGATTCAGTACTTGGCATGACCTGGCCTTTTAGATATATTTAACAAAATCATTAATCAACTATAATATTCGACTTAACTCTAACTTTACTAACTTGATTAACACCGACTGATTTACTTTGATCGATTAACTCATACTAGACTTAAATCCATTCGCTTGACCCTAGATCGCAGCGATCACAATGGTTACGCCTGATTCCCTCAGGAAACATCCGACCGCCGTAGGCTATCTGCAGCCCTGCGAATATGCTAGCAGTCGTATGCAATAGCAACTCGAATAAATAAATATTCAAAATAATTTGGAAACAATATTCTTATTTATATTCATATTCTCAAAATCTCGCATTCATTTCAATCCTTCATGTATGGAACATCACGCCAAAACAAAACACCTTTCACTCATTTTCAAACCAATACCATTCTTCGATAATAACGAAGTCGTTCAAGTTGGGGTATTCCATTTATCTCTTAGACCTTGATCGACAACGTCCTTATCCCAGAATAATATCAGTTCGTCACTTAACCACTGATATTCAAATCTCGTTTACCACTTTGATTTCAAATCTAGTTTTATAAACCGTTTCATTCATTTGAATCTTTGTTTACAAATCCCTTTACTTAAGTAAATATTCACTAAAAACATAACTTTTAACCTGAACCATTATTTTGTTTATAACCTCTTGATTTAGACTCAAAACCTCTTGTCAAATAACTTGCCTTAATCTATTGGCATTCTTAATATAAGCCTTGGTATTTGATTTCGTAACTAACGACTATTTACATCCTTCTCAAATATAATTCAATGTGGTTCCTTTTACTTAATATAACGATTAAGTAAAGTCGTATTTAATCCCTGCAACGCACTTACCAATTTTATTTACATTTCTTGTTTGGAACCTTAGATTATAAATTTCTTTATAAACCACTTATCGCCCCTTCTTACTTAAATAACTTAATTCACTTGAAAATCGCTATTTAATTATTTAAAACAAAACAATGATCATAGTTTGTAACCCGTAGGTATATCTGCTGGCTTTCTGCACTAACTTGCATAAACCATTTATATAACTTCTTTTATAACTCGATTAAAATATTTGTAAATTTCAAATTTTATTATTTATATAAAATAACTGAAAACTCCAGTTCAGTTGTAAAAATAATTTATAACTTAAAATCTATGTCAATTCGCCTGACGGCAGAAAGACGGTGAAAACAGTACCTTTTAGGCCATTCACTGCCAATTACCAAATCAACACTGTCGGTTGATTTTAAACACAACACAGGTGAATATTTATTCTGCCATCACGCTCAAACAGGTATTTCAACTATATGGTGTTCAATCAGTTCAAAATCAACAATATAAAACAAACAAACAACATATAAAATATTTGAGGAATCCGGTCGGATCCCTCCAACCTGTTCTTCCCTGCATCACAGCTCGTTATACATTTCAAAATAATATATGAAATAAATTTCAACCATCTACTATTTTAAAACGATAATAACAGCAATCAATTAAACCATAAAAACCAATAACAATCAATCAACCAATTTATACTTTTAAAGGTAAATTATATTTTAATATGAATTTACCACATCACAGAATTCCAGAAGGTGTGAGAATTAACTCACCAGATTATTCTGTCGACGGTTGACGCGTTTTTCGCTTTTAATCTTGAACGGACGTTCAAAATTAGCTGAACTTTCAACTGTCTCAAATCAGTGCCTAGTCAGTGCCATCGCCTAGGCCTCGTCCCTGCGATCCCAACGGATCCAGTTTCATTAAATTTCGTTAATGTATGAGAGAGTTACGATGGTTTAAAGTTTTTATATATATACGGTTTATAACTTAAATTAATAATTAATTAAATAAAATAAAATTAACATTACCTTAGTTACCGTTAAAAGCATGATTAACTAATGATGATTCCACGTTAGCGTGATTACTGTAATTCACGCGTTTTCTCCCTTGCTATTGCCTGAAACCCGACATTCTTCCTTGATACCCCCTTCTGTTCTCACAACTGAACATCACCTTCGACATTAACACCTCATGCCGCCACGACTAACAACCGGACCCCACAACGAACATCACACCCGAACCGCCATGACGGGGCGCCTCCCTGGTCGGAGATCCGGCCCCCAATTCATCATGACGCCAACAGAAATCAATCCCAACCGGAACCGAAACTTTGCCTCTTTCTTCTCACCACCGACCACCACCAGTGACCAGACCTCCGCCATTGCCACTGCCTGACATCCCCCTTCGACGTCCATCAGAGTCCATCCCCCATAACTCCACCAACGACCGGAAAATTCCAAAAATCAATTTCAGTTTTGAAAACCCACCTAAAAATAACACTCTCTGTTCATCTCAACGCCCCGACCACCACAGGCAATTTCAGACGGCGAGACCACCGCCAAAATAAAGTCCTGCCTCTCCTCTACAAAACCCCCAAGGTCCCGACACCTCAAATCAACCGCACCTCATCAATTTTACAAAAAAACGTAAAGGGTTTCCTCCGGTTTTCGTGAAATTTGGGCCACCACAGGCGACTGTTCACCCCCAACTTTTTATGGTAGCTCGGCATCGAGCCGATCTACAACTTTGCTTTGGATTGCCATAGCAAATCCTCGACGGATTGAGAGAAATAAATAGATTTGTGAAGAGGGGCCTTTTTGCAAAATATGGTGAAAAGAGGTGAAAGCTTGGCTGGAAATCTTGGTGTAGGGGTTTATATAATATGTAAATAATATATTTTATGTTGACGTGACGAACGATATTGACTAACGATATTTTATTTCGTACCTATCGCGTTTTCAAAAGTTGTTTATTTGCTCCTGCACTCACATACAAACCCCGTTCGAGACGCGAATGGACGACATAATATAATTTGTCGATACGGTCCTAACGAAACTTGTTTCGTCAAATTTCTTGTCCGTTTGCTCGAATGGCCCTCGTTCACGTTCAAACGATCGTTTGTATTTGTATTTAATTTTGCCACGCTCACAAATTAACCCCGATTGACGCGCCACTTAAAATCTAGCAATAATTTGCCGTTGCGGTCCCAATAAAATTTATTTCGTCGAAAACTGAGGTCGTTTGAATAAAGGCCCTTTTATAACTGGCTAATTCAAATAAAATAAATTAATTTTAAAATACCTCAATATAATAATAATAAAATATTGAAATTGGCCATACATGACCAGAATATCGTATATTACCATAATAAAATATCACAGGTTGAGTTTGAAGCCAAATCGATATTATTAATATTTAAAAACCCCTTTATTTAATATAAATAACGTTATAATATATAACGAAATTCCACAGCGACCTTTTCAAAATTTGATTTGGACATAAAATAAAATCTACAACACGAAAACTCGATTTTTCTCTTTCATTAGAAAAATATCACCAAACAGATTCGGACGTTTCTTGTTTCGAGAAAATCCGACTCGGTTTGGGCCCTATACGGCCGTTTAAAGTTCAAACCGCCAATTTACGAACTGCCGCGCCGCTGCAGCTCGTTTTATAATTAAATTATAAATTAAACGTTATAACGTCGTTTTAATAACGAATCGCCACTAAAATTTCAATATAAACCATATCGAACCATTTTAAATCGCCCTATCCCGTTATACGGCAAAATCTACATTTTTTCCAAATATCCAGAAAATAAATATTATTATATTATTATATTATTTATATAATTTAAATATTCACATTAAAATGGTTAAATCAATTATTTAACCTCAAATCAATATTTTATATAAAATATTTCTAAAAATTGGCCAAAAACGCGGGACGTTACATTCCTTCCCCCTTAAAATAATTTCGTCCTCGAAATTGCTAAGGTAGAAAGGACGTCACAACCCATTATCTTTATAATAATATTTAATTTAAAACTCTATTTTATTTCTAAACAAATCTAATTGGTCGTAAACCAAATCAATTCTAATAAAAGAATTTTCCAACAATTTTCAAAAAAAAAATCTAACATCTTCTATTTTCGAAAAAATTCGGCAGAGTCTCCCCTGTACGCAGGACATATGCAAAATCGCAGGTTCAAGAAATATATATACATCGACTCTCATGGTCGGAAAAATCAAAATCCAAACAAAACCAAAAGTTTCATATTTGCGTAAGCGTACCTTTTTACGAGCGTTATTAAGCGATAAGCGATAATTTATACTCGAGCTTGCTTAATTATTTTGCAGCTCTTATCCAAACTGGATTCGATTAACTCCAGAGTTTTCTCTTGAATTGATTTTAAAACTGAATTGGCACTTCTTCACCTGTTACTCAGCTCAAATGGATTTCATTAGTCCACTAACAATATCAATAAGGTTCAAAACATCCATATCATACATATCATCCATATCACACAATTTAATCCATACGAGATTATAATTATTTATCATCGCTTCATTAATTTCTTTAATTATCCATTCAAATTCATTTATCTGGATTGATTTATTCAAATTATTTACTTCAGATTGGTTTTAACTAAGTCGATTCATGGTCAGGTTCATATTCAAACAACCAACAACACAATCCAAACACATTATATAAACAAATCAATCGATTGCCCATATTATAATAATCATTACTTTGATTATATTATAAAATATACTGGGCAAAAATAATTTCAAAAATAATTTTATATAAAATCACAAATACGCGCTCTCATATATATAATCAAACTCAATCTAGGGTATTACTAACCCCATTTCTATTGAGTCACACCACAGAGCCAAGGTTATCACTAAACCAATAGCTCTGATACCACTGTAACGACCCGGGGAAAAGGTCGACGCTCGAGTTCTCGACAACAATACATAAACCCGTATCGCTTGCCAAAAACCTAAGTATCGAACCCCAGATTGTCATGAGAAAGAATTTAGAGGGTGAGAATAGAAAGAAAGAAATATTAGAATAGAAGAAAGAAGAAGAACACATAAGAATCTCATAGCGGACCGAATAAAATATAATATAACAAATCCTTTATACAAAGAACTGCATATACATACCAATCATCAGAGTACTCATATATCAGACACAGCGGAAACAACTTTATATAACTAGCGGCGAAGCCTCCTGCTTCTAGCTCCTGAACTCCAAGCGAAACCTAACCTGGAACATACTCGGTCTGGCCCGAGCACATTTGATTTAAAACAAAATACACCGGGTCAGTCTGGAATAGTATCAGTGATAAATTCACAGCATCCACACAACTTGTTTAACTTTGGAAAATCCTTTCTGAAATCAAAGGATAATAGTAAGACCAGTCCACACATAAACATGGACGGCTTTTACCTTACTATAACCCAAACCATTTTTGAAATCATAACTTGATCTGATATTATCATAATGTCTAAATACAAGTAAATATCAATCTAGAGGAACGCTTGCATCTCACGCTCCCCATATATAGTATACAAACCAAAACCGTGGGCGCTTATTGGATTCCAACTTGACAAGTGATGGGACCACCTTCCGCACGTGTATCTCTAGAGGCGAATACACTGGGTTCAACAAGAACGTCTTGCAACCCGGCCCTCACATGACCGACAACTCATTTCGCTTGAGTTGTATCGAATGTATATCACCGACGGTTGGGATCAGCAACCGCCTACCCGAAAAGGGACAGCATCGAATACAAATTAAAGAAGCAAATGGAATTTCTCTAGATAGGTGATCATACACCCTAATGGGAGCGACCCACATAGCCATGCTGCCTGTCCGATTTTTGTCATTTCCCGATTGATGAGGCTTGAGGCTAGAATACATCTGGTCATCATTCACTTTGAATGCCACATCGTCAGATCCTCTGGATATCACTAATTGACATCCACAAAAATACTCTAGTTGATAAGCTAAGAGAATGTGCACTTCTCCGCCATCAACCTGGTACGTTTGAAAATATCAACGTACGTGACTCCTTTGGAAATACTCTATCAAACACTCGTCCAAACAAGTCATCCAGGAACAGGATGAACCGAAGGCACTCTCCTACTGCATCTCATCTAGGAATCAATCCATGGATCAGTAACGAGAAGTCCTTGCAACCCATGGAGTCCAACCACGACAGAACCACAACTTATCTCTGGGAGCTAACCAAAGATTTTTAGCGGTTCTTCCGCTTATGAAGATCCACGGTCTTCAATGATCCATCTCGATCATCTTCTGATCTCTACACGTATTTGTTGATCGGAATGGTTTTCGAATATAAGTTCGATCCCGGTCTTTCCATACCAACAATCGTATTTGTCAGGTTTTTATAGTCGGTGATTTAACTATCAAAATCAATAGTGTGAACACAATGAGTTTTCTGATTCAGTACTTGGCATGACTTGGCCTTTTAGATATATTTAACAAAATCGTTAATCAACTATAATATTCGACTTAACTCTAACTTGACTAACTTGATTAACTCCGACTGATTTACTTTGATCGACTAACTCATACTCGACTTAAATCCATTTGCTTGAACCTAGATCGCAGCGATCACAATGGTTACGCATGATTCCCTCAGGAAACATCCGACCGCCGTAGGCTATCTGCAGCCCTGCGAATTACGCTAGCAGTCGTATGCAATAGCAACTCGAATAAACAAATATTCAAAATAATTTGGAAACAATATTCTTATTTATATTCATATTCCCAAAATCTCGCATTCATTTCAATCCTTCATGTATGGAACATCACGCCAAAACACAACACCTTTCACTCGTTTTCAAACCAATACCATTCTTCGATAATAACGAAGTCGTTCAAGTTGGGGTATTCCATTTACCTCTCAGACCTTGATCGACAACGTCCTTATCCCAGAATAATATCAGTTCGTCACTTAACCACTGATATTCAAATCTCGTTTACCACTTTGATTTCAAATCTAGTTTTATAAACCGTTTCATTCATTTGAAATCTTTGTTTACAAATCCCTTTACTTAATTCTTTTACTTAAGTAAATATTCACTAAAAACATAACTTTTAACCTGAACCATTATTTTGTTTATAACCTCTTGATTTAGACTCAAAACCTCTTGTCAAATAACTTGCCTTAATCTATTGGCATTCTTAATATAAGCCTTGGTATTTGATTTCGTAACTAACGACTATTTACATCCTTCTCTAATAAAATTCAATGTGGTTCCTTTTACTTAATATAACGATTAAGTAAAGTCGTATTTAAATCCCTGCAACGCACTTACCAATTTTATTTACATTTCTTGTTTGGAACCTTAGATTATAAATTTCTTTATAAACCACTTATCGCCCCTTCTTACTTAAATAACTTAATTCACTTGAAAATCGCTATTTAATTGTTTAAAACAAAACAATGATCATAGTTTGTAACCCGTAGGTATATCTGCTGGCTTTCTGCACTAACTTGCATAAACCATTTATGTAACTTCTTTTATAACTCAATTAAAATATTTGTAAATTTCAAATTTTATTATTTATAAATAACCGAAAACTCCAGTTCAGTTGTAAAAATAATTTATAACTTAAAATCTATGTCAATTCGCCTGACGGCAGAACAACGGTGAAAACAGTACCTTTTAGGTCATTCACTGCCAATTACCAAATCAACACTGTAACAACCCGTATTTTTAATAACATGTGATAATGTAAATCAAGGCAAAATTAAATTCTAAAATCTGAATCAAGGGAAACGGGCTATGCCATTGCGTTCGTCTCGGAAAAATACGCGAAATAGAGTCCTAGTTTTCGAAAAACGGAGTCCGTATGACCAAGTTATGGCCCAATGAAGTTTTCAGAAAATTCTAAGCCCGAAAATAGTTCAAATTCGAATTCAGAATCGAATTTCAGCCAAAACAGACTGGGCGGGAATTTTCCCGCCCAGGCAGGGTCGACATAGGTGTCGACACCAGTATCGACCCCCCAATAGGTCGACACCCATGTCGACCCAGGGGTCGACACCCATGTCGACCCAGGGGTCGACCCCCCGGTCGGACCAATTTTTCTGGTGCACCATTTCGGCATGTTGGGTCCTCTTTTGTTGGTTTCTGACGGGAGTTAATGGTTCAGATTCGTTTTAGGGTTAATCCTATGGTCTAAACTACCCCTAATCTCTATAAAAAGACCCCTAGACCTAGCCTAAACCTTCATTAATCATTCCTACAACTAAATGCTGCCCAAATGTTCACTAATCATGGCCTCCACCTTCTTCACGAGAGCATGAGTGTCTCAAATCAATCTATGTCATAAAGGAGCCATCTTTCTTAAGTAAAAGAGCCATCTTTCTTTGTCTTTGGGGTTATTACTTCTTGTTCTCAAGTCTTGAAGTGGAGATTATCGTCTTTGGTTGCGGATTTGCTAGTGTGGCTTCTTCTCAACCTTATTTTATATTTACTCTAGTCTTCATAGCATTGTAAGCCCTATACTACTCTTAGATTCTAACTATGAAGTTAAATATGACATGTTGCAAGTTTGAGTTTGGGCCTAAGTATGATTTGTGCTTTGATCCTGTCATGTTATGCATAGATTTACCCTATGCAAGTTTGTAAAGCTATCACCTTGACTTTGTGCATAGAAAGCTATGACCTTTGATTTGGAATGTTGCATTATGCAACATGAGAACTCTCATAACCTTTATGATAACTTGCATATAATGTTATATGCGAACTTCTAGTCATCATCCTATGTCATCTAGGACCATGTATCACCTATTCGCTAAGTTTGAATGTTATGCATGTAACATGCAAGTTTAAATGAACATATTTATGCCTCATATGCCACCATGTTTAACTTGTGGCCAACCTTATTACCTTATGCCCTTTTGTCATGCTTTTGCCAAGTTCCCTCTTTTGATCTATGTTATGTTATGCGAAACGTACATGCGATGGGAATGCATTGGGTTTGGGTAATATTAATGACATGAAAACATGGTTTTAAAATATGACATGAACATTGACTTGTGATTATGTTTGTAAACATAATGATGGACATGACACTTAGAAAATATGAGTGTGGCCAACTCGAGGTTGGGTTGAGTTTGTAGCATAAATATACCCGGAACCAACCAGCTTAACTAGTGGCTACAAACAATAGGACCCAATGTGAGTAGTTGGTCATGTCGCACTTGAAACCCGAGGTTAGACTAAGTTGTGGTGTAAAGCAACCTGGACCCGCCCGGCTTAACTAGTAACCACAACAAGGTCTAATGTGAGAGGTTGGGTGCATTAAATTAATTAATGCCACATGATAGGGTTAAGTCATGGACTACTTGAATATACTTAACCAATTAAACACGATGGATTGGTAGGGTTAAGACATGGATTACTTGAATACTTAACCAATTAAACCCGATGTATTGATAGGGTTAAGTCATGAACTGCTTGAATACACTTGACCAACTCAATACATGGTTAGGATAGGGTTAACCACACTTAACCCGCTTGAAATCCTAGTTACGTGGTCCTTTTCAGCAGTAACCAACTTGGAAGTATCATGGGTACCCTGGACTAGGCTAGGGTGGGGCACGATTACAGAACTGATTGTAAGAGACCAAAAGAGACGGCTGAAGGGTGCACCGGTTGTTCAGGCGGACCATGGTCGTGCACATTAAGTCCGGAGTTGAACATCGGCACCAGTAGGTTTAGACTGTGCGTGCTTGAATTGTGTCTGTGGTTTACACCTTTGGGCTGGATACACCCTGGGGTGGACCTAGCACAGTTAACTACATTCCACGATTAAGCCGTATGACACCGATACACGACGAGTTAGGCTTATAGGGAGCCGATCGACTAGACCGAGTAGTTGGACCTCGATTTAGGTCATCTCATGATGTGGGCCAGCTTTGGGCCAAGGGATCATTTCTTGTTTATACTTGACATGGATTGGAATACTAGTACACACCTGGTGCAACTTAACCTTGTATATGCGATGCCACACTGGATCTATCTTGTTAACTTTTCACCATGCCAGTTATCACCCTACATCTCATCTCTGTTTTACATGTTTAGTTAACTTTATTAGTTTTTATACTAATAGTAGATAGGACTTACCAGTCTTTTTGACTGACCCGTTTTCTTTCGCCTCTTTTCTTCCGTTCCCCCCCCCCCAGGTTTACAGGGTGGGAACACTGGTACCTAGCTTGGATCTTTAGGTGCTTTTCTGGATAGCTCACGTACGGTTTGGACTTGAGCATGCTATGGCTTTATTCTACCTTGGGGATAGTTGCTTTATGATTTTCTTTCCAATTTTTAGTTGATGTTTCTAGACTATGTTTTGTGGAAAATAATGACCAAGTACTTTGATGTAACTTGATTATGGTTTTGAAATTTTAGTTTTATCCGCTGCTTTATTTACTCTGTTTTTACTAATATGTTATGTCTTGTGATATCTGCATGCATGTTACCTCGTTTAACGCCCCTCCAAAGCTAGTGTGCTTGCTAGAGTGGCATTGGCGGAGGTGGGGTGTTACATTTGGTATCAGAGCATAAGGTTTACAAGATTTGAGCAAAAGGTTTTTTAAACTTACCTTTTGAAAAACTATTTTCAAAACCAATTAAGTATTTTCCAAGAAAAGTCTAGTTATTTTAAAAGTCTATTCCCCAAAAGCCATTAGCACTATCCTTCGTTTCCTCGTTCTGAATCTATCTTTTTCTTTTTTAGTATGACCGATCTTAACCTTCTCGAGGGAGTAACCATTCCCGGATGGTTCCGGAGGTACTTGGAAGCTAGGGCTAACGATGTGGGCCCAGCAAACACCCCCACCGTAACTGAGGTCCCTCCTCCTCCTCCTCCTCCTTAGAATCCACAAGCAGATTTCGCTAAGGTTTGCAAAGACTTTAAGGCAATAGGTGGCAAGAATTTTATTGGGACGGAGACTTTTGTGGAGGCAAGAAATTGGTTGAAAGAAACTGAAGATCTCTTCGCTATCTTTGATGTGGAAGACCATAGAAAGGTTTTATTGGTAGCATGGCTATTAAAAGAAGAAGCTGCTTATTGGTGGGAGGTCACCAATGCTACTAGGCCTATAGAGACTTGGGCCGACTTTAGGACGAGGTTTAGGCTTAAGTTTCTATCATCTGCTGAGGCGAATCTGCAATTGGAGAAGTTTATATCTTTGAAGCAAGGGGACATGACAGTGAGGGAGTATGTGAATAAATTTAACCAACTTGCTCGATTTGGTTTAGACATGGTTAATACTCCCCAGAAGAAGGCTTTACGCTTTGCACGAGGGTTGAATGAGCCATTACAAGGTTTAGCCCTGTCTCATATACCCATGGGGGCCACTTTTGAAGGCCTAGTGGACATGGCATTGCTTCAAGGAGACGGTAAGAATGGCAAGAAAGAAGTCAAGCCTAATGAGACTCAAGCCAAGAAGACGGACTCCAAGTGGGGAGGAAATCAGAGAAATCAGAACAACAAGAACAACAAGGGCAATAAGGCCAACAACAACAAGGCAAAGGACCCAAGAAAATGCAACTTCTATGGGATTGTTGGGCACATAGCCAAAGATTGCAGAAAGAAGAAGAGGAAGTTGGGCGAATGCTTTCACTGTGGAGAGCCTGGACACCTTAGCAAGGATTGCCCCAAGAAGCAAGGACAAGGGCAAGGACAGACTCAGCGTGCAGGACCTTCTGGAGGGCAAGTGCATGCCCTCAACACTGCTCCAGTTCAGGACCGAGGTAGTATTTCTGTAGAAAGCCTTGTTTATATTTCTGATTTTCCTGTTCGCACCTTATTTGATTCTGGCGCATTGCATAGTTTTATTTCTTCTGATCTTGTTGAAAGTTTGCACCTAAGTACTAGTCTAGTTGAGGATCCCGTTAGTGTTTCAAATCCAATTGGGGGTTCCGCCCATCTATCTATGATTTGTGTGGATTTGAAGATTTATATCTTGACCGTAGAATTCACGTGTAATGCTTATGTTCTTGGGTTCACGGGATACGGGTTGATTTTGGGCATGAATTGGTTGTCCAGTTATGGAGCCATCCTCGATTGTGAGCATAGGGTGGTGAGGCTCATGACTCGCCTCGGTAATACCCTAGAAATTTCTTGTAACCATAGAGGTCCCGTCATGTTATGTTATCTTGAATTTCTTGACTCGTCCATCGATGATCTACAATCTGTAAGGGTGGTCCGAGAATATCCTGATGTCTTTGAAGAGGTCAAGGGGTTACCCCCTAAACGAGAGATAGATTTCCGCATTTATCTAGTCGATAATGCCAAGCCAGTATCATTTCCCATTAGGAACATGGCCCCACGTGAAAGAAGGGAGCTCAGTAAGCAAATCAAGGAGTTGCTTGAGAAGAATTTTATTAGGCGAAGCAATTCTGAATGGGGTGCTCCTGTGGTATTCGCTACTAAGGCGGATGGTTCGCTTCGTTTATGTGTTGATTATCGAGAGTTGAACAAGCTGACAAAGAAGAATAGGCACCCGTTACCGAGGATTGATGACCTCTTTGACCAGCTTGTTGGTGCTTCTGTTTTCTCTCAGCTCGATCTAGCCACCGGATTTCATCAGCTTAGAGTGGCTGAGGATAGTATTGATAAAACTGCGTTTAGGACTCCAGATGGATTCTTTGAATGGCTTGTCATTCCATTTGGTTTGACTAATGCACCCACCTACTTCGTAGATTTGATGAGTAGGGTGTTCAGGGAGTTCCTTAACAAGTTTGTAGTTGTCTTCGTAGATGATATTCTGATTTTCTCAAAGGATGAGGAAGAACATGCTAGACATCTCAGGGAAGTGATGGATAGGCTTAGAGCCTATCAGTTGAAAGCCAAGTTCTCCAAATGCCATTTTTGGAGAAGGGAAGTTCGGTTTCTTGGACATATAGTCTCTAAGCAAGGCATAGCTGTGGATCCCGCGAAAGTGGTTGCGGTTTAAGACTGGAAGACTCCTAGAAATGCAACCGAAGTAAGAAGCTTTCTCGGTCTGGCGGGCTACTATAGGAAGTTCATCAGGGACTTCGCTATGATTTCAGCCCCTCTTACTAAGTTGACAAAGAAGAACTTAGTCTTTGCATGGGACTTAGACTGTGAGCTTGCTTTTTAAAGGCTCAAGAGGGCCCTTACTACAGCTCCGGTTTTGGCATTACCTGATGGCGGTAAGATGTTTACCGTGTACACCGATGCATGTGGCACGGGATTAGGTGTTGTTCTGATGCAAGAGGGAAGAGTGATATGTTATGGGGGTAGGCAACTTAAAGTTCATGAGAAGAACTATCCCACTCATGATTTGGAGTTGGCAGCGATTATCTTTGCACTCAAATCCTGGCGCCACTATCTTCTAGTCGAAAGTTTTGAGTTGTATACGGATCACAAGTCACTCAAGTACCTCTTCTCGCAGAAAGATCTGAATCTAAGGCAGCAAAGGTGGATGGAATTCTTGGCATCTTATGACTTCGAGATAGCTTATACCCCCGGCAAGGGTAATGTTGTGGCAGATGCACTAAGCAGAAGTAGGTTGACTTTGAGTCCCTTGTTTGTTGAAATGAGGAGCCTAGAGTTCTTGGCAACCTTTGATTTCACACCGGCTGTTGAGTCGATGACGGGTTCATTAGCATCCCTTGAGCTTAGACCCACACTTCTTGATCAAGTAGGGACTTCACAGAAGGAAGACCCGCGGATAGTCGAGATCATGGACAAGTTGATTCGTGGTGAGACGTCTAGTCACCTTGCTAGATATACTATTGATGACAAGGGTTGGCTAAGGCGTGATGGAAGGCTATGCGTTCCACAAGTAGGAGACTTGGTGCATAAAGTTCTCGAAGAAGCGCATCACTCGAAGATGACTATACATCCTGGAGGAGATAAGATGTATAGGGATATGAAGCGCATTTTCTTTTGGGCTGGAATGAAGAAGGATGTGGCAGAGTATGTTTCAAGGTGCATGGTGTGCCAACAAGTGAAAGCCGAGTCGAAGAAACCCGGTGGGCTATTACATCCATTAGAGGTCCCGCAATGGAAGTGGGAAAGTATCTCTATGGATTTTGTGGACGGATTGCCAAGGTCAAGGAAAGGGAATACGAGCATATGGGTCATAGTTGACAGACTTACGAAGAGTGCTCATTTCATTCCAGTGAAGAGCAAGAGGACCGCATCATGGCTAGCATCTATTTATCTTCGAGAGATAGTGCGGTTGCATGGAGTTCCTTCTAGCATAGTTAGCGATCGTGACCCAATTTTCACTAGCCAGTTCTGGAATAGTTTGCAAGAAGCAATGGGTACGCGATTGAATCTGAGTACAGCCTATCACCCCCAGACGGATGGCCAAACCGAAAGGGTGAATAGAGTGCTAGAAGATCTCTTGAGGCTTTGTGTTCTTGTCTTTGGTGGTACTTGGGAAACCACCTCCCTCTTGTAGAGTTTGCTTATAATAATAGCTATCAAGCTAGCATAGGAATGGCACCATTTGAAGCTCTGTATGGGAGGCCGTGTAGGTCACCATCTTGTTGGTGGGAGACAACAGATAGACTTATACTTGGGCCCGATATGATACGAGACGCATCCGAGAAAGTTGAATTGGTGAGAAGACGGATGAAAGCGGCCCAAGAAAGACAGAAATCCTATGCTGACAAGCGAAGGACAGATTTGGAATTCGAAATTGGGGATATGGTTTTCGTGAAGGTTTCTCCTTTGCGTAATGTGGTACGTTTTGGAGCAGTTGGGAAACTGGCACCAAGGTTTGTAGGACCCTTCCCTATCATTGAGAGAATTGGAAAGATGGCCTATAAGGTGGAATTGCCCGAGAAGCTAGCCGGAGTGCATAATGTCTTTCATGTCTCGCACCTCCGAAAGTGCCTACATGAGTCCGCTGAGGTGGTTGAACCAAGCATTCTTGAAGACATGAAGGTAGAGAAAGAGGCAACCTTGAGGAGAGCTCCGATTCGTATCTTGGGAACAGAGATCAAGAAGTTAAGGAATCGAGAAGTCAAATTGGTGAAAGTTCAGTGGAGTGAAGCCGATGAAGATGCAACTTGGGAAACCGAGGAGAAGATGCGTGGGCTTTATCCATTCCTTTTTGAGGGTACATTCTCAATCTCCTTTCCTAATTAGCATATCTTTCTTTTTGCTATCCATGTTTATCCTATTTATCTTGTTATCTCGTTAACCTTGTCATGGGAACCTTAGGTATAAACCCTTTGGATGAAACATGTATTTGAAACATGTTATGCTTGATGTTTGCAAGTGGTTGCAAGTGTTTGCAAGTGGATACTCGTGGATGCATGACACACATTAGGCACTAAGATCGGCTCACACACTTTCATATTGCATATGCATGAGTGTCTATACTTATTCATGGATGAAACTTGTTGTGCTATCACGTGGATGTTGCATATGAATGAATGTTATGTGCACTCATGTAGAGATTATAAATTATGTTAGGAATCTGCATACATATGGACTCATTTCACTAACATACTTTGCAATAAGGAGGTTTACTAAATCAGTAACCGCCTGATTTTTGCATTAGATAAGTACATATACACACACCTTTTGCATATGTTCATACAGCATTTAGAATCTTTTTAAGGACAATGGTTACTTGTGGATGATGTTTCGAGTAGATGGATGATGGATGATAGGATACGTTCTTCCTAACTTGGAGATTTCGGGGACGAAATCCTTTAAGGAGGGGAGAATGTAACAACCCGTATTTTTAATAACATGTGATAATGTAAATCAAGGAAGAATTAAATTCTAAAATCTGAATCAAGGGAAACGGGCTGTGCCATTGCGTTCATCTTGGAAAAATACGCGAAATAGAGTCCGACTTTTCGAAAAACGGAGTCCGTATGACCAAGTTATGGACCAATGAAGTTTTCAGAAAATTTTAAGCTCGAAAATAGTTCAAATTCGAATTCAGAATCGAATTTCAGCCAAAACAGACTGGGCGGGAATTTTCCCACCCAGGCAGGGTCGACATAGGTGTCGACACCAGTGTCGACACCAGTGTCGACCCCCCCCCAATGGGTCGACACCCATGTCGACCCCCCCCCCCGGTCGGACCAATTTTTCTGGTGCACCATTTCGGCATGTTGGGTCCTCTTTTGTTGGTTTCTGACGGGAGTTAATGGTTCAGATTCGTTTTAGGGTTAATCCTATGGTCTAAACTACCCCTAATCTCTATAAAAAGACCCCTAGACCTAGCCTAAACCTTCATTAATCATTCCTACAACTAAATGCTGCCCAAATATTCACTAATCATGGCCTCCACCTTCTTCTTGAGAGCATGAGTGTCTCAAATCAATCTATGTCATAAAGGAGCCATCTTTCTTAAGTAAAAGAGCCATCTTTCTTTGTCTTTGGGGTTATTCCTTCTTGTTCTCAAGTCTTGAAGTGGAGATTATCGTCTTTGGTTGAGGATTTGCTAGTGTGACTTCGTCTCAACCTTATTTTATATTTACTCTAGTCTTCATAGCATTGTAAGCCCTATACTACTCTTAGATTCTAACTATGAAGTTAAATATGACATGCTGCAAGTTTGAGTTTGGGCCTAAGTATGATTTGTGCTTTGATCCTATCATGTTATGCATAGATTTACCCTATGCAAGTTTGTAAAGCTATCACCTTGACTTTGTGCATAGAAAGCTATGACCTTTGATTTGGAATGTTGCATTATGCAACATGAGAACTCTCATAACCTTTATGATAACTTGCATATAATGTTATATGCGAACTTCTAGTCATCATCCTATGTCATCTAGGACCATGTATCACCTATTCGCTAAGTTTGAATGTTATGCATGTAACATGCAAGTTTAAATGAACATATTTATGCCTCATATGCCACCATGTTTAACTTGTGGCCAACCTTATTACCTTATGCCCTTTTGTCATGCTTTTGCCAAGTTCCCTCTTTTGATCAATGTTATGTTATGCGAAACGTACATGCGATGGGAATGCGTTGGGTTTGGGTAATATTAATGACATGAAAACATGGTTTTAAAATATGACATGAACATTGACTTGTGATTATGTTTGTAAACATAATGATGGACATGACACTTAGAAAATATGAGTGTGGCCAACTCGAGGTTGGGTTGAGTTTGTAGCATAAATCTACCCGGAACCGACCGGCTTAACTAGTGGCTACAAACAATAGGACCCAATGTGAGTAGTTGGTCATGTCGCACTTGAAACCCGAGGTTAGACTAAGTTGTGGTGTAAAGCTACCCGGACCCGCCCGGCTTAACTAGTAACCACAACAAGGTCTAATGTGAGAGGTTGGGTGCATTAAATTAATTAATGCCACATGATAGGGTTAAGTCATGGACTACTTGAATATACTTAACCAATTAAACACGATGGATTGGTAGGGTTAAGACATGGATTACTTGAATACTTAACCAATTAAACCCGATGTATTGATAGGGTTAAGTCATGAACTGCTTGAATACACTTGACCAACTCAATACATGGTTAGGATAGGGTTAACCACACTTAACCCGCTTGAAATCCTAGTTACGTGGTCCTTTTCAGCAGTAACCAACTTGGAAGTATCATGGGTACCCTGGACTAGGCTAGGGTGGGGCACGATTACTGAACTGATTGTAAGAGACCAAAAGAGACGGCTGAAGGGTGCACCGGTTGTTCAGGCGGACCATGGCCGTGCACATTAAGTCCGGAGTTGAACATGGGCACCAGTAGGTTTTGGCTGTGCGTGCTAGAATTGTGTCTGAGGTTTACACCTTTGGGCTGGATAAACCCTGGGGTGGACCTAGCACAGTTAACTACATTCCACGATTAAGCCGTATGACACCGATACACGACGAGTTAGGCTTATAGGGAGCCGATCGACTAGACCGAGTAGTTGGACCTCGATTTAGGTCATCTCATGATGTGGGCCAGCTTTGGGCCAAGGGATCATTTCTTGTTTATACTTGACATGGATTGGAATACTAGTACACACCTGGTGCAACTTAACCTTGTATATGCGATGCCACACTGGATCTATCTTGTTAACTTTTCACCACGCCAGTTATCACCCTACATCTCATCTCTGTTTTACATGTTCAGTTAACTTTGTTAGTTTTTATACTAATAGTAGATAGGACTTACCAGTCTTTTTGACTGACCCGTTTTCTTTCGCCTCTTTTCTTCCATTCCCCCCCCCCCAGGTTTACAGGGTGGGAACACTGGTACCTAGCTTGGATCTTTAGCTGCTTTTCTGGATAGCTCATGTACGGTTTGGACTTGAGCATGCTATGGCTTTATTCTACCTTGGGGATAGTTACTTTATGATTTTCTTTCCAGTTTTTAGTTGATATTTCTAGACTATGTTTTGTGGAAAATAATGACCAAGTACTTTGATGTAACTTGACTATGGTTTTGAAATGTTAGTTTTATCCGCTGCTTTATTTTCTCTATTTTTACTTATTTGTTATGTCTTGTGATATCTGCATGCATGTTACCTCGTTTAACGCCCCTCCAAAGCTAGTGTGCTTGCTAGAGTGGCATTGGCGGAGGTGGGGTGTTACAAACACTGTCGGTTGATTTTAAACACAACACAGGTGAATATTTATTCAACCATCACGCTCAAACAGGTTTTTCAACTATATGGTGTTTAATCAGTTCAAAATCAACAATATTAAACAAACAAACAACATATAAAATATTTGAGGAATCCGGTCGGATCCCTCCAACCTGTTCTTCCCTGCATCACAGCTCGTTATACATTTCAAAATAATATATGAAATAAATTTCAACCATCTACTATTTTAAAACGATAATAACAGCAATCAATTAAACCATAAAAACCAATAACAATCAATCAACCAATTTATACTTTTAAAGGTAAATTATATTTTAATATGAATTTACCACATCACAGAATTCCAGAAGGTGTGAGAATTAACTCACCAGATTATTCTGTCGACGGTTGGCGCGTTTGTCGCTTTTAATCTTGAACGGACGTTCAAACTTAGCTGAATTTTCAACTGTCTCAAATCAGTGCCTAGTCAGTGCCATCGCCTAGGCCTCGTCCCTGCGATCCCAACGGATCCAGTTTCGTTAAATTTCGTTAACGTATGAGAGAGTTACGATGGTTTAAAGTTTTTATATATATACGGTTTATAACTTAAATTAATAATTAATTAAATAAAATAAAATTAACATTACCTTAGTTGCCGTTAAAAGCATGATTAACTAATGATGATTCCACGTCAGCATGATTACTGTAATTCACGTGTTTTCTCCCTTGCTGTTGCCTGAAACCCGACGTTCTTCCTTGATACCCCCTTCTGTTCTCACAACCGAACATCACCTTCGACAGTAACACCTCCTGCCGCCATGACTAACCACCGGACCCCACGACGAACATCACACCCGAACCGCCATGACGAGGCACCTCCCTGGTCGGAGCATCGACCCCCAATTCATCACGATGCCACCAGAAATCGATCCCAACGGAACCGAAACTTTGCCTCTTTCTGCTCACCACCGACCACCACCAGTGACCGGACCTCCGCCATTGCCATCGCCTGACATCCCCCTTAGACGTCCATCAGAGTCCATCCCCCATAACTCCACCAGCGACCGGAAAATTCCCAAAATCAATTTTAGTTTTGAAAACCCACCCAAAAATAACACTCTCCGTTCATCTCAATGCCTCGACCACCACAGGCAATTTCAAACCCCGAGACCACCGCCAAAATAAAGTCCTGCCTCTCCTCTACAAAACCCCCAAGGTCTCCGACACCTCAAATCAACCACACCTCATCAATTTTACAAAAAAACGAAAAGGGTTTCCTTCATTTTTCGTGAAATTCCGGCCACCACAGGCGACCGTTCACCCCCAACTTTTTATGGTAGCTCGGCATCGAGCCGATCTACAACTTTGCTTTGGATTGCCATAGCAAATCCTCGACGGATTGAGAGAAATAAATAGATTTGTGAAGAGGGGCCTTTTTGCAAAATATGGTGAAAAGAGGTAAAAGCTTGGCTGGAAATCTTGGTGTAGGGGTTTATATAATATGTAAATAATATATTTTATGTTGACGTGACGAACAATATTGACTAACGATATTTTATTTCGTACCTATCGCGTTTTCGAACGTTGTTTATTTGCTTCTGCGCTAACATACAAACCCCGTTCGAGACGCGAATGGACGGCATAGTATAATTTGTCGATACGGTCCTAAAGAAACTTGTTTCGTCAAATTCCATGTCCGTTTGCTCGAATGGCCCTCGTTCACATTCAAACGATCGTTTTTATTTGTATTTAATTTTGCCATGCTCACAAATTAACCCCGATTGACGCGCCACTTAAAATCTAGCAATAATTTGTCGTTGCGGTCCCAATAAAATTTATTTTGTCGAAAACTGAGGTCGCTTGAATAAAGGCCCTTTTATAACTGGCCAATTCAAATAAAATAAATCAATTTTAAAATACCTCAATATAATAATAATAAAATATTGAAATTGGCCATACACGACCAGAATATCGTATATTACCATAATAAAATATCACAGGTTGAGTTTGAAGCAAATCGATATTATAAATATTTAAAAACCCCTTTATTTAATATAAATAACGTTATAATATATAACGAAATTCCACAGCGACCTTTTCAAAATTTGATTTGGACATAAAATAAAATCTACAACACGAAAACTCGATTTTCTCTTTCATTAGAAAAATATCACCCAACAGATTCGGACGTTTCTTGTTTCGAGAAAATCTGACTCAGTTTAGGCCTTACACGGCCATTTAAAGTTCAAACCGCCAATTTACGAACTATCACGCCGCTGCAGCTCGTTTTATAATTAAATTATAAATTAAACGTTATAACGTCGTTTTAATAACGAATCGCCACTAAAAATTCAATATAAACCATATCGAACCATTTTAAATTGCCCGATCCTATTATACGGTAAAATCTACATTTTTTTCCAAATATCCCGAAAATAAATATTATTATATTATTTATACAATTTAAATATTCAGACTAAAATGGTTAAATCAATTATTTAACCTCAAATCAATATTTTAAATAAAATATTTCTAAAAATTGGCCAAAAATGCGGGACGTTACAAATCGAGACCCAACTTCCCTTTTTCCAGAAAAATCGCACAAATCCTTCCTACTTCCATATTTTTTCCAACCCTAAATCTGGAAGCCACCTTCCATTACAACTATTCACACAGAAACCCTCAAACCCTTTCTTGGTTCTTAAGGGAAAAGCCTAAATTGGCTTTTGAAGGAAAAAAAGGAAAAAAAAAGAAAAGAAAGGGAAGTGTTGCGACTTCAATCTTCGGGCCGACGATGCTGGAGCTAAAAGGAGGGTCGGCTTATGCAACATCGAGAGGTGGAAGGGGCTCAACTTTTGGATGATTGAGGATGTCGGCAAACGGAACTTGCGCAAGGACGAGGAGCTACAACGAGTATAAATGGGTAAAAGCTGAAATTTATTTGTTAATGAAAGTTGTAGGTGATTGATGAGTATCATCTTGTGAGTGTTTTTCATGTTTTATTGTTTTGATGGTTGCTAGAATTATTCAGTTGAATTGATTGCTTGAAATTAAGTTGTTTGTGAATATTGGTTGGGTAGTTTTGGAATCATTTTATCGAGATAATTGTTGTTTATTTGGAATGAGAGTTTGAGTTTTTTTTTAGGTAATAAAAATTATATAAAAGGGTTGTTGTTCATTTTATTTAATAGCATCATCAAGTTTGAATTATTTCATTCTATCATAACCAAACTTATCAATTTTGGATGGTTGATGAATTTTATTATTTTAAAATATATGTTAAAGTTCATATACATTGTTTCGATATTTCAAATTATGAGTTGAATTCTATTACATGTTTATCAATGTTAATGTATAGTTTGGGTTATAACTCGATTGAACGTAAACAATATATTTTTAGTAAATATTAGTATTTAATCTATTTTTGAAAATAATAATAATAATAAATACATATAAATAAGATTAGTTAATTTGATTATATGGATTTTATTATATTATTTCATTTTCTTTAAATGCAATATAGAATAATGCAATCTAGTTTTACATAGTTAACTAAGGTATTTTACAATTATTTTAAATAAGTCGTTAGAGAAGTTTATATCTCCATTATATCATGAATTTGTTTCAGATAACATGCTATTTGGTTTACTCCATTAAATAATGTATTCTTATTGACTTATACGGATTTATGATGAATGTTAATGTCTTTCCAATATTTTAATTCCTTAAGCATTAATATTTTACTTGACTATTTTATTGGAATTTCATTCATTATATACATACATATATATATATATATATCTTATTTTATTCTATTCCAAGCACTTGTGTGAACTTTTATATTATGAATGATTCACCATTAATACTGATTTGATTAATGATTTAAAGATGGTAAAATGGTAACATCTTTGTAGAATTAATTTGATTGCTGATTTGAATATGATACGGTGATGACATCTTTTAGATGAATTAAAAAATATTATATTATATGTAACGAGAAATTTGAATAAATGGTTTGGTGAAACCGTCTGGTATGGGACTTTCAGTATCACCTTTCTGGTTATTCACAAGAATTGTTATATAGAGTATCGAAGGGTGTATTATATGAACTTGGTTAATTTTCTATTTCGTTTGATTGAAGCTATTGAGATGATGTTGTGATTCGTGGGATTTTTGTGATTTGAGATTTTTGAGTTTTCCAGTGTGGAGCTGACTAGCGACTAGTAAACCGGTTGTGGAAATGTGTGGTATGGGACACACAATTACCGCTACTTGGGTTACTGACTGAGAGTCTGTAACACATATTGTTGTTTGTTGTTGAGCTAGTACTCGCTTTGGGGGGGAGCTAGACTGGTGGGGGGTCTTATATACGTATTCACTTGGCCGTGGGGGCTAAGTTATACTTGACCGGGAGGGTCGTAGTGTTAGGTGCCTAAATATGTATGTAGTACTTGGCTAAGCTCGGGGGGGAGATTATTAGCATGTGCAAAACTATGTTGTTTCAGATTCAAATTGTCGCTTTGATAAGCTTGTTGTTTTGGATCCATTTTGTGATGCCATTGTTGAATTTGTGGCTTTTGTTGTCATTCGATTCTTTGGATCCATTTTATGGTGATATTTTTGGGTTTCATTATTTTTTCCTAGAGATGTTGAATTTCAAGTGTTTCCCCCTTATTTAATGTCGTTGATAATATATATATATATATATATACACATATATAGCCTTACAGCTATAATGTTATTTTGACATTTATAATTTTGCGCTTTATTACGCTATCATGTGATTGTGAGATTTTGGCGATTTTATAATGTGTTATAACTCTTGAATGAGATCCATTTGAATAAGATTATGTTGTCACTTGCATATGTTCATATATGGCGATGCTTCCATAATATTTAGCCGTGAGGCATGAATCATCGATGCCACCTTTCTTATGAATGATCATTGTCGATTAAATAACGTTGTTCCTCTTTATGTTATTGTTCTTGTTAGAGTACCCAAACATTATACATTAACTATAATGGATTTAAACATAGAATGATCCGTTTATTATTTATATAATACTCGGGTCAGACCGAGACATTACGGGTGCAGGGACACAGAGACCAATTGGTAATTTACTGGGTTTAGAGGAGTATAGTAATTTAGTAAATTATTTATTAACATGTATTGAATAGAATGATGTGTACATTTTGGTGTGTAATAAGTTAATGTATATAAAACAGTAAATATTATATTTATTATATTTCTGTCCTGGAGGCACATGTGTAATTGTTTTGTACCAACATTGAGTACGTAAAGGTAAACGATATTTCAGAAATTTTATTACGAACTAGTGTTAGTCCAAGAGAATTTGCACGTGTGTTCCCCTATAGCCTCATTCTTCATATTATCTGACAATTTTACTTAGTAATGCTCTTAGATAATATGGGTATAGAGATGGGGCGTTACATGACCCCAATAGTCATTTCCTAAAGTTACACGACCATATGACTTCGTATGTAAATAAAATAAATATTCTACGATCCTCTGATACGTAGAATGCGAATCGTTACATGTCCCCTGACCTCGACCTAGTTAGGGGTACTCCGTTTGATACCAGTATAGGTTATCGACCGATACGAGTCCCACATGTCGGATGGTACAAGATTCCTCCTAGGCTTGCATCCCCACTACTAGGATTTCAACATGTTATGCCTGCCAGTTTAATCAAGATTGCATAACCCCAACTGGTTAAGTTTGTCAGTTTTAAATGTATAACCCATCCCCAGACATTTAACATGATTAACTTAACCCTCCTACTGATGCAAGCAAGTTTACTTAACCCCTACTTAAGTTGACAGGTTCATGTAACTCTCACATATTCAAATAGGTTAAGTATTACAAGTTTATTACCATATATTCATTTATGGTTATTAATGCACTAGAGCTCCCACATTAAGTCTACTACTTTTGGGTGCTGGATCTACCTGTTGGGTCCGGGTAGACTTCTACCACAAGTCGGACTTAACCTCGTGTCTTAGCACTATTACATGTACGTTTATGCACTTAGACTCCTCACATTAGATTCACCACTTGTGGACACTGGGTATGTTGGGCGGTTCTGGGTAGGCTTCTACCATAAGTGTAATCTAACCTCGTGTTTAAGCGCGGTGACAGTTTCTAATTACTGCAAATTTAGGCATGTTCATGACTAATCAATTTTCATGTTATTATGCCCCAAATCCCAGTTTAATTTATGATACAAGTTATGCCCCAGATTAAGGTTTAGATTAAGATATATATATTTTGCCTCCAAATCCCAAGTTTTGGCCCAAGGTACAAATTATGCCCAAAATTCCCAATCATGTTTTACAATATGAATTATGCCCCAAATTATCGTTCCCAATTTCGTTCGCTTGCGAGTTTTAGCGATAGGCCCAGGCTCGAAGGTAGCCTGGCTATAAAAACAAAATGGGAAAGAGGGAGAGAAGAGAACAAGAATAGGCATAGTAAATAAAACTGGCATATGATGATAGAATTGGTCATACAAACAGAATAGGCATATAGTGACATGATTAAGCAAACTAACAGAATATGCATATGGTGATATGATTAGGCAAACTAACAGAATAGGGATATCATGAATAGACATATGAGATCTAAGCAGTAAATTTGGTATACAAGTAATGGCAGATCAGTTGTGATTATGATTAATAACAGGCATAGGCTTAGATCCGAGCTTATAGACATGTCAAGATTGCATTTTAGGTGTTTATGTCTAAAAGCAACATAAACTCACTGTGACTGGATCTAAAGAACAAAGGATTTATTGTAGATGTTGTAGCACAGATCCTTGAATACGTATAACTATCTGTTGAAGAAGAATAGGCTAGTTCAAACTAAGTTGGGGAAGCATCTCATTGTCTCCATTGTTTTTGGTGAATAAAAACAAGTGTGAACCCGTGCTTCGCACACGGGGCTGCGTTATTACTTATGTCGTTTTAGTGATTAGAAATAGGCTATGATAAAAGTATAAAATTGATTAAACAATCAGTTTAATGCATGACGACAGTAGTAATTATAAAGCATCACTACGTCGCTCTTGCTATGTATGGCTAGTAAGTTTAAAATAAAGGGAATGTTATTATTATGATTTTTAGTAAGCATGTTCTTAATTATTTGTTACTAAAAAGTCATACATAGTAGGATATGTAAAAGTTCAAATTAAAATACTTGTAAATGTTTGTTGAAAAGCATTTGCAATTGGATACAAAATTGACTTGTAGAACCATGTCATACATTTGTACAAAGCAAATTATTTTCATCAAGATGGGTGTGCATTGACCGGGTATACTGAATAGAGGAATAAAACACCTTGGCATGTACCTCCACTTATCTAGTATGATGTGCTCAAGATAACATTGAAGTTACTATGTCAACGTGATGGAATTAGAAATAAATTACAAAATTCTATCAATTGTTGGTTATATCGCTGGATAGAATCTAATTGTATGCGCATGTTTAGGACTTCCTTAACTAACATGCATTTGGCACCCATTCCCGAACATTGCAACATTTTTTATGTCAAGTGTATAATCATTGCACTCGATACGATAAGAAAAAACCCTAATTAATTTATATATTCATATCTAAAGACAAAGAACTTGGAATAAAAGAAGTAATGGAAGTTAAAATGACTCCTTGGCGAATATATAACAAATTTGACATTATATGTTTAATAAATCAAAATTCCTTATGGTAACCTTTTAGCCCAACATATGCATGAATCACTATAAATTTATTACCATTACATAGAAATATGAACACCATGGAAGGATAAAATGTATATGTATTAAGGTTGCCAATAGAAACTCATAAAATATGAAATCCAACTGCATTAGTACCGAAAAAGGATAAATATCCGACGCTTGAAAAAAAAATAGATGCAAGTATGAAGGCATCTGCTTAAATTATCCGTTCGGTTTTTATCAAAATTATAGTTTATTATATATTTTTTTCTAACGCAATGAAAGATAAGTATTCATTTTGTATATTAAGTCGATAGTTTATTTATATAGACTAAATGCACACTAACTATTCAAAACTATTTATTAAAATCATATATATTGATTTTATATACTTTTATAATCAATAGAACATAAAAAGAAAACTTATGCTAGGTTTGAAGTTTATATTTACATTTCTTGATTTATCAGATGTTGATGTATATGATAATTATCTTATATTTATCCATGCCCGCATATGCAGATATCCTATATTCGAAAATATTTTCGAATAAGATATGACAGTATCCATATATTAAAGTATCAATTGAATGACCCATACGAAAGAAATATCTAGATCTCGTATATTTAGGGTATTGTTAATCCCACTTCAAAAACAGATAAGGAGGGGTCATATTTTATTCTTACTTCGCTAAAAAATTATTTGTTAGGAGGGGGAACATAATGAAAAAAAAAAGTAACTGATTTTACCTTCCATTCAAATACACAGAACACGGTAAAAATTGAGGACACATCGAAATTTAGTACAAAGTTTGGAAATAACATACCGAAAATAAATTAACTAAAGAAAAATTAAAATCTTACATATTTGGCGATATTACACTGATAAACACGATTTTATTCCGTGGTCTATCACCGAATTTGTGTTATTGTCATGACCTGATGCATTCACCGAATTCAGCGAGTGCATGTTGTTTTAATTGTTTAATTTCGGCTTGCTGTCAACGAATATAACATTTGTGGTCTAAAACGGATCTCCATTTTTTTAGTAAATTGTTACCTTTTCGGTGATTTCTTCAACAAATTTAACATGTCGTTCGCTTTTTTGAGTAAGAATCATGTTATCTTCATTTTTAAAATTAGAAATTTCGTTAGAAATTGGTTTCTCTGTGAAAACAGTGATTAATTGTTTACTTTGAGAAGAAGAAGATAACAGAGCATTTTGGTTTATAGTTTACAAATTGTTAAGGGGGACTATGTTAAATGACCCCCTTAACCGTTTTTAGTGACATTAAAAATACTCGATGTTTGTTGCAAAACATGCAATGTTGCAGTATCTTTTTCCAAAAATAAATAAACTCATGGATTTATTTGATTTCAGCTAAATATCATACTTAGTTGTATGAGGGGTTGGAGCATGACATATATACTTGGTTTCTGACCACAAACTCAAACCACAATGCACTGTTAATCGTATGTAGTAGTCCATGTAGATAAAAGCCAAGGATAAAAAGAAAGAACGTGATTCATAATTTACATGGGCTCTTTCAGTGACATACAACCTTAAAAGACGAATGAATTTTGTATTGCAGCATATAACAGTATAGTTTTAGTACGCTTCTGCAGCAACAAATAAGACTTTTAAATAAGTTATTTTAATGATGCATTCATCCTCTTTACCGTATGTAAAGGAGATGTTACAGGAAAAATGGCATGCATGATGCTATAAATTATCATGAAACAAATTAACCTTTTTTTCAATAATGTATAGTTAACTGTATGTCAAAATTAAGTTTACATCGAAAATAAAGATCCTCAGGTCTTTTTCCACATATCCATGAAAAGAAACAACATATATTGCTGTAAAATATTTGCTATAGTGGATACATCTACATCCTGGGATACCATCCGCATATTAAATTAAAAAACTAAATAAATGATATTCTTCAAAGTTGAAAGACGTGAATTCATGAATTGGAGTCTTGCATATTTCATTTCATTCCATCTTATACATGCTCATTGTTGCTTGACAAATTAGCATGGCTCCATTATCCATGTGCACCGCTAAGTCCATACATAAGACTATATTATGTCTTTCCAGCAATTGGCTCTCCTTTAAGGGTGTAATCCTGCTACATATATAAAATTGTGGTTTCAGTAATTAGGAAAAGAATTGCATATGCAGTTATCAATCAGATATAATGTTAGTTAACAACATCAGTAAGCAAACTACTATTATGTAGAGAGAAGAGAACTAATATAAAGGTTGGAAGATTTAGAAATGTCACAAATAAAACATATATTTTAAAATAAATTTTAAATACAACTTTAAGTGATATTCATAATCAACATCTACCACATATCTCTCAATTCATAGGCTTTTCCCGTAGCATTTACATTGATAGCCCTTATAGGGTCATGAGATAATGTTTTGTGTTACCATGAGAATGCATTCAAGCCAGAAAATTTATAATTTTCAAAAATTTTCATGCTTATGCCTTCTAATACAAACCACTTGTGTAGCAATTTTTTGTTGCATGCTCTTCATTGTAACTTTGCCTAACTTCTAGAGCACAAAGCGTGGTTTCTTCTGCTTTTTAACACCTATTGTGATATCCAATTTTCAAACACAACCTTAAGGTTTCATTCTAATGCATAACGATTAACAAATTCCCAATGTATATCACAATGGCTTACATTTACATGAAATGTTAGACCTGGAATGTATATGTTTAAATTGTTTTTAGCAGCAGGACAAATAATTCCTGACCACTATAGAGACTATGCTCATGTTTCTATGCAACATAAGAATTTTCAAGAATAAAAGTTAAACCCAAGCGAGCGTCAAATGGAAATATAAAACTGCAGACTTATTTTAAAAATCCTCTAGCATTCAATTTTTTCCCTTGCATATAGATAAGGATATGTTTATACCACCATGGTTATCATTAAATTTAATCTAGAAGAAAACCATATTACAATATATTATGAATAATATACTATTTCTTCTATATTTCTTTATCGTGATTGATGAGTTAGAGATATACATCTTAAGATTTTCTATTTAAATGCAGGCATTCAATCTTGTAAAATATTAAATTTGGATGTTCAATGGTCATGCATCTTTAAATTTTTAACGCGTAAATTTGAGTGAGTCTGTCAGTGATTTCACTGATATATTTTTTTTGATGCCCCAAAGCTTACAAACTATTACTCTAGGAGACAAAGAATATTTCTTCGTTGCCCTCTTCCTCTCATTCTCAAAAAATAATACACTAATTATTATGGGTACTAAAATAGACAAAAAAAAAATTGAGAATCAATAATAGCTGTTCTCCTAAAAGTATTATATGTGAATGAATGAGGGAAGCTGATCTTTGCAGTATTCTAACTCATATCATATACATAAAACTTGCAGCATGTAAAGTCGATCTTCGCTATTAAATGGGAAGTTGATAATATTGGAATGAATTACTGGAAGAAACCGAACAAATCAAATTGAAGTCGAATTTTTTGGGATTCATGAATGGTGAGTTGAATAAAATATTATTTATGACATTTTTTCTTCAAAATGATTTATTCATATTTATATTTTTTGTACTATAATATTCATGATTCAAAATTTTCAAAAAAATCAAAGTCAAAAAAGTTGAAAAAAAATACACAATGCACCATAAAATAATGTAGGATTCAATAAGTAAAGAAATTGTAGACATTCCAAAATAGACAAAAAAAATTGAAAAACCCAAAAATATGAAACATTTCTAAAAATTTCAAAATAATTTATTTTATCCACTTCCCTTTTTGTAAAAAATTCCAGGTAGTTGAGTTTTTATAAAAAGTAATCTTCAGCGTATTTTTCCACATTAATTTATTATTCCAGCTGTTATGATTTTTCCAGTTTTCTCTTTTGTTTTTATGGTTTTTCAAGTAATAGTCCCCCGAATCATTGATTTAGCCAAGTAACTTTTCAATTTTTCAGAAAACCTTTCTTTCACTTTGTACCAAAATTTTGTTCCTTTTCTACATTTTATGGCTTCTAATTTTTTTTAAGTGTCTTATTTTTAATGAGATTTTTATCACAAATTGGGGGCCTTTAAAATGAAATTATTTTAAATTCCGTTTATATTCAGATATTTGATTTTTTTTATTAAAAAAATATAAAATTTTCTGAATTCATGTTTTAGTATAATTTTATATTTTTAGCTTTTCAAAATACTTTAGTTGAAAAAAAACATTCAAGTTGCTGCTGATGCATTGCAAATGGTGATACCATAGTTGACTGGATTACCAACTACTAATCTAAGTTCCCAGAAGCTCATGATGTATAACTGGATATATTGATAAGTAATTAGTGGATTGAAAGAATGTGATGTACCCTCTCAAAAAGGCTCATAATGTCATTTTTTACTGCTCTATGTGTGCTTTCTGGGGAGCGAAAGGTTGAGTTACTGGTGATAAACATGTAAACAATCCCTCTATCCCTTATGATGGAACTTGAGGTTTATTTTCCTCTAGCTTTGTAGCAGCTATGTCATTGTAACTTTTCTCAGCATTCATTGTTACTTCTGTTAATGCATTTTGAAGAAGAAAAAAATGGACAACGTTTTACAATATTACAAAAAGTAAAAAAAAAATAAAGTTTACATTAGAATCCATCCCAAGCATTCTCATCACAACACAAAGAGAACTCAAGCTAATTCACCAAGTTAAAAATAACGTTACTGTAACAACCCATATTTTCAATAACCTGTTATAACGTAAATCGAGGCAGAGTTTAATTTATAAATCTGAATCAAGGGAAACGGGCTATGCCATTGCGTTCGTCTCGGAAAAATACGTGAAATAGAGTCCGAGTTTTCGAAAATCGGAGTCCGTATGACCCGATTAAGGCCCAACGAAGTTTTCAGAAAATTTCAAGTTCAAAACAGATTTCAAATTCAAGTTTGAATTTGGGAATTTGGGGCAGTTGGGCGCAGGCGGGAAAATTGCCGCCAGAGTACCCAAGTCGACAGCCCTGTCGACTTGGGAGTCGACTTGGTTGGACCCAAGTCGACAGCCCTGTCGACTTGGCTGTCGACTTGGTCCAACCGGGCAGTTTTGCCTGGTGCACCATTTTGGGGTTTTGGTTAGGTCTTTGGGCCAGATTCGGTTTTAAGGGCTGAGATTGGAACTAGGGTTTAATCCTAAGGCTAGAACTAGTCCTAATCTCTATAAATAAGCCCCTAACCTAACCCTAAATCATCATTATTCATTCATACAACTAAACTATGGCAAAATCATTCCTCTCATGGCCTCCACTCTCTTCATAAAATTCCTATGTCATTTCTATGAGAGATTTTCCATGCATACAAGTGTTTTCAAGCTTGTATGAGTGTCATTAGCTTGCATTCAAGTCAAGTTTCTATATTTGCATCATAAAGCAAGGGTTTTGATCATTTTGGCTCAAGGGTTTTTCTATTAGAGCTTGCATTTTGGGTCTATTTGATTGCATAAGGGCTTTGTCATATTTTTGTGTCTTCATAAGCATGGTAAGCCCTATTCTACTTTCATATTTAAACTCTAAAGTTAAATGAATGATGCAAGTTGGTTGATCATTATGATATGCAAGTTTATATGCAAGTTTGTCATGTTATGATATGCAAGTTTATCATGTTATGATATGCAAGTTTATATGCAAGTTTGCCATGTTATGATATGCAAGTTTATCATGTTATGATATGCAAGTTAATCATGTTATGTTATGCAAGTTTGCCATGTTATGATATGCAAGTTTATCATGTTATGATATGCAAGTTTATATGCAAGTTTGCCATGTATGTTATGCAAGTTTGGGTTGATCATTTTGCTCATGTTATCATGTTATGCAAGCTTATCTTGGGTTTATGAACATAAAGCTTCAAGCTTTATGCTAAAGGTTGCATTTTGGCAACATGTAAGTTATCATATCCCTTATGATAACTTGCATGTGAGGCTAAATGCGAACTTATGGCCATTTCTACATGTCATTTATCACCATGTATCACCAATATGCTATGTTTGGTTTTATGCATGCTTTTGAGGCCTAATGCGAGTATATGAACATATGTACATTTCATATGCCACCATGTTGAACTTGTGGCTTCAACACCTTTATGTCATGATTATGCCAAGTTCCCTCTTTCTATCCTTTATGCGCTATTGCGATATGTAAGCGATGGGATTGAGTTTGGGGTTGGGTAAACTTAAAAGACATAAAAACATAAGATTGGGAATTTACCTATTAAGTTAGGTCTACCCATTGGGAATTTACCTATTAAGTTAGGTCTACCCAAATGTTTGAAAACTTGTAATATGTTTTGGAAACATAATGGACATGACACTTAGAAAAGATAAGTGTGACCAACTCGAGGTTGGGTTGAGTTTGTAGCGTAAAACTACCCGGAACCGACCGGCTTAACTAGTTGCTACAAACAATAGGACCCAATGTGAGAAGTTGGTCATGTTGTACCTTGAACCCGAGGTTAGACCAAGTTGTGGTGTAAAGCTACCCGGACCCGCCCGGCTTAACTAGTAACCGCAACAAAGTCTAATGTGAGAGGTTAAGACACATTAATTAATTAATGCCTCATGATTAGGGTTAAGTCATGGTCCACTTAATACTTAACCAATTTGGGCTTGGTAGATTAATCAGGGTTAAGTCGTGAACTCATCGTTACACTTAACCAAGTTAATCCATGATTAGTAAAAGGGTTAAACCGTACTTAACCCACTAGAAAATCCTAGCAATGGGGGTCCACTCCAGCAGTAATCCCAAGTTTGTATCATTAAGACCCTAGGGACTAGGCTAGGGTGGGGGGCACAATTACTGGACTTGAGGTAAGTGACCAAAAACGACGGCCGAGTCGTACGCCGGTGTAGTTCCGGGCGGACTATGGTCGTGCACATAGTCCGAAGCCGGGGAAAACATGCACGGGTACCAGTAGATCGAGACTGTGCACTTATGTTTATGGTGTCCAGGGGTTGACACCCTAGGGCTTGATACACTCGACGGGAGACCCTGCACAGTCTGACTACAATTATGTTTGGGCCGTATTGACACCAACACGTGACGAGTTAGGCTTATAGGGAGCCGATCGACTAGACCGTTTGGTTGGACCGCGTATTAGGGTCACTTCATGTTATTAGGCCAAAGCTTGGGCCAAGGGATCAATACTTGTTTATTCAAGTCATGTTAGTTTGCTAGTACACTTGTGGTGCAAAAACCTTAAACCTGATTATGCGATGACACCTTTATCTACCTTGTTAGTTAATCATCATGCTAGTATGTTGTTATCCTTATGTTGATCCCTGCTTCTCATGCCAGTTAACTTTATCAGTTTACATTGATTGTAGTAGGGCTTACTCAGTCTTTTTGACTGACCTGTTTTCCTTTCGCCTCTTTTCTTCCGTTTCCCCCCCCCCCCCTAGGTTCTCAGGGTGGGAATATTGGAGCTTAGCTTGGATTTCTGATCGCTTGCTTGTGGGATTTTAGCTCATGTACGGACTTGACATGAAGCTAGCTACGTTTATCACTTATTTTGGGGATAGTACTTATGTATTTCAGTTTTTCAGTGATGTTGTTTTTATCTAGACTTGTGTATGTGGAAAGTTGACACTATGTTGTATCAGACTTGTTTTTAAATAGTTTGAAATCTTCCGCTGTTTTACTTATCTTATTTACTCTGTTTACATATGTACATATGTTCTTGTTCTGCCTTGATATATCATTATGCATGTTTACCCGATACAAACGCCCCTCCAAAGTCAGGGTGCTTGCAAGAGCCACCCTGGCGGAGGTGGGGTGTTACATTTGGTATCAGAGCATATGGTTTACGAGAAGGAACAAAAAGGTTTTTAGAAAACTTTTGGAAAACTATTTTCAAAGCCAAGTATAAAGTATTTTCCAAAGAAAAGTCTAGTTTATTTTAAAGGCTATTCCCCAAAAAGCCATTAGCAAAATTCCTTCGTTTTTTCTCCATTCTGAATCTATCTTTTTCTTCGTTTTCAGTATGGCCAATAACTTTGCTATTCCGGAGGGAGTGCACGTACCTGTTTGGTATAGGAGACTTTTGGAGGCTAGGGCGACCGAAGCCGGCCCCGCAGATGTTCCTCCTCCTCCTCCTCCTCCGGTAGTTAATGTTCCTCCTCCTCCTGTCGCTGATGTTCCTCCTCCTCCGCTCACTGAGGTTCCTCTTCCTCCTCCCCCTCAGCATCCTCAAGCTGACTTCGCAGAGATTTGCAAAGACTTTAAGGCGATGGGTTGCAAGGATTTCATTGGAACCGAGACTTATGTAGAGGCAAGGAATTGGTTGAAGGAAACCGAAGATCTTTTTGCCTTCTTTGATATAGAGGACCGTAGGAAGGTTTTATTAGCAGTGTGGTTGCTAAAGGAAGAAGCTGCACGTTGGTGGGTGGTCACCACCGCTACTAGGCCAATTGAGACTTGGGATGACTTTCGGGGAAAGTTTGGACTAAGGTTCCTATCACTGAAGCAAGGGGACATGACTATTAGGGAATACATAGATAAGTTTAATCAACTGGCTCGGGTCGGTTTAGACTTGGTTAACATAGCTCAAAAGAAGGCCCTATACTTTGCTCTAGGATTAAACGAGCCATTACATGGTTTAGCCATGACTCATATACCCTTGGGGGCAACTTTCGAGAGTTTGGTGAATATGGCCCAACTCAATGAAGAGAATAGGAGTGACAAGAAGGAGATCAAGATGAATGATACTCAAGCCAAGAAGACTGATTCCCATTGGAAAGGAAATCAGGGTAATCCAAGTGGTCAGAGCAGTCAAGGCAATCAGAACAAGAACAAGAACAAGAGTCAAGGCAACAAGAGGAAGTGCCATTATTGCGGTTCAGTTGGGCATCTTATTAAGGATTGTAGGAAGAGAAAATGGAAGAGTGGTGAATGCTTCCGTTGTGGTGAGTTTGGACATTTCAGCAAAGATTGCCCGAAGAAGCAAGGGCAAGGTCAGACTCAGTGTGCAAGACCGTCTGAGGGGCGAGTTCACCCCCTCAACATCATTCTTCCAGCTCATGATCGAGGTAGTGTTTTTGTTAAAAGTCTTGTTTACATTTCTGATTTTCCTGTTCGTACTTTGTTTGATTTTGGTGCATCGCATAGTTTATTTCATCTGATCTAGTTGAAAGTTTGCACCTAAGTACTAGTCTAGTTAATGATCCCGTGTGTGTTTCAAATCCAATTGGTGGTTTCGCCCATTTGTCTATTATCTACGTGGATTTGAAAATCTCTATCTTTAGTGTAGAGTTCTCGTGTGATGCATATATTCTCGGTTTCATGGGGTATGGGTTGATTTTGGGCATGGATGGGTTGTCCAGTTTTGGAGCCATTCTTGATTTTTGAGCATAGGGTTGAGAGCCTCATTACTCGCCTCAGTAATACCCTAAAAATTTCTAGTAACCCTATGGGTCCCGTCATGTTGTGTTATCTTGAATCCCTCAACTCGTCTATCGATAGTTTGCAATCGGTGAGGGTGGTCCGAGAATATCCTGATATCTTGGGTGAAGTGAAGGGGTTACCCCTAAGCGAGAGATTGATTTCCGCATTTATCTGGCTGATAATGCCAAGCCAGTTACGTGGCCGGTTAGGCACATGGTCCCGCGAGATGAGAGTTAAGAAAGCAAGTCAAGGAGTTGCTTGAGAAGAACTTCATACGATGAAGCATTTCCGAAGAGGGTGCTCTAGTAGTATGCGCTACTAATGTGGATAGTTCGCTTCGCCCGTATGTTGATTATCGTGAGTTGAAGAAGAAGAATAGACAACCATTACCAAGGATCGATGAGTTGTTTGATCAGCTTGTAGGAACATCTGTTTTCTCTTGATCTTGCTACTGGATTCCATCAGCTCAGAGTAGCTGAGGATAGTATAGACAAAACTGCGTTCAGAACTCCAGATGGATCCTTAGAATGGCTGGTCATGCCATTCGGTTTGACTAATGCACCCGCCTACTTCGTGGACTTGGTGAGTAGGGTGCCTAGGGAGTTCCTGAACAAGTTTGTGGTAGTCTTTGTAGATGATATCCTGACTTTCTTAAAGAACGAGGAAGAACATGCTAGACATCTCAAGGAGGTGATGGATACGCTTAGAGCCCATCAGTTGAAAGCCAAGTCCTCCAAATGTCACTTTGGAGAAAAGAAGTTAGATTTCTTGGGCACATAGTTTCTAAGCAAGGCTTAGTGTGGATCCTGCTAAAGTGGTCGCGGTTCAAGACCGGAAAGCTCCGACGAGGACAATTGAAGTAAGAAGCTTTCTCGGTTTAATTAGTCAGTTAGCGTCCCTTGAGTTTAGACCTACCCTTCTGGATCAAGTAGGGACTTCACAGAAAGAAGACCCGCAGTTAAGTCGAGATCATGGACAAGTTGATTCGAGGCGAGATGTTAAGACACCTCGCTATAGATGACAAGGGATGGCTAAGATGCGATGAGAGAAAGAAAGTTCTTGAGGAATCGCATCGCTCTAAGTTGACTATACATCCGGGCAGAGATAAGATGTATAAAGATATGAAGCACATTTTCTTTTGGCCTGGGATAAAGAAGGATGTGGCCGAGTTTGTCCCAAGGTGCATGTTGTGCCATCAGGTTAAAGGCCGAGTCATAGAAGCCCGGTGGGCTATTACATCCATTGGAGGTCCCCGCAATGGAAGTAGGAAAAACATCACGAAGGATTTCGTGGATGGACTGCCTAGATCAAGAAAGGGAATAAGAGCATGTGGGTCATAGTAGGTAGACTCACGAAGAGTGCTCATTTCACTCCGGTAAAGAGCGAAAGGACTGCATCATAACTAGCGACAGATTACTTTCAAGAAATAAAGCGGTTGCACGTGGTTCCCTAAAGTATAGTTAGTAACCATGACTCAATCTTCACTAGCCAGTTTTGGGATAGTCTACGGGAAGTCATGGGCAAGCAAATGAATCTAAGCACGGCCTATCATTCGCAGGCGGATGGTTCATTTCGTTCAAGCATGAGTTATAGAAAAATCACGTTAGTAAGAGCAATTGGCAACGTGGATTGGTATTTCCAAGAAAAGTTCTGCTGCGTGGAATACTTTATAGTAAGTAAACGAGATCCAGGATTCACTGGTGAATTTTGGAGAGCTTGCATGAAACCATGAGGTTATAGTTATGTTTAAGCCAAGAATGATAGAAGAGTAAGTGAAAAAGGAAGACGAGAGGCGACAATGAAATGGGTTCCAACTCATATTTGGAAATAAGAGTTAAGAAGCTAAGAAATCATGAGGTAAAAGACGGTCAAAGCACAGTGGAGTTAAGCTCAAGGAAACATGACTTAGAAGACTGAAGGCTAGATATGCGCATCATATCTCTTTTTAAGAGCATATCTTTGATCCTTGTTTTCCTGTGGAACTTACTCGCATGTTATCTTTTTACGTATATCCTCTCGGTCCCATTCTCGATCCCATTTCTGTTGTAAACTCCATAAGGGGGTATGACTCATCGGTTAGTAATACATGTCAAGGTTTGAAGGGGTCCGTTAGGTTGACTAAACCTTTTGGGCTTTTATAGGATTGGGGTTGGGTTAGGAAGGGATTTCTTGTAATCCAAAAGGAGTATATCTTGCTTATCTTCCCGATCTCTTTGTTAGCATATCTTTCTCTTTGCTATCCATGTTTATCTAGTTTATCGTGTTAATCTTGTCATGAGAACCTTAGGTAGAAACCCTTTGGATGAAACATGTGTTTGAAACATGTTATGCTTGATGGTTGCAAGTGGTTGCAAGTGTTTGCAAGTGGTTACTCGTGGGTGCATTATACACGTTATGCACTAGATCGGCTCACACACTCCTCATATTGCATATGCATGAGTGTTTACGCTTATTCATGGATGAAAATTTTTGTGTTATCACATGGATGTTGCATATGGATGTATGTTATGTGCACACATATAGATGTTATACATTATGTTAGGAATTGCATACATATGGATTCATTTCACTAACATAATTTGCATTGATGATATTTGCATTAGATAAGTACATATACACACACCTTTGCATATGTTCATACAACATTTAGAATCTTGTAAGGACAATGATTGCTTATGGATGATGTTTTGAGTAGATGGATGATTGGATGGTAGGATACGTTCTTCCCAACTTGAAGATTTCGGGGACGAAATCCTTTAAGGAAGGGAGAATGTAACAACCCGTATTTTCAATAACCTGTTATAACGTAAATCGAGGCAGAGTTTAATTTATAAATCTGAATCAAGGGAAACGGGCTATGCCATTGCGTTCGTCTCGGAAAAATACGCGAAATAGAGTCCGAGTTTTCGAAAATTGGAGTCCGTATGACCCGATTAAGGCCCAACGAAGTTTTCAGAAAATTTCAAGTTCAAAACAGATTTCAAATTCAAGTTTGAATTTGGGAATTTGGGGCAGTTGGGCGCAGGCGGGAAAATTCCCGCCAGAGTACCCAAGTCGACAGCCCTGTCGACTTGGGAGTCGACTTGGTTGGACCCAAGTCGACAACCCTGTCGACTTGGCTGTCGACTTGGTCCAGCCGGGCAGTTTTGCCTGGTGCACCATTTTGGGGTTTTGGTTAGGTCTTTGGACCAGATTCGGTTTTAAGGGCTGAGATTGGAACTAGGGATTAATCCTAAGGCTAGAACTAGTCCTAATCTCTATAAATAAGCCCCTAACCTAACCCTAAATCATCATTATTCATTCATACAACTAAACTATGGCAAAATCATTCCTCTCATGGCCTCCACTCTCTTCATAAAATTCCTAAGTCATTTCTATGAGAGATTTTCCATGCATACAAGTGTTTTCAAGCTTGTATGAGTGTCATTAGCTTGCATTCAAGTCAAGTTTCTATATTTGCATCATAAAGCAAGGGTTTTGATCATTTTGGCTCAAGGGTTTTTCTATTAGAGCTTGCATTTTGGGTCTATTTGATTGCATAAGGGCTTTGTCATATTTTTGTGTCTTCATAAGCATGGTAAGCCCTTTTCTACTTATATATTTAAACTCTAAAGTTAAATGAATGATGCAAGTTGGTTGATCATTATGATATGCAAGTTTATATGCAAGTTTGTCATGTTATGATATGCAAGTTTATCATGTTATGATATGCAAGTTTATATGCAAGTTTGCCATGTTATGATATGCAAGTTTATCATGTTATGATATGCAAGTTAATCATGTTATGTTATGCAAGTTTGCCATGTTATGATATGCAAGTTTATCATGTTATGATATGCAAGTTTATATGCAAGTTTGCCATGTATGTTATGCAAGTTTGGGTTGATCATTTTGCTCATGTTATCATGTTATGCAAGCTTATCTTGGGTTTATGAACATAAAGCTTCAAGCTTTATGCTAAAGGTTGCATTTTGGCAACATGTAAGTTATCATATCCCTTATGATAACTTGCATGTGAGGCTAAATGCGAACTTATGGCCATTTCTACATGTCATTTATCACCATGTATCACCAATATGCTAAGTTTGGTTTTATGCATGCTTTTGAGGCCTAATGCGAGTATATGAACATATGTACATTTCATATGCCACCATGTTGAACTTGTGGCTTCAACACCTTTATGTCATGATTATGCCAAGTTCCCTCTTTCTATCCTTTATGCGCTATTGCGATATGTAAGCGATGGGATTGCGTTTGGGGTTGGGTAAACTTAAAAGACATAAAAACATAAGATTGGGAATTTACCTATTAAGTTAGGTCTACCCATTGGGAATTTACCTATTAAGTTAGGTCTACCCAAATGTTTGAAAACTTGTAATATGTTTTGGAAACATAATGGACATGACACTTAGAAAAGATAAGTGTGACCAACTCGAGGTTGGGTTGAGTTTGTAGCGTAAAACTACCCGGAACCGACCGGCTTAACTAGTTGCTACAAACAATAGGACCCAATGTGAGAAGTTGGTCATGTTGTACCTTGAACCCGAGGTTAGACCAAGTTGTGGTGTAAAGCTACCCGGACCCGCCCGGCTTAACTAGTAACCGCAACAAAGTCTAATGTGAGAGGTTAAGGCACATTAATTAATTAATGCCTCATGATTAGGGTTAAGTCATGGTCCACTTAATACTTAACCAATTTGGGCTTGGTAGATTAATCAGGGTTAAGTCGTGAACTCATCGTTACACTTAACCAAGTTAATCCATGATTAGTAAAAGGGTTAAACCGTACTTAACCCACTAGAAATCCTAGCAATGGGGGTCCACTCCAGTAGTAATCCCAAGTTTGTATCATTAAGACCCTAGGGACTAGGCTAGGGTGGGGGGCACAATTACTGGACTTGAGGTAAGTGACCAAAAACGACGGCCGAGTGGTACGCCGGTGTAGTTCCGGGCGGACTATGGTCGTGCACATAGTCCGAAGCCGGGGAAAACATGCACGGGTACCAGTAGATCGAGACTGTGCACTTATGTTTATGGTGTTCAGGGGTTGACACCCTAGGGCTTGATACACCCGACGGGAGACCCTGCACAGTCTGACTACAATTATGTTTGGGCCGTATTGACACCAACACGTGACGAGTTAGGCTTATAGGGAGCTGATCGACTAGACCGTTTGGTTGGACCGCGTATTAGGGTCACTTCATGTTATTGGGCCAAAGCTTGGGCCAAGGGATCAATACTTGTTTATTCTAGTCATGTTAGTTTGCTAGTACACCTGTGGTGCAAAAACCTTAAACCTGATTATGCGATGAAACCTTTATCTACCTTGTTAGTTAATCATCATGCTAGTATGTTGTTATCCTTATGTTCATCCCTGCTTCTCATGCCAGTTAACTTTATCAGTTTACATTGATTGTAGTAGGGCTTACTCAGTCTTTTTGACTGACCTGTTTTCCTTTCGCCTCTTTTCTTCCGTTTCCCCCCCCCCCAGGTTCTCAGGGTGGGAATATTGGAGCTTAGCTTGGATTTCTGATCGCTTGCTTGTGGGATTTTAGCTCATGTACGGACTTGACATGAAGCTAGCTACGTTTATCACTTATTTTGGGGATAGTACTTATGTATTTCAGTTTTTCAGTGATGTTGTTTTTATCTAGACTTGTGTATGTGGAAAGTTGACACTATGTTGTATCAGACTTGTTTTGAAATAGTTTGAAATCTTCCGCTGTTTTACTTATCTTATTTACTCTGTTTACATATATACATATGTTCTTGTTCTGCCTTGATATATCATTATGCATGTTTACCCGATACAAACGCCCCTCCAAAGTCAGGGTGCTTGCAAGAGCCACCCTGGCGGAGGTGGGGTGTTACAGTTACTTACCTTTATTGGGTCGATATCCTATTTTTTCTTCCCCGTTTACAACTGGGCTTAGCCTATTTTCTGTGCTTCATCAGTTGGCTATTATATATAGCGTTGTACAGTTCTGTATCATCATTATCAAAATATACAAAAGCATTTACACTTTGTTTGTGATAAAATCTCTCTGATAAAATTCCTGTCATTCAAAATTTCAACTTGGTATCAAAGCATTTTATATTGTGCTTAACAGCATCAATTGCTTGATCCTATTCAAGAAACTATCTTTGTTTATCAGAGATTTGTATCCATCAGAGTAGATTGATCATTTGGATCCTCTCATCTAAGGGTTTTACCTTATCATTTGAGAGTTATTGGTTTCAATAAGAGAATAGTGCCTCACCTTGAATTATTTCAGACTGCAACCATTCTTTTATTGAAACTGTGTGGTAAAAGCTTCTGAACATTCAAGAAAACCGATCAAGAAGTTAAAGAAATTGATTCAGATTGATCAAAGAGCCATCCAGGAGGACTTATCTGTTTTCTCATTTAAATCTTTCAAGATTCTTGCGGTTATTCATCATTTAGGTCCTCAAGTTTGCTACAGAGATCAAATCAAATAATTTCCTTAAAAATCACAATTTAAGGTTTTCAGTTCAGAAATTTCCTTACCTATTTTCTGATCTGCGCTTAGTTTCAGTCATGGCTAGACCTGAAGATGCAAACAGTGCCAATGTGTCTAGTGCTCGTGTTTCTACAACACAGAATCCAACTGATCCAATTCAAGATTTGATGAAATCAATCATCAAACCGCAAAGCCAGCTTGTTTCCATTCAACTTGATGAATCAAACTACCTGTTATGGAAATTACAGGTAGAAACTGCAATTAGAGGTTATGGTCTAGATGACTATATATATGGAACCAAATTATACCACCAAGATTCATTAGAGATAATGAAGATAAACTAGTTCAGAATCCAAAAAATTTGTCATACCAAAGGCAAGATAGTCTCATATGTGCATGAATGATGCCATCAATAGGTGTAAGTATTTTACCTCAGTTAATTGGTATTAAAACTGCAAATGAGGTGTGGTCTACAATAGAAAGAAATTTCTCATCACAATCATCTGCTCGAATCATGCATTTCAAAAGACAACTTCATAGTGTTAGAAAAGGTGATTCAACAATGAATGAGTATTTGTTAAAGGTAAAAAATATTTGTGATCAGTTAAATTCAGCAGGACAGAAAATTCCTGAATCTGAACATGTGCTATCAATTGTAAGTGGTTTGGATGATGATTATGAAGCTGTATCAGCAATTATTTTGTCTATGGATCCTACACCAAATTTACAATATGTCCATTCAACTTTATTGGCTTATGAAGGCAGGATTGATCATAAAAGAAACACTAATTCAGATCTGTCAGTTAATTTTACTGCCTATGGAAGGATTAAAAATCAAGGCAACACTTCAAGAAATCAAAATAAGCCTAGCTTTCAGAGAGTTGGTCAGTCAAACCGTGGTGGAGGCAGAGGAAGGAATAATAATGTCAGAATTAGATGTCAAATTTGTGACAAATTTGGTAATAGTGCAAATAAGTGCTATTTTAGGTACAACTCCAGTGTTAATCCAGGACAGACTAGCAACAATTCAAGTGTTAACATGGTGAATGTACAGAAAGACATCAACAAAAATCAGACCGAAAATACTAATACATATTCTGCTTCTACTGATGATGCTACTGATGATTGCTGGTGTCCAGATTCAGGGGCAACTAATCATGTTACCAACAATCTAAATAATCTAAACTTGGGAAACAAGGAATACAAAGGTATGCAAAATCTTTTAGTTGGTAATGGTAAGGTAGCTCACATTACACATACTGGAAATGCAAGTTTAAAAGGACCCAAAGAACTTACCTTAAAAAATTTATTAAGGGTTCCTTCCATTAAAAAGAATTTAATGAGTGTTTCCCAATTTGCAAAAGACAATAATGAATACTTTGAATTTTATCCAAATTCTTGCATTGTCAAAGATAGCCTGACACAAGAAATTATTTTGCAGGGTAATGAGTTTAAGGGATTATACAGATTTAATGTTGCAAATCTTAGAAACTCTAATTTTGCTGATAGGGAATGTTTAGTAACCCTTGTAAATGATTCTATGTGTAATGAACAATTTGATTTGTGGCATTGCAAGTTAGAACATCCAAGTGTTAAGATTGTCAAACAAATTATGAATGATAACAATTTGAATGTTAGTAGTATATTTGATTCATATATTTGTTCTTCTTGTCAATTGGGAAAATCTCATAAACTTGCATTTCCAAACTCTCACACAAACTATACTAGACCACTTGAATTAGTGGCTATTGACCTATGAGGTCCTGCACATACCAGTTCTATTCTTGGCTACAAATATTATATTTCTTTCATAGATGCCTACTCTAGATTTACTTGGACATATATGCCGAAATCTAAGATTGAAGTAAGCAATGTGGTTATACAGCACATTAATAAAGTTGAAAATATGACTGGTTATCATGTGAATACCTTTCAAACTGATGGTGGAAGGGAATTTTTGCCATTAAAATCATTTTTTGAGAAGAAAGGTATTAATCATAGAACAACCTGCCCATACACCTCTGAACAAAATGGTTTAATAGAAAGAAAACACAAACATATTGTGGAAACTAGTTTGACTTTATTGGCACAAGCTTTAATGCCACTGAAATATTGGCTTGAAGCTTTTAATACAGCTGTTCATTTAATAAATTTATTACCAACAAAAGTTTTGAAATTCAGATGTCCTCAAGAAGTTTTGTTTAAAGTTAAACCATATTATCATCATTTAAAAATCTTTGGGTGTTAGTGTTTTCCTTGTTTAAGACCATATAACACACACACAAACTAGATTTCAGGTCTACTCCATGTACATTTCTTTGGTACTGCAATAGACAGAAGGGTTTTAAATGTCTAGACAAAAATGGCAGAATATATATTTCTAGACATGTAAGGTTTAATGAGAGAATATATCCATTCAGTAATATAAAAAACATAGCAACTGAAAAGTTGTTGAGTCTAGAATGGTTATACCTAAACTACCTGAAGAAATTGAAGTAATGGTGCCACTTCAACAAGCTACAAGAGACACCATCACTAGCTCTCAACACACAGTGCCCTCTAGAAGGCCAAGTCAAGAGCATCTAACTGATGACGATGCAGACATTCAAAGTCAAACGTTTCATGAAAATGTTGAAAGCAGCGGTCAATTTTCTGTCAGAGAACAAACTGAGAAAGTCAGTCATGACATTGCCAACAGGGATAATATCAATCAACATCCTATGTTAACTAGAGTAAAATGTGGTATTTTTAAACCCAAATCTATTAATTCTACTGTGTTACAAGATGAGACAGTTTCCTTTCATGAGGCAATTAAACATGATAACTGGAAACAAGCTATGAAAGATGAATATGATGCTTTAATCAGGAAAGGAACTTGGACACTGGTTGAAAGCCGGAGAATAAGAATATAATTGGTTGTAGATGGGTTTATAAGCTAAAAAAAAAATTCTAATGGTTCAATTTCTAAATTTAAGGCTAGACTAGTTGCTAAAGCGTATTCACAAAGGTATGGATTTGATTTTAATGAAACATTTTCACCTGTTGTGAAACCCTCATCAATCAGAATAATATTAATAATAGCCTTGTTTAGAAATTGGAACATCAGATAATTAGATGTTAATAATGCCTTTCTTAATTGTAATTTGCAGGAAGAAGTGTTTATGCAATAGCCTGAAGGATTCAGTCAGGGCAACAGTTCTAAACTAGTGTGCAAGCTCAACAAGGCTATTTATGGATTTAAGCAAGCTCCTAGGGTTTGGTTTGACAAACTGAAGTCATCCCTGTTCAACTATGGCTACAATTCTACTAAATCTGATAATTCTATATTCACAAAATTTCTGAGAATGATACAACATATATATTAATCTATGTTGATGATTTCATTATTACAGGAAGTAGCAAAGCTGAAATTGACAATATCACAAAGAAACTACATGCAGAATTTTCTATTAAAGACTTGGGAAATTTAAGCTACTTCCTAGGTGTTGAATTCAAAAGATCAGAGATAGAAATTCATCTTAATCAGAAAAAGTACATAACTGAAATTCTTGAAAGAGCAAAAATGGATAAAGCTAACCCTCTTCCAACTCCAATGATCACAAACAGTCAACTTTCAAAACACAAAGGAGAAACATTTCATGATGCAAAATTTTATAGAAGCATCATTGGAGCTTTACAACATGCTACTATCACAAGGCCTGATATCTCTTATTGTGTCAATAAAGCAATTCAATTTATGCAAAATCCTTTAGATACACATTGGGTTGTTGTTAAAAGAATCCTTAGGTATCTAAAAGGAACTCTTGATCATGGTCTAATATTCAAAATAGGCAACACATTGAATATAAATGCCTATGCAGATGCTGATTGGGGAACAGATATTGATGATAGAAAATCAACATCTGGATATTGTATTTTTCTAGGAAAAAATCCTGTTTCATGGAGTGCTAAAAAACAGAGTACAGTTTCTAGATCAAGTACTGAGGCAGAATTCAGGTGTGTTGCAAGTGCAACAGCAGAAGTTTTGTGGATACAATCATTATTAAGTGAACTTAAAGTCAAGACAGATAAAAAGGCGGTGATTTGGTGTGATAATGTCAGTGTTATCTCATTAACTTCTAATCTTATTCTTCATTCAAAGACCAAACACATAGAATTAGACTTATACTTTATCAGAGAACAAGTGATTCAACGAAAGTTAAGAGTTGGATATATATACCTTCACAGCATCAAAAGGCAGACGTACTTACAAAACCACTTTCCAGACCAAATTTTGTCAGATTGAAAGAAGAACTCAACTTGGATTCAGCAGATTTGAGCAAGAGATCAACCAGAATAGTATATGTTCCAGACTGAAGCTGAATTTTTGAAATTGCTTTCCGATTCACTCAAATTAGGGCTTGTTCATGTTTCAGATCTGTTCAAAGTTAACAGATTCCTTTTAAGCCAGCAAATATTCTTCAATTAAGCTCAAAGCAAGAGTTTTGGATCGATTTACCTGGCTGGAAGATTGAATCTTGTAAACTACTGAAGCCACCATCGCTTTCCCTCTTTAATGATTGAAGAGCTCAAGTTCATGTAGATTTATTTTTCTGAGAAGACGTGGTTGTTGAAGATTAGAGCAATCGTCATTTTCACGAAGAGAGTTAGAGCCGCCATTTTTTTATGTGGAAACCTAATTAGGATTACACCCGATTATGGTTTCAGGGGGAAGTTAAAAATAACGTTACTTACCTTTATTGGGTCGGTATCCTATTTTTTCTTCCCCGTTTACAACTGGGCTTGGCCCATTTTCTGTGTTTCATCAGTTGGCTATTATATATAGCGTTGTACAGTTCTGTATCATCATTATCAAAATATACAAAAGCATTTACACTTTGTTTATGATAAAATCTCTCTGATAAAATTCCTGTTACTCAAAATTTCAACTCACCATAAGGGATCTTGGAAATCATATTGAAAAGAACGGTAGCATAATCGACTTCTGGTGCTGCAGGGGTTGATTGAGCATCTACTTTGGCTTTAGTTTTTAAGGAGATGTTTACGGTTCCAGCTGTGGACCAACCTTTCGAATTACATGTATCATGTTTGATCCTATAGGAAACTGTAATTTGTTTTATTCAATATCATATAGAAAATGATAGAAAATCAAACAATAAGGTAACAGTAAAAGAATGCACACTGATTTCAGGCTTCAAAATTTAGATTTTTAAACATAAAGTTGAAGCCAGAATATCTAATTTTTCTGGGTTAGTTTGCCATATTTACTGAAGAAAATTAATATTAAGGAAGAATATAATAATAAAAGAAGATCCCACTTTCTTATATGTGAAAAAGGGAGATTGAAGGAAAGAAGCCAAAACGAATAGTGACACTGAATAAGTTCAGGTGAAAACTCCAAACATACCACATATCCCTTATAACATGTAGGGTGATGTTGATTTCCAAAGCATATATATACACACACACGCATATGTATGCGTGTGTGTAAGGCTTTTAGTGTTTCTTCTCTAATAAAAGGCAAGATGGATCAAACTAAATATGAAATTTAATTTAGTTAACAGACAGGGAATCCGTTTAAGATATTAGAGCTGAAGAAAATTGTGGTTCTCCAAAAATTATGCCTATAGTGTATTTGCTATCTAAATTATGGAAGGAGAAATTTCATTTATTAAAGCATATATTGCTTTTCTTCCATTTGTATTGAATAAATTTGAGAAGATTACGTTTGAATACAAAATATAACAATTAAACAAAATTTAGCCTGCTAATCAGCGAAGTCTACTATATTAATGGGGAAACAAATAATGTTTTCTTCCCTTATTTGTATTGATTTTCTAATATACTAAAGGGGAAACATATATCGCTTTTCTAATATAAAGATTATATCTTTATTCAACTCCCAAGTTCCTCTTTAGCCTACTCTAATAAATTACTTGATGTGAAATTTCCCTTCTTGCCCATTTCAAACATAGTTTTCTCAAATTTGATCAATACAAATGAAAAAAAACAATATATGTTTCCCCTTCCATCTTTACCAATCAATCTTTTAATAAACGGAAGAAAGCGTACATTTCTTCCTGAAAAAGATGGAAGAAAAGCAATATGAAAGTCATGAAGTAATTAAATGACGAAAACCAAGCTTTCAAATTAAACAATAAAAGAGCAAGAAAAATATAATGTGGAAACAAAGCTTTCAAATTAAACAATAAAAGAGCAGGAATATAACATGGAAACCAAGTTCTCAAATCAAATGAATGAAACGTTGAATCTTGCAAGTTATTTAACCGAGGAAAAGAACAATTTGATGGCAAAGTAAATATCAAATTATGTATTTCTCTTCTGGAATGCAGTAACGGTATAAAGAGAAAGAACCATTAATTTTGCAGAGTTCTCATACAAAAATGGAAAATGAAAGATCCAGAAACAATGCTTCAAACCAAACAGTCTTTAGCAATGAAGACTAATTTTTCTAATCTTGTGTCTCTTTGGAAAGACAAAGTTGCCCTTTTTAGTCTGTCTTACCTCCCTACAACTAACATCTAATATTTCCAAAAATTGTCTTTTCTAGCTTCTGCAAAATTGTAACTATATATACACACACCACTTTTTATTCACAAAGGTTATCACCATTACATGTATAATACGTGTAATAACAATATGAATGCTCTAAGCTAAAAATAATATAGCGAAACATTCTAAATATTATGCATTGGTGATTAGAATTTGAGAAGAAAACAAAACTTTATATTCCTAAATCTTCTGTCTTTAGTTTTTGAATATTAGACTACCATCAAATGAAAAAAACATTTAAATATCTAAAAGAAATATTACTTGATCTAACATGGTAGGATTAAGAGATCATTAGTATCATCATATCCTAAAATGACATCTATATTCAAAGCAAGAAATGACTTAGGCTGTAACAACCCGGAATTTGGGGCCAATTTAAAATTTTCATTTTAGAGATTTCAAAGGTGTTTAAATAGTTGAAATCAATTATTTTAAATAAAAATGACTAGAAATTTATTTTGACTGAATTTAATGCGAATATATTTAATTTAAATAAAAAAAGAATTAGAAAAGGACGGTAGATTGAAAAGTCAAACCTGAACTTTGACTGACTACACAGAATGCAGAATAAACCGGATTTTGGTAAAACCAAAAATATTTAAATCTGTTAATGAATATATTTCTAACGAATCTGAAAAATCGAAGTTTCATAGCGGGAATCAAAAGTTATGACCAAATGAATTTTCAGAAAGGTCGCTATAGAGAATATATCGCCCTTGAAAATTGACATTTTGCATACGACCTCGGAATTCGACGAAACCACTTTTGTTGGATCCGAGATGTAAAATTATTGCTAGGTTTCAAATTTCATTATTTTTGAAGCTTTTATGTGAGCGTGGCAAAAGAAACTGTGTTTTGTCAATTTCGGTCAAAGTTAATTGACTGAAAAATAGCCATTTTTCAAACAGTCTCAGAATTCGACGAAATAAATTTTGTTAGAACCGTATCGTCATAAGAAAGGCAAAAATAATTTTTTTGGATTTTTCTGAGTTAGTATGTGGCCCCGGTAAAATTAAAAAGTACGTTCGAATTTAATATTAAAAAATTAATTTGAAAATAAAAGAAAACATACTGTAACTTCAGAATTGGACTTCGGCAATAGCGCCATCGCGTTCAGAGGACGTCAAAACGTATTGTTCGACAGTCGTTGGGCCTAATTATGAGTTTCTAGCCAAACGGACCTTTATTGGGCTAATTAAATAATTAATAAATTAAACCTAATATAATAATATATAAATACCCCGCTACAGTACCTTCTTCCCCGATCGAATGAACCCGTAGCCCCCCCCCCCCTTTAATTTTTCATCTCCATTTTCCCACTAATCCACACACAATTAGACTTAGCCGTAGTTGAACTTTTTGAAGCTTTTCCCTTCCTCTCCAATCTCCGACAAGTTTCACTCGATTTCATAGCCTGTAGCTCTCGAATTTCGAGCCCGAACCCGCGTCGAATAAGCCGTCGCCGCACCTCCACTGTGCCGCCGCACCCCCCACCGTGACAGGCGCACGTGCGCCTCCCCTTCCCGGTCAACCTCCAACAAACCTCACCTGAAACCGTCAACTACATCTCCCGAAAATCGGATTCAAAGTTTTGAACTTTCTGAAGTTCAAGGTAAAATCCAATTTCAGTTTTGCCACGCTTTTAAGTGTCGCAGTGACAGTTGTTAAAAGTGTTTTCTAATTTATACATATGAACTTCAAATTGAAATATTTCAGATCTGAAATCGCCGTGACTTCGAACACGAGATTTGATCGAGGTTGGACCTTCATTTCAGTCCCGAGCAATGTGAGAATTTATTTTTAATTAAATTTAATTAATTTAATTAATTTAATTATTATTCTTGCGTTTTGTCAAGTTGAAAGTCAAATACCGATGGATCTGCGATGAATGTTACCATAGGTTATGGATTCGAATTGTTTGTGATGCTATGATTTTAGATCCGTTATTTTAAATCAGAGATCTGTTAATTAAAATTATAGATCGGTAGGAAAAATTAGATTTTTACCTTGCTTAAATTTGTTGAAGTATGCCTTATGGATATGAATCATGCATAAATATATCATCTTGTGCTTGTTATGAAATTTACATTATTTCAATGTGAATTAAAATAGGTGTTTACATCGTATGAAATTTACATTATTTTAATGTGAATTAAAGTAGGAACTTACGATGTAATAAATTTACATTTTTATAATGTTAATATAAAGTAGAATTTGACATAAGATTAAATTTACATTTTTTTTATATGTTAATAAGAAGTAGAAATTTACGATGTAATAAATTTACATTTTTATATGTAAATTATATAGGGAATTACACCGTATGTTAAAAATTACATTTTTCTATGTAATTAACATGTGAATTTACATCATATGTTAAAATTTACATTTTTATATGTAAATTATATAGGGAATTACACCATATGTTAAAAATTACATTTTTCTATGTAATTAACATGTGAATTTACATCATATGTTAAAATTTACATATTTATATGTAAATTATATAGGGAATTACACTATATGTTAAAAATTACAATTATGTATGTAATTAACATGTGAATTTACATCGTATGTTAAAATTTACATTTTTATATGTAAATTATATAGGGAATTACACCGTATGTTAAAAATTACATTTTTCTATGTAATTAACATGTGAATTTACATCATATGATAAAATTTACATTTTTATATGTAAATTATATAGGGATTTACACCGTATGTTAAAAATTACATTTTTCTATGTAATTAACATGTGAATTTACATCGTATGTTAAAATTAACATTTTTATATGTAAATTATATAGGGAATTACACCGTATGTTAAAAATTACATTTTTCTATGTAATTAACATGTGAATTTACATCGTATGTTAAAATTTACATTTTTATATGTAAATTATATAGGGAATTACACCGTATGTTAAAAATTACATTTTTCTATGTAATTAACATGTGAATTTACATCGTATGTTAAAATTACATTTTTATATGTAAATTATATAGGGATTTACACCATATGTTAAAAATTACATTTTTCTATGTAACTAACATGTGAATTTACATCGTATGTTAAAATTTACATTTTTTATGTAAATTGTATAGGGAATTACACCATATGTTAAAAATTACATATTTCTATGTAATTAACATGTGAATTTACATCGTATGTTAAAATTTACATTTTTATATGTAAATTATATAGGGATTTACACCGTATGTTAAAAATTACATTTTTCAATGTAATTAACATGTGAATTTACATCGTATGTTAAAGTTTACATTTATATATGTAAATTATATAGGGAATTACACCGTATGTTAAAAATTACATTTTTCTATGTAGTTAACATGTGAATTTACATCGTATGTTAAAATTTACATTTTTATATGTAAATTATATTTGAAATTACACCGTATGATAAAAATTACATTTTTCTATGTAATTAGAATGAGGGTCTGCATTGTAATAAAAAAAATCATATTTTTACAATGTAAATAAGAAGTAAAGTTTGCATTGTAAATAAATTTACATTTTCAGCTGTAATTTAGAATATGATTCTCAATGCAAATATAAGTTACATTTGTATTATTATGTAATTAAGATGAGAAAATACATTGAGGTTAAATTTTACATTTTATATGTAATTTAAAGGTAGGTTTTTGCAATGTATCAAAATTTACATTTTTAATTTGAGTAAAGAGTGAATTTAGGATGTTGTGATATGATCTTCATTTTCAAATGAATTAAAATTTAATAAGGATCGGTAGTTGTTAGAGCATTGTTTAAATCAAACAACGTTATTACGATTAAATGATTATATATATGTATATAAATATAATTATAATTAAACGAATGGAGCACGGTAGTTCGCGTTTTGAAACCGTACCTTTAAATGACTATACAAGAAGATCCGACCGTCGGATTTTCTTGAAACTGAAACCGTTAGAACCGTCTTGGAAAATCTTTCCAACGATATATATTACGTTAAGATCCAACGGTTAGATTCTAAGAAATGTAAAAATCAAAATTGGTTGAATGCAGCGCCATAGTCGCCCAATGACTTAAGGCGTCATTATATAAAAGTTAATTATTTTAAATAATTAAAATAAGAAGTAATCATTATAAAGAGATACGAAGGATTTTAAATATATCTATATATATATATATATATACGAGGATTATTTGGAAAGTCCGATTTCTCTCATTCCAAATAATCAAACGACGTTAATAAAGTATAAAGATGGCGTGTGAAGACCGTAAATCTTCCCTCGAATGGACAACGATCGAAGCCCTGATTTGACTTGCTCCCAATTCAAGGGTCATGGTCATTGCCTAAACGTACGTGTTGATTTCACGGGTTTGGCTTTCGCTCAGACCCAGAGCATAAGCTAATAAATGGATTGTGTGTCTGACATCATACTCTATCAAATATCATGTTATTGATCTTCTGTCGAATGTATGGATGTTTGGTGGCGTAGAATTTATTCTCTTGCTTAACACCCGTTCATATATTTCGGCAAAGGATTGGTAGTGCGATATGGAGTGATGATGTGGCATGCTAAGATGCATATGATCAAGGCTTTGTTGAAAAGCAGGCCTTGTGGGATGATCAAAGCATAGCCTGTTTAGGCATAGCTTTGTGTATAGCGTGACTTCGCGAGCCTCACACACCGGTGGAGTCTAAAACGGGAGAAGGGAACGCAGGGAGAGCAGCACGTTTCTTTCTATCTAGAAGTGGTGATTGGGCTTTAACACGGCCCGACATTTTACTTATGTGAATGATGGAATGAGGCACCTCGGATGATAGGTCCTATAGGACTGGGAAACGTGTGTTCAGGAATAACTAATCCGCAACTCGTATGGTGGACCGACCCTGCAGCTATCCAAGGGTTCACTGTGGGGGATCCTGAGGCACTAGCTATAGTGTCTCGAATCGGTAAGGAGCTCCTCCCTAGCCTTGACTTATGATGGAAATCCAAACTTCCAATACGAACCTACAGATTTGATTGTATTACTAGTATGGAAGCATAGTATTATGGTATCTATGTGTCCTAGGATTGATACATTTATTTTGAAATGTTTTCCATACATAATAATAATAATATTAAACTCGTATATGCCGTATTTAGCATGTTTAATCGCCATAAGGTAAAACCCTATCCTCTGGTTTGTGTTGCATTGTGTGATGGGACCTAGGTCTTATGGTGATTCCATTTTTCTCAAAAGCATAACGTTGTTGTACGATTTACTTATTATTTGTTCTGACACTTTTATGCACGACAGTCCATTAGAGCAAACCCGTCCCGCGTTAGCGGCGTGGTCTTTGGATTTGCCCTATTAATAGTGATTAATTAGTTAAGAATTCTCACACCAGTCCCACGACTGAACCGTTGTTTGTTTCCACCTTTTTGCAAACTCGGGTGCCCTCCTTTCTACACGGGCGGCCAAGTAAACAGGTTCATTCTTTGCTTGGAGTCTTTTCTTTGGAGCTGCTTATTATCTTTCTTGGATTTGCTTTCGTGGAGAGGTGATGACTTGGAGCTTGAAGACATCTATCATTCGTTATTATTGCATTTTTCTCTTTTTAATTCCAGACATTAAACTTGTTTCATTTCACGTTGTTTAAGTTGGAGTTGGAACTTATTTCTTTTTCAGCAAACTTGATGTAATAATTTAGAATTCTATGACTGTGGACTTTCTGTGGTTGATGACATCATATTTCCGCTGCTATGATGTTGTTACTCTATGAATTTCCTATACTACGTTGTATATGTGATATGTATTATTGTATTTATGTTGTATTCCAAATGATTATTCATTACTTTCATTCCGTGGAAGTTTGGGGTTATCACAGTTGGTATCAGAGCTTTGGTTAAACTTAGCTTTCGAATATAACATATTTATGATAATTCGTTTACATAGAATCACAATATTCTATGGCGAACATTTCATGTGAATACATAGTCAGTCATTCTATCATTATCTTCTTTTTCCATCCTTTTATCTTGATCAATTCTTCAAATCGCCATTATAGTTGTTCTGACTCTTTCCTTGATCGTACAGGACTAACTAGAAATGAGTACCGCTGCCGCTAGAGCCGCTAAAGCTAGAGCAAGGAGGCAAAATGCTGCTGGAACGGAGGAGGCTACTGTCCAACAACCACCACCACTGCAGCCCTTTGATTTGGATAAGGTGGCAAAGAAGTACAAAAACCTGGGAGGAGTTCCATTCAAGGGTACTGAAACTGTGACACAAGCTCAAGCCTGGCTGAGGAACTGTGAAAAGATTTTTGGAGGATTAGAGCTGGAGGATCATAGGAAAAGATTAGTGGCTTCATGGCTGCTACAAGAGGAAGCTCAAAACTGGTGGGACACAGTCACGATTGGAGGGATTTCAGATAATATGACTTGGACAAGGTTTAAGGAGCTTTTCAATGACAAATACTGTAACACCCCGAATTTTCTATTAACACTAAAGTTGCTAAAATAATAATAAGTATGTAGAAGAGGGGATGTATCTAATATGAATATAAAAATATTAATAAGTATGTAAGAGAGGGGATGTATCTAATATGAATATAAAAATATTAATAAGTATGTAAGAGAGGGGATGTATCTATTATGAATATAAAAATATTAATAAGTATGTAAGAGAGGGGATGTATCTAATATGAATATAAAAATATTAATAAGTGTGTAAGAGAGGGGATGTATCTAATATGTATATAAAAACAATAATAAGTGTGTAAAAGGGGGGATGTATCTAATGTGTACATTGTAGAATATATATATATATATATATATATATATATATATATGGGCAGTTAATGCAAACATGAATAGAAGTTTATTAATTTGCTGAGTGTTTGCTGAGTCACTTCTGACTCATTGCCGAGTCAACAAGATAAACCCCATCTTGTCTGAACGGCTGCGGTTATTTCTAGGTTAAATCTAATGGTCTAAATGCATTCTAAAATCTATAAATAAGTGGGTAGACCCAAAACCTAAATCACTTGTAAAATTAGAAAAGCTACCGTCATGCTGCTGCCATGGAGTTCAGCGTAGCCGTCACAAACTAAGAAGAGGAAGCCTAATCTACTACAACTAAATTCTACTCAACAAAACAAATCAAACCAAAGAACTCTCTCTCTAATTCTCTTCTTTTGTTGGTGAGTATGATGATTCTCACAAGACTATTACAAACTAATTTGACTCAGTTATGAATGGATCACAAGAAAGTGATGTGATTTGTAATTGTAAATTCTATATATTGTGGATCTCTTATTATGTTATTATATTGTCGTATGATGTAAATTATATATGCTATGTCATGCTATGTTGTAAATTCTCTTATGCTATGTCGTGCTATGTTGAGAATCATGTCAAGCTACGTTATACTATCATACTATGCCATGTTATAAATCATGCTATATTATGTTGAAAAATCATGATGTTGTTGGATCATGCTTAAAGTTATGTTTTTTTTTCTTAATTTAAATGGATCTTGTTTATGGGAATATGCCTATTAGGTTAGGTGTACCCATAAACTTGAAACTATAATTAAATAAAACTTGATTATGGGAATTTGCCTATTGAGTTAGGTGTACCCATAAAAAAACCATGTTGTTAAAAAATTAGATGATGTTGATTCACACATGTTCATATGTAAGTTTATGAAAATTGATTGAGATTATATTAGGTGAATTTTGAACAAGTTGACACCTTTAGGTCCATGACATGTATAATCTATGCAAGTTGGACATATGCAAGTTTCACCCCTTAATATGATTCATTTGGTCACATATACATGTTGTTATTATGATAATCTCTTTTATGCTATGAGTTAGGCTATTCGAGTCTAACATATATTTTGCGAATAAACGTTCAAACGTGGGGTAGGGGTAATATTAGGGATTAATAAATTGGGTGCAATTTTGTAAGATTTTGCATACCATGAATGAATGTCCATAATTGAGTCAATTATGGACATTGTTAAAAATTGGAAGTAATTAATAATTCAAGTAAGGAATTATTAAAATTGGGGGAAAGTGGATTATTATTAATAATCAACGCTTAGGACACGAGGTTGGACCCGTTTGTGATGTAAACCTGCCCGGACCCGCCCGGCAAATCCAGTAGTCACAAATGTCGGCCCAATGTGAGAGGTCCTAGGCCCAAACTAAAGCATAACAGTTGTAAAGACACGAGGTTAGACTCTTTTATGGTGTAAGACTGCCCGGACCCGCCCGGCAAATCCAGCTGCCATAAATGCCAGTCTAATGTGAGAGGTCTTTATGAGGTTATGGCCTTAATGAACTAAGAAATACTTAACCAGATAATCATGTAAGGTGGGACATGGGGGTTAAGTAGGTGCCTTGGGTGGCATGAGGAATCTGGTGGTTGCCTTTAGAGGCATTTGAAATACGATTAGACTTAACCAAACACACATGTAAATGAACATGACTAAGTGGGTTAAGTGGGATGGACTAATGGGGACAAGCTTAGGTGGAATGCTTGTGGTAAATAGTGGGGGCCCATTTCAACCAGTATCCCAAAACGTATCTTTGTGGGCTCGACCCAAGTCGAGGACGGGACACGCATACTGGGTTTGACTATAAGAGGCCAAAACAGGGAGCGGTGGCAACGCAAGTCCAACGGGTTTCATATGCGTGTGTGGACCCGGGCTGGTAGGTAAGACGTTGTTGCATCGTGTAGGTATAAGCCGTGCATGTCCGTTGTATCAGGTTGCCACTTTAGGGGAGTGATACACCCCACTGTGGGGCCAGCACGGGTATCTACGAGTTAGGGAGTCGATCGAATAATGGGAAGTAGGGTACACCTAGTGGAGATAGGGGCAGGCGGCACCTATGTAGTCAGCTAGGGGTACGTAAAGCCATTGGGAAAGTTTCTAAGTGAAGCTAAGTGGGATGAATCTTTAGGGTGACTGGTGTGGTGCAGTATAGTGTTTATCCTTTAGTATTTAGGAGCGCCTATAACGTTGCCTTTAGCGATTGTCTATGTCCTTAATCTGCTCTTCATAGACATTTTCTTGTTTTCCAGCTTATGCCTTAGTCCAGTTATTTTGGTAATAGTATTGTAGAATTATCATATTCACCAGACTTTATGTCTGACCCCCTCTTTTCCATCCTTTTTCTCCCTTCAGGTCCGCAGGTTGGGCCAAGTTCTAGTGGAGTCTAGTTGGATCGCTTATCTTCTGGAAAGCTTGGACTGCTGAAGTAAAGTCCAGCTTGTTATCTTTCTTTTTAATGGCTATTCATGTAATGGGATTATGTACTTGTTTTATCAAGATAGATATTGTACTTGACATTGAATATGGTGTTATGATGTAATCAAACATGTTTTGACTTCTGCTACAATGAAATAAAGTTTTTGAATTTCCAAGTACTATTTTATATCTGTCTTGTTGTAATTTTACTGTTCTATATTCACTTAAAACCTCCATGGAAGTTAATGCATTCCCTTTGTGAGTGACATTAATGGACGTGGGGTGTTACACGTGGTATCAGAGCATAAGGTTACCAGAATAGATAAAAAAAAAAATTTAGAAATTTTTTTTTTCTAAAGTATTTTTGGAAGAAGTGCTTTCAAAAAAAAAAAAAAACATGTTATTTAAAGAGAGTTTTTATGAAAAACATAATCCCAAATAACCACATCCTTATCTTTATCTTTCGAATTCTCCATTTTGAATCTTTCCTTTTTCGTTTCAGCATGGCTGAAGATCTTAATCTCCCAGAAGGTGTGACGATTCCAGGGTGGTTTAGGAGATACTTGGAGGCTAGGGCCACCACTGCAGGCCCAGCGGATACTCCTCCACCCCTAGTTGCACCCATTCCTCCTCCTCCTCCTCGTGTTGACACTTTTGCAAAGACGTGCAAGGAATTCAAGGCTATGGGAGGAAAAACTTTTCAAGGGACTGAGACGTTTGTGGAGGCCAGAGATTGGCTTAAGGAGACTGAGGAATTGTTGGATATCTTTGAAGTGGAAGATGGGAGGAAAGTCCGTTTAGCTGCTTGGTTAATGAAGGGAGAGGCCTCGTTTTGGTGGGAGGTCACTAACGGGGAACGTCCAGTTGATTCATGGGTGGATTTCAGACGAAGGTTTGAGGCAAAGTTTCTTTCAAGGGCAGAGGAGAACTTAAATATGGAAAAATTCCTGGCACTAAAGCAAGGGAGCTCATCAGTAAAGGAATATGTCAATAAATTTAATCAGTTAGCAAGGTTTGGCTTAGAGTTGGTGAACACGCCAGAGAAGAAAGCTTTGAGGTTCGTTAGAGGCTTGAATGAACCGTTGCAAGGGTTGGCTATGACCCACATCCCTATGGGAGCCACCTTTGAAAAGCTAGTAGAAATGGCACTTATGCATGAGGATAAGGCAGTTGAAAAGAAAGGGGATCAGAAGAAACCCCAACAGCAAAATAAGAAGGGTGGTAAAAACAATAATGGCAAAGGGAAGAAGAAATGCTTCAATTGTGGGACGCCTGGCCATCTCAGCAAAGATTGTAGAAAGAAAAAGAAGACTGGTTGTTTTCATTGTGGAGATGCGGGACATTTAGTGAAGGACTGTCAAAAGAAGGGGCAGAGGGCAGGGTCTACCTCGGGAGGACAGGTGCAGGCTCTTATGGCACCAGGGCAGGCAAGGGGGCAAGTTCAGGCTATTGCGGCCCCACCGCTGCAAGAAAGAGGTAGAACAATTTATGTTGAAAGCTTAGTTTTTCTGTTTGATCATCCTGTCCGTACCTTATTCGATTCTGGCGCATCTCATTCGTTCATCTCTGCATCATTAGTTGAATCACTGCACTTGAACACCAGTTTAGTAGAGGATCCCTTGGTCGTTTCAAATCCAATTGGGGGTTCGGCTCATTTGACCATGATATGTTTGGATTTGAAAATCTCTATACTTAGCGTTGAATTTAGATGTGATGCTTATGTATTGGGCTTCACGGGCTATGGGCTAATTTTAGGAATGGATTGGTTGTCTAGAAATAGGGCCATTCTTGATTGTGAAAGGAGAGTAGTTAGGCTTGTGACTCGCCTTGGTAATGCTCTCGACATCTTTTGTAATCCCATAAATTCCGTTATGCTAAGTTATCTTGAATCGCTTGACGCGTCTGTAGAGAACCTGCGATCGGTAGAAGTGGTCCGGGAATATCCGGATGTGTTTGAGGAGGTGAAGGGCTTACCTCCAAAGCGGGAGATAGACTTTCGAATTTATCTTATGGATAATGCTAAACCCGTATCTTTGCCGGTGCGCCACATGGCTCCTCGTGAAAGGAGGGAACTCAATAAGCAAGTAAAGGAGTTGCTTGAGAAGGGGTTCATAAGACGTAGTATATCGGAGTGGGGTGCTCCAGTAGTTTTTGCCACAAAGGCGGATGGGTCTCTTAGACTTTGTATGGACTATAGAGAACTAAACAAGCTTACTAAAAGAACCGACACCCACTACCGAGGATTGACGATCTCTTTGATCAGTTAGTTGGCGCCTCAGTGTTTTCGCAGTTGGACTTAGCCACTGGCTTTCATCAACTGAGAGTGGCTGAGGATAGTATAGATAAGACTGCTTTTAGGACTCCTGACGGATTCTATGAATGGCTAGTGATGCCCTTTGGTTTGACAAACGCCCCTGCATATTTTGTTGATTTGATGAGTAGGGTGTTTAGGGAATACCTTAACAAATTCGTGGTAGTCTTTGTGGATGACATCTTAGTCTTTTCTAAGAATAAAGAAGAGCACTCCCTACATCTTAGGGAAGTGTTGGAAACCCTTCGAGCGCATAACCTTAAGGCAAAATTTTCTAAGTGTCACTTCTGGAGGAAGGAAGTACGATTCTTAGGGCACGTGGTTTCCAAAGAAGGGATAGCAGTGGATCCCGCAAAGGTGGTGGCCATCCAAGATTGGAAGGTCCCTAAAAATGCAACCGAAGTAAGAAGTTTCTTGGCGTTGGCTGGCTATTATAGGAAGTTTATCAAAGACTTCGCAAAAATATCAGCTCCATTAACACGGTTAACGAAGAAGAACCTGGTTTTTACGTGGGACAAAGATTGCGATGATGCGTTCCAACGTTTAAAGAGAGCCTTAACTTCAGCCCCAGTCTTAGTACTGCCAGACGGGAATAAACCGTTTACCATCTATACTGATGCTTGTGGGACGGGACTTGGCGCGGTCCTCATGCAAGAGGGAAGAGTAATAGCCTATGGTGGAAGGCAGTTGAGGGTTCATGAAAAGAATTGCCCCACGCATGACTTAGAGCTAGCCGCAATTGTTTTCGCGCTTAAGTCTTGGCGTCACTATCTTCTTGGTGAGAAATTCGAACTGTTCACTGACCACAAATCATTAAAATACTTATTCTCTCAGAAGGATTTGAATTTAAGGCAGCAACGGTGGATGGAATTCTTAGCCTCCTACGATTTTGAAATAGCATATACCTCGGGCAAGGGTAACGTGGTTGCAGACGCCTTAAGTAGGAAAAGGTTGTCCTTGAGTCCGTTGTTTGTTGAACGACAAAGCTTAGAATTCATCTCTATGTTTGACTTTAGACCCTCCATTGACTTAGTACCCGGTCTGTTAGCATCCTTGGAGGTTAGACCTGCACTTCTAGGACGGGTTGGTGAGGCACAGCGAGACGACCCACAGTTGGTTGAGATAGTAGAAAAGCTCAAAGGGGGGAGTCGTCAAGCCATCTTCGTAGGTATACCCTAGACGATAAGGGTTGGTTACGAAGGGATAATAGACTTTGTGTACCACAAGACGAAGACTTAAGGAAGGCCATTCTTGATGATGCTCATCGCTAAAAAATGACCATTCATCCCGGCGGGGATAAGATGTACAAAGATATGAAGCGGGTTTTCTTTTGGGCCGGTATGAAAAAGGATATGGCCGAGTACGTCGCTAGATGCTTGGTGTGCCAACGAGTTAAAGCAGAACAAAAGAAACCCGGTGGGTTGCTTCACCCATTAGAAGTTCCACTATGGAAATGGGAAAGCATCTCAATGGATTTTGTGGATGGATTACCAAGATCAAGGAAGGGTAACACGGGGATTTGGGTTATAGTAGATAGACTTACTAAAAGCGCCCATTTTATTCCCGTGAAAAGTAAGAGGACTGCTCCGTGGTTGGCTTCTGTATACATTAAGGAGATAGTTCGTTTGCACGGTATTCCTTCTAGTATAGTAAGCGACCGTGACCCCATCTTTACTAGCGAATTTTGGAAGAGTTTACAAGAGGTGGTAGGGACTCAGCTATGTTTGAGCACCGCATATCATCCTCAGACAGACGGCCAGACCGAGAGGGTGAATCGCATTCTAGAGGATCTTTTAAGGCTTTGTATCCTAGACTTTGGGGGTACATGGGAAGAGCACCTTCCGTTAGTAGAATTCGCATATAATAATAGCTTTCAGTCTAGTATTGGCATGGCACCTTTCGAAGCTCTTTATGGAAGGCCTTGCTGTTCGCCTACATGTTGGTGGGAATCTACCGATAAAATCCTACTTGGGCCCGATATGGTTAGGGAAACCTCGGAGAAGATTGAGTTGATTCGAAGGAGGATGAAAGCAGCACAAGATAGGCAAAAATTGTATGCTGATAAGAGGAGGACAGATCTTGAGTTTGACATTGGGGACATGGTTTTTATCAAAGTATCTCCGTTACAGAATGTTGTTCGCTTTGGGTCCATGGGGAAATTAGCACCAAGGTTTGTAGGGTCGTTTCCTGTAAAAAAACAGGATTGGGAAGATGGCATATAGGGTGGAGTTGCCTGAGAAACTTAGTGGAGTACACGACGTATTCCATGTATCACATTTGAGGAAGTGTTTGCACAAGACCGCGGAGGTGGTAGAGCCGAGCTTGCTTAAAGAGGTGGAAATAGAGCGTGATGCAACAATTAGACGAGCTCCTACATGCATTCTTGGGTCGGAGATCAAAAAGTTGAGGAATCGAGAGGTCAGACTGGTTAAAGTGCAATGGGGAGATGATGAGAGCAACACAACTTGGGAGACAGAAGAGAAGATGCGTTCGTTGTACCCTTTTCTTTTTGAGGGTATGTCTTTTAATTTCTCCTTTATCGCTTAGCTTATCTTATCTTATCTTTAGTATGTCCTCTCATTAGTATCTTTGACCTTTAGTTAGGATAATCCTATGGTTGAAACATGTGTTTGAGACATGTTATGTATGATGGATGCAAAATGGATGCAAGTGTTTGCTAGTGGTTGCTCGTGGATGCATATATACACACACTTTAGGCACTAGATCGGCTCAGTCACTACATATTGCATATTGCATATATATGGATGTATTTAGTAAAATGGATGAACGATGGTTGTATTATCATGTGGATGCTGCATTCAGATGATGGTTGTGCACGCATATAGAAGTATTATGTAGCATTAAGAATCTTTTGCATACATAATGGATGCATGGCACGATCATAGTTGCATTAAGGAGGTCAACTGAATCAGTGGACCGCCTGATTTTGCATTAGATACGGACATATACACACACTGTGCATTTAAACATGAAAGCATTAGAAGTCTGTAAGGACAATGGATGCCTGTGTATGATGGATGAGTAGATGGACGTTTGGATGGTAGGATATACATTCTTCCAGACTTGAAGATTTCGGGGACGAAATCCTAAAAGGAGGGGAGAATGTAACACCCCGAATTTTCTATTAACACTAAAGTTGCTAAAATAATAATAAGTGTGTAGAAGAGGGGATGTATCTAATATGAATATAAAAATATTAATAAGTATGTAAGAGAGGGGTTGTATCTAATATGAATATAAAAATATTAATAAGTATGTAAGAGAGGGGATGTATCTATTATGAATATAAAAATATTAATAAGTATGTAAGAGAGGGGATGTATCTAATATGAATATAAAAATATTAATAAGTGTGTAAGAGAGGGGATGTATCTAATATGTATATAAAAACAATAATAAGTGTGTAAAAGGGGGGGATGTATCTAATGTGTACATTGTAGAATATATATATATATATATATATATATATATATATATATATATATATATATATATATGGGCAGTTAATGCAAACATGAATAGAAGTTTATTAATTTGCTGAGTGTTTGCTGAGTCACTTCTGACTCATTGCTGAGTCAACAAGATAAACCCCATCTTGTCTGAACGGCTGCGGTTATTTCTAGGTTAAATCTAATGGTCTAAATGCATTCTAAAATCTATAAATAAGTGGGTAGACCCAAAACCTAAATCACTTGTAAAATTAGAGAAGCTACCGTCATGCTGCTGCCATGGAGTTCAGCGTAGCCGTCACAAACTAAGAAGAGGAAGCCTAATCTACTACAACTAAATTCTACTCAACAAAACAAATCAAACCAAAGAACTCTCTCTCTCTAATTCTCTTCTTTTGTTGGTGAGTATGATGATTCTCACAAGACTATTACAAACTAATTTGACTCAGTTATGAATGGATCACAAGAAAGTGATGTGATTTGTAATTGTAAATTCTATATATTGTGGATCTCTTATTATGTTATTATATTGTCGTATGATGTAAATTATATATGCTATGTCATGCTATGTTGTAAATTCTCTTATGCTATGTCGTGCTATGTTGAGAATCATGTCAAGCTACGTTATACTATCATAATATGCCATGTTATAAATCATGCTATATTATGTTGAAAAATCATGATGTTGTTGGATCATGCTTAAAGTTATGTTTTTTTTCTTAATTTAAATGGATCTTGTTTATGGGAATATGCCTATTAGGTTAGGTGTACCCATAAACTTGAAACTATAATTAAATAAAACTTGATTATGGGAATTTGCCTATTGAGTTAGGTGTACCCATAAAAAAACCATGTTGTTAAAAAATTAGATGATGTTGATTCACACATGTTCATATGTAAGTTTATGAAAATTGATTGAGATTATATTAGGTGAATTTTGAACAAGTTGACACCTTTAGGTCCATGACATGTATAATCTATGCAAGTTGGACATATGCAAGTTTCACCCCTTATTATGATTCATTTGGTCACATATACATGTTGTTATTATGATAATCTCTTTTATGCTATGAGTTAGGCTATTCGAGTCTAACATATATTTTGCGAATAAACGTTCAAACGTGGGGTAGGGGTAATATTAGGGATTAATAAATTGGGTGCAATTTTGTAAGATTTTGCATACCATGAATGAATGTTCATAATTGAGTCAATTATGGACATTGTTAAAAATTGGAAGTAATTAATAATTCAAGTAGTGAATTATTAAAATTGGGGGAAAGTGGATTATTATTAATAATCAATGCTTAGGACACGAGGTTGGACCCGTTTGTGATGTAAACCTGCCCGGACCCGCCCGGCAAATCCAGTAGTCACAAATGTCGGCACAATGTGAGAGGTCCTAGGCCCAAACTAAAGCATAACAGTTGTAAAGACACGAGGTTAGACTCTTTTATGGTGTAAGACTGCCCGGACCCGCCCGGCAAATCCAGCTGCCATAAATGCCAGTCTAATGTGAGAGGTCTTTATGAGGTTATGGCCTTAATGAACTAAGAAATACTTAACCAGATAATCATGTAAGGTGGGACATGGGGGTTAAGTAGGTGCCTTGGGTGGCATGAGGAATCTGGTGGTTGCCTTTAGAGGCATTTGAAATACGATTAGACTTAACCAAACACACATGTAAATGAACATGACTAAGTGGGTTAAGTGGGATGGACTAATGGGGACAAGCTTAGGTGGAATGCTTGTGGTAAATAGTGGGGGCCCATTTCAACCAGTATCCCAAAACGTATCTTTGTGGGCTCGACCCAAGTCGAGGACGGGACACGCATACTGGGTTTGACTATAAGAGGCCAAAACAGGGAGCGGTGGCAACGCAAGTCCAACGGGTTTCATATGCGTGTGTGGACCCGGGCTGGTAGGTAAGACGTTGTTGCATCGTGTAGGTATAAGCCGTGCATGTCCGTTGTATCAGGTTGCCACTTTAGGGGAGTGATACACCCCACTGTGGGGCCAGCACGGGTATCTACGAGTTAGGGAGCCGATCGAATAATGGGAAGTAGGGTACACCTAGTGGAGATAGGGGCAGGCGGCACCTATGTAGTCAGCTAGGGGTACGTTAAGCCATTGGGAAAGTTTCTAAGTGAAGCTAAGTGGATGAATCTTTAGGGTGACTGGTGTGGTGCAGTATAGTGTTTATCCTTTAGTATTTAGGAGCGCCTATAACGTTGCCTTTAGCGATTGTCTATGTCCTTAATCTGCTCTTCATAGACATTTTCTTGTTTTCCAGCTTATGCCTTAGTCCAGTTATTTTGGTAATAATATTGTAGAATTATCATATTCACCAAACTTTATGTCTGACCCCCTCTTTTCCATCCTTTTTCTCCCTTCAGGTCCGCAGGTTGGGCCAAGTTCTAGTGGGGTCTAGTTGGATCGCTTATCTTCTGGAAAGCTTGGACTGCTGAAGTAAAGTCCAGCTTGTTATCTTTCTTTTTAATGGCTATTCATGTAATGGGATTATGTGCTTGTTTTATCAAGATAGATATTGTACTTGACATTGAATATGGTGTTATGATGTAATCAAACATGTTTTGACTTCTGCTACAATGAAATAAAGTTTTTGAATTTCCAAGTACTATTTTATATCTGTCTTGTTGTAATTTTACTGTTCTATATTCACTTAAAACCTCCATGGAAGTTAATGCATTCCCTTTGTGAGTGACATTAATGGACGTGGGGTGTTACAAATACATTCCAAGGCAGGAGGTAGAAAGACTACATGACGAGTTCGCCAATCTGAAGCAAGGCGACAAGACCATCTCAGAATATGTACGAAGATTTGAAGACCTCTCCCGCTATGCCCCTGAATTGATTCAAGATGACTTTCAGAAGAACAAGAGGTTCATAAATGGGCTTGCAAGGAAGTATATTGATAGAGCCACTGCCCACATCGACCTTTCTTTCAATAGGCTGGTGGAGTTTGTTTGTCGATATGAGGAGAATGATAAGAAGAATTCCCAACAAGACAGAGAAAGGAGCTTGGCCAACAATAAGAGGAAACAATCGAGAAGAAGACTGAAGGAGGCAGCTCTGGAGCTGCTAAAACCTACGATAAGTCTAAGGTGCAATGCTACAGCTGCCAGAAGTTTGGACACTACAGCAAGGACTGCAGAAATCCAAAGAAGGCCTGAAGCGACGACACCAAGGAATGCTATAATTGCCATAAGAAGGGTCATATCAAGCCAAATTGTCCGCTGTTGAAAGGAGCGCAGGTGGCACATGTGTATGAGGGGGCAAGTGCACCATCTTCCGCTCCTACTTCTTCCGAAGGAGCAGGTAAGCCTGATGTTTTAGATGGTACCATTTCTGTTAAAAACATCCCTGTTACTGCCTTGTTTGATACGGGTGCATCAAGAAGCTTTATCTCTAGCAATACGGTCCAGAAATTGAAACTGAAGCAAAGAAGTTTTAAAGAACCAATAAATGTTCATAACCCTGTAGGAGGTTCTACCACTCTAGATTTATTTTGTAAAGTGCCTGTATCTTACTCCTATTTCCAATTTCCATTTAACTTGATCATTATGAATTTTTCCGAGTTTGATATCATCCTCGGTCTTGATTGGCTAACCAAATATGACGCTGAAGTGCTATGTTCAGAAAGAGTGGTTAAGGTGAAAACAGGTTTCGGAAACACTGTTACTATACCTTGCCATGGGCCAAAATCTGATAGAAAGGCATTTTGGTCTTCCCTGCAGATCACTCCTATTTCTTTAGAAAATATTCCTGTGGTCAATAGTTACGCGGATGTATTTGAAGAAGTAGACAGCCTACCCCTGCGAAGGGAAATCGATTTCAGGATTGATCTCGTTCTAAATGCAAGACCTGTAGTTCATGCTATCATAAGGATGACTCCTAAAGAAAAGGAAGAATTGCAAACCCAAACTAAGCAGCTCTTGTGGAAAGGACTCATCCGACCTAGCTTTTCTAATTGGGGTGCAGCTGTGGTGTTTTTCCCCAAATCGGACGGTACTCTAAGACTCTGTGTTGATTACCGCGATCTTAACAAACAAACATTGAAGAACAAATACCCCTTGCCCCGCATAGATGATTTGATGGACCAATTGAATGAAGCCAAGGTGTTCTCGAAGATGGACCTAGCCACAGGTTTCCACCAACTCCGCATAGCTGAAGAATGCATACCTTTGACCGCCTTCAGAGGTCCCGGCATATTTTACGAATGGTTAGTGATGTCGTTCGGTCTATGCAATGCTCCAGCCTACTTTATTGATTTGATGAATAGGGTCTTCCGAGAGGTCCTAAATAAATTCGTCCTAGTCTTCATTGATGATATTCTAATCTATTCTAAAACTAAGGAGGAGCATGAAGGGCATTTAAGGGAAGTGTTGGAAATTCTGCGACAAAATGTTTTAAAAGCAAAGTTTTCCAAATGCACATTTTGGCAAGAGGAAGTAAAATTCTTGGGCCATGTTGTGTCAAAAGAAGGAATTGCAGTTGACCCAAGTAAAATTGCCGCCATTCGAGATTGGAAGCAGCCCAGTACACCCACTGAAGTAAGAAGCTTCCTAGGGTTGGCCGGATATTACAGGAAATATGTCAAAGATTTCGCCAAGTTGTCTAGCCTATTAACAAAGCTTACCAAGAAGCATGCCAAGTTCAATTGGACATCGGATTGTGAGGAGGCATTCCAAAAGCTAAAGGTGAGTTTGACCCTACTCCCGTACTTACCATCATTGATGGCAACCAAGATTTAAATGTCTACACCGATGCTTCTCAAAGTGGTGGTCTTGGCATGGTACTGATGCAAAGAGGCAAAGTTGTTGCCTATGCAAGTCGTCAATTAAAGCCGCATGAGAAAAACTATCGTGTCCTTGACTTAGAGTTGTTGGCCGTAGTCTTTGCTTTAAAAATTTGGAGACATTATCTTTTGGGCGAAAAATTTGAATTATTCACAGACCATCTGTCTTTGAAATATCTCTTCGATCAAAAGGATCTAAATTTAAGGCAGCAACGATGGCTAGAATTTCTGGTGGCATACGATCTTGACATCTTGTATACGCCGGGGAAAGCCAACGTTGTGGCAGATGCGCTTAGTAGAAAGGACGTCATTGTCGCAAGCCACATCGTTACTCCTTCCTTGATTGATAAAATTTCTGCTCTTCAAAAGGACAATGAATTCATTCAGAGAATGATCAAGAGAATTGAAGCACGTGAAAACACGAACTACCAAATAGACAGCAAGGGAATTCTTAGATTTCAAGGGCGGATTTGTGTTCCATATATCAAAGACCTCATAAGGGAAGTTTTGGATGAAGGTCACAAATCAAAGCTTTGCATCCATCCCGGTGTGAGCAAAATGTATCAAGACTTAAAGCGCACATTTTGGTGGAGATCTATGAAGAGGGATATATCCATTTATGTGAGTAGATGTCCTACTTGCCAACAAGTAAAAAGTGATCAACAAAAGCTTGCGGGGTTGTTGCAGCCATTGGAAGTTCCAGATTGGAAGTAGTTACAAATCTCCATGGATTTTATAGATGGTCTGCCTCATAATAGGAAAGGAAATGACAACATATGGGTGATCGTGGATCTCTTCACAAAATCCGCTCATTTCATACCTGTCAAGTCCACTAGAACTGCTCAAAGTCTGGCGCAAATCTATTTCAAAGAAATCGTCAGGCTACATGGGTAATAAAACTAAATCTTTCCTTTTCATCATAATCGGAATGAAAAATTTCTTTTTCAAATTAAATAATAATCTTTTATTTTAAACAGAGTTCCTAGTAGCATCGATAGCGACCGTGATCCTATCTTTGCTAGCAAATTTTGGGAAGCATTCCAAAATGAGTTGGGAACGAAGTTAAATCTCAGTACCGCATATCACCCTCAGACTGACGGCTAGACTGAGCGGGTGAATCGCATTCTTGAAGATCTATTGCGAGCTTGCATACTCGATTTTGGAGGTTCTTGGGAGGATCACTTGCATTTGGTTGAATTCTCGTATAACAATAGCTATCAAGCAAGTTTGAAAATGTCTCCATTTGAAGCCTTATATGGTAGGCCGTGTAGATCGCCAGCGTGTTCGGTTGAAAAAGGAAATCGGCTGGTGTTGGGTCCAGACCTGATCCGAGAAGCTTCAGACAAAGTTGACTTTATTAAGAAGCGACTATTGACTGCCCAAAGTAGACAAAAGAGCTATGCTGATGTAAGAAGGAGAGAGTTAGCTTTTGAAGTGGGTGACTATGTCTATTTGAAAGTTGCTACAATGCGAGGTGTAATCCATTTTGGAAAGACAGGAAAATTAGCACCTAGATTCATCGGCCCCTTCCCTATTCTTGAAAAAGATTGGCACCCTAGCCTACAGAATTCAGATGCCCGACTGGTTGCCTGGAGTGCACGATGTATTCCATGTATCTCAACTTTGAAGGCATGTCCATGATCCAGATCTGATTGTGGAAGAAGCAGCCCAGCAAGATTTGGAGATTACCCCAAGCCTTGTTGTAACAACCCGTATTTTCAATAAACTGTTATAACATAAATCGAGGCAGAATTTAATTCTAAAATCTGAATCAGGGGAAACGGGCTATGCCATTGCGTTCGTCTCGGAAAAATACGCGAAATAGAGTCCGAGTTTTCGAAAATCGGAGTCCGTATGACCCAGTTAAGGCCCATGGAAGTTTTCAGAAATTTCCATAATTAAAAACAGATTTAAAATTTAATTTAAAAAGAAGGATTGGGCACAGCTGGCGTCAGCGGGAAAAATTCCCGCCAAGACCCCCAAGTCGACAGGCATGTCGACAGGGGTCTACGGGAGTCGACTGCCCTGTCGACAGCCCTGTCGACAGTGGGTAGCCAGGCAGTGTTGCCTGGTGCACCATTTTGGTTTGGGCTTGGTTGTGTGGCCTGGTTCTAGAGCATTCCGAAATCTGACGGGCCAAAATTCACCTAGGGTTAATCCTAGGGCTTAAAACACTCTAATTCCCTATAAATATACCCCTAATCCTACCCTAAAGCCTCATTAATCAATCTTGCAACTAAACTATGTCAATTTGAATCCTCAAATGGCCTCCACCTAAAAACCCTAGCCTCCACCTTCCTCAAAGTTTAATCCTATAAAGATATGATGATCACACAACCTTTTCTATGTTGTATGAATGCTTAATAACTTGCATGCTTCATTAAGTTGCAAGTTTGATTTGCTAAGTTTGTGTTTTTGGGATTTTGCAAAAGGGTTTTCTTAGTTAAAGCTTTGTTTTGGGTTTTCAAAGGGCTTCTTCATCTTATTTGGTGGATTTGTGACTTGTTTATATTTGTAAGCCCTCTTACCTTCACTTTACAAACTCTAGAGTTAATTTGTGGTGAAAGTTGAGATTTATGTGAGTTTATTTGATTATGCATGCTTATGCGAACTCACTATGCCATGTTTTACATGTTTCATAAGTTATGTAGGCTTATGCGAGATTACTATGCCATGTTCTACATGTTTTATGGGTTATGCATGTTCACCTTACCATGTTATGCAAGTTTTATGGGTTATGCATGTTCACCTTACCATGTTATGCAAGTTTTATGGGTTATGCATGTTTATGCAAGTTCACCTTACCATGTTATGCAAGTTTTATGGGTTATGCATGTTTATGCGAGTTCACCTTACCATGTTATGCAAGTTTTATGGGTTATGCATGTTTATGCAAGTTCACCTTACCATGTTATGCAAGTTTTATGGGTTATGCATGTTTATGCGAGTTCACTATGACATGATTTGCAAGTTTAACATGTTATGCATCATTATTATGATATGTGAAGTTCATCATGTATGTTATGCCAAGTTACCTTTTATACCCTTATGCGTTATGACGAATATGTAAGCGATATAATGACGTTGGGGGGTTTGGGTAAACTTAAAAATACATGAAACTAAAAGGTTGGGAATTTACCTATTAAGTTAGGTCTACCCCTTGGGAATTTACCTATTAAGTTAGGTCTACCCAAGTATATGTTAACTTGTAAATATGTTTTAAAGTGGACATGACGTTAGACAACATGATATGGCCAACTCGAAGTTAGACCTAGTTGTGGTGTAAATCTTCCTAGGTAACCACAACGTGGGGTCTAATGTGGGTAGTTGGTCATGTTGCACCGTAAGACCCGAGGTTAGACCTAGACGTGGTGTAAATCTTCCCAGGTAACCACGGATGTCTAATGTGAGAGGTTGGGTGCATTAATAAATTAATGCCTCATGATTAGGGTTAAGTCATGGCCCACTAATACTTAACCAATAATGGGGATGCGAGGATTAGATGGGGTTAAGTGGTTACACTTAACTAATTTAATCCAGGATTAGTGAGGGGTTAAAACCACACTTAACCCTCTTAGAAACCCTAGCAACGTGGTCTGTTCCAGCAGTAATCCCAGTTTGGTATCATTCACAACCCTACAGCTAGGTTAGGGCGGGGCACGATTACTGGACTGATGTAAGCGACCAAAGCGACGGCTGAGTGGTACAGCGGTGCGGGTCCGGCGGGCTACGGACGTGCACGTAGTCAGATGTTGGACAAACTCGAGGCACGGGTACCAGTAGGTTTAGACTGTGCATTATTGCTTAGGTGTCTGGGGTTGACACCCGAGGGCTTGATACACCCAAAGGTGGACCCAGCGCAGTCTGACTACATCCATGTGGGCCGTATGGACACCAACACTGGACGTGTTAGGTTTATAGGGAGCCGATCGACTAGACCGTTGGGCTGGACCTTATACTAAGGTCACTCCATGTTATTGGGCCAAAGTTTGGGCTAAGGGATCAAGACCTGTTTTGTGGGTTTGCTAGTACACTGCGGTGCAAAGTTTAATCTCATCTATGTGATGTCACCTTTATCTATTGCCAGTATGTTCATCTCAGTTTCCATCATGCTGTTAACTTTATTAGTTTATAGATTGATCGTAGTAGGGCTTACCAGTCTTTTTGACTGACCTGTTTTCTTTCGCTTCTTTTCTTCCGTTTCCCCCCCCCCCCACAGGTTCTCAGGGAGGGGCTACATCTGCTTAGTGGATCTTTGGCTTGCTTGTTGGATAGCTCATGTATGGATCTGAGCTAGCTGTGGCTTATCTTTTATTTCTGGGGATTAGTACTGATGTTTTACCATGTATTTTGTTATCACGTATCTAGACTTATGTTGTATTTTGGATCATGACATTTTTGATATTATGTACTTGACTATGTTGGTTTTTGTGAAATGATGATGATGGGTTTTTATCTGCTACCGCTGCTTTACTTATGTTTATTTTTATATATTCTGTCTTGCGATATCTCTGTGCATGTTTACCTTCACAATAACGCCCCTCCAAAGCTAGTACATTCTAAGGAGTGATCCTAGTGGAGGTGGGGTGTTACATTTGGTATCAGAGCACAAGGTTAACAAGATTGAACAAAATTTTTGAAAAAAAAAACCCTTTTCGAAAAACTATTTTCAAAAACCTACTAAGTATTTTCCAAAATAAAGTCTAGATTATTTTAAGGCTAATCCCCAAAAGCCATTAGCGTTATCCTTCGTTCCCTTGACCTAATCTTATCTTATCTTTCGTTTCAGTATGGCTGAAAATCTTGCCATCCCGGATGGAGTAAACGTACCACTCTGGTATAGGAGGCTTTTAGAAGCTAGGGCAGTAGCTGGCCCCGCAAACCCTACTCCCACTCCTCCTCCTGTGGTTGAGAATCCTCCCCCTAATGTCCCTCCTCCAGTGGTTCCTATTCCTCCTCCTCCAGTTGCTGAGGCTCCTCTTCCTCCTCCTCCCCCTCAGCATCCTCAGGTTGAGTTCACGAAGGTTTGTAAAGACTTCAAGGCAATGGAAGGCAAGAATTTCCTAGGCACTGAATCTTTTGTTGAAGCTAGGAATTGGCTGAAAGATACGGAGGACTTGTTTGCTATTTTCAGGATTGATGACGAGAGGAAAATCTTATTGACAGTGTGGCTTTTGAAGGACGAAGCAGCCTATTGGTGGGAGGTCACCAATGGGACGAGGCCCGTAGAGACTTGGGCCGATTTGAGGGCTAGATTTGTGGCCAAGTTTCTATCCTCCGCCGAGGCGAATTTACAGATGGAGAAATTCATTGCATTGAAGCAAGATGATATGACTGTCAAGGAGTATGTTAACAAGTTTAATCAGCTGGCCCGTTTTGGTTTGGACTTAGTAAACACTCCTGAGAAGAAAGCTCTCCGATTTGCTAGAGGGTTAAATGAACCACTGCAGGGTTTGGCGATGTCGCATATTCCGCATGGAGCTACTTTCGAGAGTTTAGTCGATATGGCTCTACTTCAGGGAGAGGGAAAGAAAGAGGTCAAGTCAGGTGATACCCAAGCAAAGAAAACTGATTCTCAGGGTAAAGGCAATCAAGGTGGTCAAAGCAGTCAGGGGAATCAGAGCAAAAACAAGAAGGGCAACAATAACAAAGGCAAGGGAAAGTGCAATTACTGTGGCATAGCTGGGCACTTTGCTAAGGATTGCAGGAAGAAGAAAAGGAAACTTAGTGGTGGATGCTTCTCTTGTGGAGAGGCTGGGCACTTTAGCAAGGAATGCCCAAAGAAGAAAGGGCAGGGTCAGGCTCAACGTGCAGGATCATCTGGAGGGCAAGTGCATGCTCTCAACACCACTACAGTTCCGGAACGAGGTATTGTTTCTGTGGAGAACCTTGTCTATATTTCTGATCTTCCAATTCGTACCTTATTTGATTCGGGTGCATCACATAGCTTTATTTCATCCGATCTTGTTGATAGTTTGCACCTTAGTACTAGCTTAGTGGATGATCCCGTTTGTGTTTCGAATCCCATTGGGGGTTCTGCTCATCTATCTATGATATGTGAGGATCTGAGGATCTCTATACTTAGTGTAGAGTTCTTGTGTAGTGCGTATGTTCTTGGTTTCAGGGGATACGGATTGATCTTGGGCATGGATTGGCTGTCCAGATATGGAGCCATTCTGGATTGTGAGCATAGGGTTGTAAGGCTTGTGACTCGCCTGGGCAACACCTTAGAGATTTCATGCAATCCGAAGGATCCCGTCATGTTGTGCTATCTTGAATCTCTCGACTCGTCAGAGGAAGCCCTTCAGTCTGTAAGGGTGGTCCGAGATTATCCAGATGTTTTTGAAGAAGTTAAGGGGTTGCCCCCTAAATGAGAGATTGACTTTCGCATCTATCTGGTAGATAATGCTAAGCCCATTTCTTTACCCGTTCGGCATATGGCTCCGCGTGAGAGACGGGAGCTGAGCAAGCAAGTGAAAGAATTGCTTGAGAAGAACTTCATCAGAAGGAGTATATCTGAATGGGGAGCGCCTGTGGTGTTTGCAACTAAGGCAGATGGTTCTCTTCGGCTCTGTGTGGATTATAGAGAATTGAATAAGCTGACTAAGAAGAACAGACACCCGTTACCAAGGATCGATGATCTCTTTGATCAGCTTGTTGGTGCTTCTGTTTTCTCTCAGCTTGATCTTGCTATGGGTTTTCATCAGCTCAGAGTGGCTGAAGATAGTATAGACAAGACTGCATTCAGAACTCCAGACGGATTCTTTGAATGGCTTGTTATGCCGTTCGGTTTGACGAATGCACCCGCGTATTTTGTGGATTTGATGAGTAGGGTGTTTCGGGAGTTCTTGAATAAGTTTGTCGTGGTCTTTGTGGATGATATTCTGGTTTTCTCCAAGGATGAAGAAGAACACGCGAGGCATCTTGTGGAGGTGATGGATACGCTCAGAGCGCATCAGTTAAAGGCCAAGTTCTCCAAGTGCCATTTTTGGAGAAGGGAAGTCAGATTCCTTGGGCATATCGTATCCAAGCAAGGCTTAGCGGTGGATCCCGCTAAGGTGGTTGCGGTTCAGGATTGGAAGACTCCAAGGAATGCAACCGAAGTGAGAAGTTTTCTGGGTCTTGCAGGGTTCTACCGGAAGTTCATCAAGGACTTCGCGAAGATATCCGCTCCTCTCACTAAGTTGACGAAGAAGAACTTAGTCTTCGCTTGGGATATGGACTGTGAGCTTGCTTTTCAAAGACTCAAGAGAGCCCTTACCTCTGCACCCGTTCTAGCTTTACCCGACGGTGGTAAGATATTTACCGTGTACACTGATGCTTGTGGCACGGGATTGGGCGCCGTTCTGATGCAAGAGGGCAGAGTTATATGTTTTGGTGGGAGGCAACTTAAGGTGCATGAGAGGAATTACCCCACTCATGATCTAGAGCTGGCAGCGATTGTATATGCACTCAAGGCTTGGCGTCATTATCTTCTGGGAGAGAGATTTGAGCTATATACTGATCATAAGTCTTTGAAGTATCTCTTTTCGCAGAAGGATCTGAACTTAAGGCAGCAGAAATGGATGGAATTCTTGGCTTCCTATGATTTTGAGATATCCTATACCCCTGGCAAGGGGAATGTTGTAGCGGATGCATTGAGTAGGAAAAGGTTGACACTAAGTCCTCTATTTGTTGAGATGAAGAATTTAGAGTTCTTGGCAACCTTTGATTTTTCCTTGACAGTTGAGACGATGACCGGTTCTTTGGCATCTCTAGAGCTCAGGCCTACCCTTCTGGATCAAGTCGGGGCTTCACAGAAGGAAGACCCTCAGATAATTGAGATCATGGACAAGCTGGTTCGAGGGGAGACATCTAGTCACCTTGCTCGATATTCTATAGACGATAAGGGTTGGCTGAGGAGAGACGGAAGGCTTTGTGTTCCGATGGTAGAAGACTTGGTGAGGAAAGTTCTTGAGGAAGCACATCGCTCCAAGATGACTATACATCCAGGTGGTGATAAGATGTATAAGGACATGAAGCGCGTTTTCTTCTGGCCTGGAATGAAGAAGGATGTGGCGGAGTTTGTCTAGAGATGTGTTATTTGTCAGAGAATAAAAGCTGAGTCGACGAAGCCCGGTGGGCTATTGCATCCTCTAGAGGTCCCGCTATGGAAGTGGGAGAGTATTTCTATGGACTTTATTGATGGGCTTCCAAGGTCAAGGAGAGGTAATACGAGCATATGGGTCATTGTAGATAGGCTTACGAAGAGCGCTCATTTCATTCCGGTAAAGAGCAAAAGGACCGCATCTGGACTAGCATCAGTATATCTTCGTGAGATAGTACGACTACATGGAGTCCCTTCCAGCATAGTCAGTGACCGAGACCCCATCTTTACTAGTCAGTTCTGGAACAGTTTGCAGGAAGCTATGGGCACAAGGTTGAATCTGAGTACAGCTTATCACCCACAGACGGATGGCCAGACCGAAAGGGTGAATCGAGTGCTTGAAGACTTGTTGAGACTTTGCATCTTGGATTTTGGTGGTACTTGGGAAGACCACCTTCCTCTTGTAGAATTTGCTTATAATAACAGTTATCAGGCGAGCATTGGTATGGCACCGTTTGAGGCTTTATATGGGAGACCATGCAAGTCACCTACATGTTGGTGGGAGACTACAGACAAGCTTATACTTGGACCGGACATGATTAGAGATACATCCGAGAAGGTCGAGTTGATCAGAAGACGAATGAAGGCAGCCCAAGACAGACAGAAATCTTATGCTGATAAGCGGAGGTCTGATTTGGAGTTTGAGGTTGGGGATATGGTTTTCGTGAAGGTTTCTCCTTTGCGAAATGTGGTTCGGTTTGGAGCCGTGGGGAAGTTAGCACCGAGGTTTGTTGGACCGTTTCCAGTCATAGAGAGGATCGGGCAGATGGCTTATAGAGTAAAGTTGCCCGAGAAGCTTGCTGGAGTGCATAATGTCTTTCATGTTTCGCATCTCCGGAAGTGCTTGCATGAGTCAGCAGAGGTGGTTGAGCCAAGTGTTCTAGAAGATGTGGAAGTAGAGAAAGAGGCTACCTTGAGGAAAGCTCCGATTCGTATCTTAGGGACAGAGATCAAGAAGCTAAGGAATCGTGAGGTCCAGTTGGTGAAAGTTCAATGGGGTGAAGCCGAGGAAGACGCGACTTGGGAGACTGAAGAGAAGATGCGTAGGCTTTATCCATTTCTTTTTTAGGGTACACTCTCAATCTCTTTCTTTTGCTATCCATGTCTATCTAGTTTATCTAGTTCATCGTGTCTATCTTATCATGAGAACCTTAGGTAGAATCCTTTGGATGAAACATGTGTTTGAAACATGTTATGATTGATGGATGCAAGTGGTTGCAAGTGTTTGCAAGTGGTTACTCGTGGATGCATGATACACAGTAGGCACTAGATCGGCTCACACACTTCTCATATTGCATGTGCATGGGTGTTTATGCTTATTCATGGATGGAAATTTGTATGCAATCACATGGATGTCGCATATGGATGTATGATTGAGCACGCATGTAGATATTATACATTATGTTAGGGATTTGCATACATATGGATACATTTCACTAACATATTTTGCATTGATCTTCGCATTAGATAAGTACATATACACACACTCTTGCATATGTTCATACAGCATTTAGAACCTTTTAAGGACAATGGTTGCTCGTGGATGGTGTTTTGAGTAGATGGATGATTGGATGGTAGGATATGTTCTTCCCAACTTGAAGATTTCGGGGACGAAATCCTTTAAGGAGGGGAGAATGTAACAACCCGTATTTTCAATAAACTGTTATAACATAAATCGAGGCAGAATTTAATTCTAAAATCTGAATCAGGGGAAACGGGCTATGCCATTGCGTTCGTCTCGGAAAAATACGCGAAATAGAGTCCGAGTTTTCGAAAATCGGAGTCCGTATGACCCAGTTAAGGCCCATGGAAGTTTTCAGAAATTTCCATAATTAAAAACAGATTTAAAATTTAATTTTAAAAGAAGGATTGGGCACAGCTGGCGTCAGCGGGAAAAATTCCCGCCAAGACCCCCAAGTCGACAGGCATGTCGACAGGGGTCTAGGGGAGTCGACTGCCCTGTCGACAGCCCTGTCGACAGGGGGTAGCCAGGCAGTGTTGCCTGGTGCACCATTTTGGTTTGGGCTTGGTTGTGTGGCCTGGTTCTAGAGCATTCCGAAATCTGACGGGCCAAAATTCACCTAGGGTTAATCCTAGGGCTTAAAACACTCTAATTCCCTATAAATATACCCCTAATCCTACCCTAAAGCCTCATTAATCAATCTTGCAACTAAACTATGTCAATTTGAATCCTCAAATGGCCTCCACCTAAAAACCCTAGCCTCCACCTTCCTCAAAGTTTAATCCTATAAAGATATAATGATCATACAACCTTTTCTATGTTGTATGAATGCTTAATAACTTGCATGCTTCATTAAGTTGCAAGTTTGATTTGCTAAGTTTGTGTTTTTGGGATTTTGCAAAAGGGTTTTCTTAGTTAAAGCTTTGTTTTGGGTTTTCAAAGGGCTTCTTCATCTTATTTGGTGGATTTGTGACTTGTTTATATTTGTAAGCCCTCTTACCTTCACTTTACAAACTCTAGAGTTAATTTGTGGTGAAAGTTGAGATTTATGTGAGTTTATTTGATTATGCATGCTTATGCGAACTCACTATGCCATGTTTTACATGTTTCATAAGTTATGTAGGCTTATGCGAGATTACTATGCCATGTTCTACATGTTTTATGGGTTATGCATGTTCACCTTACCATGTTATGCAAGTTTTATGGGTTATGCATGTTCACCTTACCATGTTATGCAAGTTTTATGGGTTATGCATGTTTATGCAAGTTCACCTTACCATGTTATGCAAGTTTTATGGGTTATGCATGTTTATGCGAGTTCACCTTACCATGTTATGCAAGTTTTATGGGTTATGCATGTTTATGCAAGTTCACCTTACCATGTTATGCAAGTTTTATGGGTTATGCATGTTTATGCGAGTTCACTATGACATGATTTGCAAGTTTAACATGTTATGCATCATTATTATGATATGTGAAGTTCATCATGTATGTTATGCCAAGTTACCTTTTATACCCTTATGCGTTATGACGAATATGTAAGCGATATAATAACGTTGGGGGGTTTGGGTAAACTTAAAAATACATGAAACTAAAAGGTTGGGAATTTACCTATTAAGTTAGGTCTACCCCTTGGGAATTTACCTATTAAGTTAGGTCTACCCAAGTATATGTTAACTTGTAAATATGTTTTAAAGTGGACATGACGTTAGACAACATGATATGGCCAACTCGAGGTTAGACCTAGTTGTGGTGTAAATCTTCCTAGGTAACCACAACGTGGGGTCTAATGTGGGTAGTTGGTCATGTTGCACCGTAAGACCCGAGGTTAGACCTAGACGTGGTGTAAATCTTCCCAGGTAACCACGGATGTCTAATGTGAGAGGTTGGGTGCATTAATAAATTAATGCCTCATGATTAGGGTTAAGTCATGGCCCACTAATACTTAACCAATAATGGGGATGCGAGGATTAGATGGGGTTAAGTGGTTACACTTAACTAATTTAATCCAGGATTAGTGAGGGGTTAAAACCACACTTAACCCTCTTAGAAACCCTAGCAACGTGGTCTGTTCCAGCAGTAATCCCAGTTTGGTATCATTCACAACCCTACAGCTAGGTTAGGGCGGGGCACGATTACTGGACTGATGTAAGCGACCAAAGCGACGACTGAGTGGTACAGCGGTGCGGGTCCGGCGGGCTACGGACGTGCACGTAGTCCGATGTTGGACAAACTCGAGGCACGGGTACCAGTAGGTTTAGACTGTGCATTATTGCTTAGGTGTCTGGGGTTGACACCCGAGGGCTTGATACACCCAAAGGTGGACCCAGCGCAGTCTGACTACATCCATGTGGGCCGTATGGACACCAACACTGGACGTGTTAGGTTTATAGGGAGCCGATCGACTAGACCGTTGGGCTGGACCTTATACTAAGGTCACTCCATGTTATTGGGCCAAAGTTTGGGCTAAGGGATCAAGACCTGTTTTGTGGGTTTGCTAGTACACTGCGGTGCAAAGTTTAATCTCATCTATGTGATGCCACCTTTATCTATTGCCAGTATGTTCATCTCAGTTTCCATCATGCTGTTAACTTTATTAGTTTATAGATTGATCGTAGTAGGGCTTACCAGTCTTTTTGACTGACCTGTTTTCTTTTGCTTCTTTTCTTCCGTTTCCCCCCCCCACAGGTTCTCAGGGAGGGGCTACATCTGCTTAGTGGATCTTTGGCTTGCTTGTTGGATAGCTCATGTATGGATCTGAGCTAGCTGTGGCTTATCTTTTATTTCTGGGGATTAGTACTGATGTTTTACCATGTATTTTGTTATCACGTATCTAGACTTATGTTGTATTTTGGATCATGACATTTTTGATATTATGTACTTGACTATGTTGGTTTTTGTGAAATGATGATGATGGGTTTTTATCTGCTACCGCTGCTTTACTTATGTTTATTTTTATATATTCTGTCTTGCGATATCTCTGTGCATGTTTACCTTCACAATAACGCCCCTCCAAAGCTAGTACATTCTAAGGAGTGATCCTAGTGGAGGTGGGGTGTTACACTTGCAGTGAGAAGGGAACCACTTAAAATTATTGGCAAGGAGACTAGGAAGCTGAGAAATAAAAGTATCAACCTAGTCAAGGTGCAATGGAGCAGTGATCCTAGAGACTGCACTTGGGAAACCGAGGAGAGTATCAAACAAACCTATCCCAAATGCAGAGTGGATATCTCCGAGTAGTTTTATTTTGAGGTACGCTTAAAATGTTTTCCATCCTTTATGTTGGTTCCTACCCTTCTATTCTTCCCTTTTCCTTTTCGAGGACGAAAAGTTCTTAAGCGGGGGAGATTAAAACAACCCGGAATTTGGGGCCAATTTAAAATTTTCATTTTAGAGATTTCAAAGGTGTTTAAATAGTTGAAATCAATTATTTTAAATAAAAATGAATAGAAATTTATTTTGACTGAATTTAATGCGAATATATTTAATTTAAATAAAAAAAGAATTAGAAAAGGACGATAGTTTGAAAAGTCAAACCTGAACTTTGACTAACTACACAGAATGCAGAATAAACCGGATTTTGGTAAAACCAAAAATATTTAAATCTGTTAATGAATATCTTTCTACTGAATCTGAAAAATCGAAGTTTCATAGCGGGAATCAAAAGTTATGACAAAATGAATTTTCAGAAAGGTCGCTATAGAGAATATATCGCCCTTGAAAATCGACATTTTGCATACGACCTCGGAATTCGACGAAACCACTTTTGTTGGATCCGGGATGTAAAATTATTGCTAGGTTTCAAATTTCATGATTTTTGAAACTAGTATGTGAGCGTGGCAAAAGAAACTGTGTTTTGTCAATTTCGGTCAAAATTAATTGACTGAAAAATAGCCATTTTTCAAACAGTCTCAGAATTCGATGAAATAAATTTTGTTAGAACCGTATCGTCATAAGAAAGCCAAAAATAATTTTTCTGGATTGTTCTGAGTTAGTATGTGGCCCCGGTGAAATTAAAAAGTACGTTCAAATTTAATATTAAAAAATTAATTTGAAAATAAAAGAAAACATACTGTAACTTCAGAATTGGACTTCGGCAATAGCGCCATCGCGTTCAGAGGACGTCAAAACGTATTGTTCGACAGTCATTTGGCCTAATTCTGAGTTTCTAGCCAAACAGAACTTTATTGAGCTAATTAAATAATTAATAAATTAAACCTAATATAATAATATATAAATACCCCGCTACAGTACCTTCTTCCCTGATCGAATGAACCCGTAGTCGCCCCCCCTTTAATTTTTCATCTCCATTTTCCCACTAATCCACAACAATTAGACTTAGCCGTAGTTGAACTTTTTGAAGCTTTTCCCTTCCTCTCCAATCTCCGACAAGTTTCACTCGATTTCATAGCCTGTAGCTCTCGAATTTCAAGCCGAAACCCGCGTCGAATAAGCCGCCGCCGCACCTCCACCGTGCCGCCGCAGCGCCCACCGTGCCAGGCGCACGTGCGCCTCCCCTTCCCGGTCAACCCCCAACAAACCTCACCTAAAACCGTCAACTACATCTCCCGAAAATCGGATTCAAAGTTTTGAACTTTCTGAAGTTCAAGGTAAAATTAAATTTCAGTTTTGCCACGCTTTTAAGTGTCGTAGTGACAGTTGTTAAAAGTGTTTTCAAATTTATACATATGAACTTCAAATTGAAATATTTCAGATCTGAAATCGCCGTGACTTCGAACACGAGATCTGATCGAGGTTGGACCTTCATTTCAGTCCCAAGCAATGTGAGAATTTATTTTTAATTAAATTTAATTAATTTAATTATTATTCTTGCGTTATGTGAAGTTGAAAGTCAAATACCGATGGATCTGCGATGAATGTTACCATAGGTTATGGATTCAAATTGTTTGTGATGTTATGATTTTGGATCCGTTATTTTCAATCATAGATCCGTTAATTAAAATTATAGATCGGTAGGAAAAATTAGATTTTTACCTTGTTTAAATTTGTTGAAGTATGCCTTGTGGATATGAATCATGTATAAATATATCATCTTGTGCTTGTTATGAAATTTACATTATTTTAATGTGAATTAAAATAGGAATTTACATCGTATGAAATTTACATTATTTTAATGTGAATTAAAGTAGGAACTTACGATGTAATAAATTTACATTTTTATAATGTTAATATAAAGTAGAATTTGACATAAGATTAAATTTACATTTTTTTTATATGTTAATAAGAAGTAGAAATTTACGATGTAATAAATTTACATTTTTATATGTAAATTATATAGGGAATTACACTGTATGTTAAAAATTACATTTTTCTATGTAATTAACATGCGAATTTACATCGTATGTTAAAATTTACATTTTTATATGTAAATTATACAGGGAATTATACCGTATGTTAAAAATTACATTTTTCTATGTAATTAACATGTGAATTTACATCGCATGTTAAAATTTACATTTTTATATGTAAATTATATAGGGAATTACACCATACGTTAAAAATTACATTTTTTTATGTAATTAACATGTGAATTTACATCGTATATTAAAATTTACATTTTTATATGTAGATTATATAGGGAATTACACCGTATGTTAAAAATTTCATTTTTCTATGTAATTAACATGTGAATTTACATCGTATGTTAATATTTACATTTTTATATGTAAATTATATAGGGAATTACACCGTATGTTAAAAATTTCATTTTTCTATGTAATTAACATGTGAATTTACATCGTATGTTAAAATTTACATTTTTATATGTAAATTATATAGGGAATTACACCGTATGTTAAAAATTACATTTTTCTATGTAATTAACATGTGAATTTACATCGTATGTTAAAATTTACATTTTTATGTGTAAATTGTATAGGGAATTACACTGTATGTTAAAAATTACATTTTTCTATGTAATTAACATGTGAATTTACATCGTATGTTAAAATTTACATTTTTATGTGTAAATTGTATAGGGATTTACACCGTATGTTAAAAATTACATTTTTCTATGTAATTAACATGTGAGTTTACATCGTATGTTAAACTTTACATTTTTATATGTAAATTGTATAGGGAATTACACCGTATGTTAAAAATTACATTTTTCTATGTAATTAACATGTGAGTTTACATCGTATGTTAAAATTTACATTTTTATACGTAAATTATATAGGGATTTACACCGTATGTTAAAAATTACATTTTTCTATGTAATTAACATGTGAATTTACATCGTATGTTAAAATTTACATTTTTATATGTAAATTATATAGGGAATTACACCGTATGTTAAAAATTACATTTTTCTATGTAATTAACATGTGAATTTACATCGTATGTTAAAACTTACATTTTTATATGTAAATTATACTGGAAATTACACCGTATGTTAAAAATTACATTTTTCTATGTAATTAGAATGAGGGTCTGCATTGTAATAAAAAAAATCATATTTTTACGATGTAAATTAGAAGTAAAGTTTACGTTGGAATTAAAAATCATATTTTTACAATGTAAATAAGAAGTAAAGTTTGGATTGTAAATAAATTTACATTTTTAGCTGTAATTTAGAATATGATTCTCAATGCAAATATAATTTACATTTTTATTATTATGTAATTAAGATGAGAAGATACATTGAGGTTAAATTTTACATTTTATATGTAATTTAAAGGTAGGCTTTTGTAATGTATCAAAATTTACATTTTTAATGTGAGTAAAGAGTGAATTTATGATGTTGTGATATGATCTTCATTTTCAAATGAATTAAAATTTAATAAGGATCGGTAGTTGTTTAAATCAAACAACGTTATTACGATTAAACGATTATATATATATATATATATATATAATTAAAATTAAATGAATGGAGCACGGTAGTTTGCGTTTTGAAACCGTACCTTTAAATGACTATACAAGAAGATCCGACCGTTGGATTTTCTTGAAACTGAAACCGTTAGAACCGTCTTGGAAAAATCTTTCCAACGATATATATTACGTTAAGATCCAACGGTTAGATTCTGAGAAATGTAAAAATCAAAATTGGTTGAATGCAGCGTCATAGTCACCCATTGACTTAAGGCATCGTTATATAAAAGTTAATTATTTTAAATAATTAAAATAAGAAGTAATCATTATAAAGAGATACGAAGGATTTTAAATATATATATATATATATATATACGAGTATTATTTGGAAAGTCCGAGTTCTCTCATTCCAAATAATCAAACGATGTTAATAGAAGTATAAAGATGGCGTGTGAAGACCGTAAATCTTCCCTCGAATGGACAACGATCGAGGCCCTGATTTGACTTGCTCCCAATTCAAGGGTCATGGTCATTGCCCAAACGTACGTGTTGATTTCACGGGTTTGGCTTTCGCTTAGACCCAGAGCATAAGCTAATAAATGGATTGTGTGTCTGACATCATACTCTATCAAATATCATGTTACTGATCTTCTGTCGAATGTATGGATGTTTGGTGGCAGAGAATTTATTCTCTTGCTTAACACCCGTTCATATATTTCGGCAAAGGATTGGTAGTGCGATATGGAGTGATGATGTGGCATGCTAAGATGCATATGATCAAGGCTTTGTTGAAAAGCAGGCCTTGTGGGATGATCAAAGCATTGCCTGTTTAGGCATAGCTTTGTGTATAGCGTGACTTCGCGAGCCTCACACACCGGCGGAGTCTAAAACGGGAGAAGGGAACGCAGGGAGAGCAGCACGTTTCTTTCTAGCTAGAAGTGGTGTTTGGGCTTTAACACGGTCCGACATTTTACTTATGTGGATGATGGAATGAGGCGCCTCGGATGATAGGTCCTATAGGACTGGGAAACGTGTGTTCAGGAATAACTAATCCGCAACTCGTATGGTGGACCGGCCCTACAGCTATCCAAGGGTTCACTGCGGGGGATTCTGAGGCACTAGCTAGAGTGTCTCGAATCGGTAAGGAGCTCCTCCCTAGCCTTGACTCATGATGGAAATCCAAACTTCCAATACGAACCTACGGATTTGATTGTATTACTAGTATGGAAGCATAGTATTATGGTATCTATGTGTCCTAGGATTGATACATTTATTTTGAAATGTTTTCCATACATAATAATAATAATATTAAACTCGTATATGCTGTATTTAGCATGTTTAATCGTCATAAGGTAAAACCCTATCCTATGGTTTGTGTTGCATTGTGTGATGGGACCTGGGTCTTATGGTGATTCCATTTTTCTCAAAAGCATAACGTTGTTGTATGATTTACTTACTATTTGTTCTGACACTTTTATGCATGGCATTCCATTAGAGCAAACCCGTTCCGCGTTAGCGGCGTGGTCTTTGGATTTGCCCTATTAATAGTGATTAATTAGTTAAGAATTCTCACACCAGTCCCATGACTGACCCGTTGTTTGTTTCCACCTTTTTGCAAACTCGGGTGCCCTCCTTTCTACACGGGCAGCCAAGTAAACAGGTTCATTCTTTGCTTGGAGTCTTTTCTTTGGAGCTACTTATTATCTTTCTTGGATTTGCTTTCGTGGAGAGGTGATGACTTGGAGCTTGAAGACATCTATCATTCGCTACTATTGCATTTTTCTCTTTTTAATTCTAGACATTAAACTTGTTTCATTTCACGTTGTTTAAGTTGGAGTTGGAACTTATTTCTTTTTCAGCAAACTTGATGTAATAATTTAGAATTCTGTGACTGTGGACTTTCTGTGGTTGATGACATTATATTTCCGCTGCTATGATGTTGTTACTCTATGAATTTCCTATGCTATGTTGTATCTGTGATATGTATTATTGTATTTATGTTGTATTCCAAATGATTATTCCTTACTTTCATTCCGTGGAATTTTGGGGTTATCACATAGGTAGCAAACTATTGACAAATAATATAAATATTGACATTTGAAGAAAAAAGATGAATCTATATTTAGAGTGTGGACCGCAATGATTATACATAAAAAATGATGTTAACATATGGATATACTAATATATGTATTAGTATGGATCAAAAATCAACTCACCATTTTTTATGCCTATATAAGTTCCTAAAAAAAGTATGCATGTTAACACCTTTGGTAAATATGCAAGCAAAAAATGTTAGAAAATTTAACCATGTTAGTTCCGAATTCAAAATTTAACAGCATCCAACCATGTCCTAAAAACTCCAGCAATCATTGCTTTGAAACACCAACACAGCTTTCTCGAAATGATGAGGACTTCCTTTGAATGTAGCATCTTCCTACCCACCTAATTAGGCCAAATCAGGTTTGCATGTTAAAATCAATCATTAAAATATTAAGCATATAACCAAATTAAATTTTCAGTTCACAACCGTTTAAAGGAAGATCAATTTTGTTCAAAATCAGAATCAATTTTCTTACCAAATAGCTTTTTGTATGGAGAACTACATCGCCGTGAAGTTGAAGAACTTCAAGCACGCATCATTTATGGTCGGTTAAATAGACCTTACTGATGACAATTTGCAGTTAGAACTCGTTCACAAAAGTTATGATCCAATGAAAATGAAATAAATTGAACCGCTTTGAACTGGCAAGGGTAGGATGAACAGTAGCTGGGTTCATCCATGATAGCAATTGAATAGATTGTTACCAAATAATTGATTTCGAAAAGAATAAATTGGGTTAGGTTGAATCATGCGAATTTATTTTATCATCACCAAAGACGAGAAAGGCGGCCAAGGGTTTCAGGGCTTGATATTGGAAGGAAGAATATTTTGTGTTGGAAAATAGGATTAAGGGACAGTCAAATTTGAGGAGGACGTAAATATCCAGGAATTCGAGGAGAAGAGAAGAAAGGAGACGTGGAGGATAAACAGAAAAAAGGGTAAAAGAGTGGCTACTCCATGCTAGGGTATCTTCTTTACAGATGTTCGTAAGAAACGCGCAGATGTTGTTGTACGATTCGAAAGGACAAAAAAATAGAGAAAGGGGAAGCATGACTCTTCAATTCAGTAAACAGCGACGAGGCTTCTATGCTCTTAAAAATGAACTGGGTATGAATTGGGAAAGGAAAAGAGCAATATGGAAGAGGTGAGACGGTTCACCTTTAATTAAGAAGACAAATTTTAGAGCGCTGTGAGCGCTCCATTGTGAACTCAATAATTATAATATAGTATAGATGAGAATGATATCCTATTTACAGCCTAAGATCAACGAATCTCGCTCAGAATTGTGCCCAGGTGCAGGGCAGGAATCTGCCCAGATATCGGTGGGGTCGACCCCGGGGTCGACACCCATAGGAACGGGGTCAACCCCTAACGGACGATTTCTCCCCTTCCCCTGCATCGTTTGATTTGAAATTCTGGATATTATTTATTTATTTATAAATGGCTTATATGTATATAAACTTTAAACCTTAATATCTCCTTCATACGATGTCCGTTTTAAGAAAACTTGGGGTCTATCTTAAGAAGAATTCTGAGATGAACGCAATATTGCAGTCCATTTTACTTAATTCCCAATATCTAATTAAATATTCCTTAGTTTATCATTATAGTGTGCTTTAAAATTACGGGGTGTTACATTATCCCCTACTTAAAGGATTTCTTCCCCGAAATATCTAAGTTAAGAAGAATGTATATCCTAACATCCACCATCCATCTACTCATCCACCAATCAAAGGCATGTCCATAAAATAATTCTAATGCTTATATGAACATATGCAAATATTTGTGTATATGTCCCTATAATAATGCGAAAGATCAGGCTGTCTACTGATTCAGTTGACCTCCTTAATGCAATGTATGTTAGTGCTATAAATCCAACATGTATGCAAATAATCCAATTATAACATGTAAGTTCTATATGTGTGCACAATCATTCATCCAAATGCAATATCCATATAATGACACACCCACTCTCATCCATTAAAAGAACAAAAATATGCATACGCATTCATATGCAATAAGAGAGTGATTGAGCTGACCTAGCGCCTAATGTGTGTGTTTATGCATCCACGAGTAACCACTAGCAAACACTTGCATCCACTTGCATCTATCAAACATAACACGTCTCAAACACATGTTTAGATCCATTGGATTTCTTACCTAAAGGTAGAAGATTCGGTCGATAGGATATAATTAAACGGTAGAAACAAGCACGAACAAAAGCTTTGGAAAAGAAGTTAAGAACATACCCTTGAAAAGAAAAGGGTACAAAGCGCGAGTCTTGTCTTCGGTCTCCCAAGTTGCATCCTCTTTGTTACCTCCCCACTGAACTTCCAGCAACTTGACCTCTTGGTTACGTAGCTTCTTAACCTATGATCCAAGAATATGGGTAGAAACTCGTCTAACTATCGCCTCCCGTTCTACCTCTGTAACAACCCGGGTTCCGACAGACCAATTTTTTTTTCAAAATTCAATCCATCGGACCCCTAGTTGGGTGTTCTGGTATCCTGCAGAAAAGACAGAGAGAAAGAAACATGTCAGAGTTTGAAAAGCAGCTCACAGTGGAAGGAATAAAATATAATTTATTCAAAATAGCTTTACCTTAATAATAATACTGTTATGCCAGTATTCAAGCTATACCATCTCTTTCATGAACCTAACCTGCGCATGTTGTGAGGAGGGGGTCAGAACATAAGTTCTGTGTGACTGGACTATAATAAACTCCTGTGTAACTCTACATATATCGTTCGGTCATAATTTCTTGTTTATTAGGTTATTCACAATATTAGCACTCAAGGCCAAACCCATATCATTCTCATCCACTTACTAGTAGATTAACCTAATACACCGTATATGTAGTTTTTCCCTAACTCGTATAATCCTTCCATGTATATGTACAGTCCCTTGCCGAATATCGTACGAGCTTCATCACATAATTCTATACTACTTCAACATAGTGCCACCATTCTTGAAATAGTTTGGACTGCCACCCTTGATCTGGCTAGGTTTCCTTATCATGAACTATCGAGTGTTCACTAGGATTTATGCCACCTGGGACCACTAGGGATTATGCTACCCTTTGAACAGCGCCCTTTTCCCACGTATGTATCACGAATCGTTTTCGATGTCTAGATGCACATGTACACTATATGTGCGGCCCGAGTCATGTGACAGGGCTAATCAAGAAATACGGAACTCGGTCGGGAGCTTTAAGTTATCTGTCGTTGCAGATGCTAAGGTCTGTTTTTCTACCAGTGGATATGGTCCCACGTGACCCCTCCCTCAACTAATGAAAGGAATCCAAAAAAATCAAGCGTGAGAACTGTACTCCTACCACCTATGCCCCACTTTCCTATTGGACAGCCTCACCCATAACTAGATAGCAAGTATATGGTCTGTTGGGAGTTCTCTGGCTTTCCGTATGCGTACTACGATTGACTAAAGATGGTTAGGTAGTCGATGACGTTCTATCACAGGGCTAAACTAAGTATCGCCGACTCACGCTGGTCTACCCTAGTCTTTAGGTTGCCTATATTGCAACAGAGGCATACCCTTGGTTCTTCTACTGCAGACCTTAACCTCTGTGAGCCCAGGCGGATCATCTACAACCTCACAGAGGGATACCAAGAGTACCCTCACGTCCCCCGAAGCTACGTGCTTCGTAACCCAGTCCGCTGGAGCCTTTTACGGAATCAGATGGACGTTCGCTACTCCTCGTGTGCTTGTTAAGCGATGATCTACCGTATCAGGTTATTCATCTATTTATGGACTAGCTCAGTTTCCTTGACTAAGAATTATTACTTAGTTGTTCTTAACTAAGGTTTACCACTTAGTTTTCTTCCCCATTAATCTTGTTAACTAAGGTTTACCACTTAGTCTCCTTAACTAAGGATTTACAACTTAGTTCCTGTTCTCGATCGTTTTCTTAACTAAGTTTATTGCTTAGTTCCTATTAACTAAGGCTTGTTACTTTGTTATTATTCTCATTGTTTTACTTAGTCAATTCTCGTTATCTTAGACATCAGACCACATATTCTGGCTTTATAATTCAACTTGTTTGACTAAGGTTTTCCCATGAATTCAAGCATGACTTAAGTTCTCTTTTATTCGGTGATAGCGCACGGGTGTTTTCCCACTGTTCTTGCTTAGCTTACTCCATATTATAGGTTTTCCCACCCTTCAGGTCTTACATTACATCTTAAGTCATAGTCTTTCTCTGTCCCTAGGGCAGGTTTACCCCTTAATTAACCCTTCGACTATTTCAACTTCAGTTTATAATAGGTAGTTAACATTCCCTATTTCCGTTTTTGGTTAAGTTTTGTTCATTTGTTCGTGTCGACTTAACCCACCCAAGAATCATGTTACATTGTTGTATTCAAATTCATAACTATACCCTATGAATCATGTGTTAAATTTGGTTAAGTGTTGTCTTTCAAATCTACGACTTAACCCCATGAATCATATGTCATTAATTAATTATGTGCCACAACCTCTCACATTAGACCTGTTGTTGTGGTCACTGGATATGCCGGGTGGTTCCGGGTAGAATTACACCACAACTTAGTCTAACCTCAGGTTAAACCGCGATATGACTAACTTCTCACATTAGGCATGTTATTTGCGGTCACTGGATATGTCGGGCGGTTCCGGGCAGGATTACACCGCACAACTCATCCTAACCTCGAGTTAGCCATGTTCGAGTTCAAGTTCAATCTAGATGTCAAGTGTCAATTCCCCCAATCCAAGCTTTACCCAAATACCCCAAATTATTTTTGTTTGTAGTCCCATTAACAGGTTATGTCTATCATTAAATTCATAATTCATATTCATGTCAATTTCATATTCAAGTTCTAGATGTAAACTTCATGTCAAATTCCAGATGTCGATTTCACATCAAGTTTATGTTCTTATCCAAATTCAAGTTATAATACAGGTTTTACTCTAGTGACATGTGCCCATTAACAAATCCATAAGTCAATTTCATGCTTAAATCAATGATGTCAATCCTACACCAAACCCCAAATCATGTTCATACATATAATTCCTAATTTGTTTTACGCATTCAAGTCTTGTCAATGTTATATTATGCCCAAACCCTTTGTAATTTATAACCAAACCCTCCAATTCATGTCATAGCCCAAAATCAAGTGTTTTCCCTTTTTTTCTTTCGTTCGCAATAATCATTCCATCGTGTTCATTTCATGATAGGTCTAGGCTCGAGATAGCCTAGCTATTAAAAATCAAAAGGGGAAGAATAAAAGGAGGAACATAATCGTAGGCATAATAGTTAAAATCGAACACATGATAATATTAAACTTTATGGATTCAATTTTTTTCACAATAATTTCATTTCATGTTTACATAGGGAATGTTTGAATGATAAATAGAAATTTTACACAAAAGTGTATTATAACTCCACTCACAGTGTTTTAGCGCTCCAATATGTAGATCCTTGATTGTCCCTTTGATTCATGAATTGGATTAATCCTTGAACTAATTTCCCCCTTTTTTTGTTGCTTTTGATTCATCTTTGATTGACATCATGTCCAATTTAATTTTGATTTTATATGCGGCGTAGGTTGCAGATCTGAATTCCTTCTCTATGCGTAGTAATTTTAGATCTAAGCCTCTTTTCTTTTTATTCATGGTTGTAGTAATTATAGATCTCATTTTACTTTTAAGAAAAGGGGAAGAGAGTGAATCTAGAAATTTCTTTGGAGAAGAAGAAAGAGAGTCATGGCACTGCCATTAATTTTTTGTGGAGAAGAAGAAGAAGAGAAGAGCAACATAGAAGCATCAGAAAATGTGCGGAGTTTACAATGAGCCTAGCGGTGTTTTTATAGGTGCCAAGCTACGAATCTCGCCCAAAAACTAGACCGAATACATCAAAATGCACCCAGAACTGAATCTGGGAACAATTGACCAGGTCGACTCCCAGGCCGACCATAGTGTCGACCTGGTTAAGGGGAGGTCGACCACCCAGTTGACCCCCCGGTTGACCTGGGTGTTGGGCGGAAAAATCCCGCCCTTTCTTCTTGGGTTTGATTTTTGAAATTTTATTTTCGTTATTGAGCTATTTTTGTTGTTTTAAAATTCTCAAACTTTGGAAGTGTAATGACCTGCATTTTTAGAGATATATAATTAATTTATTTAATTATATAATTGGTGATTTAGAGAAGTTAATGATCGTTTAATTAAATAATATTGAATATTTAATAAATAATTATAATATAATAATATATTATAATGTCGAAATAGTCGGAAATAGTGAAATTCACAATATCGTGTGAATTGAATAGCATACGAGATTTGGTGGAGTTTCAATTCGAAATATAATAACGATTATATTGAATCGACGACAGTTGAACGTATAGTTTATAATATATTTATAAACGAGCTTGAAATGGCACTGCAGTTCACTATTTGGCGATTCGAACTTCAACTGAATGTACAGGATTCGTTTTAAGCCGGATTTCTGTGAAACAAGAAACGTGTGGAGCTGGTGGAGTATATCTTTCTAATGGAAGAGAAAAATCAGGATTTCGTCGGGTAGATTTTGATGTACGTCCAAATCAAATTTCAGAAAAAGTCGCTGTAGAATTCCTTTATAATTCGCAACGCTTTATATACGTTATAGAAGGATTTTCGATATAAATTGAATATCGAGATAAATCTAAAATCTGAAATATCAAACTGTAAATTCTGATATGATATTCTGGAGCTGTACGATATCATATGTGAAGATTGACGATAATATTTAATTTTAAATATTTAATTTAATTATATTTAAATATATTTATATATTTAAATGGGTCATCCAGAGCTTTAAAAATAACCGGTTTTGCAAACGAAGTCGGAATTCGACGAAACCAGTTTTATTAGATCCGCAATATCAAATAGTTGCTAGATGTCAAGTTTCGTGATTTTTAGAGTCACTGTGTGGCCGTACGGATTTTTAGAGTGAGAAACAGTCAGTATTTTGACAGTTAAAAATACACTATGTGAGCATACGAAGTCGGAATTCGACGAAACCAGTTTCGTTGGGACCGTAATGTCGAACTCTAGCTACATGTCAGTTTTCGTGATTTTTCGGCATCGTGTGTGATCACACGGATTTTTAGAAGACGGATACAAATATAAAGGATGAAAATAAAATATTAAAATATTAATAAAAAAAATATCTAGATATTTTATGAGCCTATAAATACCCCCCCTTACTTTCCTTAAAACCTAAATCAGAAGTCAACACTCCTTTTTCCGCCGTTGGGTTTATTTCTCACAGCCAAAAACTTTCGATCAAATAAAAATCTTAAACAAATCAAAAGAAATTTTTTAAAATCCAAAGAGTGTTTATTTGGAGTCCTGGCAGCGATTTCTTCAACTGATATTCATATTAGGGTGTGCGACGCAAACTTCTGTGGTGCTCGAAATGAACAGCGTGACCTAGGGTTCGGTTTTGAGCAAAGTTTAGGGAGTTTTCAATTGATTCGAGCTCGCCGAAGTGTTTGTGGGATCGAGTGGTTTCATTTGCCAAAAGATTGGTGGATTTCGATCAATATAGGGATGCGCGACTTCCTGTAGGCGTGGAAACTGTAGCTCGACGGAAAATGCCAGGGAGAGGCGAGTTGAAACTTTTGGGTATGGAGTGGTAGGGTTTTCGAAGAGGAAGATGATGGATGTTCTTGTAGGAATTTTAGTGAAATGTTGGAGTAGATAAATGGGGCAGAAGTATTGGGAAATGGCTACAGGAGGTTCGGTGTTCATCAGAATGGAGAAGAAGTAGTGGCGGCCTGGGCTTTGTAGAAGTGGAGTGGGGCAAGTTTTAAGGTTAAAGCCTGTTTGATTTTATTTAATTCATGTTATGATTATATAAAATATACGTAACTTTAAAACGTTATAAATTGGTCGTATGTAAACGAAATTAAACAAAACAGGTCACGTTGGAATCGTATCGAAAAGGACTACACAAACGAACTGGTTTGAAGTGGATTGGGGCTCGTATGAATTTATGGCGAAATAAATTGTTTGATTCAAATCAAATAAACAGTTTATCGTTCTTCAACGATGAACTAAAAATGTGAGTAAAACTCACCAACTCTGAACAGTTTATATTTCCATGTTGTATTTTTAGAACTGTTAGATATTGGCTGATTGACTGTGTGTTGACCGTTTGATTGAACTGCTAGTCAGTTAGTGGAATTTCTATATTGATTCTGTTTTAACAGAATAATTCATATTGAACTGAAAGTGATGCTGATTATATTGTGTAACATCTGTGGATGCAGGGAAACAGGTTGGAGGAATCCGACTGGATTCCTCAACAGTTATTTTATTGTTTTTCATATATTTTGATATATGATGTGAATTTATAACCTGTTGTTGATTTCATGTGTATGGACGATATTGGACATCGTTATTTGATATGTTAAACACCATAACATACCTGAATGTTGATAAGGGAATTTTCAAAGTGATATTGAAAATAGAATATTTATAAAATGGGATATTTATAAATAAGAGATATTTATAAAGTGGAATATTTATAAATAAGAAATGTTTATAAATTGGAATATTTATAAATATGAGATATTTGAAAAGGAAATAAACTCAAAACATTTCTTTTTGAATGGAAAGGCCTGTGTGGCGAGTTTGGGGATTTTCCCGATGCTCCCGATACAAAGGAGGTTATGGCGAATTTTCTCGGGAATTTAAGGAGTTAGAATATTTCAAGAATAAATTTGAAAAGGAAATATTTGTAAACCATTTACAAATAGAATTGGAAAGGGAACATTATAAAAAGGAAATCATTTTTTTAAATTGTAGAACCGTTATTAATAAGTAAATCTTTTCAAATGAATAAAACGTTGTTAAAAAGGAAATCTTTATAAAGTGAATAAAGAAATCGAATATGGTATTCGAAGTTAGTTAATCGAATATGGTATTCGAAGTTAGTTAATCGAATATGGTGTTCGAAGTTAGTTAATCGAATATAGACATTCGAAAGGAGAAATCGAATATGGTATTCGAAGTTAGTTAATCGAATATGGTATTCGAAGCTAGTTAATCGAATATGGTATTCGAAGTTAGTTAATCGAATATGGTATTCGAAGTTAGTTAATCGAATATGGTATTCGAAGTTAGTTAATCGAATATAGACATTCGAAAGGAGAAATCGAATATGGTATTCGAAGTTAGTTAATCGAATATGGTATTCGAAGTTAGTTAATCGAATATGGTATTCGAAGTTAGTTAATCGAATATGTTATTCGAAAGGGGTTAGTCAAGTCGAGTTAGTTAAATAGAGTTAACCAGTTAGAGTTAATCAGTTAGAGTTAACCAGTTGGAGTTAATTAGTTAGAGTTAATCGATTAGAGTTAAAACGAACTAGAGTTAATCAAATATAGTTATTTGAGACAGAGTTAGTCAAACATAGTATTCAGGGTAAGTTGCCATCTTGTACGACTGCTAGCGTAATTCGCAGGGCTGTAAATAGCCTACGGCGGTCGGATGTTTCCTGAGGGAGTCAGGCGTAACCATTGTGATCGCTGCGATGTAGAGTCAAGCGAATGGAGTTTAATCGAATATTAGTTATTCGATAGGAGTTAATCGAGTTGATCGAGTTGAGAAATAAGTTAAGTTAAATAAGTTGAGTTGATCGGGTGGTTCGACCAAGTTAGTCGAGCCTAGTTAATCGAATCGAATTGGTCGAACCAAGTAAGTCGAGTTAAGTTAGTCAAGTTAGTCGAGCCTAGTTAATCGAATCGAATTGGTCGAACCAAGTAAGTAGAGTTAAGTTAGTCAAGTTAGTCGAGCCTAGTTAATCGAATCGAATTGGTCGAGCCAAGTAAGTCGAGTTAAGTTAGTCAAGTTAGTCGAGCCTAGTTAATCGAATCGAATTGGTCGAACCAAGTAAGTCGAGTCAAGTTAAGTTAGTCGAGTTAAGTTCGTTGAGTTAAATAAATTGATGTTAGTTTCATCGAAAGGAGTTATCGATGTTAGTTTCATCGAAAGGAGTTATCGATGTTAGTTTCATCGGAAGGGAGTTATCGGTGTTAGTTTCATCGAAAGGAGTTATCGATGTTAGTTTCATCGAAGGGAGTTATCGATTATAGTTTAATCGAAGTGAGATTTTCAAATATGAGATATTTGAAAAGGAAGAGTTATCGAATATTAGTTATTCGAAGAGAGATTATCGAATATTGTTTATTCGAGAAGAAGTTAATCGAATATCGTTTATTCGAGAAGGAGTAAATCGAATGTAGGTTATTCGAAGAAGAGTTAATCAAATAGAGATTTCTCGAAGAGAGTTAATCGGCAAATTCGATTATATCGAATTCGGGAAAGTACTTATACTTTCCAGTGTTTAAATAGAGATTTATTTATTTATAAATAAATAAGTGTTAGGTTAATTATTCACTAATAAGAATAGAAGTTATAACTAAAGTAAGATAATTCGAAAGTAGGGATTATAACGTTATCGTTATAACCAATGTTTAAAATATAGAAGTGGATTTGTAAAATTGAATCCGAGAAAGGCGTAAAGAAGTTGTTAAAGATTAAAAGATAAACTTTGACCATTTCGAAGTTATAACGTTGTTCAGTTAAGGTCTGAGAGGTAATTATACCCCAACTTGAGTGACTTCCTTCTTAACTAAGAAATGGTAAGGTTTGATCGTAAAGGAGTTTTGGAAATGTTTTCCAAACGAGAATCAAAAATGTTTTCTGATAAAAGAAAATAAGAATTTAGAATATAGGGAAACAGGAGATAAGTAAATAAATGAACTAAAGAGGTTAATGTTAAATGATGTTTGTTCGATATAATTTCCATCTGGAAATAATATCATTGTTTGCACACTTGTTTTTCTTTGATAGTTAACTCACAGACTATCGAAGTTTTGACCATTTTAACGTTGTTAATATGGAGAGACCGGTTGGATTATTATCCGAAGAACCACTCTGTATTGGCATAAGCGTTGCGAATCATATATGCCAAAGATAATTGAAGACGGAGGAAAATGCAAGGGCTGTTGTATAAGTCTTAGATAATAGTGACTAAGATGGATATACTGAACAGTGCCTTCGGTTTGTCCAGTCCCAGGACAACTTGTATAGACGAAGGTCTGACAGAGTATATCCAATGGATCGCGTAAGTTGATCTGTTCAAACGTATTCACGTTTGGTGGCGGAGGAATTCGTTTCTTTTAGCTGTATACCCGTGTTATTTTTGGATAAGTCAATTTGTGATTTGGCGGGTAGGAAGATGTGACATTTCTAAGTGAATGAAGATGGATGTCTGACAGAGTATTTCCAGAAAGGTCACGTACATTGATTTCTTCAACCGTACCAAGAGTGGAAGCGGGGAAGGAAACTTCTTTTAGCCGACACATAATGTACTGTTGTAAACGTCAATTAGTGATTTTCGATGGACCTAACAATGTGGCATTCGAAGTGAATCTGATGTGATGATAAAGCGTAGCTTCTAGCCTCATCAACCAGTAAATGACAGAAATCGGGCAGGCAACATGGCTAAGTCGGTCGCACCGAAGTAGGGTGTATAATCACCTATCTAGTGAATATTCATTTGTTTCTTAAATCTATCAATGCTGTCCCATATATATACGGGAACGGTTGCTGATCCCAACCGTTGGTGATGTACATTCGATACACTCAAGCGAAATGAGTGGTCGGTCATGTGTGGCTGAGTTACAAGATGTTCTTGTTGAACTCCAGTGTATCGTTCCTAGAGTACACTGATCGGAAGGTGGTTCCATACCTTGTCATAGTTGGAAATCCATTATCCAATACGTGCTTGCGATTTTGATTGTATACTATATATGTAGAACGTGAGATGAAAGCGTTTCTGCTAGTTGATATCTATTTGTACATAGACATTATTATAATATCAAAAGGTTTTTGATATAAAGATATTTTGGATTCTCATAAGGGAAAAACCCGTTCCGTTCTGCGGCGTGGTCTTATGAGATATCATTTACTTGTTCATATACCTGTTTAAACTATTTTACTCACACCAGTCTCTTGACTGACCCGGAGTTTACTTTGTTGTTTTCCCTAAACTCTTGGGTGCCTAAATTTGTACGGGCAGTCAAGTAGTCGGGATTTGCAGATACATTGAAGAGCTGGAGCAGGAGGCTTCTGAATCATATAGCTATAGTTATTTCCGCTGTGTTGTAAGTGTTGTACTCTGATAAGTGCTATTGTATACATAACTGTTATATTTCAAAGTTATGTTATCTATTATATGTTATTCGTTCCGTTGTGAGGTTCGTGTTACTCTGATGTTGTGTTCTTCTTCTTCTTCTATTCTAAGTTTCTATCTTATCTATTCTCACCCTCTAATTTCTTTCACTAATTACCAGGATTTTTCGATGTTTTGGTTATCGACATCGAGCTTATGTCGATAACCAAAGTCGCTCAAAATCCGGGTCGTTACAGTTGGTATCAGAGCTTAAGTTAAGGATTACTTGGCTCTGTGGCGTGACTCGGTAGAGATAGGGTTAGTAATACCCTAGATTGAGTTTGAGTGTATATATACGAGTGCGTATTTGTATTTGATATAAAAATGGTTTTATATTGTGGAGATTCATTGGCTGAGTTGTTTATGAGTTCTGGTCGATCAGTTTGATCCACTGTATCGGTAGGAGTAAATAAACACTTGAATACGATGGACCGACACAGTATGGATATGTGATATATTATCATATATAGGTTGTGATTATAATCGAGTAAGATTATGACATGTGAAATAGTTATATATAACAAATCAGAATTCATATAAGTAAAGTATATGAAATAAGATGAATTAAATATGAATTTAAATCAGATTTGGAATTAAAATAAGGAAATTTTAAGTTCCTGGGAGATTTTGAAATGTTTTCAAAATGGAAGTATTTAGTAACGGTATTGAAAATGATATAGTATTGAACTCACTTCGATAGCTGGAAAATAGATTCCGATGTTGATCATGACATCATCGGTGTGATTTTCGAGTTCTAAGTGGTGGATTACTACCAGAGATTTTGATTTGAATTATTTTGAGAAAACAAGTGTTTAGAAATTCAAAGGTTTTGAATTGGCAGTATGATTTCAAATTGATTTGAAATTTACCCAGGAATTTAAGTTCTAGAAATTAAAATTTAACTAATGAAGTTAAATAAAATGAGATGGTAAAAATAAATTGAAATTTAACTTGAACATAGTTAAATAGAATTGAATTGGATTAGAGAATAATCTGTTATGGAATTGGGTTGATAAGTCAATAATTTGGAATTTGATATTGGGGTTCGAATGAAAGTCGATTTGGATTTGAGGATATAAACTGATTGGAATTTGATTGAGATAACACTGGTATATGCTAAGTTGAAAGCATATGGAAGTGGTAGGGATATAATGATATGCCCAACAAAAAGGTACAAGTTTATATTTTATGAGTTTGGAATTTATGAGCCGAATTGGCAAGCCGTTTGGCGTTTTGATTTTCTTTTGGGTTGAAGAAGGCCCAGAGAGGCGAGTTGGAATTTGAGCTATTGACCAGTACAAAGGAGATGCTGGCGAAATTTTCCGAAAATTTAAAGTGTTAGAAAATTTTCAGGATTTTGAAAATTTTAGTTAGTCGGAATGAATAAATATTTTAGTCGATATTAATTGGTTCAGTTGAAATCAGAAATAAGGGGTAAACAAATCTTAGGAATTCCAATATATAGGGTCGTCCTCTAACTTAGCAATTTCGAGGACGAAATTATTTTAAGTGGGGAAGAATGTAATGACCCGCATTTTTAGAGATATATAATTAATTTTTTTAATTATATAATTGGTGATTTAGAGAAGTTAATGATCGTTTAATTAAATAATATTGAATATTTAATAAATAATTATAATATAATAATATATTATAATGTCGAAATAGTCGGAAATAGTGAAATTCACAATATCGTGTGAATTGAATAGCATACGAGATTTGGTGGAGTTTCAATTCGAAATATAATAACGATTATATTGAATCGACGACAGTTGAACGTATAGTTTATAATATATTTATAAACGAGCTTGAAATGGCGCTGCAGTTCGCTATTTGGCGATTCGAACTTCAACTGAATGTACAGGATTCGTTTTAAGCCGGATTTCTGTGAAACAAGAAACGTGTGGAGCTGGTGGAGTATATCTTTCTAGTGGAAGAGAAAAATCAGGATTTCGTCGGGTAGATTTTGATGTACGTCCAAATCAAATTTCAGAAAAAGTCGTTGTAGAATTCCTTTATAATTCGCAACGCTTTATATACGTTATAAAAGGATTTTCGATATAAATTGAATATCGAGATAAATCTAAAATCTGAAATATCAAATTGTAAATTCTGATATGATATTCTGGAGCTGTACGATATCATATGTGAAGATAGACGATAATATTTTGTTTTAAATATTTAATTTAATTATATTTAAATATATTTATATATTTAAATGGGTCATCCAGAGCTTTAAAAATAGTCAGTTTTGCAAACGAAGTCGGAATTCGACGAAACCAGTTTTGTTGGATCCGCAATATCAAATAGTTGCTAGATGTCAAGTTTCGTGATTTTTAGAGTCACTGTGTGGCCGTACGGATTTTTAGAGTGAGAAACAGTCAGTATTTTGACAGTTAAAAATACACTGTGTGAGCATACGAATTCGGAATTCGACGAAACCAGTTTCATTGGGACCGTAATGTCGAACTCTAGCTACATGTCAGTTTTCGTGATTTTTCGGCATCGTGTGTGATCACACGGATTTTTAGAAGATGGATACAAATATAAAGGATGAAAATAAAATATTAAAATATTAATAAAAAAATATCTAGATATTTTATGAGCCTATAAATACCCCCCCTTACTTTCCTTAAAACCTAAATCAGAAGTCAACACTCCTTTTTCCGCCGTTGGGTTTATTTCTCACAGCCAAAAACTTTCGATCAAATAAAAATCATAAACAAATCAAAAGAAATTTTCTAAAATCCAAAGAGTGTAAATTTGGAGTCCTGGCAGCGATTTCTTTAACTTATATTCATATCAGGGTGTGCGACGCAAACTTCTGTGGTGCTCGAAATGAACAGCGTGACCTAGGGTTCGGTTTTGAGCAAAGTTTAGGGAGTTTTCAATTGATTCGAGCTCGCCGAAGTGTTTGTGGGATCGAGTGGTTTCATTTGCCAGAAGATTGGTGGATTTCGATCAATATAGGGACGCGCGACTTCCTGTAGGCGTGGAAACTGTAGCTCGACGGAAAATGCCAGGGAGAGGCGAGTTGAAACTTTTGGGTATGGAGTGGTAGGGTTTTCGAAGAGGAAGACGATGGATGTTCTTGTAGGAATTTTAGTGAAATGTTGGAGTAGAAAAATGGGGCAGAAGTATTGGGAAATGGCTACAGGAGGTTCGGTGTTCATCAGAACGGAGAAGAAGTAGTGGCGGCCTGGGCTTTGTAGAAGTGGAGTGGGCCAAGTTTTAAGGTTAAAGCCCGTTTGATTTTATTTAATTCATGTTATGATTATATAAAATATACGTAACTTTAAAACGTTATAACTTGGTCGTATGTAAACGAAATTCAACAAAACAGGTCACGTTGGAATCGTATCGAAAAGGACTACACAAACGCTCTGGTTTGAAGTGGATTGGAGCTCGTATGAATTTATGGCGAAATAAATTGTTTGATTCAAATCAAATAAACAGTTTATCGTTCTTCAACGATGAACTGCAAATGTGAGTAAAACTCACCAACTCTGAACAGTTTATATTTCCATGTTGTATTTTTAGAACTGTTAGATATTGGCTGATTGACTGTGTGTTGACCGTTTGATTGAACTGCTAGTCAGTTAGTGGAATTTCTATATTGATTCTGTTTTAACAGAATAATTCATATTGAACTGAAAGTGATGCTGATTATATTGTGTAACATCTGTGGATGCAGGGAAACAGGTTGGAGGAATTCGACTGGATTCCTCAACAGTTATTTTATTGTTTTTCATATATTTTTATATATGATGTGAATTTATAACCTGTTGTTGATTTCATGTGTATGGACGATATTGGACATCGTTATTTGATATGTTAAACACCATAACATACCTGAATGTTGATAAGGGAATTTTCAAAGTGATATTGAAAATAGAATATTTATAAAATGGGATATTTATAAATAAGAGATATTTATAAAGTGGAATATTTATAAATAAGAAATGTTTATAAATTGGAATATTTATAAATAGGAGACATTTGAAAAGGAAATAAACTCAAAACATTTCTTTTTGAATGGAAAGGCCTGTGTGGCGAGTTTGGGGATTTTCCCGATGCTCCCGATACAAAGGAGGTTATGGCGAATTTTCCTAGGAATTTAAGGAGTTAGAATATTTCAAGAATAAATTTGAAAAGGAAATATTTGTAAACCATTTACAAATAGAATTGGAAAGGGAATATTATAAAAAGGAAATCATTTTTTTAAATTGTAGAACCGTTATTAAAAAGTAAATCTTTTCAAATGAATAAAACGTTGTTAAAAAGGAAATCTTTATAAAGTGAATAAAGAAATCGAATATGGTATTCGAAGTTAGTTAATCGAATATGGTATTCGAAGTTAGTTAATCGAATATAGACATTCGAAAGGAGAAATCGAATATGGTATTCGAAGTTAGTTAATCGAATATGGTATTCGAAGCTAGTTAATCGAATATGGTATTCGAAGTTAGTTAATCGAATATAGACATTCGAAAGGAGAAATCGAATATGGTATTTGAAGTTAGTTAATCGAATATGGTATTCGAAGTTAGTTAATCGAATATGGTATTCGAAGTTAGTTAATCAAATATGGTATTCGAAGTTAGTTAATCGAATATGGTATTCGAAGTTAGTTAATCGAATATAGACATTCGAAAGTAGAAATCGAATATGGTATTCGAAGTTAGTTAATCGAATATGGTATTCGAAGTTAGTTAATCGAATATGGTATTCGAAGTTAGTTAATCGAATATGTTATTCGAAATGGGTTAGTCAAGTCGAGTTAGTTAAATAGAGTTAACCAGTTAGAGTTAATCAGTTAGAGTTAACCAATTGGAGTTAATTAGTTAGAGTTAATCGATTAGAGTTAAAACGAAAAAGAGTTAATCAAATATAGTTATTTGAGACAGAGTTAGTCAAACATAGTATTCAGGGTAAGTTGCCATCTTGTACGACTGCTAGCGTAATTCGCAGGGCTGTAAATAGCCTACGGCGGTCGGATGTTTCCTGAGGGAGTCAGGCGTAACCATTGTGATCGCTGCGATCTGGAGTCAAGCGAATGGAGTTTAATCGAATATTAGTTATTCGATAGGAGTTAATCGAGTTGATCGAGTTGAGAAATAAGTTAAGTTAAATAAGTTGAGTTGATCGGGTGGTTCTACCAAGTTAGTCGAGCCTAGTTAATCGAATCGAATTGGTCGAACCAAGTAAGTCGAGTTAAGTTAGTCAAGTTAGTCGAGCCTAGTTAATCGAATCGAATTGGTCGAACCAAGTAAGTCGAGTTAAGTTAGTCAAGTTAGTCGAGCCTAGTTAATCGAATCGAATTGGTCGAGCCAAGTAAGTCGAGTTAAGTTAGTCGAGTCTAGTTAATCGAATCGAATTGGTCGAACCAAGTAAGTCGAGTTAGTCGAGTCAAGTTAAGTTAGTCGACTTAGTCGAGTCAAGTTAAGTTAGTCGAGTTAAGTTCGTCGAGTTAAATAAATCGATGTTAGTTTCATCGAAAGGAGTTATCGATGTTAGTTTCATCGAAAGGAGTTATCAATGTTAGTTTTATCGGAAGGGAGTAATCGATGTTAGTTTCATCGAAAGGAGTTATCGATGTTAGTTTCATCGAAGGGAGTTATCGATTATAGTTTAATCGAAGTGAGATTTTCAAATATGAGATATTTGAAAAGGAAGAGTTATCGAATATTAGTTATTCGAAGAGAGATTATCGAATATTGTTTATTCGAGAAGAAGTTAATCGAATATCGTTTATTCGAGAAGGAGTAAATCGAATATAGGTTATTCGAAGAAGAGTTAATCAAATAGAGATTTCTCGAAGAGAGTTAATCGGCAAATTGAATTATATCGAATTCGGGAAAGTACTTATACTTTCCAGTTTTTAAATAGAGATTTATTTATTTATAAATAAATAAGTGTTAGGTTAATTATTCACTAATAAGAATAGAAGTTATAATTAAAGTTAGATAATTCGAAAGTAGGGATTATAACGTTATCGTTATAACCAATGTTTTAAATATAGAAGTGGATTTGTAAAATTGAATCCGAGAAAGGCGTAAAGAAGTTGTTAAAGATTAAAAGATAAACTTTGACAATTTCGAAGTTATAACGTTGTTCAGTTAAGGTCTGAGAGGTAATTATACCCCAACTTGAGTGACTTCCTTCTTAACTAAGAAATGGTAAGGTTTGATCGTAAAGGAGTTTTGGAAATGTTTTCCAAACGAGAATCAGAAATGTTTTCTGATAAAAGAAAATAAGAATTTAGAATATAGGGAAACAGGAGATAAGTAAATAATTGAACTAAAGAGGTTAATGTTAAATGATGTTTGTTCGATATAATTTTCATCTGGAAATAATATCATTGTTTGCACACTTGTTTTTCTTTGATAGTTAACTCACAGACTATCGAAGTTTTGACCATTTTAACGTTGTTAATATGGAGAGACCGGTTGGATTATTATCCGAAGAACCACTCTGTATTGGCATAAGCGTTGCGAATCATATATGCCAAAGATAATTGAAGACGGAGGAAAATGCAAGGGCTGTTGTATAAGTCTTAGATAACAGTGACTAAGATGGATATACTGAATAGTGCCTTCGGTTGGTCCAGTCCCAAGACAACTTGTATAGACGAAGGTCTGACAGAGTATATCCAATGGATCGCGTAAGTTGATCTGTTCAAACGTATTCACGTTTGGTGGCGGAGGAATTCGTTTCTTTTAGCTGTATACCCATGTTATTTTTGGATAAGTCAATTTGTGATTTGGCGGGTATGACGATGTGACATTTCTAAATGAATGAAGATGGATGTCTGACAGAGTATTTCCAGAAAGGTCACGTACATTGATTTCTTCAACCGTACCAAGAGTGGAAGCGGGGAAGGAAACTTCTTTTAGCCGACACGTAATGTACTGTTGTAAACGTCAATTAGTGATTTTCGATGGACCTAACAATGTGGCATTCGAAGTGAATCTGATGTGATGATAAAGCGTAGCTTCTAGCCTCATCAACCAGTAAATGACAGAAATCGGGCAGGCAACATGGCTAAGTCGGTCGCACCGAAGTAGGGTGTATAATCACCTATCTAGTGAATATTCATTTGTTTCTTAAATCTATCAATGCTATCCCATATATATACGGGAACGGTTGCTGATCCCAACCGTTGGTGATGTACATTCGATACACTCAAGCGAAATGAGTGGTCGGTCATGTGTGGCTGAGTTACAAGATGTTCTTGTTGAACTCCAGTGTATCGTTCCTAGAGTACACTGATCGGAAGGTGGTTCCATACCTTGTCATAGTTGGAAATCCATTATCCAATACGTGCTTGCGATTTTGATTGTATACTATATATGTAGAACGTGAGATGAAAACGTTTCTGCTAGTTGATATCTATTTGTACATAGACATTATTATAATATCAAAAGGTTTTTGATATAAAGATATTTTGGATTCTCATAAGGGAAAAACCCGTTCCGTTCTGCGGCGTGGTCTTATGAGATATCATTTACTTGTTCATATACCTATTTAAACTATTTTACTCACACCAGTCTCATGACTGACCCGGAGTTTACTTTGTTGCTTTCCCTAAACTCTTGGGTGCCTAAATTTGTACGGGCAGTCAAGTAGTCGGGATTTGCAGATACATTGAAGAGCTGGAGCAGGAGGCTTCCGAATCATATAGCTATAGTTATTTCCGCTGTGTTGTAAGTGTTGTACTCTGATAAGTGCTATTGTATACATAACTATTATATTTCAAAGTTATGTTATCTATTATATGTTATTCGTTCCGCTATGAGGTTCGTGTTACTCTGATGTTGTGTTCTTCTTCTTCTTCTATTCTAAGTTTCTATCTTATCTATTCTCACCCTCTAATTTCTTTCACTAATTACTAGGATTTTTCGATTTTTTGGTTATCGACATCGAGCTTATGTCGATAACCAAAGTCGCTCAAAATCCGGGTCGTTACAAGAAGGTCATAACTTCTTCGTACGGAGCCCGATTTTCGAAAACTCGGACTCAATTCCATGCAGAATTCCGAGATGAACATAATGGTGAAATCTGTTTAACTTAATTCTCAATATTTAAATTAAGTATTCTTTATTTCCCATCGTTCTTCATTAATTTGTTTCGCGTATCACCATTATATTTTAATATCTCAGAATGTATATATATTATTAATTTCTTATTTTAAATTATAAAAATGCGGGGTGTTACATTCTCCTACCCTTAAGGATTTTCGTCCCCGAAATTCAATAAGTGTAAAATTAATAACCCCTCGCAACCATCCAATTAGTGTTCATCCAATTATTGCTACCATGTGCACATGTGCAAAGTGAATTACAGTACGGTAAAATATGTATGCCTAATTTTTGGTACCACCTATATGGATGCAATTATTAAAATCTTTTTCAAAACATGATGCTTGCACCATAAATATACTTGCAGTTCTACATGAATGCAATATTTTTGAAAATTTAAAAATATTTTTCATCCAAATTTTCCCACACCCTTATGGAATAAGAGTGCAGTCCATCCAATTGTCGCATCCAAGATCCTACCATCCATTTTTAAATTTAGAAAAATCTAATTTTCTAAATTTTATATAACGGAAAAATTTGCATTTTCCCGTTTTTACTTCCTCGTTTTTCTTTGTCCATTTATTACCATTCTTATTATAATATTTTCATGGTTACATAATCATTATTGATTTAATTAAGCAAACAACTTGTGGATTACGTCTAAATAATTTTTCAATACAACATTACAACTAGATAACAAAGAAAACAGTCAAGCACTATGAAATAAAACACTACTCTACGGATACAAGAATCGAGGTCAAGCCCTAACGGAAGTAACTACAAATGAGATCCTCAATACCACCTATCTGGCTCTCCATCCTATCCATCTTCTCTCTATGCTGTTGAGCCCCCTGCCTAACCTCTAGTTGTAGTTCCTGTAGTCCAGCTCCCAATTGATCATAAGAGGTGCCCATATCCTGTAACATCTGCTGCTGAGTCTGTCCTAACTCGACTTGTGTCTGGAGCATCTCATGTTGGGTCCTAAGGATATCCTGCTGATCTCTAACTAGATGAGCCTGCCGCTCAGAGATGGTCCTTAACTCAGCCCTCCAATCTAAGTCTCGGGAATCCCAAGGATCCCATCTAGAGGTATCGGAAGTCCCCCATCCTGGAGCCTGGGAAGTCCAAGCACCTTCCCAAGCCTGCTCTGTCTGTGTTGGATCAAACACTTCATGCGGTGCATACTGGGGTTCCTTGTCGTGCTCGGGCTGATAATCATGACCATCGTGTGGCTCATCTTCCTGTACCTCCTCCTCCCCCTCATCCTCTCCATCATGCTCCATGGGCTGCGGCTCTTGTAACTCATGTAAGTGGATACCCATCCTCGTCAGCGCAGCTAAGTCGATAATACTAGAGGAATGAGGAGAAGGCGCTATATGACTCTCGCTACGTAGATAAACACCACTCCGTACAAAAACTATAGTCCATAAATTTCCAAAACAAATATTGGACTGTCTCGTCTCCCTAGTGGAGTTGTAATGTTGTAAAATGATGCGTGCCCAGTTCATCTGTATACCCCCAAAAATAGCGTAAGTAGCACGCTTCACGATGTGCGGAACCCTATCGAAACCACCATTCTGCACAACAAGAATATACTACAAAATTCTAATGACAAATCTAGAAAGTGGGCATAAATGGACATTATCCCAATGCCTCTCAAACTCATCCTTGAAAATCCTACGCCATACGGCTACATTGTCCATCTCAAGATCCGTTACATCAAGTCCTGTACCACAGATATTTAACATTTCCCCAAATTGGACTTCATTAAAATATATATGAGTACCCTTAACCACCGAATTATAGGTTACCAAACCTTCATCATCGATACCAATATCTAAATTAGCATCAAAGAGTCTTACCAAACGCTTGAAGCCCTTTCTCTCGGCGGTGTTCATATCCATAATAGAAGTCAAACCCGCATCCGCAAATAAATCTTCCACGGGGGTTGTAGCAAAATCACCAAACCTCACCGGGCGTCCCAATAATAACTTTAATTTAGCTGTCTTCACGTATTCCTTGATTATCTCCTCTTGCGTATTGCACCACTCGATCTCTTGCGGTGTAAGTTGAGGATAAAGCTCATTGAGGGAAGGTTCGTTCACCATGGCGATTCAAGAACAAAATAAAAGGGAAAAGATATAGATCCGGATAGAGGAGGGTTTTTGCTTTAATTTGAAACTAATTTTATGAGAAATAGTGGAGAAATGAAGAGATGGGAGGTGGAAGAAGTTGAATTGGAATGGGTTTTGGAGCTTGCTGGAAGGGGGAAGATGTGCAAAATATGTGAGTTGAAGGCTTCGGCCTTCAGCTCATATATATTTTCGTACGGGGGGAGGGGGTGGTCGACACTATGGTCGACCTGCCCCTGGGTAGGTCGACCATAGTGTCGACCTGACCCTGCATACTTTTTCTCTCTGATACATTTTCGTGCAGCGATTCTTCGTCTTCCTTTGCGATGGTCCACCTCCATTCTTATGTCATGCTGTTAGTCCAAAACTTGGCGTGTGCACTAGTGATTGTTAATTCTCCTCATATGTTGGTTCCGATTCCATGAAATATAAACTTAAGCGAAACATACAATCTTAAATATCCATATTTATGTACGCTTTCTATTTTCTCTTACAAGTTCAAAATTTTCCTTGAATTTCCATTTTCAATGTACGGGGGTAAAATTTCCATTCCTTTCTAAGCTTAATCCTCAAGAGGGATCTACACCAATCTAGATTTATATAATATTTATATTTTCTCAAAAATAAAAATACACTCCCTCATAATTTTCCCGAAGGAAAACTAAACCTATGCTCTGATACCAGATGTAACAACCCGGGTTCCGATAGACCAATTATTTTTTTAAATCCAATCCATCGGACCCCGAGTTGGGTGCTCTGGTATCCTGCAGAAAAGACAGAGAGAAAGAAACATGTCAAAGTTCGAAAAGCAGCTCACAGCGGAAGGAATAAAACATAATTTATTCAAAATAGCTTTACCTTAATAATAATACTGCTATGCCAGTATTCAAGCTATACCATCTATGTCATAAATCTAACCTGCGCATGTTGTGAAGAGGGGGTCAGAACATAAGTTTTGTGTGACTGGACTATAATAAACTCCTGTGTAACTCTACATATACCATTCGATCATAATTTCTTGTTTATTAGGTTATTCACAATATTAACACTCAAGGCCAAACCCATGTCATTCTCGTCCACTTACTAGTAGATTAACCTAATACACCGTATATGTAGTTTTTCCCCAACTTGCATAATCCTTTCCATGTATATGTACAGTCCCTTGCCGTATATCGTACGGGCTTCATCACATAATTCTATACTACTTCAACATAGTGCCACTATTCTTGAAATCGTTTGGACTACCACCCTTGATCTGGCTAGATTTCCTTATCATGAACTATAGAGTGTTCACTAAGATTTATGCCACCTAGGACCACTAGGGATTATGCTACCCTTTGAACGGAGCCCTTTTCCTACGTATGTATCGCGAATCGTTTTCGATCTAGATGCACATGTACACTATATGTGTGGCCCGAGTCCCGTGACAGGGCTAATCAAGAAATACGGAACTCGGTCGGGATCTTTAAGTTATCCGCCGTTGTAGATGCTAAGGTCTATTTTTCTACCAGTGGATATGGTCCCACGTGACCCCTCCCTCAACTAATGAAAGGCATCCAAAAAAAATCAAGAGCGAGAACTGTACTCCTACCACCTATGCCCCACTTTCCTATTGGCCAGCCTCACCCATAACTAGATAGCAAGTATATGGTCTGTTGGGAGTTCTCTGCCTTTCCGTATGCGTACTACGATTGACTAAAGATGGTAGGTAGTCGACGATGTGCTATCACAGGGCTAAACTAAGTATCTCCGACTCACACTGGTCCACCCTAGTCTTTGGTTGCCTATATTGCAACCAAGGCATACCCTTGGTTCTTCTACCGTAGACCTTAACCTCTGTGAGCCCAGGCGGATCATCTGCAACCTCACAGAGGGATACCAAGAGTACCCTCACGTCCCTTGAAGCTAAACCCAGTCCGTTGGAGCCTTTTACGGAATCAGATGGACGTTCGCCCCTCCTCGTGTGCTTGTTAAGCGATGAACTATCGTATCGGGTTATTCATCTATTTATGGACTAGCTCAGTTTCCTTGACTAAGAATTATTACTTAGTTGTTCTTAACTAATGTTTACCACTTAGTTTTCTTCCCCATTAATCTTGTTAACTAAGGTTTACCACTTAGTCTCCTTAACTAAGGATTTACAACTTAGTTCCCGTTCTCGATCGTTTTCTTAACTTAGGTTTATTGCTTAGTTCCTATTAACTAAGGCTTGTTACTTAGTTATCATTCTCGTTGTTTTACTTAGTCAATTATCGTTATCTTAGACATCAGACCACATATTCTTGCTTTATAATTCAACTTGTTTGACTAAGGTTTTCCCATGAATTCAAGCATAACTTAAGTTCTCTTTTATTCGGCGATAGCGCACGGGTGTTTTCCCACAGTTCTTGCTTAGCTTACTCCATATTATAGGTTTTCCCACCCTTCAGGTCTTACATTACATCTCAAGTCATAGTCTTTCTCTGTCCCTAGGACAGGTTTACCCCCTAATTAACCCTTTGACTATTTCAACTTCAGTTTATAATAGGTAGTTAACATTCCCTATTTCCGTTATTGGTTAAGTTTTGTTCATTTGTTCGTGTCGACTTAACCCACCCAAGAATCATGTTACATTGTTGTATTTCAAATTCATAACTTAACCCTATGAATCATGTGTCTAATTTGGTTAAGTGTTGTCTTTCAAATCTACGACTTAACGCCACGAATCATGTGTCATTAATTAATTATGTGCCACAACCTCTCACATTAGACCTGTCGTTGTGGTCACTGGATATGCCTGGCGGTTCCGGGCAAAATTACACCACAACTTAGTCTAACCTCATGTTAAAGCGCGATATGACTAACTTCTCACATTAGGCATGTTGTTTGCGGTCACTGGATATGTCGGGCGGTTCCGGGCAGGATTACACCGCACAACTCATCCTAACCTCGAGTTATCCACGTTCGAGTTCAAGTTCAATCTAGATGTCAAGTGCCAATTTCCCAAATCCAAGCTTTACCCAAAAACCCCAATTTATATTTATGTTTGTAGTCCCATTAACAGGTTACGTCTATCATTAAATTCATAATTCATATTCATGTCAATTTCATATTCAAGTTCTAGATGTAAACTTCATGTCAAATTCCAGATGTCGATTTCATATCAAGTTTGTGTTCTTATCCAAATTCAAGTTATAATACAGATTTTACTCTAGTGACATGTGCCCATTAACAAATCCATAAGTCAATTTCATGCTTAAATCAATGATGTCAATCCTACGCCAAACCCCAAATCATGTTCATACGTATAATTCCTAATTTGGTTTACACATTCAAGTCTTGTCAATGTTATATTATGCCCAAACCCTTTGTAATTTATAACCAAACCCTCAAAGGCATGTCATAGCCCAAAATCAAGCGTTTCCCCTTTTTTCTTTCGTTCGTAATAATCATTCCAACTTCTTCATTTCATGATAGGTCTAGGCTCGAGATAGCCTAGCTATTAAAAATCAAAAGGGGAAGAATAAAAGGAGGAACATAATCGTAAGCATAATAGTTAAAATCGAACACACGATAATATTAAACTTTATGGATTCAATTTTTTTCACAATAATTTCATTTCATGTTTACATTGGGAATGTTTGAACGATAAATAATAATTTTACACAAAAGTGTATTATAACTCCACTCACAGTGTTTTAGCGCTCCAATATGTAGATCCTTGATTGCCCCTTTGATTCATGAATTGGATTAATCCTTGAACCGATTTCCCCCTTTTTTTGTTGCTTTTGATTCATCTTTGATTGACTTAATGTCCAATTTAATTTTGATTACATATGCGGCGTAGGTTGCAGATCTAAATTCCTTCTCTATGCGCAGTAATTTTAGATCTAAGCCTCTTTTCTTTTTATTCATGGTTGTAGTAATTATAGATCTCATTTTACTTTTAAGAAAAGGGGAAGAGAGTGGATCTAGAATTTCTTTGGAGAAGAAGAAAGAGAGTCATGGCACTGCCATTAATTTTTTGTGGAGAAGAAGAAGAAGAGAAGAGCAGATAGAAACATCAGAGAATTGTGCAGAGTTTACAATGAGCCTAGGGGTGTTTTTATAGGCGCCAAGCTATGAATCTCGCCCAAAAACTAGACCGAATACATCAAAATGCACCCAGAACTGGATCTGGGAACAATTAACCAGGTCGACCCCCAGGTCGACCATAGTGTCAACCTGGTTAAGGGGATGTCGACCACCCATTCGATCCCCGGTCAACCTGGGTGTTGGGCGGGAAAAATCCCACCCTTTCTTCCTAGGTTTGATTTTTGAATTTTTTTTTTCGTTATTGAGTTGTTTTTGTTGTTTTAAAATTTTGAAACTTCGGAAGGTCATAACTTCTTCGTATGAAGTCCGATTTTCGAAAACTCGAACTCGATTCCATGCAGAATTTTGAGACGAACGTAATGGTGAAATCCGTTTAACTTAGTTCTCAATATTTAAATTAAGTATTCTTTATTTCCCATCGTTCTTAATTAATTTGTTTCGCGTATCACCATTATATTTTAATATCTTGGAATGTATATATATTATTAATTTCTTATTTTAAATTATAAAAATGCAAGGTGTTACAACCTCTACTTCCTCAAGTATACTCGTCTCAACTACTTCTGCAATCTATTTGATTGTATCGAAAGGTCCACTGTATTAGGATTTCCCTATTGGGCCGGGTCATTTCGGGGCAAGCGGATCATTTATCATAAAAAGGATGGTATCGTGCAAGCACTTCCGTAAATGAGAAACGTGGAAAACATCATGAACACCGGACAGTCTCTCTGGTAGCTCTACTCTATAAGCCATTTGGCCAATTCTTTCTATTATGGGAAATGGCCCCACAAATCTCGGTGCCAATTTCCCTACATATCCAAAATGAATCACATTCCTTAAAGGCGATACCTTGGAGAAAACCATGTCTCCCACCCCTAAATCAATGTCGGTCCTTCTCTTATTTGTGTATGGCTTCTGCCTATCCCGAGTTGTCTATATGCATCAGTGGATAAGATCAATCTTTTTTGAAGTTTTTCTAATGGTCTCAGGTCCAAGTAGAAGCCTATCTCTGCTATCTCAATTTGAGATCCTTCTGTAGGAACATATATTTGTGCGACTTATGGTCCATGTATAACTTTTACCTTTCTTCATGCAGATGCTGCCGCCAACTCTTTAGCGCGGATCTATGCCAGCCAATTCCAAAACATGGGTAGGGAAGTTCTTCTCGTGAACTCTCAATTGTCTACCAACATAACATACTACCCTTCCTTCTTGCATCAAAAAGCACCAAATCCTGTACCACATGCTTCGGTTTATACTGTAAACACTTTGTTCCCGTCAAGTAAAGTCAAGACTAAGGTTGTTGTTAGAGCCCTCTTCAATTGCTGGAAAGCATCTTCACAGTCTATACTCTAAGAAAATGTCAGATTCTTCTTCGTCGTTCTAGTGAGTGTGACTGATATCTTTGCGAAGTCCTTAATGAACTTTCTATAATAGCCTGCTAAACCAAGAAAACTCCTTACCTCCGTCGCATTCTTTGGCATCTGCCAATCTTGAACTACAACTACCTTTACGGAATCTACTTCTATCCTATCTTTAGAGACCACATGCCCTAGAAATCTCACTTCTTTTCTCCAAAAATGACATTTAGAGAGTTTTGCCTTAAGCTGGTGCGCACGGAAAGTCTTCAAAATCTCCCTCAAATGTAGGGCTTGCACTTTCTCGTTCTTCGAGAAAATCAACATGTCATCAACAAAGACCACAATGAACTTATTTAGAAACTCCTGAAGCACCCTTCTCATCAGATCAACAAAATAGGCTGGTGCATTCGTCAACCCAAAAGGCATGATGAGCCACTCGAAGAAACCATTTGGAGTTCTAAAAGAGGTTTTGTAAATACTGTCCTCGGCCACCCTCAACTGATGAAACCCAGTGGCCAAAGTCTAACTGAGAGAAAACAGATGCACCAACAAGTTGGTCAAACAGATTATCTATCCTCGGAAGTGGGTGCTAATTCTTTTTAGTGGGTTTATTCAACTCTCTATAATCCACACATAAGCGAAGTGAACCGTCCGCCTTAGTGGCGAATACTAGTGGAGCACCCCATTCAGATATGCTTCGCCTAATAAACCCTTTCTCAAGTAGCTCCCCTACTTTCTTGCTGAGCTCCCTTCTTTCTCTTAGAGCTATATGGTACACAAGCAATGCAACTTGCTTTGCATTGTCCAACAAGTATATATTTAAATCAATCTCGCGCCTCAGAGGTAATCCCCAAACCTCATCAAAAACATCAGGATACCCATAGACTACAAGTACAGTTCGTAGATCATCAATAGATGCATCAAGAGACTATAGGAAACTAAGCATGATAGACCCTTTAAGGTCATAAGAAATCTCAAGGGTCCTCCCGGGAAAGTCAAAAGTCTAACGACCCTCCTCTCATAATCTAGAATGGCATCGTACATGGCTAGCCAATCCATCCCTAGAATAAAACCATAGCCCATGAAACCAAGCACATATGCGTTGCATTCAAACTCGATGCCTAACACAGATATTCTCAAACCCCGACAAATCATAGACAAATGAGTCATACCACTAATGGGGTTTGACACAACAATGGGATCCAAAACCAAACTAGTACTAAGGTGTAGAGACTCAACCATAGAATTAGATATAAAAGAATGCGAAGCACCAGAATCAAAAAGAGTTCTAACAAGATGATTGGAAAGGTAAATCAAACCTTCAACGGAAACTTTCCTACCTCTATTTGGCGCACTGGCCATGAAAGCATGCATCTTCCCTCCAGAAAATCCTGCCCTTTGGCATTGTCCTTGCTTCTTCAAGCAATCCTTAACAAGATGTTCGACCTCTCCACAATGGAAACAAGCGTTCTTCCTTTTCTTGCAATCCTTGATCAAATGACCCCCGCATCCGCAATCATGACATTTCCTCTTATCTCTTGCTTTACCATTCTTTCCGCCCTTCTTTTGTTGTTGTTTTTTCTTGAGCCATACTTTTTTGTTTTGGGTTTCCTCAACCTTATCCTCTCTTTTCTCACCTTTTCTTCTTCATGTATCAATGCCATATCAATGAGTTTCTCAAAAGTTGCTCCCATCGGAAAATGAGACATAGCCAAACCATGGAGGGGTTCATTCAATCCTCTAGCAAACCTCAAAGCTTTCTTGTGCGGGGTATTTACTAGCTACAAACCAAACCTCGCCAATTGATTAAACTTATTAACATACTCTTTGACATACATGCCTCCTTGCTTAAGCACCAAAAACCTTTCCACTTGCATACTTTGCTTGGCTTGAGAAAGAAACTTCATCTCGAATCTCTATCGGAAATCATCCTATGTTTCGACTGGACGTCCCGCCTGTGTCACTTCCCACCAAAACGAGGCCTCATCCTTCAACTGCCAAACGGCTAACTGAATTTTCCTACGATCATCAACTTCAAAAATTCCAAACAAATCCTCCGTCTCTTTAAGCCAATTCCTTGCTACTACAAAAGCCTTAGTTCCTCGGAATGACTTTCCTCTCTTAGCACAGAAATCATTGCATATCTTAGAGAAATTATTAGCAAGCAGAGGAGGAGGAGGAACAGCGGCTGCAGCTGGGGAGGGGCTTCTGCTTGGCCTCCTAAGGGTGTCGTAGCTTCCAGATACCTACGAAACCAAGCCGGTATCTGAATGCCCTCAGGAATATTAGGTTCCCCAGACATGCTGAAAAGAAAAAGGAAAAGGGATTCAAACAGAGAATCTAAAGATATTTCATATGGCTTTGGGGAATATGTTTTTCAAAACAGACTTTTCTTTCGAAAATGCTTTCTTTTAAAACCTTTTTAAAGCTAATATTCAAAATCTTTTATCCGATCTAGTAACCTTTGGCTCTGATACCAAATGTGACACACCACGTCCACAAATGTCACTCTTTATCAGAAATCATTAAGTTTCGTGAAGCGTTATAGGTAAATAGAAACATCACAAGACAAATATAAAATAAAAGCGGAATTAAAAACTTTATCAAATAGAAAATCTTCGTGGTCCAAACCCAATTACATAATAAGTCTGAATTACTGAAAACTCATTACATCAACATAAATCTTCTGTCTTGTACCAAAATTATCATCAGAGTACAATAATACATAAAAAGAGCATAATCCCCAAAATATAGCCATAGAAGAGAAGATACGAAATCAAGCAATACATCTAAGCAGATCTAAGCAAAATGAAAAAAGAATCCCGATCAAGCTTGAGTATTCCCACCCTGAGAACCTGGGGGGAAACGAAGGATAAAGAAGAGGAAACAAAATTGGTCAGACATAAAGTCTGGCGAGTTCACATACTTTTAGCATATAAATAAGTAAAGCATCATGATAGGCATATAAACTGGAGAGTGAGATAACAGTGTCATAAGGTAGGTATAACAAGGTAAATAGGATAAACAGAATAGAATATATTGCGCTTCTATAATACTTTTCTCTGCACCATTACTAGTATCACAAGAACAAGATGATCGCAACAAGTACAAGATGGTAGACTTAGGTGTACTTCTAGTGAGAGGTCTTACCCCATACAATAATTGGTAGCCCAACAGAACTGACAGGTGTTACCCCCAATGATAATAATGGGCTCCTCAACAAGCAAGACTAGATGTACCCTAATTACCACTCCCAATCGATCGGCTCCCTAACTTGTAGATCCCATATGTTAGCCCCCCAGTAGGATGTATCACTTCCTACAGTGGCAACCCATTGTTTATAAGATGTGCACAACCATATCTACAGGTGTCATGGTGTCTTATTATCCTCCCCTGAAATCCGGAACCATGCATGCACATGACCCCGTCAGAGTGCGCCGCCTACACCATCCCTTAGATGGACCTCTTACAACCAACACAATAAGCGTCCCCCGACCCCGACCTAGCTAGGGGTACCCCGTTTGATACCAATATAGGTTATTGACTAATACGGGTCCCGCACACCGGATGATGCAAGCTTCCTCCTAGGCTTGTATCCCCACTGCTACGACTTCAACAGGTTATGCCTACCAGTTTAATCAAGATTGCATAACCCCAACAAGTTAAGTTTGTCGAGTTTAAATGTATAACCCGTCCCCACACATTTAACAAGATTAACTTAACCCTCCCACTGATTCAAGCAAGTTTACTTAACTCGTACTTAAGTTGACAGGTTAATGTAACCCTCACAGATTCAAACAGGTTAAGTATTATAAGTTTATTACCATTTATTCATTTACGGTTATTAATGCACTAGACCACCCACATTAAGTCTACTACTTGTGGATGTTGGATATGCCGATTGGGTCCGGGCAGACTCCTACCACAAGTCGGACTTAACCTTGTGTCTTAGCACCATTACGTGTACGTTTATGCACTTAGACCCCTCACTTTAGATTCACCATTTGTGGATGTTGGATATGTCGGGCGGTTCCGGGTAAGCTTCTTCCACAAGTGTAATCTAACCTCATGTCTAAGTGCGGTTACAGTTTCTAGTTACTGCAAATCTAGGCATGTTCGCTACTAACCAATTTTCATGTTTATTATGCCTCAAATACTCATTTGATCTATGATACAAGTTATGCACCAGATTAAGGTTTAGATTAAGATATAGATTATGCCCCCAAATCCTAAGTTTTGGCCTAAGGTAAAAATTATGACCAAAATTCCCAATCATGTTTTACAATATGAATTATGCACAAAATTATCATTCCCAATCGTTCCCAATTTCATGCGCTCGCGTATTTAAGCAATAGGCCTAGGCTCAAAGGTAGCCTGGCTATAAAAACAAAATGGGAAAGAGGGAGAGAAGAGAACAAGAATAGGCATAGTAAATAAAACTGGCATATGATGATAGAATTGGTCATACTAACAGAATAGGCATATAGTGACATGATGAGGTAAACTAACAGAATAGGCATACGGTGACATGATTAGGCAAACTAACAGAATAGGCATATCATGAATAAGCATATGAGATCTAAGCACTAAATTAGGTATACAAGTAATGGTAGACCTGTTGTCATTATGATTACTAATAGGCATATGGTTTGATCCAAACTTATAAACATGTCAAGATTTCATTTTAGGTGTTTATATTTAAAAGAAACATAAACTCACTGTGACTGGATCTAAAGAACAAAGGATTGACTATAGATGTTGTAGCACAGATCCTTGAATACGTATAACTTGTTGTTGAAGAATAATAGGCTAGTTCAAACTGAGTTGGGGCAGCACCTCGTTGTCTCCATAGTTCTTGGTGAATAAAAACAATGAGAATGAGATCCTATTTATAGCCTAAGGTCAACGAATCTCGCTCAGAATTGTGTCCAGGTGCAGGGCAAGAATCTTCCTAGATCTCGGTGGGGTCGACCCCAGGGTCGACATAGGGGTCGACCCATGGGTCGACAACCACAGGGAATGGGGTCGACCCCCAACGTGATGATTTCCCCTTCACCCACGTCGTTTGATTTTGAATTCTGGGTATTATTTATTTATATATAAATGGATTATATGTATATAAACTTCAAACCTTAATATCTTCTTCATATAATGTCTGTTTTAAGAAAACTTGGTGTCTATCTTAAGAAGAATTCCGAGATGAACGCAATGGTGCAGTCCATTTTACTTAATTCCAAATATTTAATTAAGTATTCCTTAGTTTATCATTGTATTGTTCTTTAAAATTACGGGGTGTTACGTTATCCCCTACTTAAAGGATTTCGTACCTGAAATCTCTAAGTTAAGAAGAATGTATATCCTACCATCCACCATCCATCTACTCATCCACCAATCAAAGGCATCCATTGTCCTTAAAATATTTCTAATGCTTATATGAACATATGCAAAGGTTTGTGTATATGTCCCTATACTAATGCGAAAGATTAGGCGGTATATTGATTCAGTTGAATTCCTTAATGCAATGTATGTTAGTGCTATGAATCCAACATGTATGCAAATAATCATATTATAACATGTAAGTTCAATATATGTGCACAATCATTCATCCAAATGCAATATCCATATGATGATACACCCACTTTCATCCATTAAAAGAATAAAAATATGCATATGCATCCATATGCAATATGAGAGTGATTGAGCCGATCTAGTGCCTAATGTGTGTGTTTATGCATCCATGACGAACCATTAGCCAACACTTGCATCCTCTTGCATCTATCAAGCATAACATGTCTGAAACACATGTTTACATCCATTGGATTTCTTGCCTAAAGGTAGAAGATTCAGTCGATATGATATACTTAAACGATAAAAATAAGCATGAATAAAAGCTTTGGAAAATTAGTTAAGAATATACCCTTGCTAAGAAAACGGTACGAAGCGCGAATCTTGTCTTTAGTATCCCAAGTTGCATCCTTTTGGTCATCTCCCCACTGAACGTTCATCAACTTGACCTCTTGGTTGCGTAGCTTCTTAACCTCTGATCCAAGAATAAGGGTCGAAACTCGTCTAACTATCGCCCCCCGTTCTACCTCTACTTCCTCAAGTATACTCGGCTCAACTACTTCTATGGTATCATGCAAGCACTTCCGTAAATCAGAAACGTGGAAAACATCATGAATGTCGGACATTCTCTCTGGTAGCTTTACTTTATAGGCCATTTGGCTTTCTATTATGGGAAATGGCCCTACAAATCTCGGTGCCAATTTCCCTACAAATCCAAAACGAACTACATTCCTCAAAGGCAATACTTTGATGAAAACCATGTCTCCCACCTCAAACTCAATGTTGGTCCTTCTCTTATCTACGTATGACTTCTGACTATCCTTAGTTGTCTTTATGTCAGCGGATAAGATCAATCTTTTTTGAAGTTTCTCTAATTGTCTTGGGTCCAAGTAGATGCCTTTCCCTACTGTCTCAATTTGAGATCCTTCAGTGGGAACAGATACTTGTGCGACTTATGGTCCATGTATAACTCGAACCTTTCTTTAGGCAGATACTGCCGCCAAGTCTTAAGCACGGATCTATGATGGCCAATTCCAAAACATGGGTAGGGAAGTTCTTCTCGTGAACTCTCAATTGTCTGCCAACATAACATACTACCCTTCCCTCTTGCATCAAAAAAGCACTAAATCCTGTAAAATATGCTTCAGTGTATACTATGAACACTTTGTTCCCATCAGGTAAGGTTAAGATTGAGGTTGCTGTCAGATCCCTCTTCAATCACTGGAAAGCATCCTCGCAGTCTGTACCCCAATAAAATATCAGATTCTTCTTTGTCAGTCTTGTGAGTGTGGCTGATATCTTTGCAAAGTCCTTAATGAACTTTCTATAGTTGCCCGCTAAACCAAGAAAACTACTAACCACCGTTGCATTCTTTGGGATCTTCCAATCTTGAACTGCAACTAATTTCGCAGGATCTACTGATTTCCCATCTTTAGAGGCCATATGCCCTAGAAATCTCACTTCTTTTCTCTAAAAATAACATTTGGGGAATTTTGCCTTAAGATGGTGCACACGGAGAGTTTTCAAAACCTCCCTCAAATCTAGGGCATGCTCTTCCTCGTTCTTCGAGAAAATCAAGATGTCATCAACAAAGACCTCAACGAACTTATTTAGAAACTCCTAAAACACCCTACTCATCAGATCAAAAAAATAGGCGGGTGCATTCGTCAACCCAAAAGGCATGACGAGCCACTGAAAGAAACCATTTGGTGTTCTAAAAGCGATTTTGTCTATACTGTCCTCGGCCACCCTCAACTGATGAAACCCAGCGGCCAAGTCTAACAGAGACAAAATTGATGTATTAACAAGTTGGTCAAATAGATCATCTACCCTCGGAAGTGCGTGCCTATTCTTCTTAGTGAGTTTATTCAACTCTCTATAATCCACATAAAAGCGAAGCGAACCATCCATCTTAGTGGTGAATACTACTGGAGCACCCCATTCAGATATGCTTCGCCTAATAAACCCTTTCTCAAGTAGCTCTCCTACTTGCTTGCTGAGCTCCCTTCTTTCTCTTAGAGCCATATGGCGCACAGGCAATGCAACTTGCTTTGCATTGTCCACCAAGTATATACAGAAATCAATCTCGTGCCTCGAAGGTAAGCCCTGAACGTCCTCAAAAACATCAGGATACTCATAGACTACAGGTACAGATCATACATCGATAGATGCATCACGGGACTCTAGGAAACTAAGCATGATAGACCCTTTAGGGTCTCAAGAAATCTCAAGGGTCCTCCCAGGAAAGTCAAAAGTCTAACGACCCGCCTCCCACAATTTAGAATGACACCATACTTGGCTAGCCAATCCATCCCTAGAATAAAACCATAGCCCTTGAAACCATGCACATATGTGTCGCATTCGAACTCAATGCCTAACACAAATATTCTCAAACCCGACAAATCATAACAAATGAGTTGTACCACCAATTTGGTTTGAGACAAAAACGGGATCTAAAACCATATTAGTACTAAGGTGCAATGACTCAACCACGTAATCAAATATAAAAGAATGCGAAGCACCAGAATTAAAAAGAGTTCTAACAGGATGATTGGAAAGGGAAATCAAACCTTCAACGAAAACTTTCCTACCTCTATCTGGTGCAATAGACATGAAAGCATGCATCTTCCCTCTGGAAGGTCCTGTCCTTTGGCCTTGTCCTTGCTTCTTCGGGCAATCCATAACAAGATGTCGGGCCTCTCCACAATGGAAACAAGCATTCTTCCTTCTATTGCAATCCTTGATCAAATGACCCTCGCATCTGCAATTATGACATTTCCTCTTATCTCGATCTTTACCATTCTTTCTGCCCTTCTTTAGTTATTTTTCTTCCTTGGGCCACACTTTCTTGTTTTAGGTTTCCTCAACCTTAGCCTCTTTCTTTTAATCTTTATCTTCTTCATGCATCAATGTCATATCAACGAGTTTCTCAAAAGTTGCTCCAATCGGAATATGAGACATAGCCAACCCATGGAGGGGTTCATTCTATCCTCTAGCAAACCTCTAAGCTTTCTGGTGCGGGGTATTTACTAGCTCCTAACCAAACCTCCCCGATTGATTAAACGTATTAGCATACTCTTTGACAGACATGCCTCCTTGCTTAAGCACCAAAAACCTTTCCCCTTGTGCACTTTGCTCAGCTTGAGAAAGAAACTTGATCTCTAATCTTTGTCGGGAATCATCTAAGTTTCGATTGGATGTCCCGCCTGTGTCACTTCCTGTGAAAACGAGGCCTCATCCTTCAACTGCCAAACGGCTAACTGAATCTTCCTACGATAGTCAACTTCAAAAACCAAACAAATCCTCCATCTCTTTAAGCCAATTCCTTGTTTCTATAGAAGTCCCAGTTCCTCGAAATGGCTTTCCTTTCCTCCCATAGCACAGAAATCATTGCATATCTTAGATAAATTATTAGCATGCAGAGGAGGAGGAAGAACAGCGGCAGCAGCTAGAAGTGGGGCGTCTGCTTGGCCTTCGGCGAGTGTCGTAGCCTCCAGATACCTATGAAACCAAGTCGGTATATGAACGCTCTCAGGGATTTTAAGTTCCCCAGACATGCAGAAAAGAAAAAGGAAAAGGGAATCGAAAGATATCATATGGCTTTGGGGAATATGTTTTCGAAATAGACTTTTCTTTTGAAAATGCTTTCTTTTAAAACCTTTTTGAAATAATTTTCAAAATCTTTTATTCGATTTGCTCTAAAAAAATCTTTTATTTGATCTGGTAACTTTAGCTCTGATACCAAATGTGACACCCCACATCCTTTAATGTCACTCTTTATCAAAATGTATTAAGTTTCGTGAAGCGTTATAGGTAAATAGAAATATCACAAGACATATATAAAATAATAGCGGAATTAAAAACTTTATTAAATATTAAAGCTTCGTGGTCCAAACAAGTTACATAATAAGTCTAAATTACTGAAAACTCATTACATCAACATAAAACTTCTGTCTTGTACCAAAATTATCATCAGAGTATAATACTTAAAAAGAGCATAATCCCCAAAATATAGTTGTAGAAGAGAAGATATGAAATTAAGTAGTACATCTAAGCAGCTCCAAGCAGAATGAAATAAGAATCCTGATCAAGCCTGAGAATTCCCACTTTGAGAACCAGGGGGGAAACAGAAGAGAGAGAAGAGGAAACAAAATGGGTCAGACATAAAGTCTGGCGAGCCCAGTTACTTCTAGCATATAAATAAGTAAAAGCATCATGACAGGTGTATAAACTGGAGAGTTAGATAACAGTGTCATAAGACAGGTATAGCAAGGTAAACAAGATAAACAGAATAGAATACATTGTGCTTCTCTAATACTTTTTTATACACCATCACTAGTCTCACAAGAACAGGATGATCCCAATAAGTACAAGATGGTAGACTTAGGTGTACTTCTAGTGAGAGGTTTTACCCTATACAATAACAGGTAGCCCAATAGAATTGACATATGTTACCCCTAATGATAATAACGGGCTCCTAAACAAGCAAGACTATATATATCCTAATTACTACCGCCAATCGATTGGCTCCCTAACACCTATATACCTTATGCTGGCCCCACAGTAGGATGTATCACATCCTACAATAGCAAACCATTGTTTACAAGACGTGCAAAACGATATCTACAGGTGTCACGGTGTCTTATTATCCTTCCCTGAAATTCGGATCCATGCATGCACATGACCCCGTCAGAATGCATCGCCCACACCGTCCCTTATATGGACCTCTTACAACCAACTCAGTAAGCGTGCCCTAACCACGACCTAGTTAGGGGTACTTCGTTTGATACCATTATAGGTTATTGACTGATACGGGTCCTACACACCGGATGATAAAAGCTTTCCACTAGGCTTGCATCCCCACTACTAGGACTTCAACAAGTTATGCCTACCAGTTTAATCAAGATTGCATAAGCCCAACAGGTTAAGTTTGTCCGGTTTAAATGTATAACCCGTCCCCACACATTTAGCAAGATTAACTTAACCCTCCCACTGGTTCAAGCAAGTTTACTTAACCCTACTTAAGATGATAAGTTCATGTAACCCTCACAGATTCAAACAGGTTAAGTATTACAAGTTTATTACCATTTATTCATTTATGGTTATTAATGCGCTAGATCTCCCACATTAAGTCTACTACTTATGGATGCTGGATACGCCGGTTGGGTCCAGGCAGACTTCTAGCACAAGTCGGACTTAACCTTGTGTCTTAGCACCATTACGTGTACGTTTATGCACTTAGACCCCTCACATTAGATTCACCACTTGTGGATGCTGGATATCCGGGGCGGTTCTGGGTCGGCTTCTACCATAAGTGTAATCTAACCTCGTGTCTAAGCGCGATTACAGTTTCTAGTTACTGCAAATCTAGGCATGTTCATTACTAACCAATTTTCATGTTTATTATGCCCCCAAATCCCTGTTTAATCTACGATACAAGTTATGCCCTAGATTAAGGTTTAGATTAAGATATAGATTATGCCTCCAAGTTTTGGCCCAAGGTAGAAATTATGACCAAAATTCCCAATCATGTTTTACAATATGAATTATGCCCAAAATTATCATTCCCAATCGTTCCCAATTTCCTGCGCTTGCATATTTTAGTGATAGGCCTAGGATTGAAGGTAGCCTGGCTATAAAAGCAAAAGGGGAAAGAGGGAGAGAAGAGAACAAGAACATGCATAGTAAATAAAACTGGCATATGATGATAGAATTGGTCATACTAACAGAATAGGAATACAGTGGCATGATTAGGAAAACTAACAAAATAGGCATACAGTGACATATTAGGCAAACTAATAGAATAGGGATATCATGAATAGGCATATGAGATCTAAGCAGTAAATTAGGTATACAAGTAAGGGCAGATTTGTTGTGATTACAATTATTAATAGGCATAGGCTTAGATCCAAATTTATAAATATGTCAAGATTGCATTTTAGGAGTTTATATCTAAAAGCAACATAAACTCACTGTGACTGGATCGAAAGAACAGAGGATTGATTGTAGATGTTGTAGCACAGATCCTTGAATATGTAAAACTTGTTATTGAAGAAGAATAGGCTAGTTCAAACTGAGTTGGGGCAGCACCTCGTCGTCTCCATTGTTTTTGGTGAATAAAAACAATGAGAATGAGATCCTATTTATATCCTAAGGTCAATGAATCTCGCTCAGAATTGTATCCAGGTGCAGTGCAGGAATCTACCCAGATCTTGGTGGGGTCGATCCCGGGGTCGACACCCATGGGGAACGGGGTCGACCCCTAACGGGCCAATTTCCCTCTTCCCCCTCATCGTTTGGTTTTGAATTTAGGATATTATTTATTTATATATAAATAGCTAATATGTATATAAACTTCAAACTTAATATATTTCATACGATGTCCATTTTAAGAAAACTTGGGGTCTATCTTAAGAAGAATTCTGAGATGAATGCAATGGTGCAGTCCGTTTTACTTAATTACCAATATTTAATTAAGTATTCCTTAGTTCGTTGTTATAGTGTTCTTTAAAATTATGGGGTGTTACATATCCCCTGTACAAGACTGACAGGGGAAAAATGGTCACAAAAAAAATTGGTAAAAATTATGGACATGTCTCACATCCCCATAAGCAACATATTAAAATGTGAGAATGTTCCAAACCTCAGGGAATAAAATAAAAATATTTTACGAACTTTTGATATGTAAAATGCGAGCTGTTACAGCATAATTGCACAAAATTTTAAACTTCCATATCATCAAGGAATAAACATAATGTCGTTGGATTACATCATCAAACTCTGTACAAAAGGCCTCACTACAACACTCAGAGAATTTATCAAACAGCGGAAACATCATCATATGTATAGTAGAAAACTGGTACGTAAGCCTCCAACGCGTCATCGATCTGCAGCATCGTCCATTAAGATCTGCTACTTGATACCTACTACTTAGTCTGCCCATCCACACAACGGATGAACAGCCTAAGGTAATAAAAGGGAAACATAAAAACTTAAGTCAGACAATAGTCATTGTGAGCGATAAAACAACTAGCTAACATCATCGATAAAGTATATGAGAATAGGAAGATTAATCAAACAATCTACTATCTCACCAGAGAAGAACCCAAACCCATCTTCCCTAGATCTGACAGTGATAGCCTTTACAACAAACAATTTGAAACCATGGTATATTCTTGGCAATCAGTTATCAAGCATAGACCATCCTAATCAATATCGATATCTCCCAAGCACAAGTCACGAGGGCCTAAACCAACATCAGACAAGAAACCAAGAGATATCTCCTTCGATGTCGAATAATCTACACAAGACAATACAAGCAAACAATCATTCATTCATGAATCTGGCTCTCACTACCAATCCTGCTTTGTAATCATCCTTAATCATATGACTGGCTAAACACCTTGCTACCGACTGTCAAGGGATAATGGTAAACCCCGGTTACAGCAAAACTCCATATGTCATACGATGAAATGTATTTAGGCCCGTCGAGCTGCCCAGGGTACTCGACCAGTCACTTTTAGTCTTTTAGGCATCCCTATTATACCCCTGCTTTGAGTCCGCTAGAACCTACGACAACAATAATCCTTTAGCCTTTGATATCTCTAGCAATCCAACCTGGTGATTGTTCATGAGCTCAAGCCCCTTCTCGAGCAACCATTATCCATGAACTCACCACCTGGAGTTGTCTTCTCAATTGTTGCATTACGATGATCAACAAACTCATCATAAAACTTCGACATTCCTTCTTGGATATTATTACGGAACAAGGAATGGGGATCTTAAGGAAAGACTAATACTAGAGGGGGTGAATTGTGTTTCTAAGTAATTTACAAAAATCTTAAATTTGAATGATCTACTATATGAATCACACACAACAGAGATGACCCCAGAAATGAATCAAACACAAACACATAAAAGATAAATATAAAATGCAAAAAGGAAAAGAACACACCGGATTTTATACTGGTTGGGATTACTCCTACGTCCAGTCCCATGCAACGTTGGATTGTGCATATTTTTATTACTATCATCAATATCCAAGTACAATCCCCTTGATTTCCTGACTATAAGGTTAACATCGCACCAACCACTCTTGATTTTACGGCTACAAGATTACCATTGCTCCCTTTCCTTGATTTCAAGGCTACAAGGAAACACACATTTCCCCAAACACATCCCAAATGATTACAACATCCCTATAACTCTCCAATAGTACTTCAATTCGAAGAGAAATGAGTAGAGAGAGAAAAGAAGAAGTTTTATGTAACTAGAGTAGAAATCAGCAAAGTAGAAGGCTAGAAACAAATAGAATATGAAATATTAATGGTGTTGTGAAGAGGGGTGAAGATGGAGAAGAAGAATGATTATAAAATTCGAAATCAACCGCTATTTATAAGGTATGAAAGCAACGCTTCTGGAATGTTAAAAATAGTGAAAAGACACTTCGTCTGAAAATTGAAAAAATGATAGTTGTATGTCGACATAGCAACATATGTACGTGTAAAATATTTTTAATACTGTTTTTCAGTCGTTTAACTATATATATAATTCTGGAAATTCTTGAGTTAAAACTTAGTGATATAAATGAGTTTTATAAAGTGTAAAATCATATGAAAACATAATTATATATTACATAAACGTATTTATAAAATTATAAGGTTCAAAATTATATAACTATAAAACTAAAAAGGTATATAAATATAAAATTATATAATCTTATATAAACTTAAATTTAAAACTTATATTTGAAATCATAAGTAATATAGAAAAACAATTTGAATTTAAAATTTGAAAACCAAAATTTGTAAAATAGAATTTGAATTTGAATTTATTTGAATTTGAATTTGAATTTATTTGAATTTGAATTTGAATCTGGAGTGCTATTCAGAGTTTTACATATAAATTAGACTCTATTACTATATTTGACTTGAGCTTTTAAACCTTAATAACTTGATTACTCATGAGTCTTGAATCTCCTCTGAATTCTGAATCTCTTGAATCTCTAAAACTGTACATCTTCAGTAATTAAGTCCTGTAAACAAATCCTGCATATATATGTCTATATATTCTAGATAGATATGTTAGTATATATATTTTATAATCAATGATAATTGAATTAAGGTTGTTGTCATCAAAATTCCTTTGTCCAACAATCCCCCTTTTTTGATGGTGACAACCTTGATTTATAAAATATTCATACCCGTTCATACCTGTTGATTCTGACCCTTCTAATACTCCCTCTGACTTCGTGAATCCTACATACCTTCTCTTAAACTAATCCTTATTTTATAACTTCTCCCTATTTGTCATTATTAAAAAGAAATTCTAAATATACTCCCCCTAAATCCTATATCTATCTATATCCTATGATTATACTAAAGTAAATTACTCCCCCTAAATTCATGACTATAAAATAATCAGTACCAAGTATTTAATATTTAAAAGTATGTCAATATATATACATACATTTTTTTTATATCCAAGCAAACCAATCCAATCAATATGTACAAAAAATGTTCAAACAAATCCACACAAATTCAGACATAATTCAATCAAACCAACCAATCAAATCATACCAAACAATCAAGCGTTTCTTGGAACTTCTACCCATCCATCTTCTCCGAAAGATCGGATCCTTTTGATGACTTCCCAATCTTCATCTTCTTTTTTGGTGGTGCCTTAGCGAGATTGTTGTCTTCGTCTCTTGAAAGAGAAGATATTAGCCAACGAATGGCATCTAAATCCGTCTCTTGTTGTTCAAACATCTTTATTTGGCTTAATTCGAGATGACGAGGATTTCGTAGAATTATGGAGATGATGGTCTTGAAGGAATTCAAAGTTTTTTCAAGATTTTAAGTCAAATTATGTATTGGATTTGCTATAATTTAATAGTTTTAGATAAGAACTGATTAGAGAGGAAGGAAGAATGATAGAATAATTTTTCTGTAAGAAATAGGCTTATATAGGGTCTGGAAATCATTGGATTTGAATGTACATGAGTTAATTATTTAAGTTTTAAAATTTAAACAAATTTGAAAATCTAGTAGTTATGTGTCGACATAAGCACTTATGTATATTGACATACATAAGAAATCTTTTGAAAATTTTCAATTTTGAGTTAATTGTTATTATATTGTATTAATATATTTACTTCTAATGCTTTTACAGTGACTTAAAGATAGTTTTGTCATGAATAAAACATCATTCATTTCAACTTAAAGGCAAATACATTCAACTAATTACGAGACACCAAATACGAGATTCGAAAGCAAATACAAGAAAATATTAAAGATAACTTAAACTAGATAGGCTTAGATTTCAACGAATAATGAGGAGGAAGATGAAATTCTAAGTTTTTTTTTCCTATTTTGCCAATGAATCTAGACATATGTGAAAGTTTTTTTTGAGCTTCTTTTGGTTCTTGACAATTTTCACTTGATTTTGAACAATCGACTCTTTGGAAATGGTTCTAGTGTTGAGCGGACACTCTACACTTTCTAATGAAGTATCTTCTTTTTCGATATCCATATGCTCTTGTTCTTGTTGCATTTGAGCTTGTTTGTCTTTGAATGTCTCATAAGGTTTGAAAGTGAGTGGAATTTGCATAAGGTGTATATTTGTGGAGTCAAACACCTTTCTCCGTACAAACTCTTCTCCCTTGAGATCAACTTCAAAATATTTGAAAATTAGAGTGAGATAAACTCCATAATAAAGAGTGTTTTCTCTAGTTAACATTTCTTTGGGCTTAAGTTCTTTTAAGATCATATCGTCCCAATTGATGTCATAACCACCAATAATAGCAAAGAGTGCTTTTTGGACTTTGAGAGTTGGGTTGTTAAAGTTTCCTGAATGTGGAGTGATGATATGTTGAAGGAGGAGGATTAAGATTCTAGTTTTTGGGTGGAAAAAGAGATTTATGAATACCATGGGAGTATCTCTTTCAAATTTGTGATGGTAGGTTTCCAAATCCGTTTCTTCGATTTCGAATTCCGAAAAATTCATGCTCATACTTTTGCAATTCAAGATATTGCCAGAAATTTTACAATCTAGAACGATTTGTGTACCTTTTACACTACTCTAAATTTAATTTTCATCTCCTTCGTAAAACCCACGACTGAGAATTCCATAGAACATTTTGACGAGTTTCGGGTAACATACTTCATTGTTATCCTGAGCGTTAATCAAGCTCAATACTTTATTATGATTGACAAGAGAAGGGAGGTCATAATATGGAATGTAACACCCCATGATTTTAAATATTAATATCAACGAATTTAAAGAATACTTAATTTCAAATGTGAGAATTAAGGGAAACGGGTTACGCCATTACATTCTTCTTGGAATTCTGCTTGAGATAGAGTTCGAGTTTGCATAAAACGGACACCGTATGAAGGAGATATGGACGAACGAAGATAGGCAGAAAACCGGAAGTCAACCAGAATGCACTGGCACACTTCACAAGTGCGCCAGTACAAAAATGCACTGGCACATATGCCAAGTGCGCCCATGTCGGGCTAAAGACCTGCATAGATTTATGGAGTGTTCTGATTCGAACAGTGAGTCATTGCTGAGTCATTAGGGCTGAGGTGTTATCCTATCTTGACTGGATGGTCTTGATTGCTTCTAGAGTTAAGCAACCTAACTCTCAACCTAAAATCACACTAATTCATACTAAGAGCCGCCATGCCATCAATGGAGAACCTAGAGTAGCCGCCGTTCTCTTTCAACTTAGAAACAAAATAGTAGCAAGAATCAAAATCAAATCTAATCTAATCTAAATAACAATTAGTCTACATAAAGGCGAGCAATTCAATTTCAGAATACAGATCCTAGAAAGACAAGACTATTCTTTTGTTTGTGAGTATAATATCTTTCACAAAATAATTAATTAATTTAATTATGATAAGTTATAATTGGGATTATGAGAATATGAATTTGAATCATGTGATGTTATCGTTGATGCTTTGTTATTGTGGATCTGTTTCATATGTTAAATTGTACGTGATTAACTAGATTCATCTTATGCAAGTTTGGATGTTAAAACATATGTATATGAATCATATGCAAGTTTGGGATGTTAAGTCATATGCTAATTTATGAATTTTATGCATGTTTAGGATGTTAAATCATATGCTAATTTGTGAATCTTATGCAAGTCTGTTGGTGGATTATACACAAGTTCATATGTGAAATCATGTAGATACATATGCTTGTTTATATGTAAACATGTGACATTAATTTACACGTTTAGATCCATATGCAAGTTCGCATCTTTATGTTTAGATCCATATGCAAGTTAACATCTTTATGTTAAGATCTCTATTTTGATCCATGACAATACATAGTTATGCAAATTTAGGCCCATTACCTACGCTAGTTTTGTATTTGAATCATATGCCAGCTTGAATGAAATTCATAGGAAAACCATATCCATATATGCAAATTATTGGCTATGAAAACTTATGCCATGATTCTTAGATCTATTTTACATTGTGATGTTGCTTTTCTTTTATAAGTTTGACTATTTGCGAGTCTAACACATGTCATATTAAAACGTACGAATAGCGTGGGGACAATGGGAAAATATTGAATATACATAATTGTGAATTGGCATAAAATGGCCTTAAAAGGCATATAATTAATTTGAGGAATTAATTGGACATAATTTAGGTGACCATTATGGACATAAATAAATTTGGAATTTATTGACAAATTTGAATAGGGATATTAATCCAATTTGTGATAAATAATTATGTGTAATAATTAACCGCCTAAGACATGAGTTTAGACTCGTTTGTGGTATAAGACTGCCCGGACCCGCCCAGCAAATCCAGCAACCACAAACGGTAGTCTAATGTGAGAGGTCAATGGCACGAATTAAATGCGTAACAATTGCAAAGACACGATGTTAGGCTCGTTTGCGGTATAAGACTGCCCGGACCCGCCCTGCAAATCCAGCAACTGCAAACGGTAGTCTAATGTGGGAGGTCTTTACAAGGTTACGGTTCTAATGAATTAAGTAACACTTAACCAGATAAACATGTGGTGGGACATGGGGGTTAAGTGGGTGGCCTTGGGTGGCTTATGAAATACGATTAGAAACACTTAACCAAGTTGAAACATGTAAGAAGACATGAATAAGAATGGGGTTAAGTGGGAAACCTTAGTGGGGACCAAGCATAGATGGAAAGCTTGTGTCAAGCATGGGGGCCCTTTTCAAACCAGTAACCCATTAAGTATCTTTGTGAGCTCGACCCAAGTCGAGGACAGGACACGCTTACTGGGTTTGATTAAAAGAGGTCAAAACGGGTTAGCGGTGGCAACGCAAGTCCAATGGGGTCATGTGCGTGCGTGGGCCCGGGCTGGTTGGTAAGACGTTGTTGCGTCGTGTAGATATAAGCCATGCATCTTTAGTGGTATCGGGTTGCCACTTTGGGGAGTGATACACCCCACTGTGGGACTAGCATGGGTATCTACGAGTTAGGGAGCCGATCGCATGAGGGTAGTGGGTACAACTAGTGGAGATAGGGGCAGACGACACCTATGAAGGCAGCTAGGAGTACACGAAACTACCATTATCATTATTATGTTCTGTAGGCGGGATCAACTTTTAGGGTGACTAGTAATGGTGCAGTATAGTAATTATCCTATAGTGATTAGGAACAAGATTAACGCCAGAATATTCCTCTTGTTTGCATTGTCATGCCCACTTGTTTCATAGTCATTCCTTGTTTTACCAATTTATGCCTTATCCTAATTACTTTAATAATTTTATTGTTAAAGTTATTGTACTCGCCTGACTTTATGTATGACCCCCTTGTTTTCGCCTCTTTTCTTCCTCCCCCCTTCCAGGTTCTCAGGGTGGGACTAGTACTAGTGGACCTTGATCTTGGATCTCTTTCTCCCTCTTTTGGAAGTGCTTGGATTGTTGAAAGTAAAGTTCAGCTCATCTCTTTTATGGCTACTTGTGTTGTGGTTATGCTTTTTACTTTATGTACTCAGAAAACAATTTGTCATGATGGATATTAACTGTACTTGGTTTTACTATTGGTTTATGAAGTTGTTTTAATCAAACTATTTCTCCACTGTAATAAAAGTTGTTTTAAAATTTTCAAGTACCAATATATGTATCTGTCTTGTTATATTCTATTCTATACACTAATAATGCTCCATGAAAGTTAATGCATTCCCTTTGAGTGTGACATTAATGGACGTGGGGTGTTACACATGGTATCAGAGCTGAAGATTAATAGAACAGATAAGAGATTTTGAAAAACTATTTTTCAAAAGCATTTTATAAAGAAATACTTTCAAAAGTATGTTTTAAGGAGAGTATTTTCAAGAGAAAAGTTTGTTCTAATAAAAACATAACCCCGAAGAGCCATATATCTCTCCTTCGATTCTCCGTTTTAAAATCTCTTCCTTTTCTTTTTTAGCATGTCTGGGGAACCTAGGATACCCGAGGGAATACAGATATCAAGCTGGTTTAGAAGGTATCTGGAGGCTAGGGCCAATGCCGTAGGCCCAGCAAATGTTCCTCCTCCCCCAGCTGCAGTAGCTCCTCCTCCTACCCCTCCTCGCATTGATACTTTTTCAAAGATATGCAAAGACTTTCGAGCAATGGGCGGAAAAACTTTTCATGGATCAGAGACGTTGTTGAAGCTCGAAATTGGCTTAAGGAAGTGGAAGATCTATTTGGTATTTTCGAGGTGGAAGATGGAAGGAAGGTCCAATTGGCTGCTTGGTTAATGAAGGACGAAGCCTCGTTTTGGTGGGAGGTCACGAATGGAGAGCGTCCAGTGGAGACATAGATGGATTTCAGGCATAGGTTCAAGATGAAATTTCTCTCACGAGCAGAAGAAAATTTATATATGGAGAGGTTCTTAGCGTTGAAGCAAGGAAATTTTTCAGTAAAGGAGTACGTCAACAAGTTCAATCAGTTGGCGAGATTTGTCTTAGACTTGGTGAACACACCCGAGAAGAAGGCTCTGAGGTTCGTTAAAGGCTTGAATGAGCCGTTACACAAGTTGGTTATGACCCACATTCCGATGGGGGCTACCTTTGAGAGATTGGTTGACATGGCGCTTATGCATGAAGAGGAGAAAGATGCTTTAATTGTGGGACACCAGGCCATCTAAGCAAGGACTGTAGGAAAAAGAAGAAGACTGGATGCTTCCACTGTGGAGAGACATGACATCTAATAAAAGACTGTTTGAGGAAACAGGGGCAAGGGCAAAGGACAGGGTCCACTTCTAGAGGGCAGATTCAGGCTCTCATGGCACCTGGATAGGAGAGAGGTAGAAATATTTCTGTTGAAAGTTCAGTTTTTCTGTTTGATCATCATATTCGTACTTTGTTTGACTCTGGCGCTTCACACTCGTTTGTATCTGCTTCGTTAGTTGTAACATTGCACCTAAATACTAGTCTAGTTATGGATCCCATAGTAGCCTCAAATCCTATTGGTGGTTCGGATCATCTTTCGATGATTTGTCGAGATTTGAGAATGTCTATCTTGGGCGTTAGGTTTGAATGCAACGCCTTCATTCTTGGCTTCTTGGGCTATGGCTTGATTCTAGGCATGAATTGGCTAGCTGGATACGGTGCCATCCTAGACTGTGAAAGAAGGGTAGTTAGATTGTTGACTCGTTGTGGAGAGACACTTGATATTTCATGTGACCCTAGAGGTCTAGTGATGCTTAGCTACCTAGAATCTCTAGACGCATCCAACGATGATTTGTAATTTGTTCGTGTGGTTCGTGAATATGGTGACGTCTTCGATGAAGTTTGGGGTTTACCTCAAGGCGCAAGATAGACTTTCGTATATACCTAATAGATAATGCAAAGTTAGTTGCATTAACAGTATGCCACATGGCTCCGAGAGAGAGAGGAGAACTCAGTAAGCAAGCGAGAGAGTTGCTTGAAGGGGGTTCATAAGAAGGAGCATTTCGGAATGAGGATAGCTGTGGATCCCGCAAAGGTGGTGGCAATCCAAGATTGGAAGATTCCTAAGACCACAACAGAAGTAAGAAGCTTTTTAGGACTGGCGGGCTATTATAGGAAGTTCATTAAGGACTTCGCGAAGATATTAGCCCCACTTACTCGGTTAACGAAGAAGAACTTGACTTTTGCTTGGGATGTTGACTGTGACGATGCTTTCCAACATTTGAAGAGGGTTTTGACGACCGCTCCAGTTTTGTTTTTGCTAGATGGGAGTAAACCATTCATAGTGTATACCGGTGCTTGCGGGATAGGGCTTGGAGCAGTTTTCGTTGTAAGAGGAAAAGGTGATATGCAAAAGGTGGAAAGTACGAGTATCGCTTATCATCCACAGATGGATGGACGGACAGAGAGGGGTGAATAGAATCCTTGAAGATCTTTTGAGGTTATGTATCATAGTGGGACATGAGAAGAGGCAATGAGCTTAGTGATGTTCATGACATGTTTCACGTATCGCATTTGCGGAAGTGTTACAAGATACCACGGAAGCAGTGGAGCCGAGCATGCTTAGAGAAGTGTAAGTAGAGTGAGATGCCACGATTAGACGAGCTCCTACATGCATCCTTGGGACGAAGGTATTAGAGCTACGCAACTGAGAAGTCAAGTTGGTCAAAGCGGAATGGGGAGATGATCAAGGAGACGCGACTTGAAAAACGGATGACGAGATTTTTAACTTCTACTTTTTCTACCGCTTTGTTGATACTTGTCCTATCATTTAGTATGTCTTTGCGATGATATCTTCAATCTTTAGTTAGGAAAAACCCTATGGTTGTAAACATGTGTTTGAGACATATTATGGTTGGTGGATGCAAATGGATGCCAGTGGTTGCTAGTGGTTGCTCATGGATGCATGTACACACACATTAGGCACTAGATCAGCTTAGTCACTTTCATATTGCATATAAATGTGTGTGCATATCTAAATTTATGGATGTATAATGGTTGTGCTATCATATGGACGCTGCATTTTGATGAATGGTTGTGCACGCATGTAGAAATAATATGTGTCGGTAGGATTCTTTTGCATACATAATGGATGCATGGCACTATCATGATTTGCGTTAAGGAGGTCAACTGAATCAGTAAACCGCCTGATTTTGCATTAGATAAGGAACATATACACACACTTTTTGCATATGTTCATATGTCATTAGAAATCATGTAAGGACAATGGATGCCTGTGTTTGATGGTTGAGTAGATGAATGATTGGATGTTAGGATATACATTCTCCTTAACTTGGAGATTTCGGGGCCGAAATCCTTTAAGGAGGGGATAATGTAACACCCCGTGATTTTAAATATTAATATTAATGAATTTAAAGAATACTTAATTTCAAATTTGAGAATTAAGGGAAACGGGTTACGCCATTGCGTTCGTCTCGGAATTCTGCTTGAAATAGAGTCCGGGTTTGCGTAAAACAGACAACGTATGAAGGAGATATAGACGAACGAAGTTAGGCAGAAAACTGGAAGTCAACCAGAATGCAATGGTGCACTTCACAAGTGCGCCAGTACAAAAATGCACTGGCGCACCTGCCAAGTGCGCCCATGTTGGGCTAAATGCCTGCATAGATTTATGGAGTGTTCAATCCAAACAGTGAGTCATTGCTGAGTCATTAGGGCTGAAGTGTTATCCTATCTTGACTGGATGGTCTTGATTGCTTCTAGGGTTAATCTGACGGCTCTAAATTAATTAAAACTCTATATAAGCAACCTAACTCTCAACCTAAAATCACACTAATTCATACCAAGAGCCTCCATGCCGTCAATGGAGAACCTAGAGTAGGCGCCGTTCTCTTTCAACTCAGAAACAAGATAGAATCAAGAATCAAAATCTAATCTAATCTAAATAACAATTAGTCTACATCAAAGGCGAGCAATTCAATTTCAGAATACAGATCTCAGAAAGACAAGACTATTCTTTTGTTTGTGAGTATAATATCTTTCACAAAATAATTAATTAATTTAAATGTGATAAATTATAATTGGGATTATGAGAATATGATTTTGAATCATGTGATGTTATCATTGATTCTTTGTTATTGAGGATCTGTTTCATATGTTAAATTGTATGTGATTAACTAGATTCATCTTATGCAAGTTTGGATGTTAAAACATACGTATATGAATCATATGCAAGTTTGGGATGTTAAATCATATGCTAATTTATGAACTTAATGCATGTTTGGGATGTTAAATCATATGATAATTTGTGAATCTTATGCAAGTCTGTTGGTGGATTATACACAAGTTCATATGTGAAATCATGTAGATACATATGCTAGTTTATATGTAAACATGTGACATTAATTTACATGTTTAGATCCATATGCAAGTTCGCATCTTTATGTTTAGATCCATATGCAAGTTCACATCTTTATGTTAAGATCTCTATTTTGATCCATGACAATACATAGTTATGCAAATTTTAGGCCCATTATCTACGCTAGTTTTGTATGTGAATCATATGCTAGCTTGAATGAAATTCATAGGAAAACCATATCCATATATGCAAGTTATTGGCAATGAAAACTTATATCATGATTCTTAGATCTATTTTATGTTGTGATGTTACTTTTCTTTTATAAGTTAGACTATTTGTGAGTCTAACACATGTCATATTAAAACGTATGAATAACGTGGGGACAATGGGAAAATATTGAATATACATAATTGTGAATTGGCATAAAATGGCCTTAAAAGGCATATAATTAATTTGAGGCATTAATTGCACATAATTTAGGTGACGATCATGGACATAAATAAATTTGGAATTTATTGACAAATTTGAATAGGGGTATTAATCCAATTTGGGATAAATAATTATGTGTAATAATTAGTCGCCTAAGACACGAGGTTAGACTCGTTTGTGGTATAAGACTGCCCGGACCCGCCCAGCAAATCCAGCAACCACAAACGGTAGTCTAATGTAAGAGGTCAAAGGCACAAATTAAATGCGTAATAATTGCAAAGACACGAAGTTAGGCTCGTTTGCGGTATAAGACTGCACGGACCCGCCCGACAAATCCAGCAACCGCAAACGGTAGTCTAATGTGGGAGGTCTTTACAAGGTTACAGTTCTAATGAATTAAGTAACACTTAACCAGATAAACATGTGGTGGGACATGGGGGTTAAGTGGGTGGCCTTGGGTAGCTTGTGAAATACGATTAGAAACACTTAACCAAGTTGAAACATGTAAGAAGACATGAATAAGAATGGGGTTAAGTGGGAAACCTTAGTGGGGACCAAGCATAGATGGAAAGCTTGTGTCAGGCATGGGGGCCTTTTTCAAACCAGTAACCCATTAAGTATCTTCGTGAGCTCGACCCAAGTCGAGGGCGGGACACGCTTACTGGGTTTGATTATAAGAGGTCAAAATGGGTTAGCGGTGGCAACGCAAGTCCAACGGGTCGTGTACGTGCGTGGGCCCGGGCTGGTAGGTAAGACGTTGTTGCATCATGTAGATATAAGTCATGCGTCTTTAGTGGTATGCCACTTTGGTGAGTGATACACCCCATTGTGGGACCAACACGGGTATCTACGAGTTAGGGAGCCGATCGCATGGGGGTAGTGGGTACAACTAGTGGAGATAGGGGCAGACGACACCTATGAAGGCAGCTAGGAGTACACGAAACTACCATTATCATTATTATGTTCTGTAGGCGGGATCAACTTTTAGGGTGACTCGTAATGGTGCAGTACGGTAATTATCCTATAGTGATTAGGAACGAGATTAACGCCAGAACATTCCTCTTGTTTGCTTTGTCATGCCCACTTGTTTCACAGTCATTCCTTGTTTTACCAATTTATGCCTTATCCTAATTACTTTAATAATTATATTGTTAAAGTTATTGTACTCGCCAGACTTTATGTCTGACCCCATTGTTTTCGCCTCTTTTCTTCCTTCCTCCCCCCCCCCCCAGGTTCTCAGGGTGGGACTAGTGCTAGTGGAGCTTGATCTTGGATCTCTTTCTCTCTCTTTTGGAAGTGCTTGGATTGCTGAAAGTAAAGTTCATCTCATCTCTTTTATGGCTACTTGTGTTGGGGTTATGCTTTTATACTTTATGTACTCAGAAAACAATTTGTCAAGATGGATAGTAAGTGTACCTGGTTTTATTGTTGGTTTATGAAGTTGTTGTAATCAAACTTTTTCTCCGCTGCAATAAAAGTTGTTTTAAAATTTTCATGTACCAATATATGTATTTGTCTTGTTATATTATGTTCTATACACTAATAATGCTCCATGAAAGTTAATGCATTCCCTTTGAGATTGACATTAATGGATGTGGGGTGTTACATGGAAAGTCTTCAAAGATGGCGAAAGCTCCCATATTTACATTTGCATTTTCTATACAGTCAACATAGGTGTTGATTGCTTCTCTACTATTGCATAGATATCCTTTGATGGTTTTGGATAATCTCATTGTTTGAGGATTGCTAGAGGAAACCATTAGAGAGTTTTGAAGAGTATAGATATGAAGAGACTAGTTTGAATTTTGAGTGAGAGGTAGAGAGAATAAGATTGAATAGATATGTAAATAGAGATTGAATAGGCACAACTTTTCAGAAATCAATGACACCTTTTTAGACCTTGGGAGTTGGTGAAAAGTTGGAGGGAAGTTTGAAAGTTTAAACTTTTGAAATTCAAATTTTGAATTTCATTTTCTATTCATTATGTCGACATGATCATTATGTATGTTGACATACATGTAGAAAATCGGAAGATATGTTGTTTTGACTTCTTGTTTTTATTATATTATCGATTTATATTTCAGGTTTTATTATTTCCTGAATTAATATTGATCCTAACACACATCAAAAATTAATTTTATTATCTTACTAATTATTTTATTATTATTTTTAATTTCAAAATTCAAATATAAATTTTAAATTTTAAATTTCAAGTTTGAATTTTAAAGTTTGAATTTCAAATTCAAAACAAAGAAAACAAACAAAGCAAACAATCATCCATTCAACCAAAAATTTTAAAAATTAATTAAAGCTTACCCGGTTTTTAGATCCGTTTCCTCGATATTTTCTGAATTCTGAATTGCGGTAAAACACATATTTGAATTTCAAGTTTTTTTCTCTTCATCACTTGATGATGAATCTGAATCAGCCAAAGTTGCTGTGTATGCCCTCTTTCTTTTCTTTGACGAATTATTGTTGTCCGTTTGTTGAATTGATTTATCTGGATATGGACATATTCTCTTTATATGGCCTGGTCTGTTGCAGTTATAACATCGATCATCGTTTCTTCCCGAACTTCCTTGACTGTTTCTTTGAAAGTTATTTCTCCTTCTGTATCTCAAAAAAATTCCGAAATTTCTTGTCATTTAGGCTGTTTCTTCATTGTCTTCGCTGCTCGAATCATAATTATTTATTGTTGCTTTAAATGCTATGGATTTCTTTTTAGTTGGCTTATTTTCCTTTCTTTTGTGTAATTGGACTTCAAAAGACATCAAATTCCCAATTAACTCCTCAATCGTCATTACACTAACATTGTGGGCTTATTCAATTGCCAATGTTTTCTGATCCTATTCGGGAGTCAAGGAATGCACTATCTCTTGGAATCTACAATACATATCGGAGATAGACTCATTCTCGTTCATTTTGAATAACTCAAACTAATTAATTAACATTGATATTTTAGTCTGTTTAACTTTATTGGTTCCTTCATGAGGGACTTGTAATGTTTTCCAAATTTCATAAGAAGATTTATAAACTAACATTCTATTAAATTCATTCCTACCTAATGGACATAATAACATATTCATGGCTTTAGAATTGCTTTGTGCAGTAAAATTAGTTATGGGTTCGACATATTCAGTTTGTGTATTGTTCCATGTAAATAATCCTACTGATTGTAAATATATTTTCATTGTACATGTCCAATATGAATAATTAATACCATTAAACGGTGGTGGTCGAACTGTGGACTGACCCTCTATAAAAGAACAATTATTACCAATGTTGGTTGCCATTTAATATCTTCAAAAATCAGATTATGAACTTTTTGAAAACCTATGCTCTGATACCAATTGTTAGGGAACGCAAAAAGCGGATCTTAAGGCATGACTAACACTAGAGGGGGAGTGAATAGTGTTTCTAAGGAATTTACCAAAATCTTAAATTTAATGATCTACTATATGAATCACACACAACAGAGATGATCACAAACACAGAATCAAACACAAACACAGAAACAGATAAATATAAAATGCAGAAAAAAAGAACACACCAGATTTTATACTGGTTCGGGTTACTCATAAGTCCAGTCCCACGCAACGCTGGATTGCGCATAGTTTTATTACTATTATCAATATCCAAGCATGATCCCCTTATTTCCTAGCTACAAGGTTAACACTGCTCCAACCACTCTTGATTTCACGGCTACAAGATTTCCACTGCTCTCTTTCCTTGGTTTCAAGGTTACAAGGAACACACATTTTCCCAAACACTTCCCAGATGATTACAACAACCCTATAACTCTTCAAGAGCACTTCCATTCAGAGAGTAATGAGTAGAGAGAGAAAAGAAGAAGTTTTATGTAATTAGAGTAGAAATCGACAAAGTAGAAGTGTAGAAATCAATAAAATATGAAATATTAATGGTATAATGAAGAAGGGTGAAGATGGAGAAGAAGAATGGAAAAAATTCGAAATCAACCCCTATTTATAAGATTTGAAAGGTTGCAACGCTTCTAGAACGTTAAAAATAGTTAAAAGACACTTCCTTTGAAAATTGAAAAAAATGACAATTGTGTGTCGACATAGCAACATATGTATGTATAAAATATTTTTTTAAACTACTTTTCAAGTGTTTAACTATATTTATAATTCTGGAAATTCTTGAATTAAAACTTAATGATATAAATGAGTATTATAAAGCATAGAATCATATGAAAACATAAATATATTATATAAACATATTTATAAAATTATAAGGTTTAAAACTATATAACTATAAAACTGCAAAGGTATATAAATATAAAATTATATAATCCTATATAAATTTAAATTTAACACTTATATTTGAAATCATAAGTAAGATAGAAAAACAATTTGAATTTTGAAAATCAGAATTTGAAAAACAGAATTTGAATTTGAACCTGGAGTGGTATTCAGAGTCTTACATATAAACTAGACTCTATTAATATATTTTTCTTGGACTTTTGAACTCTTGATAACTTGATTACTCATGAATCTTGAATCTTCTCTAAATTATGAATCTCTTGAATCTCTAAAACTGTACAATCTTTAGTGCCTATGTCCTGTAAACAAATCATGCATATATATATATATATATATATATATATATATATACGTCCATATATTCTTGATAGAGATGTTAGTATATATTTTATAATCAATGGTAATTGAAATAAGGTTGTTATCATCAAAATTCTATTCTCCAACAAATATAACTCGAAGCCACAATCATTGTCGACCCAAAAATATGCACCGTTTGGTCGATATTCCATTTCATTGCATTTCCAGCCTTTCTGCTATGAAAGACATACTACAACATTTAATTCGGCCTTTTACAGCATTTACAAATGCTGTCATATCTTCTGCCGACCCATCAAGAACGACCCGACCCTTTAGGTCATAGACGACCTAATTCTTTAGGTCAGCACGTCCAAACATCAATATGTTGCCAAACGACTCGACCCAATTTCCAACGATCTGACTTGAGCGACCTGCCTCCATCATAATTCAACGACCTGACTTGAGCGACCTGCCTCCATCATAATTCAACGACCTGACTTGAGCGACCCGCCTCCATCATAGCCCAACGACCTGACTTCATAATTCAACGACCTGACTTAAGCGACCCGCCTCCATCATAGTCCAACGACCTGACTTGAGCGACCCACATCCATCATAGTCCAACGACCTGACTTGAGCGACCCGCCTCCATCATAGCCCAATGCCCTGAAGCTATTTAATGACCCGACCTTCATTTCTTGGAGCACAAGCCAGCGACCTATCCAAAAATGACCGGACTCCAGATCTGACCAATTTAGCTCCAATCTCGACCAAATCATCACCAAATGACCACATCGATGCAAACAACTGATCCAATTCAACCATCAACGCTTTATGAAATCATCAACAACACTAAAATGACAATTATTCACCAACAATGAAATAGAATGCACCAAATCATGATAAATCAACGAATAAACGGAATAATGGAACTAAACTTTATAAACATATGAATTAACATAAGAATTTATCGATTTAAGTTGCTAGATTAGATTATATGGTGATTTGAATGAAATCATACTTACCATGATGTAGATCTAGGTAAAAACAACTTGAAATGACGAAAATAAGATTAAACAACGCATATACTTGATTGAACCCATGTGAGAGATGCTTATCACTCACCAAATCTTCGAAATAACTTGAAATCGCTAAATTCTCAATCTAGACAGCGAAGAATAATCTTCAAACCTCTCAATTTGATGCGATCTCTCTTCACTTGATGTAGATCTAGCTTTGTTTGATGTTGATCTTCAATCTTCACATGTAAATCTATAATTTTAATAGTGGAAAGGTGTATTTGATTAAGCAAGCATGATCATGAGCTCCACCAAATGAGAGAACGAAGGAAGTAAACTATTCTCCATGCCTCTAATCCCCTATTTACAGCCTCAAACCAGCCCACTAATGGGCCACACCAAAACAACCCACTAGCAGCTTACAAAACCTGAACAGAAATTGTGAAACACTAAAGTAGCGATTCCTCCAAAACTGCTGAACCAAATGTTTAATGTGACCACTCTACGGAATTGGCAACACCATTTCCTTTTTAATGAAATCAATTTCAACACCTGATTTGATCCCAGTCAAAAGTTATTCCCTATCCAAAACTGACTGGGTGAAGATGGTCACAAATAAAATTGGTAAAAATTATGGACGTGTCTCGCATCCTTATAACCAAGATATCAAAATATGATAATGATCTAACCCTATGGGAATTAAATAAAAAAAAAATTGATCCTTCGATACATGAAATGCGAGTTGTTACATTCTTCCCTCCTTTAGGAATTTTGCCCTAGAAATCCCAAGCAAACACAAGCAACCAAAATAATTCTACATGCCTATCATCCACGTGCAACCAATTTACCATCCAGACTAGCATCCATCAAGCCATGCAGCCGTAGCCTTAACCTAGCAAGTGGAATTCTAACGACGATAGTACAAGCTACAATGACGTAAGGTGACACGACATTAATGGGTCATACCGACGAAGAGTTATGAATGGGTCATCTTCATACACTCTTCTGTCTCCCACGTACAATCGTCATTTGCCTCACTCCATTGCACCTTGACTAGTTTAACCATCTTCCTCCAAAGCTGTTTCGTGTCATTCCCCTACAATGCGAAGCAACTTCGAGGTTGCGTAACTACGGTCTTGACTTCTAGGTCTTTGTACTATTCCGGAGATACTACCACATTCGAATCATGCACACACTTCCATAGAAATGACACATGGAAAAATTTGTGTACACTCGACATCTTCTCTGGTAACTCGAATCTATGTGCGAGCTTTCTTATCCGCTAGATTATTGGAAATGGTCCAATAAACCTTGGAGCATACTTTCCATTGCTTACGAACCGAACAACATTCTTCAGCGGAGAAATCTTCATGAAAACCATATCGCCAACGTCGAATTCCAAATCTTTTCGATGATTATCGGCGTAACTCTTCTGACAAGGTCTTCTATACAACGCCTCGTATGGTGCCATCCCAATGCTCGACTGGTAATTGTTATTATACGCAAACTCAAATAAATGTATATGGTCTTCCCATGATCCTTTGAAGTCCAAAACACAAGCCCTCAGGAGACTTTCCAAAACTTGGTTAACCCTCTCGTTTTGACCATTGGTTTGGGAATGATAAGTCGTACTCAAACACGACTCGGTTCCCAAAGATTCTTGCAAACTCTTCCAAAGTCCACTTGTGAACATTGGATCTCGATCACTTATTATTCTCTTCGGAATACCATGGAATCGAACAATCCATTTAATATGAAGCCCATCCAACATTGATGTTGTCCTAGTCGATCTGATAGGAATAAACCTTGCACTTTTGGTCAAGCGATCCATGATGACCCAAATTCCTTCATTTCTTGCCTTGGTTCTATGTAGTCCATCGATAAAATCCATCGATATCTACTCCCACTTTCACGTAGGAACTTCCAATGGTTGAAGCAATCCACTCGGCTTCTTCTGGTCAGCTTTCACCAACTGACAGTTCGTGCACTTGGAAATGAATTTTCCAACATCCCACTTCATCCCCTCCTAGTAGTAGGCTTGCTTCATGTCCTGATACATCTTATTAGCACTAGGATGAATCGTCAACTTCGAGTGATGACATTCTCTTAGAACCTCATCTCTCAATTCTTCGATATCAGGAACAACCGGTCATCCTATCTTTCGAAGCTAACCTTCTTGGTCGACCTCAAGCTCTTTATCCTCTTATTCCAACTTCTACATAATCTCGATAAGCTTTGCGTCACGCTTTTGGCCCTCACCAATCCTTTCGATGAGAGTAGGTCATATCAATAAGCTTGCCAACATTTCAGGTTCCAACCCACACTGTGGTCATATATCAAATCCTATCAAGTACTCGAGGTGCTTCCATTCCGAAAACATTGCTCCCAAACTTGCATGTCTTCGACTCAATGCATCCACCACTGCATTACCTTTACCAGGAGTATAGGCTATACCAAAATCATATGATGCCAGAAACTATAATCGCTGTTGTTGCCGAAGTTTCAAATCCTTTTGGGAGAAAAGATACTTTAATGAAATTTGAATCGAACTCCCAATAGGTAATTTCTCCACATCTTTAAAGCAAACACGGTCGCTGCCAACTCTAAATCATGAGTCAGATAATTCCTTTCGTGCGGCTTTAGTTATCGATTCGCGTAGGCTACAACCTTATCCTTCTACATTAGCACTGCCCCAAGTCTATTTCTGCATGCATTGGTGTATACCACCATCTCTTCATTCCCACTCGAAATGGTCAAAACAGGCGCACTCGTCAGTCTCTCTTTCAAGATTCCAAAAACTTGCTCACACTTTGCATCCCATGTGAACATCTGATTCTTCTTCGTTAATCGTGTTAATGGCGCAGCTATCTTGGAGAAATCCCTTATAAAATGGCGATAATATCTTGCTAACCTAAGGAAACTCCGAGCATCCATCGCATTCTTAGGTCTATCCTAGTGCTAGATTGCTGCTGCTTTAGCGGTGTCAACAGCTATCCCATTTCCAGAAACAACATGGCCTAAGAACCTCACTTCACTCTTCCATATTTGACACTTCGAAAACTTAGCTCTCAGCTGATGCTTTCGCAAGATTTCCAAAACAACTCTCACGTGCATCTTATGCTCTTCCTCATTCCGGGAGAGAACCAGAATACCATCATGAAGACAAGCATGAACTTGTTTAACTGATCTCTGAAAACCCTATTCATGAGATCCGCAAAATACATTGGCACGTTAGTCAACCCAAATGGCATCACCAACCATTAAAAGAAACCAGATGGTGTCCTAAAAGCTGTATTCGACACACTATCCTTTGCCACCCTCAACTAGTGGAATCCCGTTGCCAAATCCATCTAAGAAAACACCTTGGCCTCGTGAAACTGATTGAACAAGTCGTTTATCCTCGGCAACATATACTTGTTCTTTTTGGTCACCTTGTTCAACTAACGATAGTCCACACACAATCTCAAAGATTCATCTGCCTTGGTTGCAAACAAAACTAGTGCAGCCCATTTGGATACACTTCTCCTAATGAATCCTTTTCCCAAAAGGTCACGTACTTGCACCTCTAACTCTTACTGTTCCTTAGGTGCCATCCGACTAAGATGCATGACGATAGGCCTAGCACCTTCGACCAAATTGATTCTGAACTCAATCTCGCAATGCAGCAGCAACCCTTTGACCCCATCAAAGACATCTTTAAACTCACTTGCGATCGGTACTGATGACAAGTCTTCCAGTGGAATCACAAGTGAATATAAATAGCTCACAAAGACACCATCTTCGGGCTTACATCGAATCACAATGTAACAACCCGAATTTTTATAACATGTTAAAACCATAAATCAAGGCAGAATTAAATTTTAAAATAAGAATCAAGGGAAACGGGTTGCGCCATTGCGTTCGTCTCGAAATTTTACATGAAATAGAGTCCGAGTTTTCGAAAATCAGAGTCTGGATGAAGAAGTTATGGCCTGTAGAAGATTCAGCAGATTTTAGGCAATACAGGACCAGGCAGGTCGACCTACCCCCCAGGTCGACCATGGTCGACCTCCCCCCTTACAGGTCGACCTAGTCGGCCTGTTTTGACCCAGAACCTATTTTTGAAGCCTGAGACATGTTTTGATGGTCCGGATTGATTCTAGGGTTAATCTAAGGGCCTAAACTAGTTGCTACCCCTATAAATACATCCTAAGACCTAGCCTAATTCATACAAATCATTCTTACACTGCTATGCTGCTAATTCACCTCTTGAACCATGGCCGCCACCTCCAAATTAAAGCTTAAGCATTCAAGCTCGATTCAAATCAAAGATCAACGCTTCTACAACAATTCAAGAGAATAGATCAGCGACACCGCAACAATTCGACGACTAATTTCTAGACTTGACTTCTAAATTTCTTAGACCATGATCTGTAAGTTCCAGTTACTTTTAGATAAAAACTATAAATCTAATATGGCCATGTTATAAATTGGAATTGATTTATGTATGATTCATATCTATTCTTGTTTTCTTCTTGGATCTTGACTATTGGGAATATTGCCTACGACGTTGAAACTATTGTTAACGGCCTAAGACTATGACTATGCCTATGACTGTGGACATAATATTTTGCCTATGCCTATGACTATGATGGTGAACATAAGACTATGCCTATGACTATGACGGTGAACATAAGACCGCCTATGACTATGAACAATAAGACTATGCCTATGACTATGACAAGGACAATTGTGACTAATTACCTAAGATTCATGACCATGAGGTTATTGCCTAGGATTTTAACTTTGAAATTGGATATAACCTTGACTTTCTTTATTTATCCTTGGATCTTGATTTTGGGGATTTTTCTATTTAAGTTATATCTATCCATGTTCTTGAAACTAGATTATTGTTCAAAACTTTTCATGTTCATAATATTATCAGATCTATATGCTTGCGATGTTTTAGTCAATTTAGTTTTGTCATACCTTGGAATTAAATTAATAATAGAACGATGTTTATTATGTTATAGGTGAAATTGAATGATATTGATCTATGTCTGTAGTTCTATTTTATTATCATGTTGAATTGAGAATTAATGAATAAGTCTATTCATATGTATATGAACTTGGAATATAACCTGTTGTGACAAGTTGTGTAGTTTATCATGTTATGCAAGTTTTAGGTTGTAAAATCATATCACATATGTGACCAAATGTTAGATCCACATGTTTATGTGTTAAACCTACGTCATATTTCAAGTTCACACTTATTCATATGTTCGTGATTGATTTGCAAGTTCACATATATGTAAGTTGATTTAGTCTATGTTGCAAATTCACATATATGTATGTTGAATTAGTCCACGTTGCAAGTTCGCGCCTATGATATTCATGTTGATTACCTTGCAAGTACACACCTATGGTGTTCATATTGATTATGCCGAGAATGCCAAGTTTACACCTATGACATGTTTATGTTAATGGATTTCTTTATGCAAATTTTGTGTATGTTAAATTAGGCTAAGTTTTTAGCCTAATATTATATGTCAAAAATCATGCGGACGGGAAATTAGGCTAAGATTGCTAGCCTAATATTTAGACGGTGTAACGTTGGGAAAAATTGGTAATCATAGGAAACTTGACATGAAACTTGCCTTGAAAACTTGACACGAACTTGACATGAAACTTGAACATGGACATGACACTTAGAATGAACTTGAAAATGGCCAACTCGAGGTTGGGTTGAGTTTGCAGTGTAATTCTGCCCGGAACCGCCCGGCAAATCCAGTAACTGCAAACAATAGGATCCAATGTGAGTAGTTGGTCATATCGCGCTTAAAACCCGAGGTTAGACTGAGTTGTGGTGTAATTCTGCCCGGAACCGCCCGACATAACCAGTGACCACAACAACAGGTCTAATGTGAGAGGTTGGGGTGCATTAATTTATTTTAATGCCACAGGATAGGGTTAAGTCATGAACCGCTTGAATATACTTAACCAATTTGGCATGATGATTTGATAGGGTTTAGTCATGAACCGCTTGAATATACTTAACCAATTTGACATGATGATTTGATAGGGTTAAGTCATGAACCACTTGAATATACTTAACCAATTTGACACGATGATTTGATAAGGTTAAGTCATGAACCGCTTGAATATACTTAACCAATTTGACACGATGATTTGATACGGTTAATTCATGAATCGCTTTAATATACTTTACCAATTTGACGCGATAATTTGATAGGGTTAAGTCATGAACCGCTTGAATATACTTAATCAATTTGACACGATGATTTGATAGGGTTAAGTCATGAACCGCTTGAATATACTCAACCAACTTGACACATGATTCATAGGGCTAAGTCATGAACTTGAACGACAACACTTAGCCAATTTGACATGACACGTAGGCGGGTTCAGTCACGAACTTGAATGACAACACTTAACCAACTTGACAAGCTAGGCTGATGGGGTTAAGTCTCGAATTTAAATGACAACACTTAACCTACTGGACGGAAACCCTAGTTACGTGGACCTTTTCAGCAGTAACCCACTAGATGTATCACGGTACCTTGGAACTAGGCAGGGTAGGGCATGATTACTAGGCTGATTGTAAGCAACCAGAACGACAGCTGAGTTGGTGCGCCATTGTAGGTTCAGGCGGACTATGGTCGTGCACGTAGTCCGGAGTTGAAAAAGCAGGCATTGGGCACCAGTAGGTTTACACTGTGCGTGCTTGATTCGTGTCGGTGGTTGGCACCCTAGGGCTTGATACACCCTATGGTGGACCTAGCATAGGTAACTACATTCGTGATAGGGCCGTATGACACAGAAACATGATGAGCTAGAACTTGTAGGGAGCCGATCGGTTAATAGATCGTTTCGTGGGACCAAGTAATGGGTCATTTCATGATACTGGGCAAGGGATCATTTCATAGTTAATACATGACACGGGTTGGGTTACTAGTACAGGTAGTAAAGGCCCATTTCTGTTTCTGTTAGGGAGGTAAAAGCCCATTACTATTTCTGTAAAGATCACCCTGTTTCTGTTTTTGTTTGGACATTAGGATAACAACTAATTCTGTTATACTAGTACTAGTGCAGAGAATGTTAAACATGCGATGCTATACGTAGTTTATCTGGTTAGCATAGTTTATCCTGTTACCGTAGTTTATCTGGTTAGCATAGTTTATCTTTTTACCGTAGTTTATCTGGTTAGCATGGTTTATCTTGTTATCTTAGTTTAACTTTCCTATCTTGTCAGCATCCTTATGTTTACTTTCAGTTTATACATGTCATGTTATCTTTACTTGTTTCTGTGCTGAAAGTCACTAGGACTTACCAGTCTTTATGACTGACCCGTTTTCTTTCGCCTCTTTTTCTTTCGTTTCTCCCCCCAGGTTCTCAGGGAGGAAACAATACTACTTAGTTTGGACTTCTTTCTGCTTTAAGATCATCATATATGGCTTGGACCTTTCTTAGCTATGGTTTCTTTACTGTTTTACTTGGGGAATGATTTATGACTATGGTTTTATGCTTCTTTACTATTGCAAGACAGATTTCGATGTAATGGAATTAATGGCATTTTGATGTAAAAGGCTTTAGACCTTTCTAGATTTTAAAGCAATGAAATTTGGTTCTTCTTCCACTGTTTTATATGTTCTGTCTTGCAATATTTCTGTGTATGTTTACCTAGATAATGCTCCACCAAAGCTAGTGCATTCCCTTTGTGAGTGACCCTAGCGGAGGTGGGGTGTTACATTTGGTATCAGAGTAGAAGGTTACCAGACTGGTCAAAAGTTTTTAAAACCTTTTGAAATTATTTTCAAAACCATTTACAAAGAAGCATTTTTCAAGAAAAGTTTTATTTTTAAAGGCTATTCCCCAAAGGCCATTAGCATTATCCTTTGTTTCCTTGTTTGAATCCATTTTCCTTTCTTTCCTCCATTTGTAGTCACATTAGTTCCATCTGCGACTAATCTTATTTAAAGCTTTGTAGGGTTGTCGTGCGATGGAGGTAGTTCTCGAGAGACCTGTTAACACATTATATAAGAGGGGATAAGAGTGGTTAAGGCGGATGAGGCTCAGAACAAGAAGGTAGAAATGTTTCTGTAGGAAAGTCTAGTTTATATTTCTATCCTGTTTGTACCCTTTTTGATTATGGTACATCGCATCCTTTTTATTTCTGCTTTGATAGTTGAGTCTCTGCACCTTAGTACTAGCGTAGTAGAGGATCCCAATTTTTTTCTCTTCTCAAATCCTGTTGGGGAATCGGCTCATTTATTCATGACTTGTTTGGATTTGAGAATGTCTATGCTAAGCGTTGAGTTTAGAAGAAATGCTTATGTTTTTGGGCTATGGGTCGATTCTAGGGATGGAATGGTTATCCAGTAATGGTGCCATTCTTGAGTATGAAAAGAGGGTAGTTAGACTCTTGACTTGCCGTGGTAATACCCTCGAAGTCTAGTGTAACCCTTAGGATTCTGCCATGCTTAGTTACCTAGAATCTCTTGATACATTTGTTGATCCCGAGTAGTGTTCGCCACTAAGGTGGATGGTTCATTTCGCTTATGCATGAGTTATAGGAAATAACATTAGTAAGTACATTTGGCAACATGGTTGACATCTGTTTATTTGCAAGAGATAATTCTTCTGCGTGGAATACCCTATAGCGAATAAACGAGATCCAGGATTCACTAGTGAATTTTGGAGAGCTTGCACGAAACCATGAGTACGCAATTATGTTTGAGCCGAGTATACTAGAAGAAGGATAAGGGAAAGTGGGACGAGAGGCAACAGTGAAATGAGTTCCAACTCATATTTTGGAAACAAGAATTAAGAAGCTACGAAATTATGAAGTTAAAGATGGACAAAACAAAATGGAGTTAAGCTCAAGGAAATGCGACTTAGAAGATTGAAGACTAGATACGCGCATCATATCTCTTTTTAAGAGTATATCCTTGATCCCTCTTTTCTTGTAGAGCTTACTTGCATGCTATCTTTTATGTATATCCTCTCGGTCCTATTCTCAATCTTATTTCTGTTGCAAACCCCATAAGGAGTATGACTCATCTGGTTGTGATATATGTTGGGGTTTGAGGGTGTTCGTTGGGTTGACTAAACTTTTTGGGCTTTATAGGATATGGGTTGGTTTTAGGAAGGGATTTCTTGCGACCTAAAAGTAGTTTATCATGCTTGGTTTCCTAGAATCATATATATTGGTTTTGGGCTGTTGTTTAGGGTACAAAGTTTTTCTTTACTTGCTTCTATCATTCGGCTATACCTTTAGGTAGGAACTAATGGATGTAAATATGTGTTTGAGACATGTTATGGTTGATGGTTGAAAATGGTTGCAAGTAGTTGCTAGTTGTTGCTCGTGGATGCATGAACACACATTAGGCACTAGATCGGCTCAATCACATTTTCATATTGCATATGCATGAGTGTTTATACTTGTTTATGGATGGAATTGAATGTGTTATCATGTGGGTGTTGCATATGGATGGATGTTTGTGCACACATATAGTGTTTATATGACTAGGACTATTTGCATACATGTTGGATTCATGGCACTAAACATATTTTGCATTTAAAAAGATCAATCAGGCCTGATCATTCGCATTAGACAAGGAACATATACACACACTTCTTGCATATGTTCATACAGCATTAGAAATCTTTTAAGGACAATGGTTGCTTGTGAATGATGGTTGAGTAGATGGTTGATTGGATGATAGGATGCATTCTTCTTAACCTGAAGATTTCAAGGACGAAATCCTTTAAGGAGGGAAAAATGTAACAACCCGAATTTTTATAACATGTTAAAATCATAAATCAAGGAAGAATTAAGTTTTAAAATAAGAATCAAGGGAAACGGGTTACGCCATTGCGTTCGTCTCAAAATTTTACATGAAATAGAGTCTGAGTTTTCGAAAATCGGAGTCTGGATGAAGATGTTATGGCCTGTAGAAGATTCAGCAGATTTTAGGCAGCACAGGACCAGGCAGGTCGACCATGTGGTCGACCCTAGGGTCGACCTACCCCCCAGGTCGACCATATGGTCGACCTCCCCCCCTTATAGGTCGACCTGGTCGGCCTGTTTTGACCCAGAACCTATTTTTGAAGCCTGAGACATGTTTTGATGGTCCAGATTGATTCTAGGGTTAATCTAAGGGCCTAAACTAGTTGCTACCCCTATAAATACATCCTAAGACCTAGCCTAATTCATACAAATCATTCTTACACTGCTATGCTGCTAATTCACCACTTGAACCATGGCCAGCGCCTCCAAATTAAAGATTAAGCATTCAAACTCGATTCAAATCAAAGATCAACGCTTCTACAACAATTCAAGAGAATAGATCAGCGATACCGCAACAATTCGACGACTAATTTCTAGACTTGACTTCTAAATTTCTTAGACCACGATCTGTAAGTTCCAGTTACTTTTAGATAAAAACTATAAATCTAATATGGCCATGTTATAAATTGGAATTGATTTATGTATGATTCATATCTATTCTTGTTTTCTTCTTGGATCTTGACTATTGGGAATATTGCCTACGACGTTGAAACTATTGTTAACGGCCTAAGACTATGACTATGCCTATGACTGTGGGCATTATATTTTTCCTATGCCTATGACTATTACGGTGAATATAAGATCACCTACGACTATGAACAATAAGACTATGCCTATGACTATGACAAGGACAATTGTGACTAATTACCTAAGATTCATGACCATGAGGTTATTGCCTAGGATTATAACTTTGAAATTGGATCTAAGCTTGACTTTCTTTATTTATCCTTGGATCTTGATTTTGGGGATTTTTCTATTTAAGTTAGATCTATCCATGCTCTTGAAACTAGATTATTGTTCAAACCTTTTCATGTTCATAATATTATCAGATCTATATGCCTGCGATGTTTTAGTCAATTTAGTTATGTCATACCTTGGAATTAAATTAATAATAGAACGATGTCTATTATGTTATAGGTGAAATTGAATGATATTGATCTATGTCTGTAGTTCTATTTTATTATCATGTTGAATTGAGAATTAATGAATAAGTCTATTCATATGTATATGAACTTGGAATATAACCTGTTGTGACAAGTTGTGTAGTTTATCATGTTATGCAAGTTTTAGGTTGTAAATTCATATCACATATGTGACCAAATGTTACATCCACATGTTTATGTGTTAAACCTACGTCATATTTCAAGTTCACACTTATTCATATGTTCGTGATTGATTTGCAAGTTCACAAATATGTAAGTTGATTTAGTCTATGTTGCAAATTCACATATATGTATGTTGAATTAGTCCACGTTGCAAGTTCGCGCCTATGATATTCATGTTGATTACTTTGCAAGTACACACCTATGGTGTTCATATTGATTATGCCGAGAATGCCAAATTTACACCTATGACATGTTTATGTTAATGGATTTCTTTATGCAAATTTTGTGTATGTTAAATTAGGCTAAGTTTTTAGCCTAATATTATATGTCAAAATCATGCGGACGGGAAATTAGGCTAAGATTGCTAGCCTAATATTTAGACGGTGTAACGTTGGAAAAAATTGGTAATCATAGGAAACTTGACATGAAACTTGCCTTGAAAACTTGACACGAACTTGACATGAAACTTGAACATGGACATGACACTTAGAATGAACCTGAAAATGGCCAACTCGAGGTTGGGTTGAGTTTGCAGTGTAATTCTGCCCAGAACCGCCCGGAAAATCTAGTAACTGCAAATAATAGGATCCAATGTGAGTAGTTGGTCATATCGCGCTTAAAACCCGAGGTTAGACTGAGTTGTGGTGTAATTCTGCCCGAAACCGACCGGCATAACCAGTGACCACAACAACAGGTCTAATGTGAGAGGTTGGGGTGCATTAATTTATTTTAATGCCACAGGATAGGGTTAAGTCATGAACTGCTTGAATATACTTAACCAATTTGGCACGATGATTTGATAGGGTTAAGTCATGAACCGCTTGAATATACTTAACCAATTTGATACGATGATATGATAGGGTTAAGTCATGAACCGCTTGAATATACTTAACCAATTTGACACGATGATTTGATAGGGTTAAGTCATGAACCGCTTGAATATACTTAACCAATTTGACACGATGATTTGATAGGGTTAAGTCATGAATCGCTTGAATATACTTAACCAGTTTGACACGATGATTTGATAGGGTTAAGTCATGAACCGCTTGAATATACTTAACCAATTTGACACGATGATTTGATAGGGTTAAGTCATGAACCGCTTGAATATACTCAACCAACTTGACACATGTTTCATAGGGCTAAGTCATGAACTTGAATGACAACACTTAGCCAATTTGACATGACACGTAGGCGGGTTAAGTCACAAACTTGAATGACAACACTTAACCAACTTGACATACTAGACTGATGGGGTTAAGTCTCGAATTTAAATGACAACACTTAACCTACTGGACGGAAACCCTAGTTACGCGGTCCTTTTCAGTTGTAACCCACTAGATGTATCATGGTACCCTGGAACTAGGCAGGGTGGGGCACGATTACTGGGCTGATTGTAAGCGACCAGAACGACGGCTGAGTTGGTGCGCCATTGTAGGTTCAGGCGGACTATGGTCGTGCACGTTGTCCGAAGTTGAAAAAGCAGGCATTGGGCACCAGTAGGTTTACACTGTGCGTGTTTGATTCGTGTCGGTGGTTGACACCCTAGGGCTTGATACACCCTATGGTGGACCTAGCACAGGTAACTACATTCGTGATAGGGCCGTATGACACAGACACATGACGAGCTAGAACTTGTAGGGAGCCGATCGATTAATCGATCATTTCGTGGGACCAAGTAATGGTTCATTTCATGATATTGGGCAAGGTATCATTTCATAGTTAATACATGACACGGGTTGGGTTACTAGTACAGGTGGTAAAGGCCCATTTCTGTTTCTGTTTCTGTTAGGGAGGTAAAAGCCCATTACTATTTCTGTAAAGATCACCCTGTTTCTGTTTCCGTTTCTGTTTGGACATTATGATAACACCTAATTCTGTTATACTAGTACTGGTGCAGAGAATGTTAAACATGTGATGCTATACGTAGTTTATCTAGTTAGCATAGTTTATCTTGTTACCATAGTTTATCTGGTTAGCATAGTTTATCTTGTTATCTTGGTTTAACTTGCCTATCTTGTCATCATCCTTATGTTTACTTTCAGTTTATACATGTCATGTTATCTTTACTTGTTTCTATGCTGAAAGTCACTAGGACTTACCAGTCTTTATGACTGACCCTTTTTCTTTCGCCTTTTTTTCTTCCGTTTCTCCCCCTAGGTTCTCAGGGAGGAAACAATACTACTTAGTTTGGACTTCTTTCTGCTTCAAGATCATCATATATGGCTTGGACCTTTCTTGTCTATGGCTACTTTACTGTTTTACTTGGGGAATGATTTATGACTATGGTTTTTTGCTTCTTTACTATTGCAAGACAGATTTCGATGTAATGGATTTAATGGCATTTTGATGTAAAAGGCTTTAGACCTTTCTAGATTTTAAAGCAATGAAATTTGGTTCTTCTTCCACTGTTTTATATGTTCTGTCTTGCAATATTTCTGTGTATGTTTACCTAGATAATGCTCCACCAAAGCTAGTGCATTTCCTTTGTGAGTAACCCTAGCGGAGGTGGGGTGTTACACACAACCATTCACCCTTCCACATTCCCGACCGTCACCTTTAGCTTCTCGCAATCCACTTTTATCGCATACCTCTTGAGCCAGTCCATACCCAAAATAACCCAAACCCTGCGAAGTTCAAAACAAAGCAATCACACACAAAGGAGCAACCATGACTTGATAACACTAGACAAGGACAAATCATAAACAAACTGGATGAACCCCCCAACTAGATTAGTCACAACAAAACGTCTATCGCAAACCTCGGGTGGGTTCCAAACCCAAGCGGCAAACAAGCTCATTACAAATAAATGAATGTGATGCTCTAGTATCAAACAACACACAAACTGAAACACCTCTAACGGAAAGAATACCTTGAACGACGACACTCTTCCCTTTTTCTTCTGTTGTAGGATTCCTTAAAGACGATGCCACAGCTTCCAAAGAATACACCTTCACAACCTGCTTACCGTTAGCTAGTTATAGACAATCCTTCTTATCATGTCCAAGCTTTCCACACTTAAATCGCTTCTCTTCAGCTTTTGCTTTTGGATTCTTAAAATCCTTGGAATAATGTCTGTTCTGCCAGCAGTTAAAGCAAGTCACTTCAGCCTTCTGCTTTTTCTGACCATCTTTTCCTTTTTGTTGTTGCGACTTCCTCTTCATGTTATTACCACCCTGATGTAGTTTTGGTTCTTCCTTAGCTGCAACAACAGTCTCTTCCTTAGGAAACAAACTTTCATGCCTCAAAGCCTTCTCGAAGATCTTCTTATAAGAATCATCCAAGTGATCAACCAGCTGATTCCCAAGGTACTTGTCCAAGCCCATGACAAACTTCTCGTTCTTTTGATAAGGAGTCTCAACATATGAACGAGCATATTCGACAAAGCTTCAAAATCAGAAACATACCCAAGCATTGATCGACCATTCTGCTTAAGCTCAACAAACCTCTTAAACAAAATAGACTTCTGAATGGTAGAAATAAACATCATCTCAAAATTGACTTGGAATTGCTACCATGAAATCTCATCTTCCGGAGCCTCTAGAGTAACAGAGTTCCCACAATCCATAGCTCTACCCTGTAGCTGTCTCGATGCAAGTTTCTGCTTAATATCATCATCAATTCCCAAGTCTCCAAAGATCTGAATGCAAGTATTAAGCCACCCTTGAATCTCTACAATCGGCTTCGTCCCTTTAAATGGCTTTCCTCCTAGAGTGGTGAAGTCTTTTCATAGCTTTGCGAAGTCCATGGCTCTAGGAACCTGCACTTGAACTTTTACATCTATAGCGGCTGTCTCCTGAGCGGGTACCCTCCTCATGATCGCTGCCATCATAGCCTCGAATTTAGTTCGGTAATCTGGTATACTGCTATTTCCCCCTACAGGAACAGTCTCCTCCCTAGCAGCATGTCTCGATGGTCGACGGCTCATTCTAAATCTGTAATATAGAATGACTAGCCCATGTACGAGAAAAAGTTCAAATGGAGTTCAAACGCTATTATACTATACACAAATATATAGTATACATCCATTAGAAATCTACAAATATGTCTCTTATACGTAATTAGGTCCTTGAACTTTGGCTAAAATCGATAACTAGAGCTTGGATACCAAATGTGATGACCACCCATAACTTTTGCACTTAATAAGGGAAATAATGCACTGAGAGGTATGCAAGGCAGCCATGGACGATTATCAAGGTAAGATAACACAAGCGGAACCTATCGTATAACTTATAGCACAAGGATAAATTATAATAGAACGTATACAAAAGGCAATAATAGTAAAGCATAATTGTGTAGAATTTTAAACTTCCATATCATCAAGGAATATCTATAACATCCTTGGATTACATCATCAAACTCTGTACAAAAGGCCTCACTGCAACACTCAGATAATACATTAAACAGAGGAAACATCATAATATGTATAGTAGAAAACTAGTACACAAGGCTCCAACTCGTCATCGATCTGCAGCATAGTCCACTAAGATCGACTACCTGTTACCTGCTACTTAGTCTAGTCAAACACACAATGGATGAACAACCCAAGGTAACAAGAGGGAAACATAAAACCTTGAGTCAGACAATAGTCTTAGTGAGCGATAAAGAAATTATCTAACATCATCAATAAATTATATGTGAATAGGAAGATTAATCAACCAATCTACCATCTCACTCTAGAGAAGAACCCAAACCCGTCTTCCCCACATCTAACAGTGGTAGCCTTTACAACAAACAATTTGAAACCACGGTATTCATGGTAATTAGTTACCATGCGTAGACCATCCTAACTGATATCGTTATCTCCCCAGCACAAGCCCTGAAGGCCTAAACCAACATCAGACAAGCAACCAGGAGATATCTCCTTCGACGTCGAATAATTTACACAAGACGATACAAGAAAACAATCATTCATCCATGACTCTGGCTATCACTATCAATCTTGCTTCGGAACCGTCATTAATTGTATGATCGGCTAAACACCTTACCATCGACTGTCAAGGGCTAATGGTAAACCCCGGTTCTATCAAAACTCCATATGTCATACAACGAAACGTATCTAGGCCCGTCGAGCTGCCCAGGGTACTCTACCAGTCAATTTTAGTCTTTTAGGCATCCCTATTATACCCCTTCTTTGAGTCTGCTAGAACCTACGAGAACGATAATCCCTCAGCCTTCAATATCCGCCATCCAACCTGATGACTGTTCATAAGCTCAAGCCCCTTCCTGAGCAACCAATATCCACGAACTCACCACCTGGAGTCGTCTTCTCATTTGTTGCATTACGACGATCTACGAACTCATCACGGCACTTTGACATTCCTACTTGAATATAACTTGAAGCCACAATCATCGTCGACCCAAGAATATGCATAATTTGGTCAATATTCCATTTTATAGCATTTCCATCCTTTCTGCTATGAAAGACATACTATAGCGTTTAATTCAGCCTTTTACAACAATTACAAATGTTGTCATATCTTCTGCCAACCCATCATGAACGACCCGACCTTTTAAGTCATCGACGACCGAACTCTTTAGGTCACGAATGACCTAACTCTTTAGGTCACGAACGACCTAACTTTAATATGTTGCCAAACGACCCACCCAATTTCCAACTACCTGACTTAAGCGACCCACCTCCATCATAGCCCAATGACCTGACTTGAGCGACCCGCCTCCATCATAGTCCAACTACCTAACTTGAGCGACCTGCCTCCATCATAGCCCAACGATCTAACTTAAGCGACCCGCCTCCATCATAGTCCAACGACCTAACTTGAGCAACCCGCCTCCATCATAGCCTAACAACCTAAAGCGCTTTAATGACTCGACCTTCATTTCTTGGAGCACAAGCCAACGACCTATCCAAAAATAACCCAACTCCGGATATGACCAATTTAGCTCCAATCTTGACCAAATCATCACCAAACGACCGCAACAATGCAAACAACTCATCCAATTCAACCATCAACACTTTATAAAATCATCAACAACACTAAAGTGACAACTGTTCATCAAAAATCAAATAAAATTCACCAAATCATGGTAAATCAATGAATAAATGGAATAATGGATTCAAACTTGCAAAAACATATGAACTAAAATAAGAATTTACCGGTTTAAGTTGCTACATTAGATCCTATAGTGATTCGAATGAAAACATACTTACCATGATATAGATTAGAGTGAAAACAACTTGAAATGATGAAAATAAGATCAAACAACCCATATACTGATTGAATCCATGTGAGAGATGCTTATCACTCACCAAATCTTCGAATTAACTTGAAATCGCTGAATTCTTAATCCTAACAGGGAAGAATTATCTTCAAACTTCTCAATTTGATGTGATCTCTCTTCACTTGATGCAGATCTAGCTTTGTCTGATTTTGATCATCAATCTTCATATGTAGATATAGAATTTTAATGGTGGAAAGATGTATTTGATTGAGCAAGGAGGATCACGAGCTCAACCAAATGAGAGAATGAAGAAAGTAAACTATTCTCCATGCCTCTAACCCCCTATTTATAGCATCAAACCAGCGTACTAATGGGACACACCAAAACAGCCCACCAATGGCTTACAAAACCTGAACAGAAATTTTGAAACACTGAAACAACGTTTCCTCCTAAATCGCTGAGCCAAATCTTTTATGTGACCACTCTACGGAATTGACAACACCGTTTCCTTTCCAATGAAATCAATCTCAACACCTGATTTGATTCCAGTCAAAAGTTACGTTGTAACACCCCGTATTTTTAACAACATTAAAAGAGGATAATTAAATAATAATTAATTTAATATTCGGAATGAATGGAAACTAACCGGGCCATTGCGTCTGTCTCGAAGTTCTGGTTAAGATAGACATTTGGTTTGCATAAAATGAACACCGTATGAAGAAGTTATGAAGGTTTGAAGTTTGTATACGTGCAAGTTATATATATATATATATATATATATATATATATATGTATGTATATATAATGTCCAAGAATTCAAAATCAGGTCCATAAAGTTCAAATTTCAGAAATTCGCGGTGAGCGGGAAAATTCCTGCCTAGGGGAGTTGACCCCTTGAGGGGGGTGTCGACACCAGGGTCGACTCCCTAAGGGGTGGGTCGACCCCCCTAGGGATGATGTGGCAAAGTCAGTTTCTAGGGCTGGCAGCTATAAATACATGGTTATTTCTCTTGTTTTCTTCATTGGCGATCAATGGAGGCCAAATGTTGCTAGTGCTTGAACTGAACCGAACCCTTTTCTTCAACAACATTCAACTTTGCAAATCAAACTTAGAGATTCAAGTGTAGATCCAACCTCTGCTATTTTCTACCTTTTCTTTTAATCCAAACACTGTGAGTTAGTTACTTTTAGATTTAAATGATTAAAAGTAATTTGTGACATGACTGTGATTTGGATATATACATGCCTATGACTGAATCATATTGGATCTATCATATTTTGTTAATCTATAATATTCTTGGATCCTAGACCTTATCATGTTAGATCTATTTTATAGATCTAATTCTTTTTGGTTAATTCATCATGTCACATATGTGGATCTTACCCCTTTTTCTAAGTTTGTGGTTAATTTGGAATTATCATTATCTGGATGATATACATGTAAATGTGTATATTTTATCTGTATATTTATCTTATTTTATCATTTAAATAATTGATACTGTGCATTTATAGTTGTGTTTACAGATTATTTTTGACGAATGGATTAACACACTTAATTGTTGAAAAACTTAAAGAATTTATGCAAGAAGAGTGTTGAATTTTAGAGTTGGATTAAAGCTTGAGGACCTGAAGAAAAGTGCAATTCAATCGCCCTCTGCTGCATATTTTAAAGACAAGATTCAATGCTTTTCTATAATGATCACTTGGAGTTGTTATTCGTTCTCAAGGCAATTGGAGTTGAAGCCCGCAACCTATTTTCCATGAAATCTGCATGCATTCACATTGGTCTAGTTGTTAATTAGGCTAAGTTATTTGTCCCATATCATGTAATTTACAAGGCTTCTCATTCATGCACTGCACGCGTTCACACTGAGCTATTTGATTTATGTGTTATTTTGGAAAATGGGTTTTGTCCCACATTGTGGAATTTGCCAAGTAGTCTTTGTCATATCAGCTATAAATACATTGTATCTTATTCATTGTAAACCACGTTTAGTTTTATTCTGTAATTCTCTTCTTAGAATAAAACTCTTCTTCTCCCTTTCTCTCAGTTGTTATTTTATTTATGTTCATGTTATTTAGTTTCTTTTTCTCTTCTTCTTTAGCTATGTCTAGCTAATCCCCTTTGATTAGGAGGTGATGACGCTAATAGATATGATTCAACATGAATCACATAGTCAATAGATGAGGACTTTATACATGTAGATCTGGATCTGAATCAAGGGTTAGATATGAACCTTCATATTCTGTGTCGTTTAAGAGCTATGCTTCTTTACAGGGTATATTCGTGTTCGATCTAACAATTATCAGATTTAGATCTAATTTTAGGGTTTTAGAAATTAATTAGTGAACCTGTCCTGATAGTCTATGGTTTTTTAAGAGCTCAGCTCCTGCATAGGCTATGCATGTAGTTATTTATTTGTTTGTTTCTAAGAACCTAATTATAGTTGATTCATGCGTGTGACAAAAACATTAATTAAATCTATATTTATTTGTTGGCTGTTGATGAGTGTGAATCCAGTCTTTGTCATTATCCCCTAATTGCTTTCTCTTATTATATAAATTTCTCTTTTTATTTAATTGCTGTTATTTTCTGTGTTTTTAATCAATAGAAATCCTGGAATAACTTGATTGGATTTATTAATTAAAATATTTTTGGTCCTAGAGTTCAACACCCTCTACAACAATCCTTGTTGTTTAGGAAAGCCGTACGGATTTTACCATTGTTTACAATTGTTTAATTTGTTCGCAAACAAATTTTGGCGTCGTTGCCGGGGACCAAAATAATTTTTATTTTTAAATCCTTCGAGTCAAATTTTTTACTTCCTATTTTTTTTCCATAAAAAAATATTTTTCCTTTTATTTTCCTGTATATATAGGAAAAAAATGCTTGATTGATTTGATTTGGTATTATTCAATGATATCATAATCTTCCAATTAACAGAAAAAAATCTTGCCTTTTTTTGTTCCTTTCATTTGTTTCTTTCCAATTTTCTACAATTCTCTTTCCTCCTTGTACAATTTCTTTTCAAAAAAGAAAAAGTTTATTGCTTTCCTATTTCTTCTCTTCTTTCCTCTTGTTTCTTCAACCTTGAAGTTTTCTGCACGTCAACCGTTCACACCACCATTATTCCCCAAGTTTCATCAAACTCCATAACTTCATACTCAGACCATAGCCTTCATCTCATCTCCACCAAACATACCCTCCTCACCTTCAACTCCCCAATACAGTATCGCACAAACTTCCTACCTCAATCACTGATCATCGCACCCATCACATACATAATCAAAAACCACCTGAATCTAATTTACAACCAACTCCCTGTGTCACCATAATCTCCACCAAAGTTCGAACTTCGAACCTCCTGCAATTTGAAAACTGTCTGCCCAGTCCGTACATCAACTATCGTTCCTGCCACATACTGATGTCTTCAACGCCAAATCCACCGTACAACTTGCTTGCCATCTTCGTAAAGCCATCCACCACCTAATTCCTTGTCATTAATCCACTAACCACACAACAAACCTTCATAGTTCATTCTCTGTTTTTTCTATTTTAGTACAACAGCAGCTCTGACCATTTTCCAATCCAAACAACAACGCACCAACCATCCGTCAGAACCATACCTCACTTCATCCCCTTCACAACATCATCTGCGAAAAATCCCCCAAATCCAACACTCCGACAACCTCACCAACACATCCACCTCCTAGTTCACGCCAGCATCAACCCTAATCCCCTGCTACATCATAGTCCAACCCATGGTCAACCACCCTGAAACCACATATCCAAAATCGAACCCAGCCTCATAAACAATCCAACTTCATAAACAATTCATCCTCCAACAGCAAACACCTTCTCATCATAACAGCAAACGCACTCCCCTCCTTCACCGAACTGTGACCAAAACAGCGCACCTTCCCTCTCTTATCACCTGCTCCATCCACCTCATTACCCTCATACACAAATCGGCGACCTGCATACTTCGTTCCTCACAACCAACCTTGTTTCCTTCCGTACCACTCTGCCCCGTCATCTCGCAAACCCCATCTCCACGCGCTCAATCAGCACCAACCCATGTTCGCTCCTCAGATCCCAAATCGACCAACCCTCGTCTGACACCCAAATTCACTCACCACCCATAAATCACAAACCCCTGTCAACCCAAATTAGGAAAAAAGGGCCAAGTCCTCTTCGAAAACAGGTTTAAATTATGGAAATAAATTGCGGTTGTGGATTTGAGTAGTTTGGTTGAGGAAGCCGTCATGGGTTTCTACTATTTTCTAGTGATTTCTGTTTGAAGGGAACGGTGTTCATCAAGTCAAGTGTGAACTGGTTTTAATAATGGTTTGGTTATCTTGACTAGGCCTGTGGGCCGATGGGCTGAGTCATTTTGTATTTTATTTTATTTTCCCCTTTTGCCTTTCTTTTGACCTTCTTGTGTAACTCGTCGACTGTGTGAATTTAGTGTGTTTTTATTTCTTTTCGTTTCAAGTTAGGATTTAGTGTGTTTATTCCTTTCTCTTTATAAAAAAATAACTGAATATAGGTACAGCGGTATTTGAAGCAGGTCATAAAAAAAATTCGAACCCGTGCCGCAGCGCAGTCAAGCAATTAATAGAAGGCGACAACAATAGAAAACAGCGGACTATTCAGGGTTGGAGCGGTTGCACACCAAGTGGAGGTGAGAACGTGCTAGTGCTTCTCAATTGCACTGGACGGACTGCCGATCTAGGTGAGATTTTTCTAAACTCTATAGGGACTACTGCTGCAAATAAAAAAAATCTAGGCATTGCTTGTAAAAATCTTCTGCAGGGGCAGCGGCCTGCTTGTAAAATCTTTTAATTTCTGTTATTATTATTTCTGCATCTATATTCATTTTGTTAAGGGCAATACCCCAATTCACATAATGTGATGGATTTTATCACCCTTTCCTTAGCCCCCAAATTGCATTTCATCGTAGAATCTGACTAATAATAACGGTTAGACGTTGGACTTAAGGGAGTCACGGGCTCATTTAAGGCTAAATTGTATTTTGATAGTTGATTCATTTGGAACGAATTATTTCTTGGTGTCTTGACTATGGAAAAGAAATAACCATTTATAAATATTACGGTGATTCGTAAATATTATATCGGTTGTTACTCTGAAGGTACTTAAACCTTCGGCTGCATTGCTAGGGTGATTCCTGGTGCACCGATAACTCCTGTCCATTAACTGGCTGAGAAATCTTTTGTTCTAAGTAATCAAACGTGTCACTATATATTTTGGGTTAGGAGCTATTAAGGACAGAAAATTTCATCGTACTCAATCTCTGTGTATTTGATTGTTTTGTGTATTAAAAAAAATCAAAATTCCTCAAAAACAAATAAAAATTTGAAAAACGAAAAATAAATAAAAAATTTAACTTCTTTTTATTCTTTAGCCCTCGTTAGTTCTGTAGGTAGGAATTTTCCAAACTCCCATTTTCAAAAAAAAAACTTTTCTTCTATCTCTCACCTCTTTCTGAACTTCTTCATTTTCTAATTTTCTTTGGCGAACTCTTTTCTTCTTCTTTCTGGTGCATGCAAACTTGGACCCGTGACCAAGAATATCGTCGTTTAGTTAGAATCAGACCACCTTCTCTTTCCCTAAAACCCACTTTTCTCAACCAACCTTTAGAAATGGCTAACGAGCCCACACCTCGCACCCTTATGGACAGAATTCTTCTCGATAGAGTTTCTGTCCCTTCTTGCATTCAGTTACCCAATCCTGTGGGTAATCACTTTGAAATCCGATCGAGTCAGATAAATATCCTTCCCAAATTTGGTAATTTTTCTCATGACGAACCATATAGTTTCTTAACCAAATTTGAATATGCTTGTGCAACATTTAAATTACAACAGTTATGTGAGGATGATATTAAACTTCGTTTATTCCATTCGCACTAACTGGCTCCGCAGAAAAATGGTTTCGCAGCTTGCCCCCAAGTTCGATTAAAAAATAGGATGAATTTACAGCAGTTTTCCTAAAAAAGTTCTACCCCACAGAAAAAACGGCTAGAGTCAGAAATGAAATCACTAACTTCCACCAAAAAAGGGGGTGAATCTTTTTGGCAATACTTCAAAAGATTTAAAGAACTGTTGTTAAGTTGTCCCCATCATGGTTATGAAACATGGTCATTATGTCAAACTGTATACGATGGACTCGATAATAGTTCCAGACAAATGTTAGAATCCATGTGTCAGGGTAATTTTCTAAAACAGACTGATGTAGAAGCTTGGGAATTTCTGGATGAGTTAGCAGAAAAATCGAAACAATGGGAATGAACAAATGAAAAATCTCTTTATTCGCGATCCAGTAGTTATTCTATTGAATCCACTTCTTCTTATAATACTCTTGTTGATGCTATACTGAACGTTGTTAGAACGCACACTCTGTCTAATAACATTTCCCAAGCTATGTGTCACATATGTCTTAACTATGATCATACGGCTGATGACTGTCCCCAGTCCCTTGAGCAAGTAAATGCTTTCAACAGAACCAACAACCACCCAAATCTTTCTTATGGTCCGAAAATCCCTCTGATGAACAGACCTTCGAATAGAACATTTCCGAACAATGCTGTGAATCCTCCTCTTAGGCAAAATCAGTACACTTCGAACCAGGCGCCTTTCCACAATCAAACGGTTGCACCCCAATATGAAAAATGCCTTTCTACGATTGAGGGGAATTTATCTGAGGTGAGCAACTTATTAGCACAAATGACTAAGCAAAGTGTTGAAAATCAAAACAAGTTAGACAACTCCTTGCAATCATATATGCAAAACACGAATCAACAAATGGGTGAACTCCAAAAACAAATGTCTCAACTTACCGCTAGATTAAGTGAAAGGGAAAAGGGTACTTTTCTAAGTCAACCCATTCAAAACCCTAGATGACAAAATTCAAACCCCAACCAAATTCAAATCATTCAGGATTCAAACGTTAGCCAATTGAATGTTGTCACGACTCTTAGATCTGGCAAAAAGATTGATAACCATGTGGTCAACCCAAATGCTTTACCTGACGATCTTCCAAACCCTCTCGAAAATTCGACCAACTCAGATCAAAACATTGAGCCAATTTCTGACAAGGACCATCCTCAAACTCAAGTAGCCCAACCTACTGAGTTGTCTGCTCCATTTCCTCATAGACTCCGACCTAGGAAAAAGACGGATCAGCTAGAAAAGACCCTTGAAATATTTAAGCAATTTAAAGTGAACATTCCTCTTTTATATATTATACAACAAGTTCCACAGTACGCAAAATTTCTAAAAGATTTTTGCACTCAAAAACGTCATCACATGTACCTAAGAAAGTGTTTCTGGTGGCAACTCTAAGCGAGGTCTTGTCCCAATCAATGCCAGTGAAATACAAAGATCCTGGCCGCCCCACAATATCATGTACTATTGGGGACAAGAAAATCGACAGATGCCTGCTAGACTTAGGTGCTAGTGTTAACTTGCTTACATATTCCGTCTATCGCCAATTAGGGCTAGGAGAACTGAAACCCACCAAGGTTACCCTTCAGCTTGTTGACCGTTCAATTAAGAAACCTGTGGGCAAAATCGAGGATGTATTAATCAAAATAGGTGAATTCATCTTCCCAGTTGATTTCATTGTCCTAGAAACTCAACACGTAAGCAACCCTGCAAATCAGATCCCTTTGATTCTAAGACGACCCTTCTTCGGAACCTCTAATGCGCTTATCAACTGCAGAAATGGGTCTATGAAACTTTCTTTCGGTAACATAACTGTTGACCTAAACATCTTTAGAACTGAAAACTCTCCTAACTCTTACGTGGATCAGTTTTCTGAAATTCATTCAGTCAACGACAATGAACCCGAGCTCAACCATCTGAATAACGAAATTGAATCGAATTACGAAACCTTGTTTCAAGATATTCCCGAAAATATCTCTGATTTGATTTCTGTCGATCCGCTCACAATTGAGTCTGTCCCTTAACTAGTTTCTTCAATTGAGTCATCCCCAAAATCTGAACTCAAAGTGCTGCCCAGTCATCTTAAGTACGCTTACTTAGGAGACAATGAAACTTTTCCTGTCATTATCGCTTCTGACCTTACTTTAGAGCAGGAACAATTGCTCCTTCACATCCTTAAAAAAAATAAGGAAGCAATCGGTTGGTCCATAGCTGATATTAAGGGGATTAGTCCTTCTGTAGTCCAACATCGGATCCACCTTATGGGTGATGCCAAACCTACTCGTGATCCCCAGCGTCGACTAAACCCCATCATGAAAGAAGCAGTTCGTGCTGAAATCCTTAAATGTATTGACAATGGAATCATCTACCCAATTTCCGATAGTCAATGGGTTAGTCCCATTCATGTCGTACATAAGAAATCAGGGATTACTGTGATCCAAAATGAAGCTAACGAGCTTATCCCAACCCGCACCCAGACCCGTTGGCTTGTCTGCATTGACTATAGGAAACTTAATGCTGCAACACGTAAGGATCATTTCCCTCTGCCATTTTAGTCAGTCATGAGTACTGTTGTTTCCTTGACGGGTACTCGGGCTATAATCAAATCCCTATCGCCCTTGAGGACCAGGAGAAAGCCACTTTCACTTGTCCATTTGGTACATTTGCGTACCGTCGTATGCCTTTCGGTCTCTTAATGCACCTGCAACCTTTCAGAGGTGTATAATTAGCATTTTTATGATATGATCGAGCGATTTTTGGAAATATTCATTGATGAGTTTTCCATCTTCGGGAATTCTTACATAGTGTTTACATCACCTAGATCTTGTTCTTAACCGTTGCAAAGATAAACACTTAATACTTAATTGGGAAAAGTGTCACTTCATGGTCAAACATGGCATTGTTTTAGGATATGTCATCTCTAATAAAGGAATTGAAGTAGACAAAGCCAAAATTGAGGTTATCTCGAATCTTCCCATTCCCAAATCCGTTAAGGACATCCAATCCTTTTTAGGTCATGCAGGCTTCTATCATCGCTTTATAAAGGATTTTAGCAAAATCACTCGACTTTTGACCAGTCTTCTTGGTAAGGATGTTCCTTTCGACTTCAATTCTGATTGCATTTCATCTTTTGAGCATCTCAAAAATGAACTTATCTCTGCCCCGATCATATGCTCTCCTAATTGGAAGCTGCCTTTTGAAATCATGTGTGATGCCTCAAATTTCGTTGTTGGCACTGTCTTAGGACAACGAATCAATAAAATTCTTCATGTCATTTACTACACGAGTAAGACTCTGAACGACACTCAAATCAACTAAACGACCACCGAAAATGAACTCTTGGCAGTCGTTTTTGCTCTAGAAAAATTCAGACCATATCTAGTTGGCTCACACATCACCTTTTATACCGACCATTCCGCACTTAGGTACCTTTTCTCTAAAAAGGATGCTAAGGCTTGTCTTATTCGTTGGATCCTTCTACTTCAAGAATTTGACATTACCATTAAGGATAAAAAAGGATCCAACAATGTTATTGCGGACCATTTGTCTCGTCTTCCAAATGCCCCGTCTTCTTCTCTTCCGATTAACGATCATTTCCCCGATGAACAGCTGTTTTCTCTATCCACTGATCCTTGGTTCGCTGACATTGTCAACTACTTAGTCACCAAGTAGACCCCTTCTTTTTGGTCTAAGCAGGATAAACACAAATTCTTTTCCCAAGTGAAACATTTTTTTTGGGACGACCGCTATCTTTTCAAATATTGTCCAGACCAAATCATTCAAAGGTGTGTTCCTGACACCGAAACTCACAGTGTCCTCTCTTTCTGTCATGACCAAGCCTGTGGTGGTCACTTCGGTCCCAAAAAGACAGCTGAAAAGGTTCTCCAATCGAGTTTCTACTGGCCCAACCTTTTCAAAGACGCGTACGAATTTTGCAAAACTTGTGATCAATGTCAATTTTTAGGGAAAATTTCTAAACAGAATATGATGCCCTAAACCCCATTCTAGAGGTCGAAATTTTTGATGCTTGGGGTATAGACTTCATGTGACCCTTCCCTAATTCTTTTGGGAACCTTTACATTCTCTTAGTTGTAGATTATGTTTCTAAATGGGTTGAAGCTGTTCCATGCAAAAAAAACGATAACAAGGTTGTTGTTGGCTTCTTGAAAGAAAATATCTTCTCTAGGTTTGGCATACCTTGCACAATAATCAGTGATAATGTGACAAACTTCTGTAATCGTTCTTTTGAAGCCCTCATGAGAAAGTATTCGATAACCCACAACTTATCCACTCCGTACCACCATCAAACTTGTGGGCAGGTTGAAGTATCGAATAGGCAGATTAAGCAAATCCTTGAGAAAACTGTGAATCAAAACCGTAAAGATTGGTCACAAAAGTTAACCGACGCTCATTGGGCTTACCGCACCGCTTTCAAAACAAACTTGGGTATGTCCCCTTATCGGTTGATTTTCGTTAAGCCGTGTCACTTGCCAGTTGAACTAGAACATTGGGCGTTATGGACAATAAAAACTTTGAATCTTGATTTAGAGCAAGAAGGTGAACATAGGAAGCTTCAACTTAATGAACTTGATGAAATTCGAAATGATGCCTATGAAAATGAACGAATTTACAAGAACAGAGCAAAATTTTTTCATGATAAATCAATTTTACGTAAAACTTTCATGCCAGGTCAAAAAGATTTGTTATATGACTCAAGATTGCATTTATTTCCGGGTAAGTTAAAGTCTAGATGGACAGGACCTTACACTGTACGGACCGTTTTTCCGCATGGTGCGGTAAAAATTGAGAATCCAACTGATGCATCATCCTATAAGGTCAACGGTCAACGCCTTAAACCTTACATGGCACCAATACCCAACCAAGAGGAAGAGCTCATGGTCCTCCATGAGCCACATTACATTCGGTAAGACGCACTAACCCTCTTTTGTACATATGTAAATATTCACTTATTTGTTTTTCCCTTTCACTAAGATACGTCTGATTAATGACTGTGAGGAAACAGTCACAATCAAGTGTGGGGGGGATTTACATTACATCAGCAATCAAATTTTATGAACTAGGTCATTCATTGAACAAGGATTAACTTAAATTCATAAATAACACCTTGGTTCTTGTTTGATAAGTTAAATTGTTGGGTGATGGGAATGAACATTATTTATTCATTGAGTCGTAATGTGTCTGTTTAAGGTGCTACCTTGAGACTGTGCAGATGTTAGTTGTTATCTGGAGTAAGCATGTCAACCTTTGTTATACATATTAGAATGTGCAAGTAAAAATAATCAAAAAAAAACAAAAACAAAAAAAAATGATTTTGCACCTACATTTGTTGGATTTTCTGAGTTCGTTTTCATGCATAATATTTTCTTTTCCACTCAAATTTTCAAAATCGTAAGTTCTAAAATCCACTTGGCCCAATTAAGGAGAAATGACTCATTGTAGCATTCTTCTTCGATACCCCACATTATTCAAACCCAAGTTTTAGTCGAATTACATCCATGTTTTGACAAGTTTTTCTTATATTTGTATACTTAAGAGCCTTGTACTGATTTATTTTCAAAGGTTCAGAAACGTCACTTTTTATACCAATATTACGCTACCCACTCCGTACTTGTTTTAAGGTAGGATAACCATATACCACATCTTATTTTGTATGGGTTATCTACCTTACGAAACTTTGCTTATCATTCCTTTCAGCTTTTTGTATAATATCAGTCCAGACTTGTGTGTTGAATTAGGGTTATAGAAGTAGAGTAACTAGGGCGCAAATCTTTCCTTTCATGAAGTGTTGGTTTAGCAGAGGTGGAATCAAATGAAATAATGTACGGTATCATTCCATTCCATCTCCACTCACCATTCATCATGCAAAAAGAAAAAAGAAAAATAGAAGAAATAAAGAGAAAGTCTCTCAGAATAAAATAGTCATCCATCATTCTTGACTATAAAGAATTCATTTTCATTCCATCCACATCCATCATGCCGTACTTGGAAGCGAGGATCGTAGTAGAGGAGATGAAAGGAAATAAAGATGTTCATATGAGCCTTAGTATTACTTTATCTTTTGTAGCCTGAAGTTTAACTAATACACTTGCCCTCTTATCTAGAATATTTTTAGAACTTACAAAAATTCTCCTTCATCTATGCATAAATAACATCCAATACATTACAGTTACACTGGTGCAAAATTATTCAAAAAAAAAAGAATGAATAAATGATTTGGGTGCACATTGTCGATGTGTAGAACTTTGGTTGACACCACGCTCTTAACCTTCAAGACAATTACAGTATTATCAAGGAATTACGATTCAGCTTGAAAATTTTTATTCATTTTTGCACCAATTATGGGATGGACAATTTGGGACTAAATCGTTACTATTGAAGTTAGGTTAAATCCTTGAAATGTGAAAGACCTTAAATATATTGTTTGATTAATCCGCGTACTTAAGACGCTTGGATTTTGTAGGTAGTATACGCTGAAAATCCTCACAATACAACACTCGTCCTACTAGGGACACCTAGGGGTTTAACGGCTTGTTGCATATGCTAATTGCAATCGTGTTTCCTACGAAAATGTGACTATCTTAGTTAAGTTTATTCGAGGACGAATAAAAAGATAAGTGTGGGGGTATTTGATATACACGCAAAAGTGTATATTTATCCGCATATTTATCTTATTTTATCTTTTAAATAATTGATGCTATGCATTTATAGTTGTGTTTACAGATTATTTTTGATGAATGGATTAACGCACTTAATTGTTGAAAAGCTTGAAGAATTTGTGCAAGAAGAGTGTTGAATTTTAGAGCTGGATTATAGCTTGAAGACCTGAAGAAAAGTGCAATTCAATCGCCTTCTGCTGCATATTTTAAAGACAAAATTCAATGCTTTTCCATAATGATCACATGGAGTTGTTATTCATTCTCAAGGCAATTGGAGTTGAAGCCTGCAACCTATTTTCCATGAAATCTGCATGCATTCACATTGGTCTAGTTGCTAATTACGCTAAGTTATTTGTCCTATATCATGTAATTTGCAAGGCTTCTCATTCATTCGCTGCACGCGTTCACACTTAGCTATTTGATTTATGTGCTATTTTGGAAAATGGGTTTTGTCCCACATTGTGGAATTTTCCAAGCAGTCTTTGTCATATCAGCTATAAATACATTGTATCTCATTCATTGTAAAACACACTTAGTTTTATTCTGTAATTCTCTTCTTGGAATAAAACTCTTCTTCTCCCTTTCTCTCAGTTGTTATTTTATTTTATTTATGTTCATGTTATTTAGTTTCTTTTTCTCTTCTTCTTTATCTATGTCTAGCTAATCCCCTTTGATTAGGGGGTGATGACGCTAATAGATATGATTCAACATGAATCACATAGTCAATAGATGAGGACTTTATACATGGAGATCTGGATCTGAATCAAGGGTTAGATCTGAACCTTCATATTCTGTGTCGTTTAAGAGCTATGCTCCTTCATAGGGTATATTCGTGTTCGATCTAACAATTATCAGATTTAGATCTAATTTTAGGGTTTTAGAAATTAAGTAGTGAATCTGTCCTGATAGTCTATGGTTGTTTATGAGCTCAGTTCCTGCATAGGCTATGCATGTTGTTATTTACTTATTTGTTTCTAAGAACCTAATTATTGTTGATTCATGTGTGTGACAGAAACATGAATTAGATCTATATTTATTTGTTGGCTATTGATGAGTGTGAATCCAATCTATGTCATTATCCCCTAATTGCTTTCTCTTATTATATAAATCTCTCTTTTTATTTAATTACTGTTATTTTCTATGTTTTCAATCAATCGAAATCCTGGAATAACTTGATTGGATTTATTAATTAAAATATTTTTGGTCCCAGAGTTCGAAACCCTCTACAACAATCCTTGTTGTTTAGGAAAGTCGAACAGATTTTACAGTTGTTTACAATTGTTTAATTTGTTCGCAAACACTGGACAGTTAAACCTTTGTTTAGATCTAGATCATCAAGTTGTGATTAATTGAGATATGTCATTATTGGATATATATATGAAGTCTTATTTGGATCTATTCATCTTTATTATGTTAGATCTAGTTTTATCATTAACCATTCACAAGATCTGTTTTTGTGTCCACCTTATTATTATGCCAATTACATGTATACCAGTATACATATTTATGTCACTTTTGTTGGAATGATCACAATTATCATTTTACTCATCACCTTTCCCTTTTATTATTATGGCTAGGCTACTTTCTTGCCTAGATGCCGCCAAATTTTGCGAATGCGTTAGTTAGGGAATGGGGGAAAATATTAGAATTTGCATAACTTGGTTAACGAATATGAATATGGACATATAATTCACTTTATACAAAATTAGGGAAAAAGGGGCATGGAACTTATAACCTATAACGACATAGGTAAGAATTTAGATAATAATGAAATGACCAAGATTACAATTAAAAATTGTAATTGCACTTATGACACAAGGTTAGGTTGCATTAGTTGTGGAAGTCTGCCCGGACCAGACCGGTATATCCAGCAGCCGCTAATGTTGAACCTAATGTGAGTGGTCAAAGTGCACAAATATGAATCGAGCGAAGACACGAGGTTAGGCCCAACTTGTGGAAGAAGTCTGCCCGGACCCAACCGACATATCTAGCATCCACAAGCTGTAGGCCTAATGTGGGAGGTCTAACCCATTATGACCATAAATGAAAATATGGTAATAATTGAAATACTTAACCTAGTGGAATCTGTAGGGATTGTGTGAACATGAACATGAATAAGGTGTTAAGTAAACTTGGAGGGTTAAGTTAAGTATATCCGAGATGGGTGGGTATTATCTAAATATAGGCCCACAAAACTTAACCAATTGGGGGTTACGTAATTAAATACACCTAGTGGTATACATAACCGATGGAAATAATAAAGATATGTAATTAAATACACCTAGTGGTATACATAATCAAATCGAAAACCTAGTGGGGGATACAAGACAAAGGAGAGAACTTGTATCATATTGTGTGGGACATGTTTCATCAAGTAACCCGGAGTAGGTATCAATCATGTACTCTGAACTAGGTCGGAGAAGGGGAACGCTTACTAGACTGATTGTAAGAGATCCAAATGTGGGGGACAGTGTGGGCGGCGCAAACCGACCGGGCTATGTGCGTGCATGAGCCGGGCAGAGGGGGATAAGACGACCATGATACCTGCAGATATGGGGTTATGCATATCAGCGAGGTGTTGCAACTTTAGGATGTGATACATCCTATGGTGGGGCGGGCACAGAGTATCTATGCAGATTAGGGAGCCGATCGATTAGGGTAGTAGTTAGGATACATTTGGACGTGTGCCTAAGTCTGCCACCTTATAGTGGAAGGGATCTGTAACGACCCGCATTCTACATATTGAAGGATCGTAGAATATTTATTTCTTTTCCATATGAGGTCGTATGGTCATGTAACTTTGGGGAACGACTATTGGGGTCATTTCCCATGTTCACGATTTTTGCCAATTTTTAAATTACCGTTTTATCCCTAGCGGATCTTGTTTCGCCTATAACTTTTGATTGGTAAGGAGTTTTGACCTTTAACCACCTCCATTGGATCCAACTGATGGTTTACCTTTCTGTATAGTGGTCACATTAATCAAACGGACTTACCCTTTGGGAGATATGGCTGAATTAAGGTTTGGAAGTTGAAAAACAACTTAAATAGGCTTAATAGGGTAATTAGCAGCTAGGCCCATTGGGGATTTCGGGATTTGAGCTATATAAGGGTTGATTAGGGTTAGAGAAACCTTTTCTTTGTCATTTTCCAGCTGCCGCTTACCTCTCTTCAACCCTAACAATGGCCTCCAACACCCAAATCACCGTTTAATCAAGTATTAGCTTAATCAACATCAAACCAAGGCAAATTAGCATGGAATTTAGGATACAGCTACTGGAACACATAGAGATTCAACCCAAATCAGAGATACTTTCAGATCTATAAATTATTTGTGGCTAAGGTGAGTGATTTGCATTGTTTTTTACTAATTATGGCTAATTAGGGGTGATTAGTGTTAATTAGCGAAATTATGACTCAGAAAAATCTGGAAAAATTTTTGTAAAATTCTAAAATATTATTTTAGGGCTCTGACAAAAATTTGGGTTAATTTGGATATGTTTTGCTAATCCTCTCATTAGTTATAGCTAAATATGATTAAGGGGAAACCATGGATTTTGGGTTGTTTGATTCATATTGGCATGATTATTCATCGTTTTGGTGTTTATGGTTGATTGTACATATTGCTATGACTTTATGGTATGCTTGATGATTGATTAGAAAAGTTAGAATGGTAGAAAACACCATCGTATGGCGTAAAACAGTCGCTGGAAAAGTTGCAGAAAACTGTGTAGGAACCGGATCAGGATTGAAGGGGGAAAGTACGACCCGATCCGCTCGTGAAGTCCCATTCCCACGAACTGCTGGTGGAGCCACGAAGCTTGAAGTTATCCGACCCGTACTGCTTGCCCTGAACCATGGAGCACCATGCAGCTCCGACCCGACCTGGTGGAAGAAGTACGGACCAATCCGAACCACTCTAGGGAGCACGACCATGATTTACTTGCGTCAGAGAACCCCAGACCGTGAATCTTGCCATCCCCGAACAGAGCCGCTTCTTCTTGGTGACCACGAGATGAAGCACACCCGAACCGAGCCGTGGAGCTACCCGATCCGAAGAGCACGGCCCGAACCGGATGGGTAGCCACAAGTACGAACCAAGGATGCATAGAACCGAACCGATGATGGCTGGGGCATTTAAATGACTGCGAACCGAACCGATGATGGTTGGGGCATTTAAATGACCGCGAACCGAACCAAGGATCTTGGACATGAGACGTGAACCACGAATCAAAGGAGACCGATCCGGAGGAGATCAAACCCGAGATGCAAAGATAGTCCAAGTGAGGAGTTGTAGCTCAGGATCCAGATGGGAACCAACGAGTTAACTTCATGAGTTGGACTTTGCTGCGGGACGTATGTAAAGGGGTTTATCGATGTCTGTAGCTTTGACTCACCACTCAGATGGATTTGTGGCTATAGATCAGTGTAGTGGGGTTGTTATGATTCTATGGGGCAAAGTGATCGTTGCAAGGCTATGAGCCAGTGCAGTGGAGTCGTTATGACTCCATGGGGCAGAGTGGACATAGCAAAGGATTAGTGGCTATGGATCAGTGCAGTGGGGTCATCATGACTCCATGGGGTAGAGTGATCGTAGCAAAGGATTGGGTGATCAAAGTAGTAGACGTCGTATGCTTTACGCATTGATTGTGAGATGTGAGGATGCCTTGTATCTTTGCACCATATGTTAGTGTCACTTTAAGTGCATTGTACATATTGTTGTGCTAACTCTTTGGTTGCAGGTCTAGGTTCAGGTATGGTTAATTATACCTGTTATTGTTCTGTTTTGCTGCTTATCGCTCATACCAGACTTTTGTCTGACCCAGAGTTGTATGTCTCTTCTTATTACTCTGGGTGCTCTTAAATGGGCAGACTAGAGACAAGTCAGGTGATTATGCACGAGTAGCTGTACCGGAGACGAGAAGGAGGCTCCCATGTATTATCTACATATATTCTCCTTGTGTTGTTGATGTTCACTGCTTGGGCATTAGTAGTGTACCTTTCCTTTCTTTTTCTTTAGAGACAATATTTTGAAGTTGTAATAATGATGTTGGATCATAAGCTGTATTTTGGATTTCGCTGCTATGATGGTTTAGTTTTCAGCTTATGCACTGTCTCGCCTGTTTTATGCCAATGTTATATTATTATTATATTTTGTTCCATGCGCTGTGAGACATTCTACAGGTTCCTTGTTAGTTCAAATTCCTTTCTTTTCCTTTCTTTGACGACCGTCCCATGCTGGTCGGGCATTGGCACAACGCACTTTCATTGGAAATGTCGGCTGGTGCGGGGTAGGCAGTCACATTTGGTATCAGAGCCAGGTTTTGTAGTTAACCTAGGGAAAGACACCAGGGAGAGGTAGTGCGTATAGAGAGCGCGTATTTGTGATATTTTGGTTTCCAAAAGCTATATATATAGTATTAATATATCTAAGGATGAGGTCGCACTACACTGGCACCACTAAAGAGATGGTTAATCGCTTTCTCCTTACAGATTGAAGGATGAGCCAATATACGAGGAATATTGGTTCAGGAGCCAATAATAGGAATGCTCCTGATATGAGGACGATGTTCACTGACTTCATGAGAGAGATGCATAGGGATGTTCAGAGGGAAGCTCCTAATGCTACAAATGGTGGTGGTGCAGCGGTGCAGGCGCCTAGGGCCGATTTCGCCAAGCTCTGTATGGATTACACTAGTCTTGGTGGGAAGCCGTTCCACAGAACGAAATCGGCTACAGAAGTTCAGGATTGGCTTGATAGTTGTGAGCGTATCTTCGAGTATCCGGGAATCAGAGTCACGATGAAGAGGAAGGTAGCATCCCGTCAGCTGCAAGGACGGGCTATGAATTGGTGGAATGTTATTAAGGCAGCTACTCCCTGAGGATCGAGTTACTTGGAATCAGTTCAAAGCCCAATTCAGTGATAAGTTTATCCCAACGGTCTCGGAGTATATTGTTGAGTTCGATACTTTATCGAAGTATGGATTATCCCTTATTGACACTCCTGAGAAGAAGAATGAGAAGTTCATAACTGGTTTAGATCAGTACTTGGGAGAAAGGCTCATAAACCATATTGATGAGACTTTTGAATCGATTGTTGGAAAAGCATTGAGATCAGAGAGCCTTTACCCTAAGGCCAAGACTGAATTCGCTGTTGCATTTGCAGAAGGGCCAAAGCCACAGGCAAGCGGTGGAGGCAAGAATAATTATCAGAACAAAAGGAAACAGAATCAGACTAAGGATGGTCAGAAGAAGAGTAAGAAAGATGTTGAGTGCTTTAGCTATGGCAAGAAGGTCCATTTTGCTAAAGAATGTCGAGCAAATCCAGCGGACAAGAAGTGCTTCAACTGCGGCCAAGTGGGACATTACAAGGATAAATATCCGCAACCCCCCAAAGAGAAGCAGATTGTGAAAGCATATGCTATTAATGTTGTTCCTTCTTCGTCGAATGCTCCAGCTGCAGCGGAGAAAGAAAAGAATTTCATCATTCAAGGTATGCTTTCTGTTTAAAATGTTCCTGTCTGAGTACTATTTGATACTGGGGCTTCCCGTTCCTTCATATCTAGTGACCTAGTAGATAGGTTGGCATTGGATCCCGAGATAGTCAGTAGACCTTTAGCGGTGATGAACCCGATTGGTGGTTCGACTAGCCTTAGTATGATTTGTCGTAGTTTGGTCTTATCGAGTCATGGATGTAAGTTTGCTTGTGATTGCTTTGTTTTGGGCTTTACTGGGTTTGGCATTATTTTGGGAGTTGACTGGCTCCAAATATATGGGGTGGTGGTAGACTCTGAGGAATTTTCGGTGACTATTAGGGCGGATGATGGGTAGAGGGTAGTGTTTGTTGGCCTACCTAGTGACGAGGTGATGGCTAGTTTTCTAAATTCCCTCGACATACTATAGGACGAGTTATCAGGGGTTCCTATTTCTGGCCAGTATCCGGATATCTTCGAGGAAGTTACCGGACTTCCACCACAACGAGAGATTGAGTTCCGTATTGATTTAGTGAAAGATGCCAGACCTATAGTGATGCCACTTCGTCGTATGGTACCAAGGGAGTAGAGGCTCGGGGTGCAAGTAAGTGATCTTTTGAAGAAGGCATTTATCAGAAGAAGTGTCTCTGAGTGGGGAGCACCAATTGTATTTGCTACCAAGGCAGATGGTTCCCTTCATTTATGTGTGGACTATCGCGAGTTGAATAAAGTGACTAGGAAGAATAAGTATCCTCTTCCACGGATAGATGATTTGTTTGATAAACCAGAAGGAGCAAGGGTGTTCTCCCAATTGGACCTCGCGACATGATTTCATCAACTCCGAGTAGCAACTGAGAGTATTCCTAAAACGGCATTTCGAACGCCATCTGGATTCTATGAGTGGTTGGTCATGCCATTCGGGTTGACCAATGCACTAACATATTTTGTGGATCTTATGAATAGGGTATTCAGAGATCAATTGAATAAGTTTGTTCTTATGTTCATAGACGATATCTTGCTTTATTCGAGGACAGAGGAAGAACACAAGGAACATTTGAGAGTAGCGATGGAGGTGTTGAGAAAGCACCGATTGAAAGCAAAGTTTTCTAAATGTCACTTCTGGAGGAGGGAAGTGAGATTCTTAGGCCATGTTATTTCAGAGAATGGTATTACCGTGGATCCTGAGAAGGTGACTACGGTACAAGATTGGTCTACGCCCAAGAATGCAATAGACGTAAGAAGTTTCTTGGGATTAGCTAGATATTATCGTAAGTTTATCCAAGAATTCTAAGGTGGCGGCCCCATTAACTCAGTTGACCAAGAAGAATCAAGCTTTCGTTTGGGACGAAAGGTGTGAAAATGCATTCAAGAACCTAAAGGAAAAGTTGACATGTGCACCAATGTTAGTCATTCCTAAAGGGAATGGAGAGATGACAGTATACACGGATGCATGTGGTACCGGACTAGGTGCTGTATTGATGCAAAGAGGTAGGGTTGTAGCTTACGCTAGTCGGAAACTGAAACCGCATGAGAAAAGATATACTAGCCATGATTTGGAATTGGCAGGGATCGTATTTGCATTGATGACGTGGAGACATTATCTCTTGGGAGAAAGATTCGAGTTGTTTACTGATCATAAATCATTAAAGTATCTCTTCTCTCAGAAGGATCTAAATCTCCGACAGCAAAGATGGTTAGAATTCTTGGCTTCCTAAGATTTCGATTTCGCATATACACCAGGAAAGGGCATTGTGGTAGCTGATGCATTGAGTAGAAGACATGCCAGTTTAGGGGCTATGTTTCTTGAATGGAAGCAACCGGAGAACATTGCTGGGTATGATTTCAGACCAAAGTACGAATTGGATCCAGAAATGTTAGCAAGTTTGACGATCATACCCACTTTGATTGAGCGGATTGGTTCCAGTCAGAGGGACGATCCCAACCTATTGGAAATCATCTCCAAGTTAGAGATGGGAATCGACGAAGAGATGAACAAGTATGGGCTTGATCGAGATGGATGGCTTAGAAAGAATGGGAGACTAGTTGTACCCAATGTCAATGGATTAAGAGATGAAGTGCTTAGAGAATGTCATCACTCAAAACTGACTATACATCCCGGTGGTAACAAAATGTATCGAGACATGAAGCAGACCAACTTCTGGGAAGGAATGAAAAGAGATGTTGGGAAGTTTATATCCAAGTGCATGAACTGCCAGCTGGTTAAAGTCGAGCAAAAGAAACCTAGTGGTTTGTTGCAACCATTAGAAATTACAAAACGGAAATGGGGACAAGTCTCAATGGATTTCATTGATGGGTTACCAAGGACTAGATCGGGACATGATAGCATTTGGGTGAATGTGGACCGATTAACCAAGACTGCAAGGTTTATACCCGTCAAATCAAATAGAACAGCAACTAAGTTAGCGGAACTGTATATGAAGTGGGTAGTGAGATTTCATGGAGTACGCAAAGCCATTGTAAGTGACCATGATCCGTTGTTTACTAGTGGATTTTGGAAGAGCTTACAAGAGGCTTTCGGGTCAGAATTACATCTCAGTACCGCATATCATCCTCAAACCGACAGTCAAACAGAGAGGGTGAATCGAGTATTAGAAGATCTATTAAGAGCTTGTATATTGGATTTTGGTGGATCATGGGATGGCCATTTGCATCTAGTGGAGTTCGCGTATAATAATAGCTATCAGCCCAGTATTGGTATGCCTCCATTTGAAGCTTTATACGGAAGACCATGCAACTCACCATCATGTTGGTTAGAAACCGATGAGAAGTTTCTGCTTGGGCCAGATGTGATAAGAGAAACCTCAGATAAGATCAAGATTATCCAACAGCGAATGAAGGTTGCCCAAGATAGGCAGAAGAGTTATGCTGATAAGAGGCGAAGAGATTTAAAATTCTCCATTGGCGACTTGGTATTTGTCAAGATTTCTCCGTTAATGAGCATGATTCGATTTGGTAGGAGAGACAAGTTAGCACCAAGATTTGTTGGCCCATTTCCCATTCTCAAACAAGTTGGGAATTTAGCATACAAAGTTGAATTACCTGACAAGATGGCAGGAGTTCACAATGTATTTCATGTTTCCCAGTTAAGGAAGTTCGAGCACGACCCTGATATGACTATTTCACTGGATCGGTTGGATGACATCGAAGTAGAACCCGAGGCGGTTGGGAACCGCAAGCCGATCCGTATTGTCGAAAGCGATACGAAGCAACTTCTAAGGAAGGCGGTGAAACTGGTCAAGGTTCAGTGGGGTGAGAATGAAAATGACTGTACTTGGGAAACGGAGGAGAGCATAAGGGAATCGTATCCAGAACTCGTTGCCTGGTAAGATTTTAATAGTGATAGTTCCTTCCCTTGTTAGTAAACCGCATACTAGGGTAGGCTGGTTGTGCTTGTTGTGTATGTTCGATTGTTTGGTGATTGACTGATAGGCATGCGGAATTCCTTTGTATGTTTTGGTTAAGGAAGTTCGAGGGAGAAATTACTTAAGGGGGGGGGGAGTGTAACGACCCGCATTATACGTATCGAAGGATCGTAGAATATTTATTTCTTTTTCATATGAGATCGTATGGTCGTGTAACTTTGGGGAACGAACATTGGGGTCACTTTCCATGTTCACGATTTTTTCTGATTTTTAAATGACTGTTTTACCCCTAGCGGATCTTGTTTCGCCTATTGCTTTTGATTGGAAAGGAGTTTTGACCTAAAACCACTTCCTTTAGATCTAGATGATGGTTTACCTTTCCGTAGGGTGGTCACATTAATCAAATGGACTTACCATTTGGGAGATATGGCTGAATTAAGGTTTAGAAGGTGAAAAACAGCTTAAATGGGCGTAATAGGGGTAATTAGAAGCTAGGCCCATTGGGGATTTCGGGATTTGAGCTATATAAGGGCTAATTAGGGTTAGATAAACCTTTTCTTTGTCATTTTACAGCCACCACTTACCTCTCTTCAACCCTAACAATGGCCTCCAACACCCAAATCACCTTCCAGTCACCGTTTAATCAAGTATTAGCCTAATCTACATCAAACCAAGGCAAATTTGCATAGAATTTGGGATAGAGCTGCTGGAACACATAGAGATTCAACCCAAGTCAGTGATACTTTCAGATCTATAAATTGTTTGTGGCTAAGGTGAGTGATTTGCATTGTTTTTCACTAATTATGGCTAATTAGGGGTGATTAGTGTTAATTAGAGAAATTATGACTCAGAAAAATCTAGAAAAAATTTGTAAAATTCTAAAATATTATTTTAGGGCTCTGATAAAAATTTGGGTTAATTTAGATATGTTTTGTTATTCCTATCATTAGTTATAGCTAAACATGATTAAGGGGAAAACCATTGGTTTTGGGTATGTTTGATTCATATTGGCATGATTATTCATCATTTTGGTGTTTATGGTTGATTGTACATGTTGCTATGACTTTACGGTATGCTTGGTGATTGATTAGAAAAGTTAGAATGGTAGAAAACGCCATCGTATGGCGTAAAACAATTGTTGGAAAAGTTGCAGAAAACTGTGCAGGAACTGCATCGATCGGAGGGAGAAAGTACGACCCGATCCACTCATGAAGTCCCCTTCCTACGAACCGCTGGTGGAGACACGAAGCTTAAAGTTCTCCGACCCAAACCGCTTGCTTCTTGACCCAAACCACGGAGCACCATGCAGCCCCGACCAGACCTGGTGGAAGAAGTACTGACTGATCTGAACCACTCTAGGGAGCACGACCATGACTTCCTTGCGTCAGAGAACTACGAACCATGAAGCTTGCCATCCCCGAACCGAGCCGCTTCTGCTTGGTGACCACGAGCTGAAGCGCACCCGAACCGAGCCGTGGAGCTACTCCGACTCGACCGAAGAGCACGACCCAAACCGGATGGGTAGCCACGAGTACGAACCAAGGATGCATAGAACCGAACCGATGATGGTTGGGGCATTTAAATGACCGCGAACCGAACCAAGGAGCTTGGACATGAGACGTGAACCACGAATCAAAGAGAGACTGATCTGGAGGAGACCAAATTTGAGATGCAAAATTAGTCCAAGTGAGGAGTTGTAGCTCAGGATCCAGATGGGAACCAACGAGTTAACTTCGTGAGTTGGACTTTGCTGCGGGACGTGTGCAAAGGGGCTATCGATGTCTATAGCTTTAACTCACCACTGAGATGGATTAGTGGCTATGGATCAGTGCAGTGGGGTTGTTATGACTCCATGGGGACAAAGTGATTGTAACAAGGCTATGAGCCAATGCAGTGGAGTTGTTATGACTCCATGGGGGCAGAGTGGACATAGAAAAGGATTACTGGCTATGGATCAGTGCAGTGTGGTCATCGTGACTCCATGGGGCAGAGTGATCATAGCAAAGGATTGGGTGATCAAAGTGGTAGATGTCGTATGCTTTACGCACTGAGTGAGAGATGTGAGGATGCCCTGTATTTTTACACCATATGTTAGTGTCACCTTAAAAGTATTGTACATATTGTTGTGCTAACTCTTTGGTTGCAGGTTTAGGTATGGTCATTTATACCTGTTATTGTTCTATTTTGCTGCTTATCGCTCATACCAGACTTTTGTCTGACCCAGAGTTTTATGTCTCTTCTTATTACTCTGGGTGCTCTTAAACGGTCAGACTAGAGATAGGTTAGGTGATTATGCACGAGTAGTTATACCAGAGACGAGAAGGAGGCTTCCACGTATTATCTACATATATTCTCCTTGTGTTGTTGCTGGTCATTGCTTAGGCATTAGTAGTGTACCTTTTCTTTCTATTGCTTTAGAGACAATATTTTGAAGTTGTAATAATGATGTTGGATCATAAGCTGTATTTTGGATTCCGCTGCTATGATGGTTTAGTTTTCAGCTTATGCACTATCTCGCTTGTTTTATGTCAAAGTTATATTATTATTATATTTTATTCCATGCGCTGTGAGACATTCTACAAGTTCCTTGTTAGTTCTAATTCCTTTATTATGCTTTCTTTGACGACCGTCCCGTGCTGGTCGGGCATTGGCACAACACACTTTCATTGGAAATGTCGGCTGGTGCGGGGCTGGCCATCACAGGATCATCTTATTCTGGTTATACTAGTAATAGTGCAGAGTAATCATTAGGGAAGCATGTACACTTTATCCCGTCTACCTTATCACACCTGCCTTTTATGTAGTAATCTCTCTTATCCACTTTATATGCCTGTCATGCTACTTTTATTTATTTACTTGCTAAAAGTAACTAGACTCGCCAGACTTTATGTCTGACCATTTTTGTTTCCTCTTCTTTCTTCCGTTTCCCCTCCCACCCAGGTTCTCAGGGTGGAAATACTCATGCTTAGTCAGAACTCAGTTATCATCTTGCTAGGAGCTGCTTTCGAAGTATGGCTCAAGTTCTTATCTCTACTGTGGTTTTGTCTCTTTTTGGGGAATTATGTTTTCTTTTAAGTATTTGCGTACTCTGATGGTACAAGGCAGAAGTTATATTATTGTAATGGGTTTTATGTAGTTTTCAAACTTGTGGTATTTTGGACCACGATGCTATGATTTATGTTTGAAATAAAAATTTAAATTACGCTGTATCTTTTGTATCTGTCTTGTAATATTTCTATTCTGTTTACTTATAACGCTTCACGAAACTTAATGTATTCCCCTTGCGAGTGACATTAACGGATGTGGGGTGTCACACTTGGTATCAGAGCTGAAGGTTACCAGATTAGATAAAAGTACTTGAAATTATTTTCAAAAATGGGTGTTAAAAGAAAGCATTTTCAAAAAGAAAAGTCTATTTTGAAAAACATTCCCCAAAAAGCCATATGTAATATCTTTAGATCCTTGTCAGAATCTCTTCCATTTTCTTTTCAGCATGTCTGGGGAACCAAACATTCCAGGGGGCGTTACGATACCCGGATGGTTCCGTACGTATCTAAAGGCCATGGCACCTACCGGTGGTCAAACTGACGTTCCTCCCGCAACTGCACCAGTCATTCCTCCTCCTCCTCTTCCTTCTCTAAGAGTAGATAATTTCGCTAAGATCTGCAAAGACTTTTGTGCAATGGGAGGGAAGCCATTCCATGGGAACGATACATTTGTAGAAGCGCGGAATTGGCTCAAGGAGTCCGAGGACTTGTTCGTAATCTTTGAAGTAGAGGATAGAAAGAAGATTCAGTTAGCTGCTAGGTTACTGAATGATGAAGCCTCATTCTAGTGGGAAGTTAACCAAGCTGGACGTCTAGTGGAAACATAGGACGATTTTAGACAAAGATTTGAAATGAAATTTCTTTCCCAAGCCAAGAGATGCATGCAGATGGAGAGGTTTTTGACACTCAAACAAGGGAATATGACTGTTAAAGAATATGTGAACAAATTCAACCATCTAGCAAGGTTCGGGTTGGAACTGGTGGATACTCTGCATAAGAAGGCTTTGCGGTTTTCTAAAGGGCTAAATGTACCCCTTCATGGGTTAGCCATGTCCCACATTCCAATGGGAGCCACTTCTGAAAAGCATGTCGACATGGCCCTAATGCATGAGGAAGACAAGGGAGAAAAGAAGGATGTCAAGGCTGAGGAAACAACGCAAAATAAGAAGGTGTGGCCCAAGAAGGGGCAACAACAACAGTAGCAGAAGAAAAGTGGAAAGAATGACAAGGCCATGGATAAGAGGAAATGTCACAGTTGTGGGAAAAAGGGGCACTTGGTCAAAGACTGTAAAAGAAGGAAGAACACTTGCATGAATTGTGGAGAAGTCGGACACTTTGCTAAGGAGTGCCCGAAGAAACAGGGATCATAGGGACAGGGTCAAAGGATGGGAACTTCTGGAGGGCAGGTGCATGTTCTCACGATTAGTGCTCCTGATAGAAGTAGAAAAATTTCTATGTAAGGTTTAATTTCTCTTACTAATCATCCTATTAGAACACTTTTCGATTCTGGCGCTTTACATTCATTTATATCTAGTTCTATGGTTGAATCTCTGCACTTAGTTACGAGTATGGTAGTGGATCCCATAGTTGTCTCAAACCCCGTTGGTGGTTCGGCTCATTTATCTATGATTTGTCGGGGTTTGAGAATATTTGTGTTAGGCGTCGAATTTGAATGTAACGCATATGTGCTCGGGTTCATGGGCTATGGGTTGATTCTAGGGATGGATTGGTTGACCACGTATGGTGCTATTCTAGATTGTGAAAGGAGGGTCGTTAGACTTCTGACTTGCCATGGGAGGACCATTGAGATTTCTTGTGACCTCCAAGGGTCTATTATGCTTAGCTTACTAGAATCTTTAATGCATCCATAGATGATTTGCAATCTATTCTGGTAGTCCTAGATTATTCTGATGTTTTTGATGAGGTATAGGGCTTACCTCCGAGGCGCGAGATCGATTTTCGTATATATTTGGTGGACAATACAAAGCTAGTTGCATTGATAGTGCGCCATATGGCTCCAAGGAAAAGGAGGGAGCTGAGTAAGCAAGTAGGGGAACTACTTGAGAAATGATTTATCAGATGAAGCATATCTGAATGGGGTGTTCCAGTTGTATTCGCAACTAAGGCGGATGGTTCGCTTTGTTTTTGTGTCGACTATAGAGAGTTGAATAAACTCACTAAGAAGAATAGGCATCCGCTCCCGAGGATTGATGATTTATTTGGTGCCTCGGTATTTTCTCAGTTAGACTTGGCCACGGGTTTTATCGGTTGAGGGTGGCTGAGGACAGCATAGATAAGACTGCTTTTAGAACTCCGGATGGTTTCTTCGAATGACTAGTTATGCCTTTTGGGTTGACGAATGCACCCACCTATTTTGTTGATTTGATGAGTAGGGTGTTCTGGGAGTTTCTAAATAAATTTGTCGTGGTCTTTGTTAATGATATCTTGATCTTCTCCAAAAGCGAAGAAGAGCATGCCCAACATTTGAGAGAAGTCTTGAAAACTCTCCGTGCGCATCAACTTAAGGCGAAGTTCTCCAAATGCCATTTTTGGAGAACAGAGGTGAGATTCTTAGGGCATGTGGTCTCCAAAGAAGGGATAGCTGCAGATCCCGCAAAGGTGGTTGCAGTGCAAGATTAGCATATTCCTAAAAATGCAACATAGGTGAGAAGCTTTTTTGGGTTGGCAGGTTATTATAGGAAGTTCATTAAGGACTTCGCAAAGATATCAGCCCCACTCACCAGGCTGATAAAGAAAAATTTGGCATTTTCATGGCTATAGATTGTGATGTTACTTTCCAACAACTGAAGAGGGATCTGACAAAAGCCTCAATCTTGACCTTGCCTGATGGAAGTAAAGCGTTCACAGTTTGCACTGATGCATGTGGTACAGGGCTTGGTGCGGTTCTCATGCAAGAAGGGAAAGTAGTGTGTTATGGGGATAGATAGTTGAGAGTTCATGAGAAGAACTACCCCACCCATGATCTAGAGCTAGCTGCCATAGTATTCACGCTTAAGACGTGGCGTCGTTATTTACTTGGAGAGAAGTTCGAGTTATACACCAATCATAAATCTCTCAAGTACTTGTTCTCGCAGAAGGATCTTAATTTAAGGCAACAATGGTGGATGGAGTTCCTAGCTTATTATGATTTTGGGATTGCTTATACCCCTGACAATGGTAATGTGGTGACAGATGCACTAACTAGGCAGAGGATGGCCTTAAGTCCTCTGTTTGTGGAGAGGAAGAGCTTGGAGTTCATCTCAACTTTTAATTTTAGACCCTCCATCATTGCCTGATTTGTTTGCATCATTAGAGATACGACCAACTCTTATGGATCAGATAGAAGCTTCGTAGCAAGGTGACCCACATATTTTAGACATCATGGATAGGCTCAGAAAAGGGGAGACTTCTAGTCACCTCAGTAGATATTCCATAGATGAAAAGGGGTGGTTGCCACGAGATGGAAGGCTTTGTGTTCCCCAAACTAGAAGTTTGATAAAGGCATTCCTAGAAGAAGCCCACCATTCTAAGATGATTATTCACCTAGGAGGTGATAATATGTACAGAGACATGAAAAGGGTTTTCTTTTAGGCTGGGATGAAGAAAGATATGGCAGAGTTTGTTTCTCAATCTTTAGTTTGCCAGCAAGTTAAAGCTGAGCAAAAGAAGCCTGGTGGTTTACTTCATCCTTTGGAGGTTCCTCAGTGGAAATGGGAGGGTGTCTCTATGGATTTCATAGATGGTTTACTTAGATCGAAGAAAGGCAACACCATGGGTTGTGGTGGATAGACTCACTAAGAGCGCTCAATTTATTCTAGTTAAGAATAAGAGGACGACATCATGGTTGGCAATAATTTATGTCCGAGAGATAGTTTGTCTTCATGGAGTACCTTCCAGCATCATGAGCGATCGTGACCCCATCTTCATCAGTGAATTTTGGAGGAGCTTGAAGAAGCATTAGGTACACAGTTGTGTTTGAGCACCGCTTATCATCCTCAGACCGATGGGCAGATGGAAAGGGTGAACAGAATTATTGAAGATCTTTTAAGGCTGTGTACCCTAGACTTCGAAGAGACTTAGGAAGAACATCTTCCTTTTGTAGGGTTATCCAATAACAAATTTTATCAAGCTAGCATCGGCATGACACCCTTCGAAGCATTGTATGTACGACCCTGTAGATCACCAACTTGTTGGTGAGAAACTATAGAAAGATTATTACTTGGACCTGATATGGTTAAAGAAACGTTCGAGAAGATTGACCTTATTCAACGACGGATGAAGACAGCCCAAGATAGGCAGAAATCTTGTGCAAACAAAAGAAGGACTGACATCGAATTTGAAGTGGGAGATTTAGTTTTTATTAAAGTATCACCTCTGAGGACTGTGGTTCGCTTCGGATCTATAGGGAAGTTGGCACCCAGATTTGTGGGACCATTTCCTATAACCGAAAGGATTGTCCAGATGGCCTATAGAGTAAAGCTCCCAGAAAATCTATCCGACGTTCTTGATGTTTTCTACGTTTCTCATCTGCGGAGTGCTTGCATGACACTGCGGAAGGTGTTGAACCAAGTATATTAGAGGAAGTAGAAGTGGAACGGGAGGCAACAATTAGACGAGTTCCTACCTGTATCTTTGGATCAGAAGTTAAGAAGCTACGCAATAAAGAAATCAAGCTGATAAAGGTTTAATGGGGTGATAACCCAGAGAATGCGACATGGAAGACCGAAGACAAGATTCGTGCTTCATACCCTTTCCTTTTCGAGGCACTACAACAGAAATACCCTTTTGCAACTGCCGAAAATAGTTGTAATAGGTCTATTACAACTAACATCCGCCAGTCTTTATATCCGGAGTTGTTGTAGAACATAATCATTTTACAACTGTTTTTGGCAGTTGCATTTTAACATTTCAACAACTGTTTTCGTCAGTTGCACTAACGGTTTATAAAAGTCATAGACTCTACTACAGCCTATAATGGCGATTGCAGCAAATATTTTTTTAATTGCAGCATACACTAACAATTCAGCTATTACAAGCACTATTAACCATAAATTTCATAATACTATAATTAAAATCTATATTTCATTAACAACAACCGCAATCATTTAAGTTATTCAAAATAACACAAACCGTTCACGTTCATAATAATCGAAAACAATTCAAGTTTACACCCTTTTCGAATTTATAACTCTATTACAAAACATAACTAAATCGATAACAAATATCAATAAAAGAACATACACTTGAGAATTATTTGCTAACAATTTGATTCCGCTTGCAATGGCTATCATAACCAAGGAAACCACAAAGTAGTCGCTCATCCAAACTTCCCATCCCAGTAACTTTTCTACATGGGCTCTGTCAAGAATCCACCAAAGAAGTACACAAAGATGAAGACTTCTACTGCATATAATGTAGCTGCATATAATTTTTTTTAAAAGAAACCAGCACTGAAGCAATGAAGATGTATATACAGATTTATGCACAAAATAGGAATAAAAGATTTACACAATTTGATGTGTGTTCTAGAGAACAGAGCAAGCACAGCAGGCTTTAGTTGGATCAAACCAAAGATAAATCCTTTGCTCTTTATTGCCTGTATTGCAACATGTAAGGTTTTTCCTAAGAACTCAAAGTTCATTTTATCATGTCTTGTGTTTTGAGAAGATAGCTGCAATTTAAATGGAATAGAAATATATCAGATCTTCCATATGCATGAAATACAAAATGAATAACATGCATGGTACTTTCAGACACAAAAAGCCAAGCTGGCATGCAAGTGAGCAGAATAAATACCTTGCTTGCAGTTTAACCCATATAAACTAAGAACTATGTATAAAAAAACAATCTTACCCAACTGTCCCTGGAAAATTCTCATGAATAAAAGAACGGTACTTGTGTTCCCAACCTATATGCAATCACTGAACAAAAGCTGAAATATTTGTTGAATGTACATTTAGCTAATTTAACAAAAATTGTGACGCAAAATCCCATAGGACAAATCAGCAAAAGCTGAAAAATATTACCAAAGACATTTACAATTCTTTATTTTCGTAGAATTTTTATAATGTGGTGTGGAACATTACTGTACCATATGATATTACGTTGGAAGCAACACCCAAATTTCGATCTAAAAGCATGTCAACGACAATTTTTTTAAAAAACCTATCCCCTTTTTCGGATACTATAGCAAATCCTAATTACTTTGGATATACTTATGAATTTAAAAGCGAACGGATGCTTTGATACAAGAAAGTTAATACCTCGATCAATTATATTATGTTTTTTATTTGGTAACATTTCAAGCTGCTTTAACGTAACACCTTGTTGTTTTACAATGAATTATATTATGCCTGTTAGTTCCAAAGCTTTCACTACGCTCAATAAATTTATATCTACACAAAAGAAAAAGAGAACAAGCCTAACTCAAAATAATCCACATGGTTTTTCTGTCTAGAAGAAGAAAAGAAAAGAAAAGAAATAAGCTTTGTTTCAGTTTAAAGAGAAAACACAGTAATGATTAGTCTATGAAATGCAATAATTAACCCACTCACAAGCATAATTGATTGTCGAAGACACACTACAGCAGTTAAAGATTTTTATGACGTTTAACAGGTTATCCCCAAAATATAATAGCACATCGACTGAAAATAGACGATCAGTGCCAAATGGTCCTAGGATTAAAAAAAATTAAGATTGCATTATCACCTTTTTATATCATAACATGGTTTCAAGAGAGAAAGAACTTGTAAAACAGTATGATAAGCAGCAACAATCTATTGGGGGGAAACAAATCAGGACAGTTAATGAATCCTGGTAATAATATCATGGTAATTAACTCCTTTTTGTAAAATATAAAACTGCTAGAAACATGTAAAAAATAAACTTGCATTGGCATTGTTTCAAAATACACCAATACATGCATTGATGCATCTTCAAGGAACATAGCTGAAAGAAATTTTCAACACTGTAAGAACAAAACTGCTCATTTTAAAGAAGAAACTTCCATATCTGTAACCATCTCTGTTTTTTCTTGCCTTCAATTTATTAACAAAAATTTCTTTTATGATAACCATATCAAATTTCTATTATTATATCATTTTTGTACAGAAAGAACATAAAGGAGAAAATGATATATTTAAGGCACCGATATTAAAGAAACTTTTGATGATCGACCACATGAGAAACTAGTTTGTTCATGTAATATAAAACCTACAATGCAAGCCCTTTGTTATGATTAGAACATAGGGATATATTTTTAATAACATACCAAGTGTTCTATTGATTTTCCAACCTTATTCAAGAACAAATCAAAATAACGATATATCAGAATTTTCTTAAATTCGGAGAGGGAAAAAAAATACTAACATCAGAAATGCAAATAAAATAAGAAATACATAAATGAAGTGCCTTTTGTTCTTGTTAACATGCTACCAACAAATCATAACCGAAGATCCATGTCGTGCAATCGAGTTGGTTATTGACTGTTGTCATCAGTTTGGTCGAATTCTAAGAGTCTTTGCTGCCGCAGAATTCTAGATTCTAACTTGATGACTAAGCATGAACAGCCAACAACCTTCTTAGCCTTTCCTTCTGAATCAATTTTGCAAAGCCGAGGAAAACAATACATTATAATGGTAAATAGTGGAAATTTGACTGTAACATCAAATAAACCTAACAATGCCTTTAGAAAATATTAATCACAAAGTCTAAAGCAATGCAAGGTTCAATTGATTATTGAAAGACATGCTGAAAATTTTGAATGGTTTGAAACAAATTACAGGTGTTGTTATTGGCGACCTACAGCTAAATGGTAGGCTTAAGAACAATTTTAACAAAAGTCCAATGAATTACAATATTTGTGCAAACAAAGTTAAAGAGTCATGTTCGCACTCTATTTAACGACTGTCCAATTAAAAACTAAGGGTCATCACAAGAAAATACGAAAATTCTTCTATACTCATCAATACTTAGAGCTACAACTTACACGATTCAAGTTGTTGCTGTCGCCAAAGTCGAGAATCAATTCGCGAGCCAGTCATGTGCTATGATTGGAAAGCTCCTGCTTTTCCATTTCTGAAGTCGAGAATCCATTCATCTCTTGTTCGGTCGTGATCCATCGTGTAGAAATCTAATGGATTTCGTGAAACTCTAAATAATTTGGGGAAAACTAACGAGCTAATGTTTGGAAAATGGGGACTCGATGAGGAAGCTTCTGGATGAGTAAGCTTTTAATTAAACAACTCGGTAGGCATTGCACAAATAATTATATCAGTGAGCCCACTTGAAAATTCAGGTGCCGCTGTTTTTTTTGGAGCCGTAAAGTTCGCTTTGATTAAAACCAACATGTGCAATTGAATAAAGGTCTAACGTTGTTTGTTTCGACGATCGGTTAAGCAATCTCGAATCGATTCTAGCTAGTTAAGTCATTTAAACATTCGCTTCATCTATGAAGTCCATTCAACATAAGAAATAAAGTGAAAACTTAATGCAAATTTTTTATAAAAAGATGTATAACTTTGTTGATGAATATTTTATCAAGTTGTAAATTTACTTAAAATTTTATTTATAGATTTTTGAATTTATCAAATTTCAAAAAATTTATAAATATTTAAAATGTAATTTTTTACAAGTTTTAAACTTTTTGAAATACTAATGGTTAAATAAAATTAATAACTATAACTATTATATATGTTAATATTACTTCTAATTATCAAATGTTGCTTATTAGTCATTAATTGTTAAAAATTAATAACTAAATAATAAATATTTAACTATTGGCCTTAATTATTTACTATTACTTCTTAATTACTAATAGCAATTATTAATTAATAATAATCAATAGTAAATATTAAATGCTGTAATATCAAATTGATTTAAACACACACAATTTTTAACAAATTTTACAAATATTCAAAATTTATTTTAACTAATTTCTAATTTTCAAAATTCCCAAGATATACGTTATAATTTTCAGCAGTACTTAGTAAATAATAAATAATAAATCGAACTAAAAAACAAAAATTAATCACTAATTATTACTTGTTTACAATCAATTCTTGCTTTTTAATTTTTATTTATTATTTATTACATATTAATTATTATAATTTAACATTTGTTATTGAAAGTTAACTATTATGTATATTGCCAATTATCAATTATTAAGTATCTAATAGTAATAATCAAAAGCTAATTACTATTTTTAGTGAATAAATATTATCTATTAATAGTAATTATTGATTTGCAAGGTTACTATAAAATTGATTATTGTATATTATTTATTATTTTTACTTATTAATAATTATATTAATCATTGATTATTGAATAATATTTATTGATGTTAATTATTAACCATATTTTTATTGACTGTTTAATTACTAATTATTAAGTATTATTATTTAATTACAATTATTTACTTATAATTATTAGATAGAGTAAAGTGAAATTTTTAAAAACGAATATTATAATCGACCGAAAAGAAGAGTGGTTAAAAAAAAACTGCAACTGACAAAAATAGTTGTAATAGACATTTATTACAACAGGAAAAAAATAATAGTTGTGAAAAATAAACATCTTTTACAACTGACAAAAATAGTTGTAATAGATATTTATTACTACTGACATAAAAAAAAGTTGTCAAAAATAAGTATCTATTACAACTGGCCAAGGAGAACAGTTGTAACAGGCGTCTATTACAACTGGCAGAATAAAAGAGTTGTTGAAAAGTAAACTATTATAACTTTCAAAATAAAACAGTTGTAAAAAATATCTATTACAACCATCGTTTTGTGACAGTTGTAAAATTACAGTTGTAGTAGGGTATTTTTGTTGTAGTGAGGGTATGTTCTTAACTCCTTTTCCAAAGCTTTATCTGTGCTTGTTTCTATCATTTGAATATATCCTATCCGTAGTATTTTCGAACTTTAGATAGGAATCTTATGGATGTAAACATGTGTTTAAGACATGTTATGTTTGATGGATGCAAGTGTTTGTTAGTGGCTGCCTGTGGATGCACACACACACACACATTAGGCACTAGATTGGCTCAATCGCTCTCATACTGCATATGGATGTGTGTGCATTTTCTTTTCTTTCATGGATGGAAATGGATGTATTAGCGTATGGATGTTACATTTGGATGAATGAGTATGCACACATATCGAACTCACATGTCATAATAGGATTATTTGCATACATATTGGATACATGGCACTAACATACATTGCATTAAGGAGGTCAACTGAATCAGTAGATCGCCTGATCTTTGCATTAGTATTGGGACATATACACACACCTTTTCATATGTTCATATAAGCATTAGAAGTCTTTAAGGACAATGGATTCCAGTGATTGATGGACGAGTAGATGGATGAGGAATGGTAGGATATGCATTCTTCTCAACTTGGAGATTTCGGGACGAAATCCTTTGAGTAAGGGAGAATGTAACACCTCGTATTTTTAACAACATTAAAAGAGGATAAATTAAATAATAATTAATTTAATATTCAGAATTAAAGGAAATGGACTGCGCCATTGCGTCCGTCTCGGAATTCTGGTCAAGATAAACATTTGGTGTGCGTAAAACGGACACTGTATGAAGACGTTATGAGGGTTTGAAGTTTGTATACGTGCAATATATGTAAATACACACACACACACACACACACACACACATATATATATATATATATATATATATATATATATAGGGTCCAAGAATTCAAAATCGGGTCCAGAAAGTTCAAATTCGTTCAAATTTCAGAAATTCACGGTGAGCGGAAAAATTCCCGCCTAGGGGAGTCGACCCCTTGAGGGGGTGTCGACACCAGGGTCGACCCCCTAAGGGTGGATTGACCCCTCTAGGGCTGACGTGGCTAAGATGGTTTCTGGGGCTTGCAGCTATAAATACATGGTCATTCTCTTATTTTCTTCATTGGAGATCAATGAAGGCCAAATGCTGCTAGTGCCTGAACTGAACAGAACCCTTTTCTTCATCCACAATCAACTTTGCAAATCAAACTTAGAGATTCAAGTGTAGATCCAACCTCTGCTATTTTCTACCTTTTCTTTTAATCCAAACACTGTGAGTTAGTTACTTTTAGATTTAAATGATTAATAGTAATTTGTGATATGACTGTGATTTGGATATAAACATGCCTGTGACTGAATCATATTGGATCTATAATAATTTGTGAACCTATAATATTCTTGGATCCTAGACCTTATCATGCTAGATCTATTTTATAGATCTAATTCTTTGTGGTTAATTCATTATGTCACATATGTGGATCTTACCCCTTTTTCTATGTTTGTGGTTAATTTGGAATCATCATTATCTGGACAGTTAAACCTTTGTTTAGATCTAGATCATCAAGTTGTGATTAATTGAGATAAGTCATTATTGGATATATGAAGTCTTATTTGGATATGTTCATCTTTATTATGTTAGATCTAGTTTTATCATTAACCATTCACTAGATCTATTTTTATGCCCACCTTATTATTATGCCAATTACATGTATACCAGTATACATGTTTATGTCACTTTTGTTAGAATGATCACAATTGTCATTTTTCCCATTACCTTTCCCTTTCATTGTTATGGCTAGGCTAATTTCTAGCCAAGATGCCATGAAATTTTGCGAATGCGTTAGTTAGGGAACGGGGAAAAATATTAGAATTGGCATAACTTGGTTAATGAATATGAATATGGACATATAATTCACTTTGTACAAAATTGGGGAAAAAGGGGCATGAAACCTATGACGACATAGGTAAGAACATAGATAATAATGAAATGTCTAAGATTACAATTAGAAATTTTAATTGCACTTATGACACAAAAGTAGGTTGCATTAGTGGTGGAAGTCTGCCCGTACCTGACCGACATATCCGGTAGTCGCTAATGTTGAACCTAATGTGAGAGGTCTAAGTGCACAAATACGAATCGGACTAAGACACGAGGTTAGGCCCAGCTTGTGAAAGAAGTCTGACCGGACCCGACCCGACCGGCATATCCAGCGTCCACAAGATGTAGGCCTAATATGGGAGGTCTAACCCATTATAACCATAAATGAAAATATGGTAATAATTGAAATACTTAACCTAGTGGAATCCATAGGGATTGTGTGAACATGAACATGAATAAGGGGTTAAGTAAACTTGGAGGGTTAAGTTAAGTATATCTGAGATGGGTGGGTATAATCTAAATATATGCCCATGAAACCTAACCAATTGGGGGTTATGTGATCAAAGACACCTAGTGGTATACATAACCGATGGAAATAATAAAGATACGTAATTAAAGACACCTAGTGGCATACATAACCAAATGGAAAACCTAGTGGGGGATACGAAATAAAGGGGAGAGCATGTATCATATTGCGTGGGACCCGTTTCATCAAGTAACCCGGAGTAAGTATCAATCGTGTACTCCGAAATAGGTCGGAGAAGGGGCACGCTTACTGGACTGATTGTAAGAGATCCAAATGTAGAGGATGGTGTGGGCGACGCAAACCGACCGGGCATGTGCAAGCATGAGCTGGGAAGAGGGGGATAAGATGAACGTGACACCTGTAGATATGGGGCTGTGCATATCAGCGAGGGGTTGCCACTTTAGGACGTGATACATCCTACGGTGGGGCCGGCACAAAGTATCTACGCGGATTAGGGAGCCGATTGATTAGGGTAGTAGTTAGGATACATTTGGACGTATGCCTAAGTCTACCACCTTATAGTGGAAGGGATCATCTCGTATTGGTTATACTAGTAATAGTGCAGAGTAATCATTAGGGAAGCGTATACACTTTATCTTGTCAACCTTATCGTACCTACATTTTATGTAGTAATCTCTCTTATCCACTTTATATGACTGTCATGCTACTTTTATTTATTTACTTGCTAAAAGTAACTAGACTCGCCAGACTTTATGTCAGGGTGGAAATACTCAAGCTTAGTCGGGACTCAGTTATCATCTTGTTATGAGCTGCTTTCGAAGCATGGCTCAAGTTCTTATCTCTACTATGGATTTGTCTCTTTTGGGGGAATTATGTTTTCTTTTAAGTATTTATGTACTCTGATGGTACAAGGCAGAAGTTATATTATTGTAATGGGTTTTATGTAGTTTTCAGACTTATGGTATTTTGGACCACGATGCTATGATTTATGGTTGAAATAAAAATTTAAATTCCGTTGTTGCTTTTATATCTGTCTTGTAATATTTCTGTTCTATTTACTTATGTCGCTTCACGAAACTTAATGCATTCCCTTTGTGAGTGACATTAACGGACGTGGGGTGTCACATATGCCCTGCCCAAAACAGACAGGGGCAAATTGGTCACAAATAAAATTGGTAAAAATTATGGACATGTCTCTTATCCCTATAACCAACATATCAAAATACGAGAATGATCCAACCATCAGGGAGTATATTTTATGATCCTCCGATGCATAGAATGCGGGCTGTTACACTAGGCTTTTGCATGTATGTTCAAAATTATATCCTACTAGTAATTTGTCTTGGTGTTTTGCCTTCATTTGTTCCATTTAATCCTAAGGTTTTAGAGTTATTGTCTTAACATCCTGTCATCGTGTTGTTTGTATATTTTGTCTTCCCTCTTTTGGAATGGATATGTTGCCCACGACCATTTTTTCCTGTTGTTAGCTAGTGTTTCAATGCAGCTGGAGGCCAAGTCTCAGCGGTTTGGGCAAGTTGATATAAACTATTCATTGTATATGCGTGTGTATAAGAAAATATAATTATGAGTGTATGCGTTCTTTTAAATTTCTAATCTTCCTGCTATTTACATGTATTTATGGCATTACGTTAATGATGCAATATAATTTCTTGCTTCTAACATTAGTAACTCTGTTATATTTTGTCATAAAACTACAGTGACCCCTTAAATTTACCGTTGTTCATATTTTAAGCATTTTTTTTGCATTACTATGAACTACTATTCTTCCAAGAAATGGCTGGAAATGCTTAAATGAGGCATTGCACCCCATTTGAAGTGTTATCCTCACGCTAAAGCAGCATGAGTTTGAGCATGGGAGGCGCTTTGAGTGAGGCAGCTCCCCATTTTATTTTTGGAGCGACGACAGTGAAATGAGGTTCTGAACCTTTATGTTTTAAACGGTGTTTGAACTCCATTTAATATATAAATGAGGTGTCGAACCTCATACAATAAATTTACAATGGAACATTTTTTGATAAATCGAACAGGGCATCTTAAGTCCCAGGACCGGCTCTGGATCAATGTGAATCATGGTTACCGTAACCATTAGTGATTTATCAGCTTAGCTATGTGTTAATTCCTCAATTTTCTTTCTTCTAAACACCTGTCCTAAGCAACCACCTACCCATATCCCCTTGGGTTAATAGGCCATTCATACTTGCTAATAAACATGTGCATATTGTAATGGCTCAACACATATATAGTGTTGTGTATATACAACAAACAATCATCTATTCAAACTCAACATGAATAAGCATTCAATCGCATCCATCTCACTGTAACATCACAATCATTATTTTAAGAACTTATAGTTGCATTCATATCCAGGGTGCACTTATCATAAAAATGCCTTTTTATGTATAAGTAAGTTTTGACTTATATAGATTGTTGTGAGCATACGACTAGAGGTATTAAGGAACCTTTTAAGCCCTGATTTTCATATCTAAACTCTTCATGAAGAAGTAGCTTAATTTATAAAATTATTTCAATGAAATCGGATAATTACATATATATTATATTGCACCTCTTCACTCTCTTATAGGAAAAATAGGCATAAGCTTGTGACCCCCTGTCCATGCTGCCTAATTCCCTTTTATCAAACCCCACCTCACAATAGTGGACTTTTCATTATATCAGTGATTATTTATTCAAGGATTTATCAAGTACTATCAGTTTCATATAAATCATGATCACTCAAAGCATTACAACAACACAACATCCATTTCATATTTATACTTTACTTATGTATATGTGCAGAAAGCATCAATACATATATTCAAAATCGCTTCCTTTTTTCTAGGACTTAGTGCCTATATAAAATAGTACATGCTCACCTAAACTTCTCCTATATTTAATCCTTTAATTTTTTGCTTCTTTGATTTTCAACCCGACTTCCTATTCTCTTGAAAGTTGCTGCTCTTTCCATGTTAATCTTATTTTATTTTGTGTAGAGAAAATGCAAAAATGCCCTAGTAAGCATATTCTTCAATGCTTCTTATAATTACCTAATCACGTCGCTAGGGTTTCCCGGGCTAAGCAATGTCAAATTTACCTGAGCAATTTTTAAGTTAAAACCACCAATTTAACACCCACTTGTTTATCCATTTCTCTTTTATATTTGACAGGGAGATACTTTCTTGTAAAGTTGTATTAAATAATTTTGTCCGAGAAAATTTTTACTTTCTTATTTCCATTTCTATCCCCTGATCATATAGTTTTCATGTTTTACCCTCAACCAGGAGAAATTCACATGTGTTTAATTAATATGTATGCTCCAATACTAACAGTCCATTCTTCTCCCTATATAAAATTTGCTACCTATAAACTAATTTATATACTTATGTCTCGAATTAATAATTTTTCTTCCACAATGTATATGCACATACTCAAGTTTAAACTTGATAGTTTTTTGCTAAATATTTACATAAACACCTTGTTTATTATTTTCCTTAAATCCGGATACTCAATTTGCATTAATGATTTATATGTTTATTTCCGTAATGTTAATACACTTTAAAACATAAACACTGTGCACATGCACACATAGACATATCCACTTTAATACACTCAATCATTTCTATAATGCTTAATCACTTTAATTATCACAATTAATCAGTGTTTAAATATAGGGTTATCATAGCCTCCCTCTCTTCCCTAGCCAGATCAAACTCAGTACGGTTCATTTCTATAGTCTTCTTGAGCTCTTCGTTTTCCCTCATTAAGTACTGAGTTTCTTCATTCTCCTTCCTCGGCTTTTCATTTTCCTCTAGTAATGCTTGGTTTATTTTGAATCTGCTCGACCTCTTCATTATCTCTCCATGGTAGGAGGTTCTCCTCGGAAAGTGCTTTATTATCCTTCTCCACCGTGGCGACTCGAGTTGAGAGGGAAGATGTCACATCCTTGTGTTGATCCTTCTCTGATCCATCTTAGCACAGACTTCCTTTGTCCTCTTGTTCGCAGTTTCGAGCTCCTTTTACAGCTCATCTATTTCAGCACCAAAGAGTTAGCACATAAATATGCTACTCGAACGTGCAGAAGTAGTCGCTAATTAGAATTTTAGCCCACCTATTTCAACCTCCTGGGGTCGGACGTTATCTTGGAAAGACCCTAGCCTTTGAATTTCAGCGTTCTTCTTAAAAATCAGCTCTGACAGCCTCTTGTTGTACCACCACATGACCCGGTATTGATTATAAACATCATATACTCGGGACCATGTACCTTTATTAATATCCAACAGGATGGGAAGCATTTCGGGCATCAAAATGATCTCTTTATAATAAAAGCCCGGGAAGTACTTCAGCATATAGGCCTTCCTCTCCTCTCGAGACATCATCTAGAATCTTGGAACTCCCCTCAACCAGGGGACCACCCCTTTCCCCTCTCTTTCGTCCTTCTTCTGATCCTCGGTCGATCCTCCCCTTGCTTATGCCTTTAGTCATTGGTATAAGCGACATATACTTTGTCGTAGGAATGTGAGGAGGAGGAATGAAAGCTATAGATTGTTTTATGCCCATTGTTTCCTTCTGTACATCAGCCAAACTCATGCTTGATAGCAGAGACGCAGAGCACCGAGGATAATCTCTACGGCGACGATTTCTCTCATAATCGTAGGGTCGCCTAGATTTAGGATGTCTTAGCTCCGTACTCTTGAAAAAGGAGCCCGCAATTTGTGCTTTCAGTCATCGAGAACTCTTAGATCCTCGGTCCCAATCTCCGTCTCTTTCTCGAGTCATAGTGCCTGCAAAAAGCAAGTCTCGAATCAAAAACGAACATCCCATGCATACAGAGGTTGAGTGTTGTGCTATGAAATGCTTATATGTGTGTGTCCTAGTGTTCCCTCCATAGACATGTTGTTGACTTGCTTGAAGGGGTAACCTCTCGAACGTTCAGTAATGACCTCTCAACGTTTGTTTCAGAAAGTCCAAATGAAGACGTTTTGGTGGGGATTTATCCAAGTCCTTGAACCGACCCTCAACCTCCATCGATGTGGTGGTCTTATAGGTGGTGAATAGATAAATTGCTTTGGAAATCTCTTCCAACCTCTTCTCGTCTATTGGAAAGGGAACGAGAGTCGGTTTCAAGCTATCTCCTTCGATGAGCTCCTCCTCATCATCACCATCGTGGGAACCAACTCCCCCTAAGCTACGGCCTTTTCCTCTTCTTCTAGGGGCATGTTAGAGAGCACAACAAGAGGTATTCCTTCCTGCAGAACCATAGGAACATCTCCTCCCTCAACTTCTGTCACTTCCTCTTCTTTGTGCTCATCCTTAAGGCCCATCGGGAAACCCTCGGGGAGTAAGCCTGATACATGGAGGAGATGGTCAGACAACATAGTTTGGGCATCACATAATGCGTTCAGAACATCCCAAAGATCCAAGACCCGATCAAGGTAAAAATTACCCATTGGAATCCTGGGGATACCTTCCATATTAAACTCAAGTTAGCTAATTAGCTTAGAATAGAACATAAGCATTAAAGCACTTACGACCTGAAGCCATCTCCTCGCAAATCCTAGAGGGCATGGATTGTAGAACCAATCATGCTTGAAGTAATTGAGCTTTTTCCATGCCCTCAGAGTGATAAGACTATCATCCTCTGCATCCACATAGACATCAGAAGGCAAGATGCTTCTTCTCTTTGGAGAATATAGGTATCGAATGTCTTCCCCAGTTTTCTCCACGCCCATCCACTCTATGTGCAGGATGAAGGTGCCAAGCAGGAAGGCATACACGTTTGGGTGAACCTGTGTCAGTGCCAGATGAAAGAAGCACAGAGTATCTCGTATGTATGCGCACGACGAGGGCATGCACCTGATAGGAAACATGCGTTGGTTCCATGCAGTATACCCTTTTGGGGGTGAACGTTCCCTGTCATCCCTTCCGGGGACTAGGACGTCGTTCCAGAATATTCCGTACTTCGCACGAATCCACCTCAACGTAGCTTCATTGGTTCGCGAGAGGACCAGATCCGGGGGATTATCAAGAACATCAATATCTCCCATGATGTTCGTTGCCACAAGAACACCTCCCTGTTTGCCGCCCACATCCTCCTCCTCTTGCAGGCCAACTCCTGCTGGTTCCGCCTCTTCCTGAACCATCGATTCACCCGCATGCTCGGCTAAGTGTTGTAATTTATTGGATTTGCTCCTTCTGAACGTACATGTTCGGAGAATTCACTTGCTGAGAAGGGGTGGAAGCTTCAAAATTCTCATGCTCGCTAACCGCTTGTAACGACCCGTATTTTCTGCCTATTTATTTGAGCATTTTAAATTTTTTATTTATTTAAAATATTGGTTGGAATTTAAATAATCGAATTAAACCGATTTTATTGGGAATATTATTTAAATAAATAATAAAATAATAATTTAATTCCAAACCGGTCAGAAAATGTTGTGCCGGCAATATAGGGTGAGCGGGCAGTTTGGAATAGTTCGTTATTGGATATATTTAAGTATATCGACGATTTTAATTCTAAAACGACGACGAAATACATATAGTTTATAATTTAATTAAATAACGAGCTGCAGCGGCGCGGTAGTTCGCAATTTGGCGTTTTGAACTTCAATTGGTCGTACCGGGTTCAAAATAAGTCGGATTTCCTCGAAACAAGAAACGTTGGGACCAGTTTGACGATATCTTTCCAATGGCATAGAAAAATCCAGTTTTCGTCGTGTAGATTTTATTTTATGTCCAAATCAAATTTTGGAAAAAACGCTATGGAATTGCCTTTATATATATAGCTCTGCTTTTATATAAAATAAGGGTTTTAAAATATTTTAAATATCGATTTGGCGTGAAATTCAACCCGGGTTATTTTTCCTTGATAATATATGATATTCTAGTCGTGTATGACCAATTTCAGTATTTTAATAATATTATATTGAAGTACTTTAAAATTGGTTTATTTTCTCTGAATTGGCCAGTTATAAAAGGGACATTTTTCAAACAGCCTCTGTTTTCGACGAAACAAATTTTGTTGGGACCGTAACAGAAAATTATTGCTAGATTTTCAGACGGCGCAGTAATTGGGGTTATTCTGTGAGCGTGGCAAAATAAAATGTAAAATAAATAGATCTATTTGAACGTGAACGAGGGCCATTTGAGCATACGAGCACGGAATTCGAAGAAACAAGATTCGTTCGGACCGTATCGTCAAAATATACTATGTCGTCCATTCGTGTCTCGAACGGGGTTTGTATGTGAGCATAGCAGCGAATAAACGATGTTCGAAGTAGTGATAGGTACGAAATAAAAATCGTTAGTCAGCATCGCTCGTCAAATCAACATAAAATATATTTTCTCTACATTATATAAACCCCAAAGATCACAAATGGCCAGCCAATCCCATTATTCATTGTGTAATTTTGCGAAAAAGCCCCTAATCCTAAAAGCAATTATATCTACAAATCCGGGAAGAAATTGCTAAGGGATCCTGAGGGAAAGTCGTAGATCGGGAGGAGAGGGAGCTTCAGTCAAAAGTTAGGGTCGTATCGCTGACTGTGGTGGCCGGATTTCTCAAGCAAAGGCAGGAAATGACTTTCGTTTTTGGCTTGATTGCGAAAGGTATGGTCGATTTCAGTGGACGAGGCCTTAGGGGTTTTGAAGAGGAGAGATAGACCTTCGATTTGGCTGGGGTCGGGGGTTCTGAAACGGAGTGTGGTGGTCGTGGCGTTGAGATGAACGGAGGTGTTAGTTTGGGTTTTTTTTTTGAAGTGACGGTGGAATTTTGGGTTTTTCCGGCGTCGTGGTTGAGTATTGGTCGAGGTGGTCTGAATTCGGAGGGAGGGGAAAGCGAGGTCGTCAGCTAGGTGGTGGTGAGGGGGTCTACTTTGACCTGAGGCGGTGGGAATTTGGCATTAACCGGAGTTCGGTCGGAGCAGTTTTTGGGGAGGAGCAGTTGATGTTGGCGGCCGGCGTTTGGTGCGGAGGGGTCTGGCGGAGCGGCGGTTTCGATAGTGAGGTCCACTGGCACTCCGGTGGTCGGAAGAGAGGCCGGCGATGGAAGCTTGGTGTCGTGCTTTTTGGCTGAAACGGAGGATCGGGGTCTGGAGGGTTGAGTTGGAGAAGACGCGTTATTTTCGTTAGTGACCGTGCTGACATGGCATAGGCTGAGTCAAAGGATAATTAAGGTAAATAATTTTTAATTAATTAATTTATTAATTATCGTATATTTATTCAAACTTCAAACTGGCATAACTTTCACATACATGAACGAAATTTAACGAATCTCGATCTGTTGGGATCGCAGGGACGAGACCTATCCGATGGCACTGACTAGGAGTCAATCCGATACTGTTGGAAATTCAGCTAATTTTGAACGATCGTCCCAAATAAAATGCGACAAACGAGTCAACCGTCGACCAGAACAAACTCTGGCGAGTTAATTCTCACACCTTCTGGAATCCTATGATGTGGTACATTCACAGTTAAATATATTTTACAGTTAACAGTTCAAATTGGTTGATTGGATGCGATGGATGCAAATTGGTTGTTGTTGTTAATTGGTTGCAGTTATTTATAATCAGTCAATTACTTAACGTGTATATTGTTATCAACTGATATCTGTGATGCAGAGAAGGACAGGTTGGAGGGATCCAACCGGGTTCCTCAAATAAACTGTATTTTTGGTTGTTGTGCATATATATGAATTATTCACCTTGACTGACACCAAAACCTGTCTGTATGTTGATGGTCGAATAAGTATTCAATTGTGTTGAGTTTAAAATCAACGGACATCGTTGATTTGGTAATTGACAGTAAATGGTCTAAAGGTATGATTTAACGTCGTTCGACTGTCAGGTGGATCGACGCAGAGTTAAAGTTATAAATTTATTTATAACTGAATTTAAGTTTTCCAACTATCTTATATAGGGTTTTTTAATTGAAAATTTACAAATGGATATGTTAAATCATGTTTATAATAGGAATTACTTAAATGGTTTAAACGAGTTAAAGCAGAAGGATAAAGAGTTTACCAGGGATTGGTAACGTAGAATAATTGCATTTTTATATAATTAAATAGTGTTTTAAATTAATTAAGTTATTTAATTAATTTAAGAAGGGAAATGACAAATGACATCAGTTAATAGTTAACTGGGAGGTACGGTCGACAAAGTTCAACTGTTTTAAATCCAAAGTGATAACTGAATTTATTTGGTTTAAATATTCTGGATAATCGTTAAACTTAACGAATAGTGTAAATATGAGTAAATTCTCGATTAACTAAATTAAGGAATTTTGAGATATTTGGTGTAAATGGAATTAACTTTTGTTGGGTAGCGTTTAAAGGAAATAATTATCCTATTTTTAATAAATAGCAAGGTTAACTATTTTAATATAGTTAATATTAATGATTGAAAGTGATGATTTTTAAATTGGATGCCAGGTAAGGGATAATTAACTAGTGACAAGTATGGTCAAGGGATTTTAAAAGGGTTTCATAACCCAAGCGTTAACACGAGATTGAAAAATGGATTTGGCATGTAAATATAGCAATCTTAAATAAGGTTTTCTTAATTATCGAAACAAGTGAAATAATGTTCAGTAAGAACCACGATTAGTGAATATTTACTTAATTGAAGTAATTAAGTAAGAAGATTTTTGAGCAAGGATTTCAAATACAAGAAACGAGTTGTAAACCCAGATTTGAAATCAAGATTGTAAACAAGGTTTGAATATCGATGGTTAAGTGGTGAACTGATAGTATTCTGAGATAAGAACGAGTTGATCATGGTCTGAGAGGTAACTAAAATAATCCAACTTGATTGGCTTCACTATTATCAAAGAATGGTATTAGTTGGAGTGAATAAAGGTATTGAAATTGGTTTATCTTATACGAGGAATATCGAAATCTAATGCAAGGTTTTGGGAATTTAAGTGATATTGCAATAATAGTTTTAAAAAGGGAATAAGAAGATTGATTTCAAGTTATATTAAATATTTGTTTATTCCATTAGAGTTGATCAAATATAGTAATTGAGGTAGAATAGTCAAACATAGTTATTCAGGAAGGGTTGCCATTTCGTACGACTGCTAGCGTAATTCGCAGGGCTGCAGATGGCCTACGGCAGTCGGATGTCTCCTGAGGAAATCAGGCGTAACCATTGTGATCGCTGCGATCTAGAGTCAAGCGAATGGATTTAAGTAAAATATCAGTTAAGCGATAGGAGTAATCAAGTCAAGTTAGTCCTGTGAGTTCAATAAGACGAGTTAGTCAAGTAGATTAAATCGATCAAAGTAAATCAGTCAGAGTTAGTTAAGTTAGTCAAGTTAGGGTTAAGTCGAATATTAGAATTGGTTAACGCTTTGGTTAAATATATTTTAGAGGTCAAGTTGTGTCTAGGCTGAATCAGCAAAACCATTGTTATTCACACATTTGTTATTCGATAGTTAAATCACCGACTATCGAAGTTGACCAATACGCTTGTTGGTATGGAAAGATCGGGATCAAATTCTTATTCGAAAACCATTCCGACCAATAATACGTGAAGATATCGGAAGAGGATCATGATGGAGCGTTGAAGACCATTGATCTTCATAAGTGGAAGAATCACTAACAATCTCTGAGTCGACGCAGAGATATACTGGGGTTCTATCATGGTTGGAATCTGTGGATTGCAAGGACTTCTTGCTACAGATCCTTAGGGTGATTCCTATAGGAGATGCAGTAGGAGAGTACCTTCGGTTCATCCTGTTCCTGGATGACTTGTATGGACGGATGTCTGACAGAGTATTTCCAAAAGGAATTACACGCGTTGATTTCTCCAAACGTACCATAGTTGATGGCGGAGAAATGGTTATTCTCTAGCCTGATAGCTAGAGTATGTTTGTGGACGTCAATCAAGTGTGATCTGGCGGATCTGACGATGTGGCATCCAAAGTGTACGATGATCAGATGTGTTCTAGCCTCAAGCCTCATCAACCGGGAAATGACAAAAATCGGGCAGGCAGCATGGCTATGTGGGTCGCTCCCATTAGGATGTATGATCACCTATCTAGAGAAATTCCTTTTGCTTCTTAAATCTATCGATGCTGTCCCTTTTCGGGCAGGTGGTTGTTGATCCCAACCGTCGGTGATATACATTCGATACACTCAAGCGAAATGAGGGGTCGGTCATGTGAGGGCCGGGTTGCAAGACGTTCTTGTTGAACCCAGTGTATTCGCCTCTAGAGATACACTATCGGTAGGTGGACCCATACCTTGTCAAGGTCGGAATCCAATTTCCAATAAGCGCCCATGGTTTTCGTTTGTATACTATATATGGGGAGCGTGAGATGCAAGCGTTCCTCTAGATTGATATTTACATGTATTTAGACATTATGATAATATCAGATCAATATATGATTTCGAAAATGGTTTGGGTTATAGTAAGGTAAAAACCGTCTGTGTTTATGTGCGGACTAGTCTTACTATTATCCTTTTGTTTCGAAAAGGATTTTCCAAAGTTAAAGAAGTGTGTGTGTTGTGAATTTATCACTGATAGTATTCCAGACTGACCCGGTGTATTTTGTTTTAAATCAAATGTGCTCGGGTCAGACCGAGTATGTTCCAGGTGAGGTTTCGCTTGGAGTTTCAGGAGATAGAAGCAGGCAGCTTTACCGTTAGATATACAAAGTTATTATTTCCGTTGTGACTGATACATGTTGTACACTGATGATTGGTATGTATATACAGTTTTTGTATAAAGAGATTTGATATTATATTTTATTTGTTCCGCTGTGAGATTCTGATGTGTCCTTCTTCTTTCTTCTATTCTAACATTCTTTCTTTCTTTTCTCACCCTCTAATTTCTTTCTATTGACAATCCAATGTTTTCGATGCTTGAATAGTCGACATGGTGATTTTATGTCGATTTTCGGGGTGGAAAATCCGCTGGGTCATTACACCGCTGGGCTGGAATCGTACGAAAGTTCGGGAGAACTTGACGAAGGTTCTGCGACTTCGACCTCCATGCCATGTAGTCGTCTAAAGCTTTGTTTTGCCATTGCAAACTATACTTTCACATTAGTTACCACACTGAAATCTGTACCCCCTTCCCCCTTCCGTGTTGGTGTAAACTAACATGGAACGTGAAAGGTTGTACGTGTTGATGCAATTATAATAAAACACTTGGTACGTGGAGATGATTTCCAGTTTCTTAAACTAAAATAATCGTCGTAGCTAACAAATGTAGTAGAATTCAAGTTGAGTCCCGATAACGTCGTGGTTGGGTTGAGAATCGAGTGTTGAAATTGATGGTTCAGTCATATCTTCATAGTCCGAGTTTATGCACTAGTTCTATGTGCATGTCCGAATTGTCAGTACAAATTTGGATTCTCTATTCAAGCATCAAGGCATTATTTGTCAACACGTTTGGGTTCAAACCTGATGTGATCGCACAATGCCGTGTAATGATTCAAATTTGAAAATTAAAAATTTAGGAGTCGAAAATTTCCTAAGTGTTATGAGATATGAATTTCATTTTGTATCCTCGAAACCTTAAAAACTTTTGAATCCGAAAAATAAAACTCCTAGGAAATCCTAAGTGTTCTAGGATACGAAATTTATTTTCGTATCCCAAAGCACTTGAACTTTTTCCCAAATTCCTTTACTTTACTCCCTTTACTGATCCCGCCTCTCTCCTCACATTACGTATCCCTCGAGTCCCATCTCCTCGGAAGCGGCGATATGCCTAAGTTCACGGGATACGAAGTTTTCACTTCGTATCCCCAAATCTTGGCCATTTTACCAAGTCCTTGGGATACGAAGTGAAAACTTTGTACCCCCTTAACTTGCCCTTCCCTTCTGAAAATTCGAACTCCTTCATTCTTCTTCCCCATTTTGTACCCCCTCCGTCTTCCTCAAATTTGTGCTCCAGAAACCTTCCACCACTCCTCTGTGGTTTCAAACACTCCATTTCCATGGTCGACCAATTACACTACTTTGATTACCAGCACCGGATCCACAACCACCAACCCATCCTCTTTCTCCGACCGACTCTATGCCCATAAACCTACAATGAATCAAAACCGATTCGATCAAAATCATGCAAATCAAAAAGAGCAATCCCACTTGATTTTATGAACATTGGTCGGGCAAGGGAAAATGGTGGTCTCGAAGGATTCAGATAGCCGAAAAGGCGATCTGGTAGAGGATGATGAACTAAGGGGAGAGGGAAAGTTTTCATCTTCGAAACTATCTCTAAGTCACGAGAGTATGAAGTATGACAGAACAAGGATGTAAGATTCAGGACCATGTATTTATACATGGTGGAGAAAATTCCAGAAAAGATGATTTTTTTTCTTAGTTCTTAGGGATCGGTACCGATCCCAATCAAGAGAAAAGAGGAAGGAAAAAAAGGAGCACTACACCATATATGCTAATTAGGCTGTGTTTTCAGCCGTATCTAAAGCAGTTAGGCATGGTAATAAGCTGTATCAAAAAATGGCGCGTTAAATTACTAGATATGTCTATAATCGTATCTCACTAGAAATAACATACGGCTCTTAGCTGTATCTAAAGCGTAATCAGACACGGCCTTTGACCGTATCTAATTATATGTGTGTGTACACACATATGTATATATATACATATATATATCATATATGTATATATATATAAACAGATACTGCAGCACTTATTTTTCATAACACAGAGCATATATACCATAATTTATACACAGGAAAAACATAATTTATATATATATATATTTGTTTACTCAAAGCATTACAAGATTTTTCATAACACGAACATAATGTACATACAAACATATACAATAAAAGGAAACTGTCAAAGATTTTCATCACATTACAAACTAACAAAAAAGGTAAAAACATATCAGCCTGATAAAACTCCAGTCGAGGCCGGGAAGATTAAGCATGATAGCCAGCCTGAGTTTAAGTTTCATTGATTGGAAGCAAAACTGAATCGTGATAGCCTACAGCCTGAGTTCTAGCAGCACAAAAGCACCAAAATCTCCAACAGGACTACCTTTAAAATACAACAAACAAGTTACAAATGCTTCACTGGACAAGAGATCGACATTGTAACTCACTACGACTGAAATGCAAACATGAATACAGAGAAAAGTGTACGTCGATCAGTGTGTTTGTGTACACCGGTGGTCGATCACTGTAAGGGTTTCGGATTTATTTTCTTTGCTAAAATGGCCCAATACCATACCAGTCGACACCAATAACAACCTAGTCGAATCGACTAGTCGATAAGTCGGCCAATTTCTACCCATGTATGCGCCCGAAATTCATACAAAAAGCAAGTCGAGAGTTCATGTCGATGGTTTGATCTCGATTAGTAGACTAGTCGAGCGCCGTAATGATAACAGTGAAGGGCATATCGTGTCTTTGTGTTCATGTGTGCATATTAGTTAGTTGTATCTATCTTAACATGTTTACGATGCTAATGACATGATTTCATGAACTTGCATAGACAACTAAGAAACATACTAGCTTCTCACATGCTTTGTGGTTTAACATGACCTCCAACATCGTATATAGGAGATCGACATTGTACACATGAATACAGAGAAACTAAAATAACATTCGGTTTGAAAACCAATTTTCTACTTTAAGCCTTATCCATGTGTTTGTGTAGTCGATGAGTATATGTCTAAAAAATGAATGAATACACATTGTAAACTGGTTTTGCTATAACCATAGGCCTTTAAATGAAATTAACTGTACATAAGAGTGGAGAATTGATAGTCATTAAAAATGCAAACCCAAAAGAAGAATCACCTGAATTGTAGTTGATCTGCAACACCGGTAGTTCATACCCTAGCTAGCATACAAAACATCCTCCTATACACACAAAAAGGAACAAATAAACCAAAAGAATATTCAAAATGTGCACACAACATGTCCATTCGATTCTTATGTAAGATACTATGTAGAGTTAAGTGTAAAATAATATATACCTGCTCCAATGTCTAAAAATATCGAATCATCATCTCCGAATGACACACATACTCGACTTTCTGATTAAGAATTTACTGGGCGATCCACCAGGTGGATGCGTTTTAGCTCACGCGCAGGGTCAGTAATCCATGCTTATTAGCTTTATACAAATGTCGAGTGCCGCTTCTCTTAACCTTTGGAAAAAGCTGCTTTCACTTGCAACTTTCAGTTTCTTTGAAGCAGACTGTGTAGTACAACTTACACTACAGTCTCTGCTAAAAAGTAAGAGAAAGTTGCTAGTGAAAGCAGCTTTTTACTAAGGATAAGTGCAGCAGCATCCGACATTTGGATAATGCTAATAAGCATGGATACCCGACCCTACGTGTGAGCAAAAATGCATCCACCCGGTGGATCGCCCATTAAAATATTAACCATAAAGTCGAGTAATCCTCTATCTACCAAAATTTTCAGCAAACCTGTTAATATATTTTTAGTAAACTTGTTATCTCTCAAAACAGAGTAGCAATCACTAGTACGCTAATACACAATTACACTAAGACATACCAATTAAAACTGGTATCATTTGTAACAGTAATACGTACCAATTAAAATCTTGTTTAACATTGTACAGTAATACACTAAGACAACCCAATTTAATACAGTAATACACTAAGAGAACTAAGCTATTTGCCCCCGAATTCAGAGGAAGACTAGGAGATAAGAATAACGTCTTTGATACAATTCAGCATAAACAAACAATCAAAACAACCAAATAACAAAATAAGCAATTTTGACCTATAAACAAAACCCTACCTACAAACAAAATTCACACAAAATACAATTCACAGCGGTAAATTCACACAGACAAATTCATACAAATACACTGAGCTGCAAACAAAATTCACTGCAAATATAAATTGATGAAAGCAACACCTTGAATAAAAACTTCTACTGATTGATGATTGACAGAGGAAGAAAGATGGCAGGAATACTGTGTTCAGGATGTTAGAGAAGGTGATTCCAGAGAAAGGTGGAGGCACGTTTTAGTGACCGGAAACCCTAATTTGGGTTTTCGGTCACCATTGAAGTAAAACAGAGGGAATGAGGAGCGACCAAAATTTTAATTCCAAATGCCTAATTGGATGGACAATATGATACGCATTCGATTTGACCCTATGCCATATCAAATTAACTGATCCGGAGCATTCGCGATGGACGATCAGATTTGGGGTGTTTGGGGTGTTTGGGGTGGTGCAGATTGCAAAATGTTGTTTGATATGGATCTGAGCATTATCAAATTTGATACTGTTTATAGCCAAATTGTATATCCGCATGCTTGTGTGACAAATTCGCTGATATGGTTTAGTGGAAGAATGGGGAGAAGAGGGAAATTGGATAAGCTCCAGATTAGTGAAGAACTTCTAAGCTCAAAATTATGGCTACACTCGTGTATATGTGTTTTCAGAACTTTGATTATCGAAATGAACTCAGGTCGTTAACTAATCGTGAACTCACCAATTTTAATAATTCAAGAGTACACGCCAAACAATCGAGTTCGAATCCAATGATGTTATGAAAACTAGCTTACACTAAGCATATCATTTATATTATGTCTCTTACTACCAACTCAGACTGTATTGCGCAAAATCGCGTGCAAACATACGAGTGTATATGTGATTCTATGCTGAGGACGACTTGTTTACGTTCTGGCATAAGCATGAGTCGACGACTATTGTTTAATGTCTTGAATTGATAGGAATTAGACATTCACCTGAGCAATTAGACAAGTTCCAGTCCAAGCATTGATGTTCAAAGCAACTACAACTATTAACAATGCTGAAACTGCCAACTTATATCAATGAGCTTTAGAAAAACATTACAACCGCTCAGAAATGACATACTTTTGAGAGTGCACTGTTCAACTGGAAGGTCAAGACCAATCGTTGGGCACAACGTGGAGACCTTTTCAGTTACCAAAAAGACTTGTCTCAATTCAAAGCACGTCATATCTCTACTAATAAAGAAAATCTTTCAGGGATGGTGAAGCTTTTATGCACTTCCAAAAATTCCCATCTTCCCTTTTACGACTAACATGACACCATACTCGGTTAGAGGGCAAAGTAGTCTTCTGTCCTCCCCCACTTTGTCCTCCCCACTTCAGTACATATGGTTAGTCCACATCTTTCCACGCATTTCTTTTATTTTCTTCATTTATCCACTCCGTCCTTTGCCTTTCTTCTCTTTTCACCATTTTTTCTCCCTCATTCCCAAATCTTAATCTACTCCATCTTCCGCCTTTATCCACCCTTTACCATTTTTGAACTTCAAATCCTTCATTTCTTCACCTGCTTCTCGCTTCTCCTCTCCAAATCTGCAGTCTCCTTCCACATCCTCTAACCACCGACCGAACTTTAGTTAATGTTGCTTCAAAATCTCTACTTTTCCTTGGATCATCTACTGCAGTTCAGATCTGGCACCTGGATGAACCTTTCTTCCACCTCGACAACGCCATTACCGGTAAACTTAAATCCCTTAATTTGGAATTTATTTCTATCTGTAACCTTAAATCTAATTCTAACCTTTCCTGTTTTACAATATTATTGCTTGAATTTTAGGGGAAAGTAATTGGTTAAATTTGATTTATTATATGAACTACTTAATATTATTCATATATTAATATCAGTTGATGTACTGATCATGCTTTTAACATGTTTTGGTAGCTTACGACTGACAGTGACATGAGGTTGGGCTGTGTTTCCCGTTACTTTACTTCAAAGATATCGCTAACAATTAGCAGCTAAGAATCTGTTAAGTCGATATTGATTTAGTATAGTTCAGTTACATTTATTTACCAATTTTTGTTTCTTTGCGTGCTCATGATGGCTTTCCTTTGTGTTTTATGTACGCCTGTACACGATGTGGGTTAGGTGCATCTTCAACGAAGGGAATACTAAGGTTTGCCTTCTTCCATTCATTTTTTTACAGCTATTCGCATTTTCTTCACCTTACAACGCGAGTCTCATTTTATTTTTAATAGTTTTTAGGGGACCATTTCTATCATGATATTTGAAATAAGATTATTTGCACTGATCTGTCGGTCCGCTTCAGTTTACTTTTATTTTTCCTTCAGGTCTGGCACTCATGTCCAAATCTGCCACTCTGTCCAAATCCGCCACTGGATGAACTGTTTTTCCACCTCAATGAGGACATCCGAGGTAACGATGTTTATGTGATGTTACTGCTATGTGAGATAACAAGTAAATATTTTAGTTTTCCAATTTCGATTTTTTTCCTAATGGATAGTTCTTTTTGATTTTCTATTTTTCAACAAATTAGGGATATTTATATACTATCGCTACTTTACCCAATCTGTGATCCCATACAATTTTGATCAGCGTTGATGCAAGGTTTAGATTTTTTCCAAGTCTCGCATACAGTTTTTAAGACTAATCGTTTTCACATGACTAAGTTAAACTACTTTACTAACTTATGATTTTTCATATATCCAGTTTTAAATTGTACAAGTTGAAATCTTATTTATTCTGTTTGAACTACAGATGGATATGTTGGCATAGCAAATAATGAGATCCTATGCCCTATAAAAGTCATTCACACTGTTTTACCAATTGTGGTCAGGTTTGAATATCTATGCTTGAACACGTTTTAGTTTTTTTACTTATGTATAGTTCTTGATCAATACATTGCACTGTTATAATGCTAACAGATAACATTAATAGATATTCCCATGTACTAGCATATGCATATGAATCCACTTAAATTCTTGACTTTTTATGTCTTTACTTCATGCTCAATGATGTTCTGAATTTTTATGCTTTTATATTTAGGAAATGCACATCAGCAGTTCAACTTAAAGCTATTCTGTCTTAACAAACAAGGTTTGAGGATTGAGTTGAAGTATAATGTAACACCCCACGTCCATTAATGTCACTCAGAAGGGGAATGCATTAACTTCCACAGAGGTTATAAGTGAATATAGAACAGTAAAATTACAACAAGACAGATATAAGATGGTACTTGAAAATTAAAAACTTTATTTTCTTGCAGCAGAAGTCAAAACATGTTTGATTACATCTTAATACCATAAATCAGAGTCAAGTACAATATCCATCTTGATAAAACAAATACATAATCCCATTACACAAATAGTCATAAAAGAAAAGATAACAAGCTGGACTTTACTTCAGCAGTCCTAGCTTTCCGAAAGAGATAAGCAATCCAATCTGACTCCACTAGAGCTGGGTCCAACCTGAGGATCTGGATGGAGAAAAATATGGAAAAGAGGGGGGGTCAGACATAAAGTCTGGCGAGTATGATAATTCTACAATACTATTACCAAAATAACTAGACTAAGGCATAAGCTGGAAAACAAGGAAATGTCTATGAAAGAGCAGATAAAGGACATAGACAATGTTCGCTACAACGGAATTTCTATTAAATTAGAAAACGTCGCACGAATTATCGAAATAACCGCAAGTGCACGGCGTACTATTGTAATACGTAGTGAGTGCGAGTCGATCCACGGGGAAAGAAGTGATTTCAATTTTATTCGATCGAATTAAACCAAACTTTGAATTGTTCTAATAAAAACTATGAAACTAGAAACTAAGTTGAGAGCTAAAAATGAAATTAGAGAGTAATTTAGAGGTAAATCCACTCTCACCTTTATGTAAGTTGTCAAACATACAATGTATGATCTCAACAAGTGATATAAATGCAATATTTACACCACTTATGATTCTCATGAAAATGAAACTAAAGCAAAACTATTCTAAGTATGGTCTATGAACTATTGGCTAGAACTATAAACCATCAAATTTTGTTCAGACTTTCATTTCAAAATCAATAATCACTTAGCAAATATTGATGTAACTTGTGTTTATATTGAATTAGCATAGATCATTTGCAAATGCAACATGACCTATCAAACCCAATTGTATAAACTTACATCCATATTCACTAACATTAAGAACATATTAAAGATCACAAATCATACACTTGTTGAACTTACACAAAGTTAGAGAGCATCATCACCCCTAAATCAAGGGATTAGCCACTCATATGTGTTGTCATATCAACACATGTAAGTTTCAACATTAGAAAATTAAGCAAAATGAAAGAAAACTAAGTAGAACAAGAAGAAAACTAAACTAAGAACATAAAGTAAATCTAAGCTATGAACATGAATGTAAATAAATCTAAACTATGGACATGAAAGTAAAGCATAGAAATTAAAAGAGACATAAGATAGACATAAAAGAGATAGGCTTGGAAGCCATTTTTATTTATTTGATCACTTACACTTTCATATGCTAAAAAGGAGATACAAAATACATGAAACAAAGGGGTATATATACATGATCTCAAACCCTAAAACCCTAATCACTTTTCTTGGGAATTCCCCAAAATGGCCCTTCATGAAGCTTCTAATTGATCTTAGCCACTAATATGTCATGTAGAATGCATGAGGCCTTTTGTCCCAATCAATAATATGAAGCAAGCGGGCTAGTTGAAAGATGGGCCCTCCACTATCCATAAGATGTATTAATTCTTTGCCTTCTCTTGTGTATGTGCATGCTTTCCTTCATCTCTTCATGTGTATGGATCATTTTAGCTCCTAAATTCCTACGAGAGTAAATAACAAGGAACGAGTAAAAGATTTCACAAATTAAAACATGCACAAGTGACCCCTTTTTTCCCAAAATAAGTGATGATTTTGAAAATCTTTAAAACATGGTTTGATCACATAAAATACCCAAGAATGTTCATTTATTAAACTAAAAAGGAGTAAATATGTGAATATAAATGTGCATTTTTTGTGCACATCAAATACCCCCACACTTATCTTTTTATTCGTCCTCGAATAAAGTAAAGAAACTAAGATAAATCCACTTTCGTAGGGAGCACGATTGCATTGAGCGTATGCAACAAGCCGTTAAACCTCTGGGTGTCCCCAGTAGGACGAGTGTTGTCTCGTGAGGGTTTTCAGCGGATACTACCCACAAAATCCAAAAGTTAAATGCAAAAAATATTTGCAAGATTAGAAAACATGTACAAGATGAATGCAAGATTATTTACAAATGGGTAATTTACTTTTAAATTTTACACGAAGGAGTTAACACAAGTTTGGGTCGTCACTATGAAATTTAAGTCCGTTACTATTCAAAACTTCAAACAAAAGTCAGTTATCGCTACAAACTCCTCTAGCTTGGCCAGTTGTTTTGGTAAAAACATAGTGCAAATATGAAATGAATTCTGTAATCGATATCAACAATCATAAGATGGCATCTTTAATTAATTTTGGTTAGCAAGTTAGGTCAAATAAGTGAAGAGTGTGCTTGGATTTCAAGTGCTAACTCTCTCTTTATTACAAAATATTTACATTATTATTATTTACAAATACTTAGGTATACCACCCCTACACTGCACTACGACTTACGTGAGGGTCAGTAATCCTAAGGTGTCCAATCTCATAAAATGAGACCAAGATATACCGACGCTGACTTTGTCAACAAGGTGTCGGATAGAGCTTGGCGGGTTTGCACACCAACGCCAGATGTACCAGCAATGTTGGATACCCTTGGATTATTATATATATATATATATATTCTTTTTTTTAAGAGAGAGAGTTTAGCGAGAATATCTTAGCACAACTTCACTTAAACGATCTAAAATGTTAACGTAAGTAATCTTAATTAACCATTCATTTAATCGGATTACAATTTAGAAAACATTTCATACTCATCACCTACGAATCTCCCTATAAACCAGTTACACCAAATTTGTTCATATTTCAAACTTTTCTTTTGTTATCCATTAAGAGAAGTAAATTCCAAATATTTTAATCGTACGACCAAAACCGTATGCTAAATTCATCATGTCATATATTAAAAGTAAATAAAAATGCAAAACACTTTTTTTTTACAAAGAAAAAGGGGAACTTTACAACTTTAGACTATGAAAATGAGACTCCCCCCCACACTTAAATTTTGACTGTGTCCCCATAGTCAATGCATGACACAATGAGTGAACAGAAGAGAAATATTTACATATTTACAAAGGAGGGTTAACTTAACTTTCCTACTTGACGTAGCATGGCTCATGAAGAATCGTGAGCTCCTCCTCTCGATCAGTGGGTAATTCCAAGAATGGTTTTAGACGTTGACCGTTGACTTTGAATATGGCTCCATCCCTCGGATTTTCTATTTCGATGGCACCATGTGGAAAAATAGTTCGAACAACATATGGTCCGGTCCATCTGGACTTTAACTTTCCAGGGAATAAATGAAGTCGTGAGTCATATAATAGAACTTTTTGGTGTGGCAAAAACGTTTTTCTTAGGATTGAGTTGTCATGAAAAACTTTGGTTCTTTCCTTGTAAATTTTCGCATTTTCATAAGCGTCATTCCTAAGTTCTTCTAATTCGTTGAGTTGCAATTTTCGGTTTTCGCCAGCTTGTTCAAGATCAAGGTTTAAGTTTTTTATTGCCCAAAGTGCTTTATGTTCAATTTCAACGGGTAAATGACAGGCTTTACCGTAGACTAATCGGAAAGGGGACATTCCAAGATTAGTTTTAAAAGCAGTACGGTAAGCCCAAAGCGCGTCGATCAATTTCTGTGACCAATCCTTTCGGTTTTTATTTACAGTTTTCTCCAGAATTTGTTTTATTTGACGATTCGACACTTCGACTTGACCACACGTTTGCGGATGATAAGGAGTGGACAACTTGTGGGTTATCGAGTATTTTTTCATTAAGGATTCAAAAGATCGATTACATAAATGTGTTCCATTGTCGCTTATTATCGTGCGAGGCGTGCCGAACCTCGAAAAGATGTTTTCTTTTAGGGATTTCACGACAATTTTATGATCATTTGTTTTACAACGAACGGCTTCGACCCATTTCGAAACATAATCAACAGCAAGAAGAATGTACAAGTTTCCGAAAGAATTTGGGAATGGTCCCATAAAGTCAATACCCCAAACGTCGAAGATTTCGATCGTAAGGATGGGGTTCAAAGGCATCATATTTCGTCGAGAAATCTTTCCTAGCATTTGGCAACGACTGCAAGTTTTACAGAATTCGAATGCGTCCTTAAAGAGAGTGGGCCAATAAAAACCACATTGAAGCACCTTTTCGGCGGTTTTCCTAGGACCAAAATGTCCACCACAGGCATGATCATGGCAGAATGAGAGAACACTCCTAATTTCGCTATCAGGAATGCATCGACGAATGATTTGGTCCGGACAATACTTAAACAAGTATGGGTCGTCCCAGTAGAAGTATTTCACTTGGGACAGAAATTTGTATTTATCTTGTTTGGACCAAAAAGAGGGAGTTTCTTAGTGACTAGATAGTTCACTATGTCGGCGAACCAAGGGTCGATTGAAACAGAAAGGAGTTGTTCGTCAGGAAAGTTTTCGTTGATCGGCAATGAAGATGGTGCATTCGGAAGACGAGACAAGTGATCGGCTATAACGTTGTCGGATCCCTTTTTGTCTTTGATTGTAAGGTCGAATTCCTGGAGTAAAAGTATCCATCGAATTAAGCGTGACTTAGCGTCCTTTTTAGCAAAAAGGTGTCGAAGAGCAGAATGGTCAGTGTAGACCATGATGTGAGAACCAATCAAGTAAGATCGAAACTTCTCAAGCGCAAAAACGACAGCTAAAAGTTCTTTTTCGGTGGTCGTATAATTGAGTTGAGCGTCGTTCAAGGTCATACTCGCATAGTAAATTACGTGAAGGATTTTGTTGATGCGTTGTCCTAAGACAGCACCAACCGCGAAGTTAGAAGCGTCACACATGATTTCAAAAGGTAGTTCCCAATTGGGAGAACAGATTATCGGGGCTGAAATGAGTTCGTTTTTCAGACGTTCAAAAGAGGCAACACATTCAGTGTTAAAGTCAAATGGAATGTCCTTTCCTAGAAGAGTAGTTAAAGGACGGGCGATTTTGCTAAAATCTTTCACAAAGCGTCGGTAAAATCCAGCATGCCCTAGAAATGAACGAATGTCCTTAACGCATTTTGGAATGGGTAGTTTTGAAATAACGTCAACTTTCGCTTTATCTACCTCAATTCCGTTATTTGAAATTATGTGTCCAAGGACAATGCCTTGTTTGACCATAAAGTGACATTTTTCCCAATTCAACGTTAAGTGTTTTTCTTTACATCGATTCAAAACAAGTTCAAGATGATGTAAGCAAGAGGAAAAAGAATCGCCAAAGATCGAAAAATCATCCATAAAAACTTCAAGAAAGCGTTCAATCATATCGGAAAAAATGCCTACCATACATCGTTGGAAGGTTGCAGGAGCGTTGCAAAGGCCGAAAGGCATACGTCGATAAGCGAAGGTACCGAATGGACATGTGAAAGTCGTTTTCTCTTGATCTTCTGGAGCGATTGGAATTTGGTTATAGCCTGAATAGCCATCAAGAAAGCAATAGAATTCATGACCGGCTAAACGTTCAAGCATTTGATCGATGAAAGGAAGAGGAAAGTGGTCTTTACGTGTTGCAGCATTCAATTTTCGACAATCAATGCAAACACGCCAACCCGTTTGAGTCCGAGTAGGAAGAAGTTCGTTTTGTTCGTTTGCGACGACGGTAAGTCCGGACTTTTTAGGAACAACGTGAATGAGGCTGACCCATAAGCTATCAGAAATAGGGTAAATGATACCGTTGTCAAGAAGTTTAAGAATTTCTTCGCGAACTACCTCTTTCATCTTAGGGTTAAGCCTACGTTGCGCTTCGCGAGTGGGTTTGGCTTCGTCGGTTAAGTGAATTCGATGTTGAACGATTGCGGGGCTAATTCCCTTGATGTCAGAAATGGACCAACTGATTGCGTCTTTATTTTTAGACAGAGTTGAAAGAAGAGAAAGTTCCTTATCACGAGTTAAATTTGAAGAAATTATGACAGGACAAGTATCGTTATCACCTAAGTAAACGTACTTAAGGTGATCGGGAAGAGGTTTAAGATCCATTTTTGGTGGTTTCTCGATCAAAGAACGTGGTTGAGATTCAGGCTCAACTGAAAGTGATTCAAATGGAAGCGTGTATTCAACTTCGTTAGGAGCGTCATGGAACAATTTGTCGTACTCGGCCTCACACTCATCATTAAGGTCAATCGATTCGTTTTCGGAATTTTCGTGAATGGCATTAACTTCCAAGGTTTGGTCACACGATTTATTCGAATGACTTTCAAGATTGAAAATGTTAAGATCTAGAGTCATGTTTCCAAAAGATTTTATCATTGAACCGTTGCGACAATTTATTAAAGCATTTGAAGTAGCCAAAAAGGGTCGACCTAAGATCAATGGAATTTGACTCATTGGATTATTGACAGGTTGAGTTTCCAGAACAATGAAATCGACAGGGAATATGAATTGACCAACTTTGATGAGTACGTCCTCGATTTCTCCTATGGGTTTCTTAATTGAACGATCAGCAAATTGAAGAGTTATTTTCGTTGGCTTAAGTTCACCCAAACCAAGTTGTTGGTAAACGGAATATGGAATCAAATTGACACTTGCACCCAAATCTACTAAGCATTTGTTAATTGTTTTATCTCCTATTGTGCACGAGATCGTAGGGCATCCAGGATCTTTGTATTTAACGGGGATCGATTGGGTCAAGACTTCGCTAAGTCCGGCGGCTAGGAAGACTTTCTTGGGTACATGAGTGTGTCGTTTTTGGGTACACAAGTCTTTGAGAAATTTAGCGTAGGTGGGGACTTGTTGAATGATGTCAAGAAGAGGGATGTTAACTTTCACTTGTTTGAAAATTTCCAACATCTTTTCCATTTGGTCGGAGTGTTTCTTTGGTCGAAGACGATGGGGAAATGGAATACGCAACTCAGTAGGTCGGTCTACTTGAGTTGGAGAAGAAGTAGACTCGGAATTTGGATCAAGATCATTTGTGGTTTTAGAAGGGTCGAGAGGAAGATCCGGTACATTATTCGGGTTTTCAATTTGATTATCGATTTTCTTACCGGATCGTAAAGTCGTGATAGCATTCAACTGAGTTACATTACTATCTTGAACGACATGAGCTTGGTTTTGATTTGGATTCTGGATCTTGGGGTTTGGAATGGGTTGACTCGGGAAAGTGCCTCTTTCCCGTTCACTTACGGACGTGGCTAACTGACTCATTTGCATTTCAAGTTTAGCGATCGATTGACTCGTGTTTTGCATGTACGAAGTCAATAAATTATTGTTATTTGATTGGAGATTTTGAGTCGTTGCTTTAGTCAATGTTTCGAGACTTTTCTCAAGTGAAGTCAGTCGTTTTTCGTCTTGGGGAACAAAAGATTGTTGCGCTTGATTTTGAGAAGGTGGCGCAAAATTTTGGAATTGATTTTGTTGAAAGGGGGGATTCGAAGGATTATTCGTAAATGGTTGGAATGAGGGTCGAACCAAATTCGAATTTGGGTTGTTTTGGGTCCACGAGAAGTTAGGATGATTTCTCCAACCAGGATTATACGTCGGAGAGAATGGGTCGTTCCTAACTTTGTTGAAAGCGTTGAGTTGTTCTAACGAGTGTGGGCATTGATCAGCAATATGGGTTGGATCGTTACATTTGAAACACGAGGGTTGAGAAGTTTGAGCTTGATTTATTTGATTTGATGAAAGGACATTATCGAATTTGGTTAACATCGCGTCGATTTTTGCTTCTAAAGCTGATGAAGATCCTATCGAATGAGCGTTTGATCGGGAATAAATCGATTTCTCGTTGGATCGTTCCCATTGAGCTGATTTTTCGGCCAAGTTCTCAAGAAATTGCCAAGCGGCATCGTGATTTTGGGCTAGAAAGTTTCCTTGGCACATCGATTCGAGCATGGTTCGAGAGTTATTTTCGAGTCCATCGTATAAAATTTGGCAAAGAGTCCATTTTTCGAAATTGTGATGTGGACATTTGACTAGAAGTTCTTTAAATCTTTCGAAATATTTTGCAAAGGATTCTCCTCCAAATTGATGAAAATTGACGATTTCGTTTCGAATTTTGGATGTTTTTTCCAAGGGGTAAAATTTCTTTAGAAAAACTTTCACAAATTCATCCCACGTTCCAATCGTATTTGAGGGCAAGCTATACAACCATTTTTCGGCATAATCGGTAAGTGCAAATGGAATCAACCTAAGTTTGATTCCATCGTCACTTAGTTGTTGAAATTTCATGGTTGCACAAACTTGTTCAAATTTGGTTAAGAAAATGTAGGGGTCATCACGTTCAAAATTGCCGAATTTTGGAAGAGTATTTATGTGATTTGAATGAATTTCAAAGTGATTACCCGTTGGGGCGGGCAATATGATGCAAGAAGGAATAGAAACTTGATCGGGGAAGATTCTATCCATAAGAGTTCGAGGGGGGTTTTCTTCACCCATGGTTGAAGGGATGTTTGTTCGAACTAAATGATTAGTGGAAGGGTCACGTGTCCAACGATTAGTATTGGTGTCGTGAGTCCAAATACTCATGCACTAGCGAGAAGAATAAGAGAAGAAAAGAAAGAACAAATTTGAGAAGAGAAGTGAGTTTTTTTTCTTTACAAAATGAGAGTTGTTTTGAATTTTTTTTTTTTTTTTTTTTGGATTTTTGATTTTTTTTTTTATGTATGCATGAATCTAATGCGACTAAATGAATGCGAAGATAACTACAAAATTTTCTGTCCTTAGTGGCTCCTAACCCAAAACTATATAATGATACGTTTGATTAAATTAAACAAAAATTTCTCGGCCAGTTAACGGACAGGAGTTATCGGTGCACCAGGAATCACCCTAGAAATGCAACCGAAGGTTTAAGTACCTTCAGAAGAACAACCAAAATAATATTTACGAATCACCGTAATATTTATTAGCGGTTATTTCTCTGCCGTAGTCTAGACACCAAGAAATAATTCATTCAAAATAAATCAACAATCAAAATATAATTAAGCCATAAATGAGCCCGCGACTCCCTTATGTCCAATGTCTAACCGTTATTATTAGTCAAATTCTACGATGATATGCAATTTTCTGGGCCAAGGAAGGCTAATGAACTCCCCACCTTATGTGAATTGGGGTGTGCCCTTAAGAAAATAAAATAAAATGAGATGAATGCAAAACAGGAATTAAATGTGTATTAACAATGCAACTACGAATGATTTAATTTTGATTTTTGGATTTTTAAATGCGAATGCAAGCAACCAACAATGCAAATAAAATAAAGGGGTTAAAACACGATACCTGAGTGTCTGAATTTATTAGCAAAAAAAAAAATTAGCGGTGTTTTTTAGCAAGCAAGCGAGTTAGCAAAGCAAAGCGATCCAACCAAGCAAAGCAAGCGATTTCTTTGTTTTATCTGCTTGGACAACCTGGCAAGGGAAGACGAGATATAAACAAGAGAGAGATAAGAGAATTTTTTTTTTATTTTATTTTTTTAAGACAAAGAAATTTGAAATCAAACAAAACAAAAGGATAGGTCCAACTACACCGACCCGCAAAAGAGAATTTTATGTTAGCTCAATACAAGTGAAAGGCAAGTTTTTTTTTTCAGAAGGAGGCTAGAAACTGAAATTTTTCAAAAACAAAAAAGAAAGAAGACAAAATCTAAATGGTAATAATAAAAAGAACAGAAACTGAACCCTAAAAAATTAACAAATAAGCTTCGAACCAGGCCAAGCCCAAAGAGACTTAAGCCCAAACGAAAATGACACGCCCGAACTTTTCCAGACCCTTGTTTTATAAAATTGTTTAACCCCTTCTCTTGCCGTCTAAAAGAAAATCGATCCCACTTTTCAAAATAAAACAAAACAACAAAGAAACAAAATTGTAGAAATTCGAAATAGAGAAGAGTCGAGATTGTGCTCTAGGTTGGAGGATGGTTTTCGGTTTGAAGGGTAGTTTCGGCGTGGCTGGTGTGATGTTCGGTTATGGTTGGGGAGGGGAGGGGTTTGCGTGAGGGGTAGTTTGGGGTTCTTGAGGAGTTACTGATAAGTTTCGATTTCGGGATGGAGTTTTGATAGTGGTGAGCGGTTGGATTCGGAGGTGTACTTGTGGATTGTTGTAGTCGTCGAGATTTTTGTGGAGTTGCGATATGGGATTTGGGTCAGCTGAGGAAGAGGAAGAATGGTAGCTGCGGATGTGGTTGCGTGGGGTTGAGGGTGAAGTTTGATGGATTGGCAGACAGTTGGATTTGTGGTAGGGGACAGGGAGGTAGTATGGTGGTTAGAGGATGGTTGAACAGAGGTGGATGTGCAACTCGAGTGTGCATAGTGGAGTTTGGGAAACGATTTTTTTTTTTTTTTTTGCTTGAGGAGGGCGGTGAAGGAGGGACAAGCAATGTTATGGTGGTTTGGTTTGGCAGGTTTGCAGTTGCTAGTGGCTAGCGTCTGTTGGACAGTTTGTGGTGGTGGACTGTTTAAAGATGTTGTGGTATTGACTGTTTGAAGATGTTGGTTGAGTGGTATTGACAGTTTACGGTATTGTATGGAGAAGTAGATGATGATTGTGTATTGAGGGGTGGAGATGAACTTGGTGGTCGGGTTTTGTGGAAGAGGGGATGTTTAAGGTGATGGTTTGTGAACTGGTTAGAGGTGACTGGTTTGTTGGAGTGTCTTCGGGGTAGTTGTAGACTTGAAATATGGGGGAGGTGCAATGTAAGGGTTAGGAGGAGGGTTTGATGTGGTTAGGAAGAGATTAGGTTAGCACTGCAGTTTGGTTGGTGATGAACTTAGGGATGGTGAGTGGATGGTTTTAGTTGTAGCTGCTTGGTGGTAAGTGTGAATGCGTCAGGTTTTTGAATTCTCCAGTGAATGGTCAGTGTAGACCGAGGAGGAGTGGTAGAAGTTGCTTGCTATGGTGAGCAGCTCGGTTGGTTGGGGAAGTTGGTCAAGGTAGCAGGTGTTTCTGATTTGGAGTCTGATGGATGGAGGGAATGTATGGTAGAAGAGGGTGCAGAAGTGAAGTGTTTTGTACAAAAAATTCAGTGTAGATGAGTTCAGAGAAGTGAAGTGAAGCGATGATGACAGTTGAGGGAGGTGGTTCGCCACTTGGTTTTGCTGAGAATAGGTGACGATGACGGTTGAGGGAATGCTTGCTGGACTGTCGATGTTGTTGAATTTGAAGTGCAGTGTATTGTTTTGCTGAGTGAACGACGATAGGCAGGAAGGTGGATGGAGTGTAGTAAGAGATGGTTTGAACTGTGGATGTTAATGTAGAATGCGAGGAAGGGGACAGTATGAAGGAGGCTTTGCAGGTGGTCGTTGTTTGAGTTTGTTTCACGTCTGTTCAGCAAGGAGGTAAACGATAAGGAGGATGAGTATGGGGTTGAAGTTTTGAAGGGTTGATGAAGTTTTGTGAGTGACTGGGTTGATGGATGAACTGTGCACTAAACAGAAGTGAAAAATTGAGAAAATGCAAGCAGAACTGGAAACAGAAGTTACACCAAACAGAATAGATGAATGCAATGTGATTTTTTTTTAAAAGAAAAAGGAGAAGAGGATTGAACGCAGAACATAAATTTTAACAATATGTATATGTGAAAATGCAATTGAACTTGGTTTTTGGCAATGAAATGCTGATGAGAGCAGTCTTGATATATTTTTTATGCCTAAACAGAACTGAGATTTGAAACAGAATGCAAAGACAACTATGCAAAACAGAATGCAAAGACACTAAGATGTTGAAACTGAACAAGTCAATGGAAACAAGCACAAATGCAAAACAGAGAGGGATATACAGGAACAGAATACAAATGAAAGATAAATACAAATAGTTTTTTTTTTTCAAGGAAAGACGGTCAAGAAGAAAGAAGGCAACTATCAACAGAAATGCACAAATATTGACAGTAAATGAAACAAATGCAGATTTTTTTTTTTTAAATAAAAGAGAATGTGGCAAAGAACTGAAATAACATGAAATATGAGAACTGAGATAGGAAACACAAACAATGTTGCACAATCTTCAAATGAAATTAGAAGTGAGGCTGCTCACTCCATAGCAGACATGACAGCAAAATGAACAATGCAAACCAAGAAGAAATGCAGTTTCTTTTTTTTTTTCAGAGGAACAATGCACACAGAATCGAATGAAAATCAACAGAAACACTAACACAATATCTGACAAAAGATTTTTTTTTTTTAAGATGAACACAAAAACAAGGACACACGAAATGAAAACAACAACGGATCAACACATAAATAAAAGAGAAACAAAACACAAAATCTATGAACCAAAAACACAAGTTTTTTTTAGAGATTAACAAAAAACAAGAAAATTAATCCGAAGAACAAAACTAAAATTATATTCCTTCCCCGGCAACGGCGCCAAAAACTTGTTCGCTACAACGGAATTTCTATTAAATTAGAAAACGTCGCACGAATTATCGAAATAACCGCAAGTGCACGGCGTACTATTGTAATACGTAGTGAGTGCGAGTCGATCCACGGGGAAAGAAGTGATTTCAATTTTATTCGATCGAATTAAACCAAACTTTGAATTGTTCTAATAAAAACTATGAAACTAGAAACTAAGTTGAGAGCTAAAAATGAAATTAGAGAGTAATTTAGAGGTAAATCCACTCTCACCTTTATGTAAGTTGTCAAACATACAATGTATGATCTCAACAAGTGATATAAATGCAATATTTACACCACTTATGATTCTCATGAAAATGAAACTAAAGCAAAACTATTCTAAGTATGGTCTATGAACTATTGGCTAGAACTATAGACCATCAAATTTTGTTCATACTTTCATTTCAAAATCAATAATCACTTAGCAAATATTGATGTAACTTGTGTTTATATTGAATTAGCATAGATCATTTGCAAATGCAACATGACCTATCAAACCCAATTGTATAAACTTACATCCATATTCACTAACATTAAGAACATATTAAAGATCACAAATCATACACTTGTTGAACTTACACAAAGTTAGAGAGCATCATCACCCCTAAATCAAGGGATTAGCCACTCATATGTGTTGTCATATCAACACATGTAAGTTTCAACATTAGAAAATTAAGCAAAATGAAAGAAAACTAAGTAGAACAAGAAGAAAACTAAACTAAGAACATAAAGTAAATCTAAGCTATGAACATGAATGTAAATAAATCTAAACTATGGACATGAAAGTAAAGCATAGAAATTAAAAGAGACATAAGATAGACATAAAAGAGATAGGCTTGGAAGCCATTTTTATTTATTTGATCACTTACACTTTCATATGCTAAAAAGGAGATACAAAATACATGAAACAAAGGGGTATATATACATGATCTCAAACCCTAAAACCCTAATCACTTTTCTTGGGAATTCCCCAAAATGGCCCTTCATGAAGCTTCTAATTGATCTTAGCCACTAATATGTCATGTAGAATGCATGAGGCCTTTTGTCCCAATCAATAATATGAAGCAAGTGGGCTAGTTGAAAGATGGGTCATCCACTATCCATAAGATGTATTAATTCTTTGCCTTCTCTTGTGTATGTGCATGCTTTCCTTCATCTCTTCATGTGTATGGATCATTTTAGCTCCTAAATTCCTACGAGAGTAAATAACAAGGAACGAGTAAAAGATTTCACAAATTAAAACATGCACAAGTGACCCCCTTTTTTCCCAAAATAAGTGATGATTTTGAAAATCTTTAAAACATGGTTTGATCACATAAAATACCCAAGAATGTTCATTTATTAAACTAAACAAGAGTAAATATGTGAATATAAATGTGCATTTTTTGTGCACATCAGACAATCACTAAAGGCAACTTTATAGGCGCTCCTTAATTACTAAAGGATAATTATTACACTGAACCACATTGGTCTGCTAACACTGATATTACTGGCGCTTGCTAATCAATATAGGATAATTATTATACTCTACTGTACTGTACCGTTCTGTACTATACTAACACTAACTGCACCCATACTAGTCACTCTAGAAACTTGATCCCTCTTGGTTAAATAGAATGATGATAGCTTCGTGTACTACTAGATGTACCCGCTATCCTCCTTGTTTAACAGTATATCTCTAGCTGCTACCATAGGTAACCAACGTGTACCTATCCCCTCTAGATGTACCCCCTTTAATGGTAATTCCATGTACTCCTAGCTGACGTCATAGGTGCCGCCTGCTCCTATCTCCACTAGGTGTACCCCCTTAGTAATTAAATGATAGTGGTAGCTCTATATACCCCTAGCTGACTACATAGGGCCGCCTGCTCCTATCTCCACTAGGTGTGTCCACTACCCTGCCCCATTCGATCGGCTCCCTAACTCGTAGATACCCGTGCTGGACCCACAGTGGGGTGTATCACTCCCCTAAAGTGGCAACCCAATACAACGGAGATGCACGGCTTATACCTACACGATGCAACAACGTCTTACCTACCAGCCCGGGGCCACGCACGCACGTGAACCCGTTGGACTTGCGTTGCCACCGCTAACCCGCTTTGTCCTCTAACAATCAGGCCCAGTAGGCGTGTCCCGTCCTCGACTTGGGTCGAGCTTACAAAGATACGAAATGGGCTACTGGTCTGAAAAGGGCCCCCACCAAGCTTCCCACCTAGGCTTGGTCCCCTCTAGTATATCCCACTTAACCCCTCCATGTCTACTTACATGTCCGAATTTGGTTAAGGGTTCTTATAGTAATTCCACCTACCACCCAAGGTACCCACTTAACCCCCATGTCCCACTTACATATTTACTTTGGTTAAGTGTTACTAATCATATTTTCTTATGCCACCCAAGGCACTTACTTAACCCTTTAGTCATGTTCATTTACATGTGTGTTTGGTTAAGTCTTTACTAATCGTATTTCAAATGCCACTAAGGGCAACCACTAGATTCCTCATGCCACCCAAGGCACCTACTTAACCCCCATGTCCCACCTTACATGATTATCTGGTTAAGTATTTCTTAATTCATTAAGGCCATAACCTCATAAAGACCTCTCACATTAGACTGGCATTTATGGCAGCTGGATTTGCCGGGCGGGTCCGGGCAGTCTTACACCATAAAAGAGTCTAACCTCGTGTCTTTACAACTGTTATGCTTTAGTTTGGGCCTAGGACCTCTCACATTGGGCCGACATTTGTGACTACTGAATTTGTCGGGCGGGTCCGGGCAGGTTTACGTCACAAACGAGTCCAACCTCGTGTCCTAAGCATTGATTATTATTAATAATCCATTTTCCCCCAATTTTAACAATTCCCTATTTGAATTATTAATTAATTTCCAGTTTTAACGATGTCCATAATTGACTCAATTATGGCCATCCATTTATGGTATGCAAAATCATACCAAATTTCATCACAAGTTCACTATATGCCATTAAAGGCATCCTAATTCAAGTTAATCCATAATTAGAATATGTCCATTACTCCACATTAATTTTCCAATTAATGTCTTAATTAAATTTTCCACCTTTTAAGGCAATTTCTTAACATCTCAATTTTGTTATATGCCTTTTAAGGCTATCTCATGCAAATTCTCAATATTAAATCTTTTAATATTATTCCAACCCCACGTTGTACGTTTCGTTCATTAAACGTAAAATATACGTTAGACTCGAATAGTCTAACTCATAGCATAAAATAAATTATCACAGCAACCACAACATATACATGTGACTAAAATAGATCTAGTCATAAAAAGGGTGAAACTTGCATATATGTCCAAAATACAACTTGCATAAGAATTAAACATGTCATGGATCTAAAGGTGTCAACTTGTTCATGATTCACATAATATGATCTTAATCCAATTTCATAAACTTGCACAGGTACATGTGTGAATCAACATCATCTAACTTAACAATATGGTTTTATATGGATACACCTAACTTAATAGGAAAATTCCCATAATCAAGTTTCATTTAATCATAGATTCATGTTTATGGGTACACCTAACTCAATAGGCAAATTCCCATAATCAAGATCCATTAAATTGTAGATTCAGGTATATGGGTACACCTAACTTAATAGGCAAATTCCCATAATCAAGATCCATTTAATTTTTAGAAGAAAAACATAAACCTTAAAACATGACCCAATTCGCATAAATAACAACATCATGATTTTACAACTTGTACGATTCAACACAACTTAGCATGATATCATAATCATATAACTTATGGATTTCCAACATGTGTGATAATATGAGATCTACAACATATATAAGATTTACAACATAACATAGCATAGTTTACAACATAGCATAGCATGATAGCATAACGTTGCATAACATGATTTACCTCATAGCATAGTTTACAACATAGCATAGCATGATAGCATAACGTTGCATAACATGATTTACATCATAGCATAGTTTACAACATAGCATAGCATGATAGCATAACGTTGCATAACATGATTTACATCATAGCATAACATAGCATAGGAGCCTTTACAACATATAATTCACAACAACATATGACAGCATAATAGAATAACAAGAGATCCACAATATAGAATTTTCAATTACAATTCATATCACTTTCTTGTGATCCATTCATAACTTAATCAAATTATTTTATAATATCATTGTGGGAATCATCATACTCACTATTTTAAGACGAGAAAGAGTCTTTTGATTTAATTTGTTTGTTGAGTAGATTTAGTTGTAGGCTAGGCTTTCTCCTTCTTCTTTAGTTTGTGACGGCTACGCTGAACTCCATGGCAACGCCATGTCGGTAACTCTCCAATTTTTCAAGTGATTTAGGGTTAGAGTCTACCCACTTATTTATAGATGTTAGGATGCATTTAAGCCATTAGATTTAACCTAGAAATAACCGCAGCCGTTCAGACAAGATGGGGTTTATCTTATTGACTCAACAATGAGTCAGAAGTGACTCAGCAAACACTCAGCAAATTAATAAACTTCTATTCATGTTTACATTAACTGCCCATATATATATAAATATATATATATATACACACGCACCTATTCATGAATTCAAATAATGTAAATTAATTGCTTGCCTGAAAAAAAAGAAATCGAGCATATAATTTAATTTCCCCTTTTTTTTTCCTCTACTTTCCTTGCAACATGCAAAATCAATGCATAATAAAGTTACCTACATACATACATATCTACTTATGCATAAATCTTTCCCTCCAAACAAATTGACTGTATTTATCTTCTCAATTATATATATATACATATATATATATTCAATATATATATATATATTTAATTTTTTTGAACCGCGTTCACACTAAGCCGCTTTTTAGCCATTCCCCTAAAACAAAAATATGGCGTTGGCGGGGATCGAACTCTGCACCTCTTGTATGCAAGTCACATGTTCCAACCAAATGAGCTATTATGTCTTTTGCTTACAATTCTTAGAACAATGCTAAACATTATTCTTTTCTCATTCCTCTTTTTCCATGTTTTGCTGCAATATTTAATTTAAGGATATCTTTTTCATACGGAGTCCAATTTACGCAAACTCGGACTCTATCTCAAGCAGAATTCCGAGACGAACGCAACGGCGCAACCCGTTTCACCTAATTATTTTTCTAAAAATTAATTATATCTTGATATTTTTTTATGTTCACAGAAAATACGGGATGTTACATTCTCCCCTCCTTAAAGGATTTCGTCCCCGAAGTCTTCAAGTTAGGAAGAATGTGTCCTACCATCCAATCATCCATCTACTCAACCATCAGGCACAGGCATCCATTGTCCTTAAGAGACTTCTAATGCTTTCATGTTTATATGCATAGTGTGTGTACATGTCCTTATCCAATGCAAAAATCAGGCGATCTACTAATTCAGTTGACCTCCTTAATGCGAACCATGATAGTGCCATGCGTCCATTATGTATGCAAAAGATTCCTAATGATACATATTATTTCTATATGCGTGCACAACCATTCATCTTAATGCAGCATCCATATGATAATACAACCACTATTCATTCATTAATTTAAATATGCACACATATTTATATGCAATATGAGAGTGACTGAGCCGATCTAGTGCCTAAAGTGTGTGTATATGCATCCACGAGCAACCACTGGAAAACACTTGCATCCATCAAACATAACATGTCTCAAACACATGTTTCAACCATAGGACTACCCTTCTAAAGGTCAAAGACTTAAACGAGAGGATGTACTAAAGATAGGACAAGTATAAGCTAGGCGATAAAGGAGAATATAAAAGACATAACCCCGAAAAGGAAGGGGTACAACAAACGAATCTTCTCTTCCGTCTCCCAAGTAGCGTCTCCTTGATCTTCTTCCCATTGCACTTTGACTAGCTTGACCTCTCGGTTTCTCAACTTCTTAATCTCCGACCCAAGAATGCATGTAGGAGCTAGTCTGATCGTGGAATCTCGCTCTACTTCCACTTCCTTAAGCGTGTTCGGCTCCACCACTTTCGCCGTATCATGTAAACACTTCCTCAAACTTTCGTCCCGTAATATACAAAGTTTACCGTCCCTACGCAACCAACCCTTATCATCTAGGGTATACCTACTAAGATGGCTTGATGACTCCCCTCTTGTGAGATTCTCTACTAACTCAACCAACTGTGGGTCAGCTCGCTGTGCCTCCCCAATCCGTCCCAAAAGCATAGGTCTGACCTCTAAGGATGCTAGCGAACCAAGTACAAAATCAATGGATGGTCTAAAGTCAAAGGTAGGGATAAACTCTAAGCTACGCCGCTCAACAGACCAAGGACTCAGTGTCAACCCTTTTCTACTTAAGGCCCCCACCACAACGTTACCCTTGCCAGGGGTATATGCTATTTCGAAATCGTAGGACGCCAAGAACTCCATCCACCTTTGTTGCCTCAAGTTCAGATCTTTCTGAGAGAACAAATACCTTAGCAACTTATGGTCTGAAAGCAACTCCTAAGTCGTGGGTAGGGTAATTCCCCTCATGGACTTTCGATAGTCTTCCTCCATAACACATCACCCTTCCCCAGAGGCTTCCCTAAGATGTAGGGCATGCTCTTCTCCGCTTCTAGAGAAAACCAGGATATTATTCCATGCAAAATTTGTCACAACTGTCCATCTCTCACGCAGACCATCCTAGTCGAACTCGACATCCCCCAAGTGCAAGCCCCAAAGGCCTAAACCAATATCAGACAAACACCCAAGGGATACCTCCTTCGAATTCAGATGACATACATGAGATGATACTAGTAAAACGGCCAAATAACTGAGCACTTAACGGACTCTGGCTGTCCTTGCCAGTCTTGCTCCAAAACCATCGTTGATCTCATAACTGACTTTGCATTATCCACTAGGCACACACGAAAGCTTACTTCGCTCCTCTAGGTAAACCCCGCTCTACATCGAAGACATCCCCATACTCACGGACCACACAAACAGATCCCAAATCATCGTTGGATACATCAGAAGATTCTATGCGGCTAAGCATGACTGAACCCCTAGGGCCTCAAGAAATATCGAGGGTCTTTCCATAACGAGTCACAGTCTAACTACCCTCCTTTCCCCATCTAGGATGGCACCACACCTGGCTAGCCAATCCATCCCTAGAATCAAACTATAGCCCGTGAAATGAAGGCGTTGCATTCAACCCCAACGCTCCAGATAGACACTCTCAAATCCCAACAAACCATTTAAGGATGAGCCGAACCACCAACCGGATTTGAGACTAGAATGGGATCCTTAACTAGACTAGTATTTAGGTGCAGTATTTCAACTAACTGAGCAGATACTAACGAGTATGAAGCGCCAGAATCGAATAAGGTACGGACAGGATGATCAAACTGAAAAACTAAGCTTTCAACAGGAATTTTTCTGCCTCGTTCTTGCAGCGGTGGGGCCTCAATAGCCTGAACTTGCCCCCTTGTCTGCCTGGGTGCCATAAGAGCATGCACCTGTCCTCCTGAGGTAGACTCTGCCCTCTGCCCCTCCTTTGGGCAGTCCTTCACTAAATGTCCTATAACTAGCCTTCTTCTTCTCATTCTCCATTCATGACCTCCCACCAAGATGAGGTTTTGTCCTTTGTTACCCTAACAGCTATTTGAACCTTCCTCCCCATTGTCCATCTTTAAAGGTACCAACAAGCCCTCCACCTCCTTGGACTAACTTCTAGCCCAACCAACGTCTAAGTCCCTTGAAGTGGTTTTTTTTTCGTCCTTCGTATGGAAGTCCCTAATTATCTTAGAAAAAGCATCTATACGCGGAGGGGGAAATTCAAAAAGAGAAAGAGGAAGAGATTCAGAACGGAGAATCGAAGGAAAGATATATGGCTCTTGGGGATTATGTTTTTAAAATAAACCTTTCTTTCAAAAATACTCTCCAAAACATACTTTTGAAAGTATTCTTTATAAAAATGCTTTCTGAAAAATAATTTTTCAAAATATCTTATCTGTTCTGGTAACCTTAAGCTCTGATACCACGTGTAACACCCCACGTCCATTAATGTCACTCACAAGGGGAATGCATTAACTTCCATGGAGGTTATAAGTGAATATAGAACAGTAAAATTACAACAAGACAGATATAAGATAGTACTTGGAAATTAAAAACTTTATTTTCTTGCAGCAGAAGTCAAAACATGTTTGATTACATCTTAATACCATAAATCAGAGTCAAGTACAATATCCATCTTGATAAAACAAATACATAATCCCATTACACAAATAGCCATAAAAGAAAAGATAACAAGCTGGACTTTACTTCAGCAGTCCTAGCTTTCCAAAAGAGATAAGCAATCCAATCTGACTCCACTAGAGCTGGGTCCAACCTGAGGATCTGGAGGGAGAAAAATATGGAAAAGAGGGGGGGGTCAGACATAAAGTCTGGCGAGTATGATAATTCTACAATACTATTATCAAAATAACTAGACTAAGGCATAAGCTGGAAAACAAGGAAATGTCTATGAAAGAGCAGATAAAGGACATAGACAATCACTAAAGGCAATTTTATAGGCGCTCCTTAATTACTAAAGGATAATTATTACACTGCACCACATTGGTCTGCTAACACTGATATTACTGGCGCTTGCTAATCAATATAGGATAATTATTATACTCTACTATACTGTACCGTTCTGTACTGTACTAACACTAACTGCACCCATACTAGTCACTCTAGAAACTTGATCCCTCTTGGTTAAATAGAATGATGATAGCTTCGTGTACTACTAGATGTACCCGCTATCCTCCTTGTTTAACAGTATATCTCTAGCTGCTACCATAGGTAACCAACGTGTACCTATCCCCTCTAGATGTACCCCCTTAAATGGTAATTCCATGTACTCCTAGCTGACATCATAGGTGCCGCCTGCTCCTATCTCCACTAGGTGTACCCCCTTAGTAATTAAATGATAGTGGTAGCTCTATATACCCCTAGCTGACTACATAGGGTCGCCTGCTCCTATCTCCACTAGGTGTGTCCACTACCCTGCCCCATTCGATCGGCTCCCTAACTCGTAGATACCCGTGTTGGACCCACAGTGGGGTGTATCACTCCCCTAAAGTGGCAACCCAATACAACGGAGATGCACGGCTTATACCTACACGATGCAACAACGTCTTACCTACCAGCCCGGGGCCACGCACGTGAACCCGTTGGACTTGCGTTGCCACCGCTAAGCCGCTTTGGCCTCTAACAATCAGGCCCAGTAGGCGTGTCCCGTCCTCGACTTGGGTCGAGCTTACAAAGATACGAAATGGGCTACTGGTCTGAAAAGGGCCCCCACCAAGCTTCCCACCTAGGCTTGGTCCCCTCTAGTATATCCCACTTAACCCCTCCATGTCTACTTACATGTCTGAATTTGGTTAAGGGTTCTTATAGTAATTCCATCTGCCACCCAAGGTACCCACTTAACCCCCATGTCCCACTTACATATTTACTTTGGTTAAGTGTTACTAATCATATTTTCTTATGCCACCCAAGGCACTTACTTAACCCTTTAGTCATGTTCATTTACATGTGTGTTTGGTTAAGTCTTTACTAATCGTATTTCAAATGCCACTAAGGGCAACCACTAGATTCCTCATGCCACCCAAGGCACCTACTTAACCCCCATGTCCCACCTTACATGATTATCTGGTTAAGTATTTCTTAATTCATTAAGGCCGTAACCTCATAAAGACCTCTCACATTAGACTGACATTTATGGCAGCTGGATTTGTCGGGCGGGTCCGGGCAGTCTTACACCATAAAAGAGTCTAACCTCGTGTCTTTACAACTGTTATGCTTTAGTTTGGGCCTAGGACCTCTCACATTGGGCCGACATTTGTGACTACTGGATTTGTCGGGCGGGTCCGGGCAGGTTTACGTCACAAACGAGTCCAACCTCGTGTCCTAAGCATTGATTATTATTAATAATCCATTTTCCCCTAATTTTAATAATTCCCTATTTGAATTATTAATTAATTTCCAGTTTTAACGATGTCCATAATTGACTCAATTATGGCCATCCATTTATGGTATGCAAAATCATACCAAATTTCATCACAAGTTCATTATATGCCATTAAAGGCATCCTAATTCAAGTTAATCCATAATTAGATTATGTCCATTACTCCACATTAATTTCCAATTAATGTCTTAATTAAATTTTCCACCTTTTAAGGCAATTTCTTAACATCTCAATTTTGTTATATGCCTTTTTAAGGCTATCTCATGCAAATTCTCAATATTAAATCTTTTAATATTATTCCAACCCCACGTTGTACGTTTCGTTCATTAAACGTAAAATATACGTTAGACTCGAATAGTCTAACTCATAGCATAAAAGAAATTATCACAGCAACCACAACATATACATGTGACTAAAATAGATCTAGTCATAAAAAGGGTGAAACTTGCATATATGTCCAAAATACAACTTGCATAAGAATTATACATGTCATGGATCTAAAGGTGTCAACTTGTTCATGATTCACATAATATGATCTTAATCCAATTTCATAAACTTGCACAGGTACATGTGTGAATCAACACCATCTAACTTATATGGATACACCTAACTTAATAGGCAAATTCCCATAATTAAGTTTCATTTAATCATAGATTCATGTTTATGGGTACACCTAACTCAATAGGCAAATTCCCATAATCAAGATCCATTAAATTGTAGATTCAGGTATATGGGTACACCTAACTTAATAGGCAAATTCCCATAATCAAGATCCATTTAATTTTTAGAAGAAAAACATAAACCTTAAAACATGACCCAATTCGCATAAATAACAACATCATGATTTTACAACTTGTACGATTCAACACAACTTAGCATGATATCATAATCGTATAACTTATGGATTTCCAACGTGTGTGATAATATGAGATCTACAACATATATAAGATTTACAACATAACATAGCATAGTTTACAACATAGCATAGCATGATAGCATAACGTTGCATAACATGATTTACCTCATAGCATAGTTTACAACATAGCATAGCATGATAGCATAATGTTGCATAACATGATTTACATCATAGCATAGTTTACAACATAGCATAGCATGATAGCATAACGTTGCATAACATGATTTACATCATAGCCTGACATAGCATAGGAGTCTTTACAACATATAATTCACAACAACATATGACAGCATAATAGAATAACAAGAGATCCACAATATAGAATTTTCAATTACAATTCATATCACTTTCTTGTGATCCATTCATAACTTAATCAAATTATTTTATAATATCATTGTGGGAATCATCATACTCACTATTTTAAGACGAGAAAGAGAAAGAGTCTTTTGATTTAATTTGTTTGTTGAGTAGATTTAGTTGTAGGCTAGGCTTTCTCCTTCTTCTTTAGTTTGTGACGGCTACGCTGAACTCCATGGCAACGGCATGTCGGTAGCTCTCCAATTTTTCAAGTGATTTAGGGTTAGAGTCTACCCACTTATTTATAGATGTTAGGATGCATTTAAGCCATTAGATTTAACCTAGAAATAACGGCAGCCGTTCAGACAAGATGGGGTTTATCTTATTGACTCAGCAATGAGTCAGAAGTGACTCAGCAAACACTCAGCAAATTAATAAACTTCTATTCATGTTTACATTAACTGCCCATATATATATATATATATATATATATATATATATATATATATATACACACGCACCTATTCATGAATTCAAATAATGTAGATTAATTGCTTGCCTGAAAAAAAAGAAATCGAGCATATAATTTAATTTCCCCTTTTTTTTCTCTACTTTCCTTGCAACATGCAAAATCAATGCATAATAAAGTTACCTACATACATACATATCTACTTATGCATAGATCTTTCCCTCCAAATAAATTGACTGTATTTATCTTCTCAATTATATATATATATACATATATATATTCAATATATATATATATATATATATTTAATTTTTTTGAACCGCGTTCACACTAAGCCGCTTTTTAGCCATTCCCCTAAAACAAAAATATGGCGTTGGCAGGGATCGAACTCTGCACCTCTTGTATGCAAGTCACATGTTCCAACCAAATGAGCTATTATGTCTTTTGCTTACAATTCTTAAAACAATGCTAAACATTATTCTTTTCTCATTCCTCTTTTTCCATGTTTTGCTGCAATATTTAATTTAAGGATATCTTTTTCATACGGAGTCCAATTTACGCAAACTCGAACTCTATCTCAAGCAGAATTCCGAGACGAACGCAATGGCGCAACCCGTTTCACCTAATTATTTTTCTAAAAATTAATTATATCTTGATTTTTTTTTATGTTCACAGAAAATACGGGGTGTTACATATAACCCAGGTAAGCATTCAAATATTTGGCCTGTTTAGTTTTGCTATTATTACAATTTTTAAAGCAATTTTTAGTTTTGAATATTTTTTTCAAATTACCTAGAATTAGTTTTATTTTATTATTGCACTCTTATTCTTTAACATTTACTAATTTTACCCGTACTTCGGTTAAACTAACATAATTATTCCTTCGCACCATCATAGTTAAGACATTAAACCAAAACTTATTGACATCCGCAAATATAAGAAGTAACCTTCCCACAGCAAAAAAATAAAATATTACTGCCAATAGTTTTAGCAATTATGGGATATGTTCATGTTATATTTCCATGTACATGAGCATCAAATACAACGATCATATTTCTACAGGAGTTTTTCACTTTAAAAAGATTACTATATAAGAAATTAAATTGCACATTGAAACTTTGTTGATTTTTATTTCTTTGTCCGCATATAATAAATAATCTCCTTCCTTTTCCAACAATTATTGTTACCTTTAATTCAGAATCATAGGTTACTAGATATTTCCATTGGATATTCAGCCAATAGGCTTTGTTGGTTTTTTTTTTCTTTTTCGTTTTTTTCCTTCTATTTCATTTAGTTTTATTTGATTCCCTGGGTTCTCCTTCCACAGTAACCTGAGTCGTTGCTTATTCACAAGTATACAAGGTTTTGCTTACATTTAAATTTTGATTAAAAAAGGAAAATTTGAAGGAAGTTGTTTGCCAGGAAATATGACATTCTCTGTGTAGTAAGTGATATGTTGGTTTTTCCCTCCTTCCATTCATATTGGTAGGAGTTCCGGCTCTATTTTTTTTTTTTTTTGAATTTGTTCAGGAGGGAAACCGACCGAAGTCGTAAAACCCTCCCTAGTGCACCTAGCCCGGTCCGCGAGCACCAAGTTCCGGCTCAATTACTGTAAGCTGAAATTTAAAACTGTGAAATCGGTGTTTCTTAAACGTTAGTGCATTTTTATCTCTTTTTAGAACATCAAAGCTTAGCTCTATTCTTTATTTTTGTAACAGTCCCACCCCGTTACTCAGTCTCTTAGATGATACCTGTGTAGGAGCTTAATTGAAATTCCTATTATTGGACTCTTTGCAAATAAAAGAATTAATGAGCAGTAAAAAGGTTGGCGTCAAAATTAATTCTCCACGTCAAAATGAATATCATATCATAAATCAATATCATTTTTATCAGTGGTGTACATACCAAATATTAAATCGTTTTTGATACGTTGACTGTGGTCTGCAAACATTATGCAAAAGAGATTAGCTTAAAAAAATAGTTCCTGAAATATAGAATTATGGCCATCGACATTTTAATTGTTATTAACTTACCTATAAATGAACATATATTTATCTTAAATAGCAGTCGGTTAATTATTGTAGCGATACATACTCAGTCTTATGCACATGTATATGTGTTTTGATGTGTAAGCAAAGAGTTTGGCACTGCTATTTAAAAGTAATTGGTTTGTGATATAAATGAACACCTTGAAGATTTCCATTAGATAATATTCAGATGCAGCAGTCATCTGTTACTTATCAGATGCAAATTGCACATTTCTTATTCTTTTTATCATATATGTACTATAAACTGCTACTGAACCCATTTTTTTCTTTTTAAATTGCAGAGCGTGATAAGGTTGCTCCAGAGTATCTCGCCAAACATTCAAGTTGATACCCATGCTGATTTCAACTGCTAACCTTATTCCATGTTTACCTATCTCTGTTCAATAATGCCTGCAATGTAAATAACTATTATTTTTTATATGTCTTTGAAATAAATAAACCTTCCAGTGTTTTTTATGTACCTATTACATTATTTTTTATATGTATTTCCGCTCCTATGTCCAGTGCTTATAACATCAACCATCGTGAATGTGTCTAGTTTTTTTTACTGACGTGTGGCTTCTGTGCATACCAACAATCAGCATGAATCCGTACACAATTGTGGTTCCTCTTGATTTAGTTTTACAATTAGTGTGTGGTTGCTAATGATATTCATGGTCTACATTCTTCATTTCCCATCAATCTTTGCTTATAACCCATCTTTGCTTCAGTTTTCTATGCACACGTCCATCGGACGTGCCTTTGTACTGGTTAACATAAGACATACTTTGGGGAGGATGGCAAGTATTACTTGTCCTTTTGCTATGGCTATCAGAAGCAGTCTAGGGCTACATAACTCAACCATAGCGTGTCTAAACAACTCAGAAGTGTCGTCTGAACACTTAGAAACCAAGCCCAGATGGAGTCGTGCAAGTATAGTTGTCCTGACTCGTCAAAGCAGCTCTCAAATGGCTAAGTGTTTGGGGATTGGTATAAACTATCAGTAGGGATCGTTATGTATCTTCAATCTCCAAGACTCCTCAAGAAACATGCTAAGTCATCCTGGATTGGTACGTTCCCCAAAATATGCGGGATCACTACGTTTTCACCATGTCTCCCAAAATCTCAAGAAAACACAAGTATTCTAGGATCGATGCGTCTTCCAAGATATCTCCGGATCAGTATTTCAACATTTTTTCCAGGATTTATATTCATGAGGAAACTCAGAAATTGCTTAAATCTCGCAGAATCGGTGTTTGTAGCTCGTATCCCTGGATACGAAGTTGGGTTAGGATATGGATTGGAGGCTTCAAGGAGAAGTGAAAATTAGTAAGGGTTTGGGGATCGGTATCGATTCTTGAAGACGGATTTTGTTGGGTCATGTGCCCATCTGCTTCTCCACTCACCTGCCTCACCTACTCCCCTGCTCCTATAAATGCCCTTTCATGATACGAGAAATGGGTTAATCTTTTGCTCTCTTGGCTTCTTGGAAGAAGATATTGCACTTTGGACTCTTAAGCTTGCTCCATCACTTCAGGAAGAAGAAGTTCACCTCATTCTTGGACACTCAGAGTTTTGGGATGACATAGACATCCGGGGAAGAAGAATCTAAGCTCCGTCTTGGACATATTTGGACTTTCTATCCACCGTTGCCATTGTAGTTACTTGGAATGATTATACCCACCATTATACTTTTGACAAAGAAGTGAATAAAAGACTAAAAACCTTAAGTGTGGATGTAGGTTCTTAAGAGCCAAACCACTATAAATTTCGTGTTAATTTACTTTTCTGCATTATCTCTATTAAAATCCTTGCTGGACGTTTATTTTTATTATCTTGGAAACCTTTGTGCGTTGTGCCAACATCTGGACATCAACGTCTACTCTATTTCCTTTTTCAATTATTTTATTTATCTATATCTGAATTTGTGCTTAGTCAATTCGAATTGCCGACATAAGCAGGTGCTTTCACTTATATTTTGGGTTGATGCCATTTTCAAAGTTAACAATTATTTAATTCAATATTTTAAATTATTGAGCATACGGGTCGTTACGGTTATACAATATACCGACTTAAATTTGGTTTGTAAGATAAATTATTTTTATTATCAGTTTAACCAAATCAATAGAACTTTTATTGTATCATCCAACATCATGACACTATAGTACTCCTAGCAATTTACTTAATAATAATAAAAAATTATTTATTAAAAATAGGTTAATATTTCTTACAAATTTAAAATAAATATCCAAAATAGTTTATATAAACATAAGATTACGATTCTCTTCAACTAAATCAATCATTTAAATAATAACATCTTGTGAATTCTCTTACTTGCTTTGTTAAGTTGGTTAAATCGATATCAGTCAAATTTACCAGATTAATTTGCTTTGATTGGGTTTAATCTTAATTTCTTCCATTTTAATTCGATTTAATATATTTTTTTCCTTTAATAACAATCAAACCTCATCTCTGCTTGGATGCCAATGCGTCAACGCATAAGCATCCAGCCATCAAATCTGGCCTAACGTGCATCTGTTAAAATTAGTTCAACTCGTCCGTCTTCTTCGTAAATGAATAAATCAGTTAAAATCAATGGGTGTTGTAATATATATATGAATGTTGTGAATATGCTTTTATTAGTTCTCTATTTAGTCCCACATCATGGGAATAAGTAAAAGATCAGCTCCAAAGCCTATATATATAGGAGCCAATGTAATAGAAATAAATACACATCTGAATGAATAGAAATGTTCTCTCTCCCTTATTTCTTCTATTCTGTGTTCATTTTATAACACGTTATCAGCACGAAGCTCTATTAGAGCTATTGTTTGAAATATTCTAGATCTATGTTTATGGATCTATCATATATATTCTTTCATTTTTTTTGTGGATCTAATTTTGAGTTTTCAAATCCAAATGGAGATTTGATTATATATGTATTGTTTACATTATTGATGATGTAGAGGTAGATCTAGTTTTATCCTTTCCAATCTACTATTATTCTTCATATGTGATTCTTTTGGATAGACTAAAGACAAATTATCTCTTGAAAACAAAAAAAATGATTTTTTTATGTATATCCAATAGAATTATGGGTATAGGATATAATGATATAGCATTAAAATTCAATAGCAATATTTATTTATCACTGGAAGTGAGATTGAAAACTCATGATGTAAACCAATTAGGAACTTGAAGTTCATATGTAAATGACCTAAAGTTCATATACAATTTTTTTTCAAATAATGAACCTGAAGTTCTTATGCAAGTAAGGAACCTGAAGTTCATATGAAAATGAGGAACCCGAAGTTCATATGCAAATAAAGAACCTGAAGTTCATATGCAAATGAGAAAGATGAAACAAAAGCCCGAAGCTTTCTTAAAGTTGTGACATAAAAAGATGTACTTGCAGAAGAAGTTAAAAGAGACACACACATTATAATATGTGACAAAAACATTAGATTCAATAGAAAATCTCTAAACATGTTCCATTTAACTGACGTCTTTCATGTGCAGTTTATATTAATTGAATATCCTGAAGATATAGTATACATATTAATCTATTGAAGAGATGTTTTAGAGATTTAATTTTATATAGAAAATCCACCATCCTATAAGAGATGTTAGAATTTTTTTTGTTGCATTGCAATTTCATAAGTATTCCCTGAAGGAATATCATACACTTCAGAAGTAGTGTTTTTTTTTTCTCTGTTGAAACTTATTTTTATTTAATGCACCTAATTTTGTTAATGCATTTAAGGTTTGAATGTATTTTTGTATATTGATATGACATTTCAATAGTTTGTATATATTTATCTCTGGAGGAGATAAGTTCATCCCAGAAGAGGTGATAACAAAATATCTTTAGAGGATATTTGTATAGTTGAAAATGGTAAAATATCTCCAGAAGAGATTTCTACAATTAAAGGTGATAAAATATTTGTAGAAAAAGTTCATAAATTTTTCCTAAAAAAGAAAAGAAAATATGTATTAAAACTCCATAAATGGTGTTTATGGAATATCCCAGAAGCGATATTATATTATGATATGTCTATAAAAGAATTTGCATTGAAATATTTTCAAATATCAAAGATGATGATGCAAATTTAATAACTAAAGAAAATATGCATCTCGAAGATCATATTAAGTTAAGATCTAAATATTGATCTTAATTTTGCACATCGGAAGTGAATGCAAAAGTAATTTTTGTTATAAAAATGGAAAACTTAGAACCTGCAGTTTCTATGATGGTAAGAAGAAATTTTGATATAAAAAGAAAGATCTATATATGGATAGTATAATTTGAAACATGTAATTTTATTGTTGTTGTGAATTTTATGTATAGATCTGCAAGTTTTTTGAATCATTCATATTAAAGAATGTAAATATCAGTTCTATAATTATGCATTTCTACTCAATTCTGCATCAAATATTATGCGTGTATATGGTATTTTAGAAAATATGATTATTGGGAATGCAGTACAACTATAAGTTGTTTATTTCAGTTTTGATCAATATTATAGCTTGATCCAATTTTTGTTATGTTGTTTTAAGTAAAATTTATTTATTTGCTTTATATATTTAGACCGTATAATGGTTATTTCCGTTATTGTTATAATAAATGCATTATATGTATCATTATGGTAATATATATCGTATTACCATATTATTATAAATGTATTAAAAGCATAGGCTATTGTACGTTAAATGATGTATGATTGTGTTTGGAATAAGAATAGACATATGTATTACTAGTCAATGTATTTGGCAAATAATATCTAATGTAATGGAAAAAGTTGCATAACTCAGATCTGAGATCTGAAGTCTTGGATTATGAAAAAAGAATTTTTTTTTTGATGAAGTTTACAGTCTGAAATCTTAACAATTAGCAAGAATGTAAAAGCCTCTAAATTAAAATCATGTTAAAAGATTGAGAACCAGAAGTTCATCATAAATTTATAAAATTAATATGCATATGTATGTGTATATATATGCACAGGAACTCGAGGTTCCTCAATCAATGAATTTGAAATACTGCATACTTTAAAAGCCTGAAGCTTTATTCAAACCGTATGAAATAATAACATTACACTTCTTAAAGAAGTTAAATCATATGCGACAATAATAATGCATCCAAAGATTGCACGATTTTCAAAATGAGCTGTATCTTGCTTATATATTTATATTTACATATTGTATTGAAGAATAAATTTTAACAACTCGAAGTTGTTATATATTTTATTTGAACCATAAGTTCAATACAGTGGAACCAGAAGTTCAATGCAGTTGAACCAGAAGTTCAATACAGTTTAACAAAGTTGAAATTGTTTATATATTATTTGAACCAGAAGTTCAATATAGATTAACAACTCGAAGTTGTTCATATATTTCATTTGAACCAGAAGTTCAATACAGTTCCAAATCAGATATTTTGGATATTATGAAATGATCTTTAAGATTCACGTTGACATTGCTTGATAAGCAAGAATTAATGATTGGAATATTATAAACAATTTGTTCTAAAATCAATAACTTGAATGAAAGAGAATATGCAAATCAATTACATATGTAATACATGGACGCACGTATATACACATATGTGCAAAAAAATTATTAATAACCTGAAGTTGTCATGAGATTATATTATAAATTATGCATATATTATTTTATATTTCAGAAAGTCGATTGACATCAAAATTGAATGACCTGAAGTCATGTGCATATTCAAATGATAGAAAATTCCTCCAAGTCATCAGATCAATGAAAGGGAAGAAGAAATACAATATGAATGCATCTTATCAACTAATAAGAGCATTATCCTCCTACAATTGAAATACATTTAATGTATTTGCTAGCTATGATGCTATAATGGATCAAAAATGAATCCAAAGTAGGTTTATTAGTTAAAGTGACAATGTTTGCGAACATTGACGGGGAGGATAAAGGAATCATCGATGTTAAATATTTGTTAACATATAGAATTATGCAAAGTATTAAGTAACTTGCATAAATTATCAACTATGACCCTAATAGACTTTCTCTAATATACATTTGAATCCCCGAAGGATCAAAAGGTGTAAATCACAGCTAAAAATGTGGTATAAAAGTCAGTTCAAACTATTTTTGGAGTAAGTCGTAATGATGCAAAATAAAGGAGATGAGTGTTCCTGAAGAAACATTTAAATGTGCTTTGAAAGAAACCCATGACATGATTGTCAAAATAACCCCAGAAGTGGTTTAGGTACCTAAAGCATGATTTTTTTTTTAGATCTCAATAAATTATGTATAGAACTGACAAGAAATAATAATCGATGAAAAATTAATTAATAATAAAACACTTATATTTATAAATAGATTAAAATCCCATATTAGAGAGAAGCATGATTGGTCATCATGAAATTCTCCTAAATAAGATATATGCACCTGTAGTCCATAAGATATGAACATGTAGTTCATAAAAAAAAATAGAAATATATATAATGACTGAAGCACCATAGAGTGTCAACAACATGTTAAGTGTCATGAGCATTGTATTTTCAGAGATAACTGAATTGATTAAAGTGGTGAAAGTGTTTAAAACACTTATAATACCATGAAGGTATAAACGATGAAAGTATATAAATTCCAAGAATTTAAATAACTTTGGTAGTGATAAAGAGTAAGAAATGTAGATTACAACGTTCTTTTAAGTATTGTTGTGATGAAAATCTTGAAATAATTCATGATGAGTAGATCACTTCCTTCTTTCAAAAATTGTTGTAATGAAACTCTTAATATCCATTGAAGTGGTAGTTGCGATATATAAAACTTATTATAATGTATAAGTTCCTGAAGAACATAAATAATATTTGTTATTATAAAGAATACCAAGAACGTGGATAATAGATTACAACATTCTTCTAAGTATTATTGTATTGAAAATCTTGATATACTTCAGGATGAGTAGATTATTTCCTGCTTAGTAATGAAAGTTGTCTTATTCATCAAATTTGTATTGCAACATGCAAGTCTGATTGAAAAAGAAAATTATAAACACCTAAAGTGTATTCATAAATGAATATTAGTATCATACAAATCACAAAAGGAAGGCGTTTTAAATAAGAAAGCATGCCTGAAGCATGGAAATGCACATGAAGTTTTAAAAGAAAAACTTCATTAAGAAGTATTTGTAAACAATTTGAGTTATTGAAAGAAGAATACAAATTCAAAGGAAATTATTAAATCAGGGGGAGCATCCATAAGTATGATATAATGCACTCTTTTTCCTTAACTAATTTTTTCCCCACTGGGTTTTCTTAATAAGGTTTTAATGAGGCATGAGTCATGATCCAGGAGTATCAACTCAAAAGTTATATACAAAAATAAGTTATAATGTACTATTTTTCCTTATTTTAGGTTTTTCCCACTGGGTTTTTCTTATTAAGGTTTTAACGAGGTATTACACTGATCCAGAAGTATCATGCTACTTTTGATGTAGTAAATATGACATTGTATATTGTGCTATTTTTTCTTCACTAAGATTTTTCCCATCGGGTTTTTCTTAGTAAGGTTTTGACGAGGTAACATTTTGATCTAGAAGTATCAAACATCTTTTGATGCAGTAAACTATTATTTATGAAGAAGACAAGACAGTTTGCATGGCTCCGACTTAAGTGAATTATATCAAGGCTGATAGGATGGAACAAATTTCTTTTAAATTTCTCTTCACACATGAATGAAAGGATAACAAGAATAAGGAGAAACAAATTCAGTTCAAAAAAAGCGGGTAGATCTGTTCTCAAAGACAATTTCCATATCAACATTCCAGAAGATGATGTACCAAATTGGCATGCGTCGACTACATCAATAGACTAATTGAATAATAAGTTATAAACAATGGGGAGCATATAAAAATATGCTATAATGTACTCTTTTCCTTCACTAATATTTTTCCCAATGGGTTTTTGTTAGTAAGGTTTTTAATGAGGCATTACCTTGATCCTGAAGTATCAACCCTTACTGTAACATTGTAAAACATGTTACCTAAAGATGAAATGAATTTGCACTCTTTTCCTTGTTTATGATTTTTCCTACAGGGTTTTTTAAAAAAAAGTTTTTAATAAGACATTGTTTTGATCCTGAAGAATCAAATTCTTTTAAGGAATATCATTTTAATATGATATTCATAATGTCAGACGCTGTACTCCTTTTTTTCGTTCAAAGTTTTTCCCATTTGGTTTTCCTGATAGAGTTTTGAAGGCAACATACAATAATTGTATCAACTGAATGAATAATATAAGGGAGAACAATCATATATATTTTATAAGGGACAACTTCAAGTTAGCAGAGCATTCAAGATTTTGAAGATGCATATTCAAGGGGGAGTGTTGTAATATATATATATGAATGTCGTGAATATGCTTTTATTAGTTCTCTATTTAGTCCCACATCGTGGGAACAAGTAAAAGATCAGCTCCAAAGCCTATATATATAGAAGACAATTTAACAGAAATAAATACCCACTCTCTTGAATAACAATGGGTTTTAAAATCGAAGGAAAAGTAGAAAAAATAAACGGAAAAGAACTGAGTTACAAATCGTTCGCCAAAAAATACCTAAAGGAGAATAAGCCAGTTGTAGTAACAAATTTAATGAATGATTGGAGAGCTTGTCGAGATTGGGTAGATGAAAATGGTGAACCAAGTCTCTATTTCTTTTCTATCCACTTCGGGAAGTCGCAAGTCCAGGTGAATTTTCATTTTATTATTTCGATGCTGTTAATCAATAACTTTGGATGCTTTATTTATTTTTTATTTTTTCATTTGTTTATGCGTCAAGGAACCATAAACAGATGTCGGAGGGTTTGTGTTTTTAACTCCAAATTCAACAAGTTATTTGCATCACCGGCATTGTGATCCTAAACAGGAACCCGGCTCTGCTCAGCTTCCGGTACAGCTTGCTGTATCAGAGTTGAGTTTTGATGACATGTTAGGGAACCGCAAGAGTTGATATTATGTAAAAGGATATTATTCCGATGTATCAAGAATGAACTTTTTTTTTCCGGGGGGATATTCGAGTACAAAACGTGTGCAAAACACCGGTTATGGCTATCTTACCGGATAGCTGATTGAACTGATTGCTGCTAAATGGTTAGAAAAAAGAAGAAGAAAAAGGGCATCAAACGTGGGATTGGGTTGAAGTAGATACTAAAAATAGAGTGCTGGGATATAAAGGTGAATGAACCTTTTTATTTATTTATGGTTATTTTTTTCCCTGATTGTGTACGCAAAAGGGTGGAAGAGGAGCGGTTTCAGGTTTTAAGCCACATTTGTGTAGTGCATTTATGAAGAATCGGTGATGGTGTTAATTGCAGCACCTATAAAAATAAAATCTATTTAATTGCCATTTTATTTTGTTTATGGGTAAACAATGTTCTTTTGGTCCATGTAACATGCTCAATTTTTGTTTGGATCCTAAATTTTCTTTTTATTTCTTGCTTCTATGCTTGAAATCAGTATGAAGGTAGATTTAAACATTATGTTCTAGATAGTATTTACACATTTGACGGTGATAAACTAAAACGATGGGTGTAGGTAATATGTCTAATTGATATTGTCTACAATAATGACTTTTCTAATTGTTATAGTCTATAATAATGATTCTTCAGCGTTTTCAAAAGAAGGTGCTCACTTGATGAAAAATGTTTCTGTTTCATATGTATGGAACAGATTTTGAGTATAGAGGTTTTTGAAAATTGTTCACTATCACTAGCCAACATTGTTGATGGTGAGATGCAACAATGTTCTGCCATTTGGCTGTTGTGCGTCAACCCAAAAAATATAGCCTAGGAAGCACCTTTAGGAATACAGCTAAATGTCATGATATGTTTGTTGAGTTGATCGGATGTATGTGTTTGTTTGAGGAATAGGAATCTTATGGATAAATTAACATTAAAGGTAGTGTTGCACAACGTTTTTTAAATCATGTGAATCTTTTTGAAATCTTTTAAGATTATATATAGAGTGATGTAGTTAACAATCACATACACAATAAAAAAACCAAAACAAAATTGAAACACATAAAATTGCACTGGAGTAAAAGGAAAAAGCACACCAGGACATCCTGGTTTGAAGTTACTCTAAATCCAGTTCTGCACAATTTCTTGCCAGGATTTTCTTTAATATACTATTGATATACAATCTTGATTTTAAGGCTATGGGACATACCCTTTAAAATTTCCGACATATGGGTAGAGTTACTTAGATTTTTAGGGATATTAAGCACGTCGACTAGATTTCCAAGTCTGCTAGTACTTTCAATTAATTTCCGAGGCTACAACCACACCCAATTGATTTGTAGGCTACAATCACACCCATAAGTATAGCAATATGATTTGATAGAGTTTAACATGCGCAGACATTTTTATCCTTGATTGCAATTAATCCTATAACTCTTAAATAACATTTTGATCTTGATTTGAGTGAGAGAGAATTGAGAGATCATAGAGGAAATACTACATAATCAAACTAATGGTGATTGAATGTGATTATGGTTGAAATTCAATAGATTGTGTATAAGTTTTATTTAGAAAAGAAGAGAATAAACAGATGAGAGATAAATGAGGAAGTAGTTATCTAAAATTCGTTCGAAAATTCGTTTTTTTTAGAGAAATGACGGTCATGTCCATTCATGAAGAGAAACGAAGAAAATAAGCTTCTATGCAAATTTAAATTTTGAAAATTTCGGCTTATATATCGATGTACATATGAAGGATATGTCGACATGTTCCTTGGTATTTTGAAAAACACTTTGTTTATATTATTTTGAAAATCCGTTGCTTTGTAAAATGAATTGAAACTTTTTAAAATCATTTGAGCATAGTTTATATATATTTTGATTATAAGACAACTTAATAAAATCATTTTTTTAAGTATGAAGAGCTTTTAAAATAAATTTAAAAAATATAAAGTATAAGTGAATCTATCAAACTCAAATCTATAATAAACAATATTCAACTATAACAAATTATACATAGTCAAAAGCTTAATATATATATATATTTAAAATATTATAAGAAAATTTAAAACTTAAATAATCTTATAAAAAATCAGGATAACGATTCTGAAGAATTACTTTTTAAAATATTATTTTAAGATGCTATTACAAAAGGCTATTTTTGAAAACTTGGATATTTGAAAACCTTAAAATAAAATTAAAGAAAGAGAGATTGGGAAATTGTAATTAGAGTTTTAACATACAATTTAAGACTCAGTAACTTATTTGGGATATCTTCATTTCTTTGAACTCTTCAATACCCATGAGTCTTCATTCTCTAACTTTTGAGTCTTTATATCAACATCTTTGACTTTGTTAGCATCTTGATTATATATTTGATACCATACAATCTTCTTGATCAACATATGTCTAATATTCTACAGTACACATATATATGTATATATTTATCTTGATAAAACCTTAGTATCTATATTTTTATGTAATTTCTTATGGTTGTTGTCTTCAAAACCAATACCTAAGATATTAATAGTATGGTCTTGAAGTTAATATGTATATGCAATATGTATCCTTGCAAAATAATCATTGAAGCATCCATATATTGACACCCTTTGCAACCCAACATATAAAATTTTATGGATTATGAATGTTGGTCAGATCTATTGTACCAAATATAGCTGCTAAGTTAGCTAAAAAGTCTTACAAAAATCATGTAAAAGGATCGATTCGAAGAAGGTGCAAAGTTCCAAATCTTGATTTTCGGTCATATTTTGTCTTGGAAGTTCACACAAGTTATCTCGTATCAAAGGAGGTATCAAACGAGATGAGCGTATCTCAAGTATGCATCTTGGATCTTAAAGTACATCTCGGGAATATGTCAAAGTAATTTGTTGTCCAAAATTGATGATTTAGTGATTTATTTAACAACTGTAATTTTCAAAGTAAAAAAATAAAAAATTGTAGCATTCTTGATTTGCATAGAAAAAACCGAAATTAATGTTTTGGAGAAGAGTGGTATTTTCATTTGCTAAATATATGGGTAACGATCAAATAATATCATTCTATTTGAACATGAAGAGAAAGTGAAGTCTTTTGTTGCGACTAATCAAGTAAAAAGGTAGAAAATATATTCAACGGGTTGCTAAATAGTAATTGGATCGAGTAGTTTCTTTGAATCTACACGAACTTATAAAAAAAAATATGTAAAAGAAGAAAAAGTTGTTCAAGGCAGTTGCAAGGAGCTACTTTATACTAGTGGAACGGAGTGACTGTTGGTGTACCGGAGAAGGAATTGACTTGGCTAGAATTCCGAAGGATATTAGAGAAAAATAAATATCCGAGGTAGCCAAGGCAATCTTGTTCAGGAATTCTATAGAACTGGAATAAGGGAAGATGCAATTTTGGTGGGATCTCAGAATGAAATTCTTGATCCATGTTTTGGGAGAGACTTGAATATTTCGGGCAAGATGAGTGTCAGGGAATATGATGAAGATTTGATGTCTTGTTTCGTCTAAATGTGACCTTGGAGGAAATCTCGAACAAAATATAGGAGATTTAAAACCAGGAAACTACTGACAAGGACAAAACTTAGGGTTTTTTTAACCATAAGGACAGCCCATCAAAATTTTATCATAAAGGACAATATACTGTATATTTTTTACTCAGAAGTATTTCGGCCGTGAAATCCGTCATCTTCCTCAATTCTCTCTCGCGACCGTGAATTCCATCTTCTTCCTCCATTCTCTCTCGTGGAAAAAATCAACCGCATCGTCATCCATCATTTCGTCGCTAATTATCCCGTTCATCACCTCGTCGTTCATCATCCCGAACAATTTTCTATCACGAAATCATTTTTGCTGAAATCATTTTTAATATCAATCAAATCAAATTCGAAACAACACAAATTAGGGCACGAAATCGATTTCAAAAATCAACCTCGAATGGATTTTTATTTGTTGCTATAATCATTATACTTTAATGATGATTTCTACCGATTAGTTTTAAGGTTATTTCGAAAGGTGATTCGTGATTTTTTTCTCGTTCGGCAATTTTGATGTTTAACCTTTCAGCGCGTGGTTATCATTTTTGTATTTTTTTAGTTATCATTTTTCTTGTTTTTAACTTTACAACATAGCAACAGTTTTTAGTTATCATTTTTCTATTTTTAACTTTAAAAACATAGCAACAATTTTTAGTTATCATTTTTTTATTTTTCTGGTTATCATTTTTAGTGGAACTGCTCTGTTATGTTAAACATTACTGCAGTTTTAAGGTATCATTTTTATATTTTTTAAGGTATCATTTTTACTCTATTTTATGTGTTATGTTAACCATCATAGCAGTTTTAAGGTATCTTTTTTATATTTTTTAAGGTATCATTTTTAGTGTAATTTCTGTGTTATGTTTATATGCATCTTTTTTTTACCTACAATATTAAAAAACTGATATCCATGAACTGTGAATATGAGAAAAACTTTAGCTTAGCCCTACCAACTTATAAAACTGATAACAGAATAAAAAATCACATGAAAAAACAATTAACATAGTTAAAATGGTAAAACTGATACGTAAGAAAATAGGAAACTTATACCTAAAACCTGATTCAATGTTTTGAAGTAAAAGTAATGGAAAAAATGTTTACATCAAATTTTGGTGCTATTTTACTTTTATTCTTGTACCGATGCATCAGTTTTGCTACTCAAACAAATTTATTTCATTTTAAACAATTAAATTGTGATTCGAACATTTTCTGTATTACATTTTGTTGTTAAAATAGTAAAGCAGTTTTAAGGTATCATTTTTTTATTTTTTTAGTTATCATTTTTATATTTACTAGTTGAATTTACATCGTAGCAGTTTTTAGGTATCATTTTTATATTTTTTTAGTTATCAGTTTTATATATTTCTAGTTGAATTTACATCATAGCAGCTTTTAGGTAGATTTGTGTTGTTTGCTTTGGTAATTGATTTTTTTTGATACACAACATTAATTATAATTGATGCAAAAATTGTTTACATCACAGTTTGATTGAATAAAATAGAATATGTTCGACTGAGTGACGAAGTTGATGCAAAAAAACAGTTTCAAAATTAACACAGCAATAAAAACACATGAAAACAACACATAACATAGCTAAAACAGTAAAAATGATACCTAAAATAGTAGGAAAATGATAACTAAATACTGATGCAATGCTTTTGAAGATAAAATAATGAAAAAAAAAAATCACAGTTTGATTGATTAAATTGAAATAAGTTCGACTTAGTTTCTTAGCTGATACAACAATATAACTTCAAAATTAACACAACAACAAAATTTCATGAAAAAAACATATAACACAGTTAAAACGGTAAAAATGATAACTACAGAAATAGAAAAATGATAACTAAAAACTGCTGCTATGTTCTTAAAGTTAAAACATGAAAAATGATAACTAAAAACTGCTGCTATGCTTTAAAGTTAAAAAAAAAAAAATGATAACTACAAAAATACAAAAATGATACCTACGAACTGCTATACTATTAACGATAAAAAAAAAACATTTCTAATCACGAAAAAATTGTTTCAACAATTTCGACTTCTTCAATTATGTTTTCCATCGTTTGAAAAATATTTTTATTCCATTCAATCGTCATTTCGAACGGATTTTTGATGTTCGATCTATTTTTTTTTTAGGGTTTTTATTTCGGTTGATTTATGGTGGTGATTTTGATTCGTGAATTTTGTCTTTGAATTCGAATTTCGATTCTAATGTATTATCATATTTGTGATTTTAGCGATTTATGATTTCGTGAATTTGGTGATTTCGTGATAAACGATGAAATCGACAAAGACGTGAGAGAGAGAGAAGAAGAAAGCAGCGGACGGTGGTTTCTTTGGGCTGGGCTAAATGTTGCCCTTTAGGATAAAATATAATAGTGGTGTCCTTATGGATAAAATATTACACTAATTTGTCCTTAAAAAATATTTCCCCATTTAAAACCATGAGAAGAGGAAATGTATTTTTTTTTTTTTTTTAAATTTTTTTTGGTAAGGAACATTTAAACAAAATGAAACTAAACTATTCAAAAAAAATTTGATGTCTTGTTTCGTCTAAATGTGACCTAGCAAGAGTACTTAAACTGTCTTGGTCTATCACCAGAATGAAAACTGTATTTCTGGAACAATTGTTTATTCATAAGAAGCATTTGAACTAAACATTTCTACCCATATAATTTTTGTCTTTTCTATGGTTCTCCCCTTATATTTTTCTTACCTGATTCAAATTGCTTCTCTCTTTAAATATTCCAAATTCCTTTGCTTCTCTTGTGAAACTTTTTTCTTACTCGAATGAACTCTCAGACCCAAGTTTTACAAACTAAATTAAAAAGAAAGGTTGATTTTATTATTGAGATGAGACACACACACACACAAAACGATACTCTCTTGTTTCTGTTGTTTGCTTCCGTTTTAGCTGCAAAAGAACTCAGACAAGGAAACTGCAAGAGACAAGGTGATCTCAAGACATATATCCAAATCAAAGGAATTGTTAAATGGAAAACCATATTGGATAAGAGGTACCACTGAAATTGTGTTCTACGGCAAAATTTTAATTTGATGAGAAAGCAAAATATTACCTCTTCCTGAGTAAAAATAAGCAGTATCGCATCTGTACCCTTTTAGGAAATACATTAAAGGGTAGATATTTGAAAATAAAAAACCATAAGTTTCTTTCTTCCCCGAAATTTGACAAGTTCAGAAAACTTCGAATATTTAAGAAAACCTTTTGAAGTTGAAACAACGTAAGGTTATTTGTTTGGGAAATATTATATTTTTAAAATCTAAAACATGTAAAAAGAGAAGTATAATTTTCTATACTACAGATTTTAAACCTAAAATTTTAATTTTTCTCTTCTTTTAATGTTCTAACTTTTCATTTTCATTTTCATTTTCATTAGTAATAAGGATATTTTAACCTTAATATATTTTCTCCATATAAAAAAATATTCAAAAATCATCCACTTAGTCAATAATGGCCTTTATCTAATTCGTTTCTTCCTTTAATTACCATCCAAATCAACTCTTTGTATTTTAGATTTTGCTAGTGGTGTTAAATGAATCACAGTGCGTCTATGTGTTATTTTTATCTACACTAGTTTTAACAGCCTGCTTTCTAGAGTCCAAACCTTCAAACACAATGTCAAAAATAGCATAACAACAACAACAACAAAGTCGTTATTTTTAGAATTTGGGGTTGGTTAGAGATGAAACCTAAAACGATATAACAAAGTCAAGTTAAAAGTAATAATAACAATAATAGATATAAAGGTGAAAATAGAAATAAGATTAGAAATAAAATAAAGTACAATAATTAAACAAATAATAAGTAAAATAATTAAACAAATAATAATAATTAAACACTACGTCTTAGGCTTCTATTCACCAATGCGCACAGGTGTTTCGGGAGGCGGAGATGTATAAATTATCTTAAGCGGTGTTGGACTCACTTCTTTTCAATTGGTGTTACTTTGAGTATATCATGTATATCTTCGTTTCTAATTTGGTCCTGTCTTGTATGACTATAGCTCCATCGTAATATATACATATCTGCTACCCTTATCTTTTGGTCATGTAGTCTTGTAGTAGGTCAAGATTCTACATTATACAACATCACATATTTGGTTGCTGTTCTGTAGAATTTTCTATTGGATTTTCCTTTAAGCTTTTGTAGGACTTTCATGTCATAGGGAATGTCAGACGTTAGTTGCCATTTTACCATCATGCTCGAATTCTGAAATTAACATCTTCTTCGAACACAATACCAAAAATAGGAAGGTAAATAAGCCTCTTACGAATTGTATCCGACATTGTGTTTCTTCGTCACGTTTCCTCGCTAATGCAAATGATTTGTAAAGCTGTGTTTTTCGAATGATTCGTCAATCACTGGCCAGGTCAACGAAACCAAAAAAAATACATCAAACCATATTTGGACCTTGTAAAATCATTACCTCACCATCCTTCTTAGTGCCATGGTTGTAATTTTAGAATACTTCCGACATCTCCTTTGTCATGCTGGGATTTGTATTTTTTTGATAGGGTTCTCATTGATGAAAGAAGATCGAGTATACAAAAAATTGCAGTTCTGCATTTATATTCTCTTTTCTATTTATATCATCTTTTGTTTTCATACATTTGTTGTAAAAATTTCCATTTAGCTCCAGGTTTTATATTATCATTATTATTTTGCATTCAACTCAAACATTTGTAAAGCACAACTGTCATGGTTCTGACGTCCCAATCTGTTGAACCGTCCAAATTTCTATCTGTGGACCTCCATAGTACGTTCCATGTTTCAATCATCAAACTCACGGTTGAAGGTCGTGAATGCATAAATGCGATAAAGAGTCAGTCAGTATAATAGAGGAAGAGGATTTAACTATATGAACGCACAAACAAAGAGTGCTCTACTCTTCTAGAGGATCACTTATTTTACTCAAAAGGAACGTAGAAATGAATTGTTAATTTTACATATCAGCCTTTTCTAATTTATTAATCATTGCAACATTTTCCTTTGATAATATGAGAAAAAAGGTTATTTCCGACTTGATCTTCTATGTCGGGAGTGCATTTCAGCGTCACAAACCGTTTTCTTCGACACCAAAAGCCTTTTTTTGATACTTCTCTTATGAAGAAAAGAGTACGGGGAAAAAAAAACTTTGGGATTGCTAAATCGCATTAGTTGTTTGTTTACTTGAATTTACTGGAAGTTTCTCGTCAGTCTCTTGCTTTTCAACTTAACTAGCTTTACAATAACAGCTTACATATGCTGATGCCATGTTGCCAAACTATGTTTTAAGCAGGTTGCAGATTGTTGTACAAGAGAGTTTACTGATCAGAAGAGATTACAGATGTCTGTATCGCAATTCATAGACTACTGGCTTGGACATTCTGCAAAAGATCATGGTAACAATTTGACTTGCAGTGACGGTAGTCATGCATTACTATATCTAAAGGACTGGCATTTTGTCAAGGTATAATTGAGTATCTTTGTGAACAAAATAACCGGATGTCATAATATTTGGGTATTTTACAGTAAAATTTTGTTGTATATACCACTAAGTTCAGCCTTCATCCTGCAACATATTCTGTATATCAGAAGATTATGTGAGTGCTTATGCACAATAAATCCAATAAATTAAACTCGTGTCAAATCACATTCCATTCCATCGACTTAGGAAAGTGTTTTCTTGCAACATATTAGTTAACTTAAATTTAGTACATTTCCAGGAGTATCCAGAATATGTGGCTTACACAACACCACATTTTTTTGCTGATGATTGGCTGAATCTGTATCTTGACAGTTATTCTATGCATCAAGTGGTCTACAGCAGTCACAATGCTAACGAAATAAACTGCTCTGACTACCGCTTCGTTTACATGGGAGCTAAAGGTAACTACGTCATGCCATCAAGATTTTGGCTAGATAAGCCAACTGGAGATTTATTGCAACTAGAGATTTATTGCAACACGATTATACAGTGTTGTTTTTTATTGAGCAATATTTTCGTTGTTATACATGTTTTTAATGCCTTTACTAGGTACATGGACGCCTCTTCATGCTGATGTATTCAGTTCATATAGCTGGTCAGCAAATGTATGTGGAAGAAAGATTTGGTATTTTTTACCACCATCACAGTGCCATCTTATTTTTGACAGGTAATTCATTGATGTTTTAATTAGTTGGCATATACTCTTAACTTATTTTATAAAAAATATTGCATTTCAAGGATAACATGTTGATGTCCTTGCCATTAATGACACAACATTTATATCTTGAAAAAAAACAATATATCCCAAAGTTTCGAAACAAAATAATTTGAATAAAACATTCATCGCTTAGTGGAAAATGCATGCCATTCCCAACGCTGGGTCGGTAAGAAGTGGATTGTCTACAAGCAAGCTTTTAAATCTTAGATTTTAAAATAAATCTCAGATTGATGTCTTGCTTTGTATCTTAGGGTGAAATCTTAAATCTCGGTGGGATGAGTATCAAACAAATTATAAAATATATTTGAATTCTCTCACCCAAGTGCAAAAAGGGAATCCCAGTCGAGATAAAGAAGAGGTTTAAAATCAACACTGTTAGTTGCTAATGCAACTCACAGTATTGCCTTTAATTGGTGTTATTACAGTTGAAGTTTCACAGTGTTGTAGCTTTGATTATTTTGGACCTCAAGACAAACTGAAATCTGCAATATAAATTATTATTTGTATTATATAATATAATGTAATAATGTAATATTTGTCTTTTTTATATCTGGGTTAAAGTGCATGTATATCCATTTGATGTTGGGAGTTGGTGATGACGAGTTAGTGTGAAGATAATGTAAAATGTAATTAAATATTGAAGTTGATTGTGTAGTGTTGGGATTGATGTTAAGGGCAAAACACGAGCTCTTAATTTATCGTGAATATGAATACTTTTCTTACCCTAAAAAAGAGGGATGAAAAAATTGAGTACACAAAATAAACTTATAAAAATCATGAAATAAAGTACCGCATAATAACATTAACAATGAATCTCCTTCAAAGCCATACAACCTTTATGGAACAGTTAATTCAGGTAACAAATAATACGGATGTGTAAACCATAAATCTATGTCAACTATCTTTTGATTCCTACGAGGTCAACATTATTACTCTACTCACAAATCAACCCACCTATATTTGATATGCGTTCTTATACATCTTTGCTTTCATTCAAATTAATGAACCATGCTACACGTGAATGTGGAATTGTGGATATAGGAATTTGAGAAACTCCGTGTTCGATGTTCACAGCAATGTTTCTGAAAAGGAGTTTCCAGGCTTCAAGCAGGTGTACAAAGGATATCTTATCAACTTTTTTTTGACCCTTTTTCTAAACTTTTGTAACTTAGAATGAAACTTATTAGACGGGACTTGTGCACAGGCTGTTTGGCTGGAGTGCACTCAAGAAAGGAATGAAATCATATTTGTTCCAAGTGGGTGGTATCATCAGGTTCACAACTTGGTAACGTTTTTGTCAGTGTATATTCTAATATGTGTTTTCAGCTGAAATAAATGAGATAATGTTATTCTAAAAATTTGTTCGGAAACATATAACATTGATATCTAGTTTTTTTTTTTTTTTTTTTTTTTTTTTTTTTTTTTCAGTTCAGTTAAGTTTCATATTTGTTAACCTTGATGTTCACTGCAGGAAGATACAATCTCAATAAATCATAATTGGTTCAATGGTCATAATCTTCCTTGGGTGGTAGGTCTATCTGTAAATGTATATCAACAAACAATTACAAGATTATCACTTTTCTCAGGTGACTTATATATACACCTGTTTTGTAGTGGAATCTTCTTGTGAGGGATTACAATGACGCAAAAGAGTACATAGAAGATGTTCGTGATATTTGTGATGACTTTGAGAGCCTTTGTCAAAGAAATCTCGCTGCCAACACAGGTGAATTTTTGATTGCTGAATTATATGTTCAGTAGAATTTAAAATTTCAATGCCAAAAAAAATAAAGGCGCTTATTCTTTTCATTTGAACTTGTGAATGGTCTTAACAGGGATGAATTACTACGATTTCTTTATGTTCATCACAAGATTCACTTTGGCCAATTTGACTATTCTTCAGAGTCTTAAATGTAATGAGAGCTCGAGCATAGCTCATAACATTATTGCTAACATCATATCAATTCGAGAAGTTGCCTCCAAAATGGTGTCATCTGACGCTTTTTCTGAAGAGAACACAAAGAGATTTTGTAAAACCAAGAAACAAACAAAAGAGGAAGAGTCTAATTTCCTCAAGTTTTGTACTGCGATTTCTATGAGTTACGAAGCAATCGAGGAAGAACAAGAACCATACTGCAAAGGAAGGAAAAACTCTGCAGTATTGAGCAATGGGAAACTTGAAATGGATATTTTTCACAAATGTGCAATTTCGTTTCACAAATGTGCAATTTCTAGTCCTTTGAAATTATGTACAGTAATTGATGAAGCTATGTCCGAACATAAGTTTAGTTGCAAAGATTGTGAACTCTGTATGCATATGGATAACTGTAATCGTGAAACTTTAGGGTTTGAGAGAGTGGTTTTGTGAGAGTATTAATTAACTGTAATCTAGAATAGAGGGTACTGAAAGAATAATATAATGTTTTATTTGTTCGTTGAGAACATAAAAATTGTTAGAGCCAAAGTTTAGATAATATAGCGTTTCTGCGTAGTACGTTAAACCGTGAAGAAAAGAGCAGCAGTTCAAAGAAAAGAGGAAGGATCTTGCACCCTTGAGGACGTCAATATCAGTGGTAACGGTAAATTTACCAGTCATATTAATTTTGTTTTTTTACTATTTTAATAAATTTCAATCTTTATTTTTTTGGAAGTTTATGCAGATGCTTATACATTTATTTAGGTTGGTAATTCTTTTTGGCTTTATTAACTTCAAAGTTTAAGATTAACAAGATCATTATTTCATATTATTGTAAATATCTTGTGATAAGCTAAGTAAATTTTCTATGTCAATTAAAATAAGTTTAGATATTTATATAAACATTAATGGGGTTAAAATTAGTAAAAAAATTGTTTACTTTTTATCATTATCAAAAATTTAATGTGTTAATTGTTTAATAGCTTTATGTATTGGTCCAGTCAATGGTTTGTCAGTTTATCGGTATCCAATTGAACATTTTACCAGCGGTAACGGTAAATTATCGGTATTCATTTTTGGCTTACCAATAGTGTTGATATGATAACGGTTTTTTCGTATCGGTAACGGTTACCAATACCATAACAACCCAAAATCAAAGTGTAGTATAAATAAGTTGCATGGTGTTATGTTCATGATCAGTTTAAAAGTTGATCTCTAGTGAGAATATTAATTAAACTGTTGGGATAAGATTGACTTCTCCAAGATACTAAATATTATTTTAATGAGAAATTTGTTATGCAATATATGATAAATTTTGATATGAAATACATAAATTATTAATTAAAATTATTATTATTATTATTATTTGTGTATATTGTTCTATAGCTTGCACAAACAATATGTATATATATGTGTATCACAGAGTAGGAAGAATTGAAAAGAAATTTGCACAAAAATAAAATATAAATTTATTGTGCATTTATTGATGTTCAAAATGAATTTTATGTTATAATATGTGGTAAATTCTTGATATAAACGATTTATAACTAATTTATAAATTACCTTTTGTTGTTATTATTGATATATATAGTTCATTTTATGTGATTTATACATCTTTGTAGTTGCATGCAAAATTACCATTGTTTAATATAAATATACATAGTAAAATTAGCGTATATTTTCAAGAGCTATTAGAAAAATGGACTAAATATATTCTAATATTATCTAAATAATTAGAATTTAAGATTTCATGAGTAGTTTAAACATATGAATTTAAATATAAAATATTATGAAAGAATTAAGGAAGTTCAACAAATATAGTAGAAATGTTAAAATGCAGATATTTAAAACGGAAATCGTTTTCTTCAATTTATGATAAATTTATTAAGATAAGGGTATAATATATTAAGTTTTTAATTATTGTTATATATGTTATTTAAACTTTGTGACTTATCTAACTTTATATTTGGAAGAAAAAATAATTTTGCCATATGAACTTAGTGTACATTTTAAAATATCACATTGTTAACCCCATTAAAATGCGGTTTCAAGAAAGTGTGTTAGGTCCTTCGAACAATAGGTGTTCACGTCCTTAAACAATGGATCAGACAACTTCTTAAACGATTGATCAGACACTTCTCACACAAAGGATCGAACAGTACATTTGCACGCAGATCGAACATGTTGTATGTGCATGGAACGGACACAATTTTAGTCGATGGAGTGGACATGTGCACATTCAATGGATCGACAATCAATAAATAAAGCATGGATTATTTACATGCAACACATGGGATTGTTCTTTTACACAGTGTGTAAAGGCCCGAAAATCCGTATCGATTTGAGCTGACTAATATCCTACACATTCAACTTAAAGTGCATGAAAGTTCAGATCATTAATAGAAAGAAATTAAAGGATGAGATAGAAAAGATAGAACTAATAGAATAGATGAAGAAGAACACAGCTGAACATAATCAGAGTAAACACGAATCTCACAGCGGAACGGATAAAATATATTATATACCACTTTGAAATACAAATCTGAATTTGTATACACATACCATATCAGAATATAACTCATATACATCACATCGGAAATAATCTCTAATAACTAGCGGTGAAGCTTCCTGCTTTGAGCTCCTCCAAGTGAATCTGCAAAGCCTGAACACTTGACTGCCCGTACAAATTTGGGCACCCAAGAGTTTAGGGAAAACACAAACAAAATAAACTCTGGGTCAGTCATGGGACTGGTGTGAGTAAATTCCAACCATATCGTTTAACTTTGAAAATCCTTTTGAAACAAAAAGATAATAGTAAGACCAGCCCACACATAAACATAGATGGTTTTACCTTACTATAACCAAACCATTTTTGATATCAAAATCCAGTGATATTATAATAATGTCTAATCAAATAAATAATCAAATAGCAGAACGCTTGCATCTCACGCTCCACATACATAGTATAAAATCAAAAAACGCGGGGGCTTATTGGAGATTGGATTCCAACTATGACAAGGTATGAGACCACCTCCCGATCAGTGTACTCTAGAGGGGATACACTGGGGTTCAACAAGAACATCTTGCAACTCAGCCCACACATGACCGACCACTCATTTAGCTTGAGTGTATCGAATATATTGTCACCTACGGTTGTTGGCCATCCAACCGTCATACGAAGATATAGAATCGAAAAGAAGAATAAATATGAATTTCTCTAGATCGATGACAATACACCCTGCTTGGGAATGACCCAACTAGCCATGCTGTCTAGCCCAACTTTTGTTACTTCCTGGTTGTGAGGCTAGAGGCTGCGTCTATCTTCAGAACATCTGATCACCATTCACTTTGAATGCCACATCGTCAAACCTGTCAATTCACTAATCGATTTCCAAAAAATATCACGGGTATAAAAAGCAAAGAGGAACGAATTCCTCCGCCACCAGACGTAATAAGAGATCGACCATACGTGATTTGTTAGGTATACTCTGTCAGACACTCGTCCATACAAGTTATCATGGGACTGGATAAACAGAAAACACCATTCTGGAACAGAACGACCCTTGCATTTCACTCCGTCTTCAATTATCTTCAGCATGATCTAGTTCGCAGCGCTTATGCCTATATGGAGTAGTTTTCGGATAATATATCCAACCGGTCTCTCGTATTGACAACGATGGTCACAACACTTCGATAGTCGGTTATTTAACTATCGAAGTAAAAACAACATCCATTCAAAAGTACAACTAAACATCAAACAATCACTGGCCCCTTTTTAATTTATATTAATTTTCCAACTTCCCATACCCCAGAAAAAATATATTTTTAAAGTTCGAAAGCATTCTTGTCCTTTTCCACATTTCTTATTTTCTATACTTTAGAAAATATACCTTATTAACTTTGGAAAACATTCCCAATTTCCATTTGATCATTTTAATCTGCAATTTATTTGCTTTTAACATTATTCACCTTAAAACGTGAATATTTGCCTTATCGAAATCTAGTCTTGTTAAATCAATCTAAAGTTGGTGTTATAAATGGTTAAGGTTTCATCTGTCAAGTTATTATTATTCCAACTTCATTCTAATTACCTGTCAACTTCTCCTTAATTACGAACATAGCTTAGAACTTAAACTCGATTTCATATTCTATTATCAATTATTGGTTTAAAAGTAAATGTCTAATATTTATCAAATTCTAAATTATATAATATAATTTCTAAAAATAAATTAGTTTTAGACATTCAACATAGTCGAATTCTAGTTACAAATCCTTATGGATTCTATTTCAATTCTACTTACATTTCGAACATCGAAATAAAATTCATCATTTCCTTTGAAATGATTTCTTATTTCCTCTTTTAAATTCCTATTTACCTTAAATACCATTTATAATTAAAGCTACTTGTTTTAATACCATTTAAACACGATACCGTGTTCTAGCTAAATCAAGTTAAACACCATCATTTAAAAATAATAAATATTAGATTTCCTCTTTAAAACTCGAATTCTTATCCAATATGTTTTACGATATTTCATTAATAGTTATTCTAGGGGAAGTGTGATTTTACATCCTGAACAAACAATAATCAATAACATATTATTTATCGCATCATATAATGCAATATATAAAAACACAATATAATTGTTGAGGAATCCAGTTGGATTCCTCCAACCTGTTTCCCTACATCCACAGACGTTAGTTAACACAAATAACACCAATTTCATATCGGTAAACATCAGTATTCAATCGACGGTGTATGTATATATATATATACCGGTGTATATTATTTCAACCAAGTAAATCATCCAAACAACCATCGCACACAGAATTCAACCAATATTTAAATATAATTAAAATATTTAAACTGAATAGAGTTAGTGAGTTTACTCACCTTTGCGCGTTAACCGTTAAATAACGATTTGCGCCAGTTGATTATAGCCGGCGTTTTATTTTGCCATAATCCATAACGAGTCGCAAACCGCTCCAACTAGCCTTGCTGCATAGCGTGCGTCGATACAGACTCAACGCAACTGATGCCACCAAATTTCTTTTGTTATTTACGCAGTATGAACCCCATAAACTCGTACTTCTGCCTTTCACTCCCGTTGTTACTGCTCTTCACCACGCGCCAAACTCCACTCAACCATCTCCTCTGTTTCACGTTCGCAAGTACCACTAGCCACCATGCTCACAAATACCACTTGCCACCATAATTGATTACCCCATGTTATTCACGTCCGTATTGTTTCCCAAAACATACCTTCAAACCCTTTTAGACGTTACTCATTTTCTCGTCAGTTCACGTGTACGTGCATTCCACACATCTTCACAATATCATCTTCTATATAAATTAAACCCTTTTATTCACAGATTTCATCACTACTCTTCACGTATGGGGGCGAGCTTTTCTTTCCTAGTTCATCATTTTAGTGAAACCGCATATATATCCTTTCACCCTTTGTTGTAGGCGTCCTCTCTCCATCGCAGTTAACCAATCTAACACCATTCGATGATGACTCACCATCAAAACTTCATGTAAAAGCATGACCAACTCACGTTTCCCACCAGCTTTCATACTTCATGCATGCCATTCTTCTCACCGCCAACACTTGCTTCACCTGTAGCATTATAAACCGTGCACCACCCATCCCTTTCGCAACCAGATCCTTTCATCCTCCACCAACTGCTCCTTCTCCTTTATATCCATACACACACAAGATTTCAAACTTCTGTTTCCATCCAGACAGCCTACTTCCCTCTCAAACATTGCTTTCTATTTTCTTGAACTCATCCCAACGTGAATACCATTTCCTTTCACTGCTTTTGACAGCTTGCGCCTCCCCATGCCTCACATTCCTTCGCCTCACATACCAGTGCCTTCCCTTCACTGTTTCTCGCTTTTACAGTTTTTATTTTCTTTTTTGTTTGATTTCCTTTTTAGATCGACCATTGAAGCTTAGATTTAGCTTCCAGAGAAGAAAGGAAAAATCATTCTATGGATGGAGATTTCTTAAGCGTTAAGGAGTACACGATATGGGGTAGGTTCGAAATTTCAACTTAGGTACGTGCGTTCATTTAATTTTGATGAGAGGCGCAAGTAATAGGGTATGAGTTTTGTTTTGAATGAGGAAAGAAAAGCAAAAGCTTTCCGCTATTTTATACTCGCAAAAAGACCATACAACGAAAGAAGATAGGTCCCAAATCTTTTCGATGTATAGGATAATTGATTCATTTCTAATGAAGCCATATTTTTAGATCTACGTAAAGTCATGTGATGGAATAGCGTTTATTAACTTGGATAAGACTATATAGTAGATATTTTTCTTGTCTGTATGATTCCTTATGAATGAAGCATTAGGGAGTATAGGTCTTTAGGGGTGGAAAATTTTCATACTTTGTCATGTTTTGTAGCTTAGGATGGTGACTTTTATTCCAATGAGAGGGTACTATTTTAGGGTGATGTCTTTCTGTGCTATGAAAGGGAAAGTGTACGCAAAGCTTCTTCGCTAAGACACGGGAAAAATAGTATTCAAATGTATTGCAAAACCAATATCCTTGTAGCGTTAATGACTGAATGGACAAAGATGGTTCGGGTTTTATTTTATTCTATGTAACTGTAGTTTAGATGTCACATTCAACTCTTTATTCACCAAGACTTAAGTTATTTTTGGTCATGATCCTTCAATGATCATTTATATAAATCAAATATGGAATAAGTTATCTTTGTTCTTATTGCATTTAGTAGTATTGGATTAAAACACAAGGCTTGAATGGAAGGAGGTAAATCATGGTTAGCGTGTATGCAATGTACATGCATGTGTATTTGTTGTTATGCCTTACTTAATTTCAACACTATAGTAATTTTTTCTCATGATGTCAGCATCGTCTGCTTAAATATAAAATAGAATATAGAAAAGTTATCATGAAATGAAGTAGCAGTTTTAAAATCCTAGTGTACCGTATTACGTGAAATTTCATTTTTATCCGAGCCGCTATGGACAGAAGTAAGAACACAGTCGTGTCGAGCGTTGTGTCGCGATCCCAGAAATATAATATTATCGGTAGCTTAACTCATATTTGAAACCCCAAAAAACTGATATAGAGTGCAAAATACTCCAAATAAAAAGTTGTGTATTTAATTAATTAAAAATTTCAGAAAAAATCTAAAAATTAAATTATCACTACGTCTCGAAAGAATCTTGTCTAAATTCGATTCCAGTATGTAGTTATTTCAAATAAACTATTATGGTCAATGAACGATTCTATAACGACTATTTGAAAATTTTATTTGGACATATCTTGCAATCTATATGACGAAATCTCCATTTTCCACTTCCGTTAGAAAAATACAGTTCAACAGATTCCAACATTTCTTATTTCGAAGAAATCCGACTAATAACGGGTTCTGTACACTCAATTGAAGTTCAGAACGTTAAATTACGAACTACCGCGATATTACGGGCTCGATTATATTTAATATATATTTTTATACATTTAACTTCGTTTTAATCAATATATAAATCCACTTATATTTCGAATTCAATATTTAAACTAATTTAAATATTCAAATACAAACCGATAAAAATGCGGGACGTTACATTCCTTCCCCCTTAAAAAAATTTCGTCCCCGAAATTACTATGGTAGTGAAAATGCCATAATTCATATTATAATTAGGTTAAAAAATCTTTTATTTACTTTCTTAATTTTCATTTCAACAGAACCGATTAATTCTAATTCAAATATTAATTCCTTCATACTAACGAATACTTTCAGAAATTCTGAAAATTTCCTAACAGCTTAAATTTTCGGAGAATTTCGTCAACATCTCTTCTGCACGACTCAGTCGGCACAACTACAATTCGCCTCTCTGGGCCTTCTCCAAATCCAAAAGAAAACAAACAGCTAAACGGCTTGCCAAACAGACTCATAAAATCTTGTACTCGTATAAAATATACACATGTACCTTTTTGTTGGCATTTAACTCTATCTCTGCCATTTGCTATCACTTTAACATATGTCCAAGCATCCTTGATTGATCTTCCATCAATCCATTCTCAAACCAATCTTTCGTTTTTTCTAAGCCAAATTTCTATTTCAACTCCAATTCCATTTACTGAATTATTTCTCAAATCAATTATCTTTATCTCCAAATTCAAAATTTGATTCTTATTCTTCAAGAATCAATTCATTTTAATAACTCGAATCTCCAATATTTCTCTTTTACAATTTCCATTCTGGATCGTTCCAAATTCTGTCCAATTTTGCTTATCTTAGTTTAAGTTCCACTTTTACCATTTTAACTCCATAAGTTAAATTTTTATTTCAGAATACAAATTCCTGGAATTTATTTCAAATCAGTTTGAAATCATATATTATTCAAAACATTTGAATTTCTGTCAACTTGTTTCCTCACAATAATTCAAACAAAATCTTTGGTAGTAATCCATCACATAGAAACTCGAAAATGAACACTCATAATGCAGCCGTCTTCATCAGAATTTATTTTTCAGTGATCAAAGTGAGTTCAATACTATATTACTTTTTCAAAATTCATTTTAAAACACTTCCATTTTGAATTTACTTCAAAATACCTTTCACAGCACTTGGAAAACAATTTCAAACCTCCCAGGATTTTGTAACGACCCGCATTCTACGCACCGAAGGATCGTAGAACATTCATTTCTTTTACATACGAAGTCGTATGATCATGTAACTTTGGGAGGCGACTACTGGGGTCATTTCCCATGTTCATGATTTTTGCCGATTTTTAAATGACCGTTTTGCCCCTAGCTGATCTTGTTTCGGCCATAACTTTTGATTGGAAAGGAGTTTTGACCTGAAACCACTTCCATTAGATCCAGATGATGGTTTAACTTTCCGTAGAGTGGTCACATTAGCCAAACGGACTCACCGTTTGGGAGATATGGCCGAAACAAGTTTCAGATGGTGAAAAACAGCTTAACCGGGCCTAATTTGGGTGATTAGTGAGTGGGCCATAACCCATTTCGGGATTAGGGTTATGGGGAGGCTGATAGGGTTAGGAAATTCAGTTTCAATCATTTTCCAGCCGCCACTTTTTGTTCCTTCAAGTTTAGCCATGGCCTTCACTTTCTAAAACACCCCAAATCACCTCCTAATCGCTAATTAAGCCAAATCTACATCAAATCAAAGAGGATTAGCACAAGAATTGAGGTAGAACTGCTGTATAGCTTTGGGAACAGCGCCAAACAGAGAATCATTTCAGATTTGGTAATTTTTTTTGCGGTTAAGGTGAGTGATTTGCATAGTTCCTCACTAATTATGGTTAATTAAGAGTAATTAGTGATAATTAGCGAACTTATACATGTTAAAAATCTGGGAAAATATTGATAAATTTCGAAATATTGTTTTAGGCCTCTGTTAGAAAGTTGGGTTAGTTTGGGTAAGTTTTACTAATCCTATCATTAGTTTGGCTTAAACATGCTTAAGGGAACATATGGGGTTTTGGCTATGTTTGATCCGTTTTAACCCATCAAATTGTTATTTTGGTGTTTGTGGTCAGTTCTATATGTTGCTATGACTGTATGGTATGTTTTATGACTAATTAGAAAAGTTAGATTGGTCAAAAACGCCGACGAATGGCATAAAACAGTCGCTGGAAGAGTTGCAGGAAAATTGTGCAGAACCGGATCGGATCGCCCCTACCCCGACCCGACCCGATCGTGAGAACCTTTCACGAGCTGACCCTACTCCATGAGCTGCTCCACTTTGAAGGCCACGAACCAGAAGACTGCGACTCGATCTGATGGAGGGATCACGACCCGACCCGGACCAGTGTGACACCACGACGCAGCCTGGAGCATCACGAGTCACGAACAGATGAAGGAACTCGACCCGATCCGATCAGGGAGGCGCGTCACGAAACGTACCAGATGAGCATCACGATCCGATCCGAACTAGAGGAGATACTACGAGTTGAACCAAGAAGCTTGGACGCGAGGCACGGGTTACGAACCAAATGAGAACTGATCCGGAGGAGAAGACCAAAAACCGAGATGCAAAGGTAGTCCAAGTGGGAAGTTTGTACTCAAGATCCAGTTGGGAACCAACGATTTAATTTCATGATTGGGCTTTGCTACGGGACGTGTGCTAAGGGGTTGTCGATGTCTATGACTTTGGATCACTATGTGTAGGGGGTACGTGAACGGATTCAGGACCATAGTGGTCTAGGTACGACTAATGGGCTATAGACTAATGAAACGGGGTCATTTGTGAAGATTTAGTCTTGACTCCGTGGGGTAATCTTGGTGGTAGTAGTAGTCGTACAAGTCGAACTACGTCACTACTTCGATGGGTCTAGTGATCAAAGTGGTGTATATCGTATGCTTTACGCACTGAGTGAGAGATGTGAGGATGGTTGCTATGTTTGATTTGTTTGCCATCACTATGACATGCACACCCTCACCCCCGTATTCTTTATACCATGTGTTAATGGCACCTTAGAGTATTGTACAGTATGTAGTGCTAACTCTTTGGTTGTAGGTCCAGGTTCAGGTATGGTTTAGTATACCTGTTATTGTTCTGTTTTGCTGCTTATCGCTCATACCAGACTTTTGTCTGATCCAGAGTTTTATGTCTCTTCTTATTACTTTGGGTGCTCTCACGAGCAGACTAGAGACAAGTTAACTGGTGAAGCTCGAGTAGCTGTACCGGAGACGAGCAGGAGGCTTCCAGGTATGATATATATAGATATTCTCCCTATGTTGCTAGTGGTCACTACTTTGGGCATTATTAGTGCACCCTTCCTTTCTTTTGCTTTTGAGACAGTTTTAAAGTTGTAATAATGATGATGTGGAACATAAACTGTATTTGGATTTTCCACTGCCATGATGTTTAGTTTCAGCTTATGCACTGTCTCACCTGTTTTTTTGTCAAGTATGTTATTATTATATTTTATCCCTTGCATTGTGAGGCATTCTATAGGTTCTTAATTAGTTCATTCTCTTCTTTCCTTTCTTTAGCGACCGTCACGTGCCGGTTGTACATCGGTACAGCGCACTTTCAGAGGAAATGTCGGCTGGTGTGGGGCGGGTCGTCACACTTGGTATCAGAGCTCTAGGTTATGTAGTTAACCTAGGGAAAGACACCAGGGAGAGATAATACATATATGAGAGTGCGTATTTGTGATTATTTTGGTTTTCAAAAGCTATATATATACTACTAGTATAGCTAAGGATGAAGTCGCACTGCACTGACACCACAAAGAGGATGGTTAATCGTTTCTCTTTACAGATTGAACGATGTGCCGATATACGAGGGGTGCTGGTAGAGGAGCCAATAATGGGAATGCTCCTGACATGAGGGCTATGTTTACTGATTTCATGAGAGAGATGCTTAGAGATGTTCAGAGGGCAGCTCTTAATGCTGGTAATGGTGGTGGTCCAGCAGTGTAGGCGCCTAAGGCCGATTTCGCCAAGCTGAACAAGGATTATACTACTCTTGGTGGGAAGCCGTTCCACGGAACGGAGTTGGCTAGGGATGTTCAAGATTGGTTAGGTAGCTGTGAGCGTATCTTCGAAGACTTGGGTATCGAGGATGCGATGAAGAGAAGGCTAGCATCCCGTCAGCTGCAAGGACAAGCAATGAATTAGTGGAATGCTATAAAGGAAACTACTCCCGAAGATTAGATTACTTGGGATCAGTTTAAGGTTCTCTTTAGGGATAAGTTCATTCCAGCTGCTCAGAAGTCAGTGTTGTTTAAGAAATTCTTGGAGCTCAAGAAGAATGGCAGAGCTGTCTCGGAGTATATTGCCGAATTCGACACTTTGTCGAAATATGGGTTATCCCTAATAGATACTGCCGAGAAGAAAAATGAGAAGTTCATAACAGGCTTGGATCAATACTTGGGGGAAAGGCTTATTAACCACATCGATGAGACGTTTGAATCGATTGTGGGAAAAGCTTTAAGATCGGAAAGTCTTTACCCTAAGTCGAAGACTGAGATCGCATCTACAGAGGAGCCAAAACCGCAAGCAAGCGGTGGAGGCAAGAATGGTTCTCAGAATAAGAGGAAGTAGAACCAAAGTAAGGATGGCCAGAAGAAGGAGAAAGATGTTGAGTGCTTTAGCTGTTGCAAGAAGGGCCACTATGCTAGTAGTTGTCGAGAAAAGCCAGCAGATAGTAAGTGCTTCAACTGTGGCCAAGTGGGACATCACAAGGACAAGTGTCTGCAACCCCCTAAAGTAAAGCAGATGGTGAAAGCATATGCCCTTAATGCTATTTCTTCTTCGTCGAATGCCCCGACTGCGGCGGAGAAGGGAAAGAATGTCGTTATTCAAGGTATGCTTTCTATTTATGAAGTTCCTGTTAGAGTTTTGTTTGATAACGGAGCTTCCAGTTCTTTCATATCTAGTGACCTGGTAGATAGGTTGGGATTGGAGCCCGAGATTGTCGATAGACCTTTAGTATTGACGAATCCGATTGGTGGTTCGACTAGCCTTAGCATGATTTGTCGAAATGTGGTCTTATTGAGTCATGGATGCATGTTTGTTTGTAATTGCTTTGTTTCGGTCTTTACTCGGTTTGGCATTATTTTGGGAGTCGACTGGCTCCAAAGATACGGGGTGGTGGTAGACTGTGAGGGCTTTTTGGTGACATCTAGAACGAATGATGGGCGGAGGGTAGTGTTTGGTGGTCTACCTAGTGATGGGGTAATGGCTAGTTTTCTAAATTCCCTCGACATCCCGCATGATGAGTTGTCAGGTTTTGAAACACCCCACCTCCGTTTGGGTCACTCTCAAAGGGAATGCCCTAATTTTGGTGGAGGTTTATAAGTATAAGTCACAGATACACAAGACAGATATAAATACACATATTTTTGAATAGCGGAAAACAACAGTAACTTTTATTTCATCAAAATACGTGTTTCACAAACCATGCCATAATTGTCTTACAATACTTCCAAAAGCATTACATTTTCAATACTGTCTTGATTTCATAACTTAAAGAAGCATAAAAAACAAAAGTAAACTGCATAAGTCCCCATAGTTGCAATCCAAAGTCATAGTCCAAAGCGAAAGAGATCCAAGCAATACATTCTTTCTCTTCAAGCTGGATGTGAAAACTGGTCAAGCTGCGGTATTCCCTCCTGTGGACCTGGGGGGGAACGAAAGGAAAGAAGATGAAAGAAAAGTAGAGTCAGACATAAAGCCTGAGTAAGTCTAGGACTATTCAGCATATGAATAAAGAATTGAGCATGATAAGTACAAACTGGAAAATGGGAAAGCACTATAAACTAAGTTAAGTTGTCTAGAGTCGAATATACTATCGTACCCCATATTAATCTCTGCACCCCCATAAACTAGTTCCCAACAGGCACCCCATAATCAGGGTGAAGTGATCCATTTCTAATGATCGGCTCCTACTCGCATAGTTACATGTGTCTTACGGCCCCCGATGTTGTAGTTACCTATGCTGGTCCCACCATGGGGTGTATCAAGTCCCATGGTGGCGGCCCGACACAATTCTAGAATGCACAGGTATGCTACTGGTGCCCAGTGCCTTATTTTTCTACGCCGGAGTGTGTGCACGCCCGCACCCCGTTAGAACCTACACTGTTGCACCACCGCCGTCGATTTGACCTCTTACAGTCAGCCCAGTAATCGTGCCCCACCCTGCCTAGTTCAGGGTATCCTGATACACCTTGTAGGGTTACTGCTGAAAAGGGTCCCCCGCTACTAGGTTTTCTATTTCTAGTCAACATGCTAAGTTGGTTAAGTGTTTTGTAAACATAACCCCCAATCAGTCTGTATAGTTTAGCATGTTCCATTTTGATTAAGTATTAATTCAATTTACTTAATCCGATCAATCCTGACTCAGCCTTAATTGCCTTATTAAAGCCTCGACCTCTCACATTAGACAGGTATTGTTGTGGCTGCCTGTTGCCGGTTGGGTCCGGGCAGTCTTACGCCACAACTCAGTCTAACCTCGGGTCTTTATTGGGCTCCGTGTTTAACCACCCACATTGGATAAGTATTGTTGTGACTACTGGACAGCCGGGCGGTTCCGGGCAGGTTTACATCACAACTCAATCCAACCTCGGGTTAAACACATCGTATTTTCTAAATTTACATATTTTGTCTCTTTTCTTTTTATATGTAAATATTTGCGGCCCATTATTCAAATTCATCTTTATTGGGTAAAATTAATTTATACCACTTAATTGTTTTCAAGGTCGTTGGCATGCGTCAAACATGCCAACACATATGTTTATATTTTAACCCAAACGTCATTAGCCCCGTTTTATACGTTCGCTACAATATAACATATGTTGGGTTTAACATTTAAACCCAACTTAGCCACATGAAAAGGGGAAGGCTTAGAACATGGTGTTTATATATTCTAAGTAACATAAAAAGGGGAGTGTGAACGCATGAACTTGCAACATAACGATCTAATTAACACGAATTAGGCACATGTGAACTTGCATTGTAATAGCATATAATCATGGCATAAACATACTTAAACATGAATCGTTCTATTCATATAATCATGGCATAAACATACCTAAACATGAACCATTCTATTCATATAATCATGGCATAAACATACCTAAACATGAATCATGGTTTTTAATCTATTCATGTAAACTTGCAATTGGAATGTAAATCTAACTTAATTATGTGTCACATATATCATCATATGATTTTGATAACAACATAAGCCTAAAACATGTTTTCAATTAGGCATAACACCAAACATAGTTTAGTCATGTTCATAAAGATGCTTACTTTTGTCTCTAATACAAAAGTATGGTTTTACACTTAAATCATGATGCCAATTCCAACATAAATTCACATAAGTCATAATACCCAAATGGATCCAACTACACTAAAAGTGATTATAATATATATTATGTTGGCATAATAGTGAATCATATACTTGCATGAATCTCAAATAAACTACCACAAACATGTAGTTGTTACTTTCGACATGAATCATATACTTGAAATTATCCAATAGGTGTTGTAATAAACTACCACAAACATGTAGTTGTTAACTTTCAACATGAATCACATACTTGCAAATATCCAATCGTTATACCATAACATCCCAAATCGATTAGAATCATAGCAACATACAAATATGAATTATTATCACCACAAATCAAGTACAATTCTATTTCTCATTTTACACAAATCAAAACACAATTATTTATTCACATCGGAATAGCACTCTACTTACAACATATGACGATTCTTCAATTCAGGAATCTGAATTCTGAATTTGGAGATGCTATCCTTTATTGTAGGCGTTGATTTGATTTAATTGACGTTGCTTTAAGCTTTAGAATTGTCTCCTAATCGTCTCTCTATTTTGACGGCTATTCCTAGTCTTTCCTCAGTAGCATGACAGTCTCATTCTTATTTTTGTTCGTATGAATTAGGTGGAGTCTTAGGTCCTTTTTATAGAGTTTGTGAATTGATTAGGACCGTCGATGGAGCTTGGATTAATATTAGCCATTCATTTTAAGGAGAGACCAATCAGGAGCTGACACCTAGCCCTAGTGACAAGGCAAGGCTCAGGAATTCGGCTAAGCACAGACCAGGCCAGAAAACACAAGCAGGTGCACCAGGCCAAAATGGCCCGACCGGGGAGGTCGACCCCCAGGTCGACTCTAGAGTCGACCTGGCCTGGGGCAGGTCGACCCCGAGGTCGACTCCCAGGTCGACCTGGCTTGGAAGGTCGACCCTAGGGTCGACCCCAGGTCGACCTGGTGGGTTGGGCGGGAACTTTTCCCGCCTACTCTGATTGGGCTGAAATTCAAATCTGTTTTCGAAATTTAAATTTTTTGAAACTTCATCGGGACATAATTTGGTCATACGGGCTCCGTTTTTCGAAAACTTGGACTCTATTTCGCGTATTTTTCCGAGACAAACGCATTGGTGTATCCCGTTTCCCTTAATTCTTTGATTTGAAAATAGTTATACTTTATTTTGTGAATTTCACTATTATAGAATACACCGGGTGTTACATTCTCCCCCACTTAAAAGGATTTCGTCCCTGAAATCTTCAAGTTCCGGAAGAATGTACGTCCTAACATCCAAACATCCATCTACTCATCCATCAAACACGAGCATTCATTGTCCTTAAAAGACTTCTAATGCTTCATGATCATTTGCGAAGTGTGTGTACATGTACTTATCTAATGCAAAATCAGTCGGTCTACTGATTCAGTTGACCTCCTTAATGCAAATTATGTAAGTGTCATGAATCCTTTATGTATGCAAATTTTCCTATTCATGATTCTACATGAGTGCACAATCATTCATATATAAATGCAACATCCATATGGCAACACATTAAACTTCAACCATATACGAATATAAATACATATATGCATATGCAGTATGAAGTGACTGAGCCGATCTAAAACCTAGATTGTGTGTGTATATGCAACCACGAGCAACCACTAGCAATCACTTGCAACCACTTGCAACCATCATCCATAACATGTTTCAATTACATGTTTTCATCCAAAGGGTTTCTTCCTAAAAGATAAGGCCGAGGAGATATACCTAAAAAGATAGATAAAAGTGCAACTTAAGGAAAAAGAAAGATCAAAGATGTACCCTCAAAAAGAAAAGGGTAGGCTGCGCGTATTCTAGCTTCAGTTTCCCAAGTTGCGTCTCCCTCGGTGTCGCTCCACTGAACTTTGACGAGCTTGACTTCGCGGTTGCGTAGCTTCTTCACTTCCGTTCCTAATATGCGGGTTGGAACTTTCCTCACGGTTGCTTCGCGTTCCACTTCAGCTTCTTCTAGGATATTTGGCTCTACCACTTCAGCAGATTCATGTAGACATTTTCGGAGGTGCGAAACATGGAAAACGTTGTGAACTCCGGCCAGTTTTTCGGGTAGCTCTAATCTATAGGCCATTTTCCCAATTTTCTCGATGATAGGAAATGGCCCTACGAACCTTGGTGCTAGCTTTCCTGTGGTTCCAAAACGAACAACGTTCCTTAGCGGAGATACCTTAAGAAAAACTCTATCCCCAACCTCTAATTCAAGGTCAGTCCTCCTCTTGTCGGCGTAGGATTTCTGTATGTCTTGGGCTGTCTTCATCCTTCTTCGTATCAAGTCTACTTTCTCTGAAGTCTCTCGGATCATATCTGGTCCAAGTATGAGCTTATCAGTAGACTCCCACCAACAAGTGGGCGATCGGCACGGCCTTCCATATAAAGCCTCGAAGGGCGCCATTCCGATGGTGGCTTGGTAGCTGTTGTTGTAGGCAAATTCCACCAAAGGAAGATGGTCTTCCCACGTCCCCCCGAAGTCAAGGACGCACAGTCTTAAAAGGTCCTCCAAAACTCTGTTCACTCTTTCCGTTTGGCCATCGGTTTGGGGATGATAGGCTGTGCTCAAGCATAACTGTGTGCCTACCGCTTCTTACAGACTCCGCCAAAACTCACTTGTGAAGATAGGGTCTCGGTCACTAACAATGCTGGAGGGTATTCCATGGAGTCGAACAATTTCTTTGAGATAAAGAGATGCAAGGGATGAGGCAGTTCTTTTACTCTTGACAGGTAAAAAGTGGGCGCTTTTAGTAAGCCTATCCACTATTACCCAAATGCTAGTGTTGCCTCTTCTAGACCTAGGCAGCCCATCAATGAAGTCCATTGAGATGCTATCCCACTTCCACTGCGGGACCTTTAGAGGATGGAGCAGACCGCCAGGTTTCTTCTGTTCCGCCTTAACCTGTTGACAAACCATACACTTTGAAACGAATTCTGCCATGCCTTTCTTCATGCCGCTCCAAAAGAAAGTTCTCTTTATGTCCTTGTACATTTTATCTCCGCCTGGATGTATCGTCATCTTGGAGTGATGTGCTTCCTCGAGAACCGTCTTTACTAAATCCCTTGTCTGTGGGACGCATAGTCTTCCATCTCGCCTTAGCCAACCCTTATCGTCGATGGAGTATCTGTTGAGGTGACTTGAAGTCTCACCCCTAATTAACCTATCAATCGTCTCCATAAGCTGAGGGTCTTCGCGTTGTGCTGTCCCTATTGAGTCCACTAAAGTCGGGCGTATTTCGAGAGATGATAGCAAGCCTGGTACAAAATTGGAGGAGGGCCTAAAGTCAAAGCTGGCTATAAACTCTAGGCTTTGCCTTTCAACAAACATCGGGCTTAGGGTCAGTTTCTTTTGGCTCAACGCGTCTGCCACTACGTTGCCTTTGCCCGGAGTGTAGGAGATCTCAAAATCGTATGAGGTAAGAAACTCCATCCATCTCTGTTGCCTCAAGTTAAGATCTTTCTACGAGAAAAGATATTTCAACGATTTATGGTCAGTGTAAAGTTCGAACTTCTCACCTAGGAGATAGTGTCGCCAAGACTTGAGTGCAAAGACGATGGCAGCCAACTCAAGATCATGGGTCGGGTAGTTCTTTTCGTGCACTTTCAACTGTCTTCCGCCATAAGCTACTACCCTTCCTTCTTGCATTAAGACAGCGCCTAGTCCTGTCCCACATGCATCTGTATAAACTGTGAACATCTTGCTTCCATCTGGCAACGTCAGAACTGGGGCTGTTGTAAGAGCCCTTTTTAGTCGTTGGAAAGCAAACTCGCAATCCAAGTCCCAATTGAACACTAGATTCTTCTTTGTCATCCTTGTGAGCGGAGCTGATATTTTTGCAAAGTCTCTGATGAATTTCCGATAGAAGCCTGCTAGCCCGAGAAAGCTTCGGACTTCTGTTGCGTTCTTTGGTGTCTTCCAGTCCTGCACCGCTACTACCTTAGCCGAGTCTACAGCTAACCCTTCTTTGGATACTATGTGCCCAAGTAACCTCACTTCTTCTCTCCAAAAGTGGCATTTGGAGAATTTGGCTTTTAGATGATGGACTCGCAGAGTTTCCATGATTGCCCTTAAGTGCTGAGCATGCTTCTCTTCACTCTTTAAGAAGATCAAGATATCGTCTACGAAAACCACTACGAACTTATTGAGGAAATCTCTGAACACCCTACTCATTAGGTCCACGAAGTAAGCGGGTGCGTTTGTCAAGCCAAAAGGCATGACAAGCCATTCAAAGAAGCCGTCTGGGGTTCTGAATGCCGTTTTATCGATGCTATCTTCAGCCACCCTTAGCTGATGGAATCCGGTCGCTAAATCGAGTTGGGAGAAAACAGACGCTCCTACAAGCTGATCAAACAGATCATCAATTCTGGGGAGAGGGTGCCTATTCTTTTTCGTTAGCTTGTTGAACTCCCTATAGTCAACACATAGACGGAGTGAACCATCCTCCTTTGTAGCGAACACGACTGGAGCGCCCCATTCTGAAATGCTCCTTCTAATGAACCCCTTCTCTAGAAGCTCTTTAATTTGTTTACTGAGCTCCTTCCTTTCCCGCGGAGCCATGTGTCTAACGGGCAACGCAACGGGCTTTGCATTATCTACAAGATATATGCGGAAGTCTATCTCCCGCTTCGGAGGCAAGCCCTTCACCTCTTCGAAGACATCCGGATAATCCCGGACCACTCTAACCGATTGCAAATTTTCAACAGAGGCATCTAGCGATTCAAGATAACTAAGCATAACCGCATACGAGGGGTTACAAGTAATTTCCAGAGTGTTACCGAGTTGGGTCAGAAGCCTAACCACCCTTTTCTCACAATCCAGGATGACACCGTTACTGGATAGCCAATCCATGCCCAAAATCAAACCATATCCCGAGAAGCCCAAAACAAAGGCACTACATCTAAATTCTACGCTTGGAATAGAAATTTTCAATCCCACACAGATCATAGACAAATGAGCTGAGCCCCCAATTGGATTTGAAACAATTAAGGGGTCCTCTACCATACTAGTTTCTAGGTGTAGAGATTCTACTGAAGCAGATGAGATAAAGGAGTGTGATGCGCCAGAATCAAATAAAGTGCAAACTAGGTGATCATAAAGATAAACTACACTTTCTACAAAAGTATTTATACCTCGTTGTTGCAGAGGTGGCGTTTCTAGCACATGAACCTGTGCCCCTAAGGTGGATCCAGCCCTCTGCCCCTGCCCTCGCTTCTTTGGGCAATCCTTAGCCATGTGGCCTATCTCACCGCAAGAAAAGCACCCACCTTTCACCTTGGCCTTATTTTTCCCGCAATCCTTCACTAAGTGCCCCCACTTTGCCACAGAAATTACACTTCCTCTTCTCTTGGGACTTGTTGTCTTTCCCGCCCTTCTTAAAGTCTGTCTTCTTAGGCTGTAAACCCTTCTTCCCTTGAGAGCTTTCTGCCTTTGTCTCCTTCTTCTTTGGGTAGTCCCTAGCCCAGTGGCCTGTCTCTCTACACTGAAAGCAAGTAGCACTCATCCTCCTCTTCTTCTTCCTGCAGTCTCCCTCCAGATGTCCAAGAATTCCGCAGAAATAACATTTCCTTTTTTCACGTTTCTTGTCATTACTGTTACGATCCTCTCTTCTTTGACTATTTTTCATCTTCCTGTTTTAGGACTCTTCCGCTTGCTGGTTCACGTAGAGGAGGAGGAGTGAAAGCGTCAGTAGCTGGGGAGTAAGGTCCCCAGACATGCTGAAACAGAAAGAATAGATTCAAAACGATGGATAAAAGATAGTACCTATGGCTTTAGGGGACTATGCCTTTTTAAAATAAAATAATATTTTATCTTTAAAAATGCTTCTTTAAATTTTCTTTTGAAAATAAATTTTCAAAACTTTTTATCTTATCTGGTAAACCTATGCTCTGATACCAAGTGAAACACCCCACCTCCGTTAGGGTCACTCTCAAAGGGAATGCCCTAATTTTGGTGGAGGTTTATAAGTATAAGTCACAGATACACAAGACAGATATAAATACACATATTTTTGAACAGCGGAAAACAACAGTAACTTTTATTTCATCAAAATACGTGTTTCACAAACCATGCCATAATTGTCTTACAATACTTCCAAAAGCATTACATTTTCAATACTGTCTTGATTTCATAACTTAAAGAAGCATAAAAAACAAAAGTAAACTGCATAAGTCCCCATAGTTGCAATCCAAAGCCATAGTCCAAAGCGAAAGAGATCCAAGCAATACATTCTTTCTCTTCAAGCTGGATGTGAAAACTGGTCAAGCTGCGGTATTCCCTCCCTGTGGACCTGGGGGGGGGGGGAACGAAAGAAAAGTAGAGTCAGACATAAAGCCTGAGTAAGTCTAGGACTATTCAGTCTATGAATAAAGAATTGAGCATGATAAGTACAAACTGGAAAATGGGAAAGCACTATAAACTAAGTTAAGTTGTCTAGAGTCGAATATACTATCGTACCCCATATTAATCTCTACACCCCCATAAACTAGTTCCCAACAGGCACCCCATAATCAGGGTGAAGTGATCCATTTCTAATGATCGGCTCCTACTCGCATAGTTACATGTGTCTTACGGCCCCCGATGTTGTAGTTACCTATGCTGGTCCCACCATGGGGTGTATCAAGTCCCATGGTGGCGGCCCGACACAATTCTAGAATGCACAGGTATGCTACTGGTGCCCAGTGCCTTATTTTTCTGCGCCGGAGTGTGTGCACGCCCGCACCCCGTTAGAACCTACACTGCTGCACCACCGCCGTCGATTTGACCTCTTACAGTCAGCCCAGTAATCGTGCCCCACCCTGCCTAGTTCAGGGTATCCTGATACACCTTGTAGGGTTACCGCTGAAAAGGGTCCCTCGCTACTAGGTTTTCTATTTCTAGTCAACATGCTAAGTTGGTTAAGTGTTTTGTAAACATAACCCCCAATCAGTCTGTATAGTTTAGCATGTTCCATTTTGATTAAGTATTAATTCAATTTACTTAATCTTATCAATCCTGACTCAGCCTTAATTGTCTTACTAAAGCCTTGACCTCTCACATTAGACAGGTATTGTTGTGGCTGCCTGTTGCCGGTTGGGTCCGGGCAGTCTTACGCCACAACTCAGTCTAACCTCGGGTCTTTATTGGGCTCCGTGTTTAACCACCCACATTGGATAGGTATTGTTGTGACTACTGGACAGCCGGGCGGTTCCGGGCAGGTTTACATCACAACTCAATCCAACCTCAGGTTAAACACATCGTATTTTCTAAATTTACATATTTTGTCTCTTTTCTTTTTATATGCAAATATTTGCGGCCTATTATTCGAATTCATCTTTATTGGGTAAAATTAATTTATACCACTTAATTGTTTTCAAGGTCGTTGGCATGCGTCAAACATGCCAACACATATGTTTATATTTTAACCCAAACGTCATTACCCCCGTTTTATACGTTCGCTACAATATAACATATGTTGGGTTTAACATTTAAACCCAACTTCGCCACATGAAAAGGGGAAGGCTTAGAACATGGTGTTTATATATTCTAAGTAACATAAAAAGGGGAGTGTGAACGCATGAACTTGCAACATAACGATCTAATTAACATGAATTAGGCACATGTGAACTTGCATTGTAATAGCATATAATCATGGCATAAACATACTTAAACATGAATCATTCTATTCATATAATCATGGCATAAACATACCTAAACATGAACCATTCTATTCATATAATCATGGCATAAACATACCTAAACATGAATCATGGTTTTTAATCTATTCATGTAAACTTGCAATTGGAATGTAAATCTAACTTAATTATGTGTCACATATATCATCATATAATTTTGATAACAACATAGGCCTAAAACATGTTTTCAATTAGGCATAACACCAAACATAGTTTAGTCATGTTCATAAAGATGCTTACTTTTGTCTCTAATACAAAAGTATGGTTTTACACTTGAATCATGATGCCAATTCCAACATAAATTCACATAAGTCATACTACCCAAATGGATCCAACTATTCTAAAAGTGATTATAATATATATTATGTTGGCATAATAGTGAATCATATACTTGCATGAATCTCAAATAAACTACCACAAACATGTAGTTGTTACTTTCAACATGAATCATATACTTGCAATTATCCAATAGGTGTTGTAATAAACTACCACAAACATGTAGTTGTTAACTTTCAACATGAATCACATACTTGCAAATATCCAATTGTTATACCACAACATCCCAAATCGATTAGAATCATAGCAACATACAAATATGAATTATTATCACCACAAATCAAGTACAATTCTATTTCTCATTTTACACAAATCAAAACACAATTATTTATTCACATCGGAATAGCACTCTACTTACAACGTATGACGAATCTTCAATTCAGGAATCTGAATTCTGAATTTGGAGATGCTATCCTTTGTTGTAGGCGTTGATTTGATTTAATTGACGTTGCTTTAAGCTTTAGAATTGTCTCCTAATCGTCTCTCTATTTTGACGGCTATTCCTAGTCTTTCCTCAGTAGCATGACGGTCTCATTCTTATTTTTGTTCGTATGAATTAGGTGGAGTCTTAGGTCCTTTTTATAGAGTTTGTGAATTGATTAGGACCGTCGATGGAGCTTGGATTAATATTAGCCATTCATTTGAAGGAGAGACCAATCAGGAGCTGACACCTAGCCCTAGTGACAAGGCAAGGCTCAGGAATTCGGCTAAGCACAGACCAGGCCAGAAAACACAAGCAGGTGCACAAGGCCAAAATGGCCCGACCGGGGAGGTCGACCCCCAGGTCGACTCTAGAGTCAACCTGGCCTGGGGCAGGCAGGTTGACCCCCAGGTCGACTCCCAGGTCGACCTGGCCTGGCAGGTCGACCCTAGGGTCGACCCCCAGGTCGACCTGGTGGGTTGGGCGGGAACTTTTCCCGCCTACTCTGATTGGGCTGAAATTCAAATCTATTTTCGAAATTTGAATTTTCTGAAACTTCATCGGGCCATAATTTGGTCATACGGGCTCCGTTTTTCAAAAACTCGGACTTTATTTCGCGTATTTTTCTGAGACGAACGCAATGGAGTATCCCATTTCCCTTAATTATTTGATTTGAAATTAGTTATACTTTATTTTGTGAATTTCACTATTATAGAATACACGGGGTGTTACAGGTTTGCCCGTGGTTAGCCAGTATCCGTACGTCTTCGAGGAAGTGACCAGGCTTCCACCACACCGAGAGATTGAGTTCCGTATTGATTTAGTGAAAGATGCCAGACCTATAGTAATGCCACTTCGTTGTATGGCGCCAAGGGAGTAGCGAGAGCTCAGGGTGCAAGCAAGCGATCTTTTGAAGAAGGGATTTATCATAAGAAGTGTTACTAAGTGGGGAGCACCAGTTGTGTTTTCCACCAAGGCTGATGGTTCCCTTCGTTTGTGTGTGGACTACCGCGAATTGAATAAGGTGACGAGGAAGAATAAGTATCCTCTACCACGAAGATGATTTGTTTGATCAGTTGAGTGGTTCGAGAGTATTCTCTCAGTTGGATCTCGCGATAGGTTTTCATCAGCTTAGAGTGGAATCTGAGAGTATAGCTAAAATGGAATTTCGGACGCCGTCTGGATTTTATGAGTGGTTGGTCATGCCATTTGGGTTGACCAATGCACCAACATATTTTGTGGATCTTATGAATAGGGTATTCAGAGATCAGTTGAATAAGTTTGTTCTTGTGTTCGTGGACGATATACTTGTTTATTCAAGGACAGAGAAAGAACACAAGGAACATTTGAGGATAGTGATGAAGGTGTTGAGAAAACACCAATTGAAAGCAAAGTTTTCTAAGTGTCACTTCTGGAGAAGGGAAGTGAGATTCTTGGGCCATGTTGTTTCAAAAAATGGTATCTCCGTGGACCCTGCGAAGGTGGCTACAGTACAAGATTGGTCTACGCCCAAGAATGCAATGGACATAAGAAGTTTCTTGGGTTTAGCTAGATATTATCGTAAGTTTATCCAAGACTTCTCCAAGATAGCAGCACCATTAACTCAGTTGACCAAGAAGAATCAAGCTTTCGTCTGGGATGAAAAGTGCGAGAATGCATTCAAGAGTCTAAAGGAAAAGTTGACATGTGCAGGTGTGTTAGTCATTCCTAAGGGGAATGAATAGATGACGGTATACACAGATGCATGTGGTACCGGACTAGGTGCTATATCGATGCAAGGAGGTAGGGTTGTAGCTTTTGCAAGTCGGCAATTGAAACTGCACGAGAGAAGATACCCTACCCATGATTTGGAATTAGCAGCAACCATATTCGCATTGAAGATGTGGAGACATTATCTCTTGGGAGAAAGATTCAATTTGTTTACCGATCATAAATCGTTAAAGTATCTCTTCTTTCAGAAGGATCTAAATCTCCGACAGCAAAGATGGTTAGAATTCTTAGCTTCTTATGATTTTGACATCGCATATACACCAGGAAAGGGCAATGTGGTAGCTGATGCATTGAGTAGAAGACATGCCAGTTTAAGGGCTATGTTTCTAGAATGGAAGCAACTGGAGTACATCGCTGGGTATGATTTCAGACCAAAGTGCGAATTGGATCTAGAAATGTTAGCAAGTTTGACGATCAGACCCACTTTGATGGAGTGGATTGGTTCCAGTCAGAGGGACGATCCTAACCTATTGGAAATCATCTCAAAGTTAGAGATGAGAATCGACGATGAGATGAGCAAGTATGTGCTTGATCGAGATGGATGGCTTAGGAAAAATGGAAGACTAGTTGTACCCAATGTCAATGGATTAAGAGATGAAGTGCTTATAGAATGTCATCACTCAAAACTGACTATACACCCCGGTGGTAACAAGATGTATCGAGACAAGAAGCAGACGTACTACTAGGTAGGGATGAAAAAAAAGACATTGGGAAGTTTATATCCAAATGCATGAATTGCCAGCTGGTTAAAGCTGAACAAAAGAAGCCTAGTGGTTTGTTACAACTATTAGAAATTCCAGAATGGAAATGGGAACAAGTCTCGATGGATTTCATTGATGGGTTACCAAGGACTAGATCGGGCCATGATAGCATTTGGGTGATTGCGGACCGATTGACTAAGAGTGCAAGGTTTATACCCGTCAAGTCAAACTGGACGGAAGCTAAGTTAGCTGAACTATATGTAAAGTGGGTAGTGAGATTTCATGGAATACCCGAAGGCATTGTGAGTGACCGAGATCTGTTGTTCACTAGCGGATTTTGGAAGAGCTTACAAGAGGCGTTAGGGTCAGAATTACATCTCAGTACCGCGTATCATCCTCAAACCGATGGACAGACAGAGAGGGTGAACCGAGTATTAGAAGATCTCTTGAGAGCTTGCATATTAGACTTTGGTGGATCATGGGATGGCTATTTGCATCTAGTAGAGTTTGCATATAATAATAGTTATCAATCCAGTATTGGTATGGCTCCATTTGAAACTTTGTACGGAAGGCCGTGCAACTCACCGTCATGTTGGTTAGAAAGTGGTGAGAAGTTTGTGCTTGGACCAGATGTGATAAGAGAAACTTCAACTAAGATTAAGGTTATCCAACAACGAATGAAGGCTGCCCAAGATAGGCAGAAAAGTTATGCTGATAAGAGGAGAAGAGAATTAAAGTTCTCCACTGGCGACTTGGTGTTTGTCAAGATTTCTCTGTTGAAGAGCGTGATACGATTTGGCAGGAGAGGCAAGTTAGCACAAAGATTTGTTGGTCCATTCCCAGTTCTTGAGCAAATTGGGAATTTGGCATATAAAGTTGAATTACCAGACAAGATGGAGTTCACAACGTGTTTCATGTTTCCCAGTTAAGGAAGTTCATACACGACCTAGATGTGACTATTTCACCTGATCAGTTGGATGATATCGAAGTTGAACCTGAGGCGGTTGGGAACCGCAAGCCTATGCGTATTCTTGGGAACGATACGAAGCAACTTCGAAGGAAAGCGGTGAATCTAGTCAAAGTTCAGTGGGGCGAGAATGAGAATGACTGTACTTGGGAGATAGAGGAGAGCATTAGGAAGACGTATCCAGAACTCATGGCTGGTAAGATTTCAGTTTCGATTTAATCTTTCTGCATGCTAGGATAGGTTTGTTTTATTTGTTTTGCATGTTTGATTGTTGTATATGATTAGTAGGCATGCGGGATCCTTTGTATGTTTTGGGTTAAGGAATTTCGGGGACAAAATTTCTTAAGGGAGGAGAGTGTAACGACCCGCATTCTACGCACTAAAGATCGTAGAACATTCATTTCTTTCACATACGAAGTCGTATGGTCATGTAACTTTGGGAGACGACTATTGGGGTCATTTCCCAAGTTCATGATTTTTGCCGATTTTTAAATGACCGTTTTACCCCTAGCTGAACTTGTTTCGGCCATAACTTTTGATTGGAAAGGAGTTTTGACCTGAAACCACTTCCATTAGATCCGGATGATGGTTTACCTTTCTGTAGCATGATCACATTACCCAAACGAACTCACTGTTTGGGAGATATGGCTGAAACAAGTTTCAGATGGTGAAAAACAGCTTAACCGGGCCTAATTTGGGTGATTAGTGAGTGGACCCATAACCCATTTCGGGATTAGGGTTATGGGGAGGCTGATAGGGTTAGAAAATTCAGTTTCTATCATTTTCCAGCCGCCACTTTTTATTCCTTCAAGTTTAGCCATGGCCTCCACTTTCTAAAACACCCTAAATCACCTCTAAATCGCTAATTAAGCCAAATCTACATCAAATCAAAGAGGATTAGCACAAGAATCGAGGTAGAACTGCTGTACAGCTTTGGGAACAGCGCCAAACAGAAAATCATTTCAGATTTGGTAATTTGTTTGTGGCTAAGGTGAGTGATTTGCATAGTTCCTCACTAATTATGGTTAATTAAGAGAAATTAGTGATAATTGGCGAATTTATACATGTTAAAAATCTGGAAAAATATTGATAAATTTCGAAATACTGTTTTAGGCCTCTGTTAGAAAGTTAGTTTAGTTTGGTTAAGTTTTACTAATCCTATCATTAGTTTGGCTTAAACATGCTTAAGGGAAAATATGGGGTTTTGGCTATGTTTGATCCGTTTTAACCTATCAAATTATTGTTTTGGTGTTTGTGGTCAGTTCTATATGTTGCTATGACTGTATGGTATGTTTTGCGATTGATTAGAAAAGTTAGATTGGTCAAAAACGCCGACGAATGGCGTAAAACAGTCGTTGGAAGAGTTGCTGGAAAATTGTGCAGAACCGGATCGGATCGCCCCTACCCCGACCCGACCCTATCGTGAGACCGCTTCACGACTGACCCTACTCCATGAGCTGCTCCACTTTGAAGGCCATGAACCAGAAGACCGCGACTCGATCCGATGGAGGGATCACGACCCGACCAGGACCAGTGTGACACCACGACGTAGCCTAAAGCATCACGAGTTACGAACAGATGAAGGAACTCGACCCGATCTGATACCAGATGAGCATCATGATCCGATCCAAACCAGAGGAGATACTACAAGCTGAACCAAGAAGCTTTGACGTGAGGCACGTGTTACGAACCAAATGAAGACTGATCCGGAGGAGAAGATCAAAACCCGAGATGCAAAGGTAGTCCAAGTGGGAAGTTTGTACTCAGGATCCAGTTGGGAACCAACGAGTTAACTTCATGATTGGGCTTTGCTGCGGGACGTATGCTAAGGGGTTGTCGATGTCTATGACTTTGGATCACTATGTGTAGGGGGTACGTGAACGGATTCAGGACCATAGTGGTCTTGGTACGACTAATGGGCTATAAACCAATGAAATGGGGTCATTTGTGAAGATTTAGTCATGACCCCGTGGGGTAAGCTTGGTGGTAGCAGTAGTCGTACAAGTCGAACTCCGTTACTACTTCGATGGGTCTAGTGATCAAAGTGGTGGATATCGTATGCTTTACGCACTGAGTGAGAGATGTGAGGATGGTTGCTATGTTTGATTTGTTTGCCATCACTATGACATGCACACCCCCACCCCCATATTCTTTATACCATGTGTTAATGGCACCTTAGAGTATTGTACAGTATGTAGTGCTAACTCTTTGGTTGCAGGTCCAGGTTCAGGTATGGTTTAGTATACCTGTTATTGTTCTGTTTTGCTGCTTATTTCTCATACCAGACTTTTGTCTGACCCAGAGTTTTATGTCTCTTCTTATTACTCTGGGTTCTCTCACGAGCAGACTAGAGATTGGTTAACTGGTGAAGCTGGAGTAGCTGTACCGGAGACGAGCAGGAGGCTTCCACGTATGATATATATAGATATTCTCCTTGTGTCGCTGCTGGTCACTACTTTGGGCATTAGTAGTGCACCCTTACTTTCTTTTGCTTTTGAGACAGTTTTAAAGTTGTAATAATGATGATGTGGAACATAAGCTGTATTTGGATTTTCCGCTGCCATGATGTTTAGTTTCAGCTTATGCACTGTCTCACCTATTTTATGTCAAGTATGTAACTATTATATTTTATCCCTTGCGATGTGAGACATTCTACAGGTTCTTGATTAGTTCATTCTCTTCATTCCTTTCTTTGGCGACCGTCCCGTGCCGGTTGGACATCGGTACAGCGCACTTTCGGAGGAAATGCCGGCTGGTGCGGGGCGGGTCGTCACAGATTTTAAAATTCCCATATATTTAAACCAAACATTATTTCCAAATCTTTTCCAAGTTTCTAGAGTTTTATTTCAATTTTGGTTTTAAATTTAGATTCAGTTTATCTGATTTATCATATTATACTTATATAATATTTCGATTGGTTATTTATATAACCAACCCAATTATAAATCTTATTCGATCATAATTTCAACCAACACATTCAATATATATTAGATAATTCCAACATATATGCTTTCTTTATATCAATTTTTTTTTAAATTATTTTATTTACCCTCTTTTAAAACATACTGTATCGAATTACACTGTTCGAGAGTTTAGAAACACCTATCGACGCAGTTTGCATTACTGTTTCGACCAGAATTTATAAACCACTCGCCAAACCAATCAACACAATATAAAACAGTTTCTATATAAATTTACAAATACGCGCTCATATATATACACTCAAACTCAATCTAGAGTATTTCTAACTCCATCTCTGTTGAGTTATGCCACAGAGCCAAGGTAATCACTTAACCTTCAGCTCCGAAACCAACTGTAAAGGCCCGAAAATTCGTACCGATTTGAGCTGAATAATATCCTACACATTCAACTCAAAGTGCATGAAAGTTCAGATCATTAATAGAAAGAAATTAGAGGATGAGATAGAAAAGATAGAACTAATAGAATAGAAGAAGAAGAGCACAGCTGAACACAATCAGAGTAAGCACGAATCTCACAGCGGAACAAATAAAATATATTATATACCACTTCAAAATAAAAATCTGAATTTGTATATACATACCATATCAGAATATGACTCATATACATCACAGCGGAAATAATCTCTTATAACTAGCGGTGAAGCTTCCTGCTTTGAGCTCCTCCAAGTGAATCTGCAAAGCCAGAACACTTGACTGCTCATACAAATTTGGGCACCCAAGAGTTTAGGGAAAACACAAACAAAATAAACTCTGGGTCAGTCATGGGACTGGTGTGAGTAAATTCCAACCATATCGTTTAACTTTGAAAATCCTTTTGAAACAAAAAGATAATAGTAAGACCAGCCCACACATAAACATGGACGGTTCAAACATGGACGGTTCTTACCTTACTTAACCAAACCATTTTTGATATCAAAATCCAGCGATATTATAATAATGTCTAATCAAATAAATTATCAAATAGCAGAATGCTTGCATCTCACGCTCCACATACATAGTATAATAACAAAAACCACAGGGGGATTATTGGAGATTGGATTCAACCTATGACAAGGTATGGGACCACCTCCCGATCAGTGTATTCTAGAGGGATACACTGGGTTCAACAAGAACATCTTGCAACCCGACCCACACATGACCGACCACTCATTTAGCTTGAGTGTATAGAATATATTGTCACCCACGGTTATTAGCCATCCAACCGTCATACGTAAATATGAATTTTCTCTAGATCGATGATAGTACACCCTGCTTGAGAATGACCCAATAAGCCATGCTGCCTAGCCCAACTTTTGTTACTTCCTGGTTGTGAGGCTAGAGGCCGCGTCTATCTTCAGAACATCTGATCACCATTCATTTTGAATGCCACATCGTCAAACCTATCTATTCACTAATCGATTTCCAAAAAATACCACGGGTATAAAAAGCTAAGAGGAACGAATTCCTCCGCCACCAGACGTAATACCTTTAAGAGATCCACCATACGTGATTTGTTAGGTAAACTCTGTCAGACACTCGTCCATACAAGTTGTCCTGGGACTGGAAAAACAAAAAACACCATTCTGGAATAGAATGACCCTTCCATTTCGCTCTGTCTTCAATTATCTTCAACATGATCTAATTCGCAGCGCTTATGCCTATACGGAGTGGTTTTCGGATAATATATCCAACTGGTTTCTCCGTACTGACAACGATGGTCACAACACTTCGATAGTCGGTTATTTAACTATCGAAGTAAAAACAACATCCATTCAAAAGTACAACTAACCATCAAACAATCACTGTCCCCTTTTTAATTTATATTAATTTTCCAACTTCCCATACCCCAGAAAAAATATATTTTTAATGTTCGAAAGCATTCTTGTCCTTTTCCACATTTCTTATTTTCTATACTTTAGAAAATATACCTTATTAACTTTGGAAAAAATTCCCAATTTCCATTTGATCATTTTAATCTGCAATTTATTTGCTTCTAACATTATTCACATTAAAACGTGAATATTTCCCTTATCGAAATCTAGTCTTGTTAAATCAATCTAAAGTTGGTGTTATAAATGGTTAAGGTTTCATCTATCAAGTTATTATTATTCCAACTTCATTCTAATTACCCGTCAACTTCTCCTTAATTACGAACCTAGCTTAGAACTTAAACTCGATTTCATATTCTATTATTAATTATTGATTTAAAACCAAATATCTAATATTTATCAAATTCTAAACTACATAATATAATTTCTAAAAATAAAATAGTTTTAGACATTCGACATAGTCGAATTCTAGTTACAAATCCTTATGGATTCTATTTCAATTCTACTTACATTTCGAACGTCGAAATAAAATTCATTGTTTCCTTTGAAATGATTTGTTATTTCCTCTTTTAAATTCCTATTTACCTTAAATACCATTTATAAATCAACCTACTTGTTTTAATACCATTTAAACATGATATCATATTCTAGCTAAATCAAGTTAAACTTTATCATTTAAAAATAATATATATTAGATTTTCTCTTTAAAACTCGAGTTCTTATCCAATATGTTTTACAATATTTCAATAATAGTTATTCTAGGGCCAGTGTGATTTTACATCCTGAACAAACATAATCAATAACAGAATATTTATCGCATCATATAATGCAATATATGAAAACACAATATAATTGTTGAGGAATCCAGTTGGATTCCTCCAACCTATTTCCCTACATCCACAGACATTAGTTGACACAAATAACACCAATTTCATATCAGTAAACATTAGTATTCAATCGATTATGTGTATATATATACCGGTGTATATTATTTCAACCAAGTAAATCATCCAAACAACCATTGCACACAGAATTCAACCATTATTTAAATATAATTAAAATATTTAAACTGAACAGAGTTAGTGAGTTTACTCACCTTTGCACGTTAACCGTTAAATAACGATTCGCATCAGTTGATTATACCCGGCGTTTTATTTTGCCATAATCCATAAAGAGCCGCAAACCGCTCCAACTAGCCTTGCTGCATAGCGTGCGTCGATACAAACTCAACGCAACTGATGCCACCAATTTTCTTCTGTTATTTACACAGTATGAACCCCATAAACTCGTACTTCTGCCGTTCACTCCCGTTGTCGCTGCTCTTCACCATGCGCCAAACTCCACTCAACCATCCCCTCTGTTTCACGTTCGCAAGTACCACTTGCCACCATGCTCGCAAATACCACTTTCCACCATAATCGATTACCCCATGTTATTCACATCCGTACTGTTTCCCAAAACAAACCTTCAAACCCTTTTAGACGTTACTCATTTTCTTGTCAGTTCACGTGTACGTGATTTCCACACATCTTCACAGTATCATCTTCTATATAAAATAAACCCTTTTGTTCACAGATTTCATCACTACTCTTCACGTATGGGGTCGAGCTTTTCTTCCCCAGCTCATCATTTTAGTGAAACAACATATATATCCTTTTGCTCTTTGCTGTAGGCGTCCTCTCTCCATCGCAGTTAACCAACCTTACACCATTGGATGATGGCTCACCATAAATTTCACGTAAAAGCATGACCAACTCATGTTTCCCACCAGCTTTCATAGTTCATGCACGCCATTCTTCTCACCGCCAACACTTGCTTTACCTGTAGCATTATAAACCGTGCACCACCCATCCCTTTCGCAACCAGATCCTTTCATCCTCCACCAACTGCTCCTTCTCCTTTATATCCACACACACATAAGATTTCAAACTTCTGTTTCCATCCAGACATCCCACTTCCCTCTCAAACATTGCTTTCTATTTGCTTGAACTCATCCCAACGTGAATACCATTTCCTTTCGTTGCTTTTGACAGCTTGCGCCTCCCTATGCCTCACATTCCTTCGCCTCACATACTAGTGCCTTCCCTTCACTGTTTCCCGCTTTTATGGTTTTTATTTTCTTTTTTGTTTGATTTCCTTTTTAGATCGACCATTGAAGCTTAGATTCAACTCCCAGAGAACAAAGGAAAAATCGGTCTTGTATTTATGGATGAAGATTTCTTAAGCATTAAGGAGTAAACGATATAGGGTAGGTTCGAAATTCCAACTTAGGTACGTGCGTTCATTTAATTTTGACGAGAGGCGCAAGTAATAGGGAATGGGTTTTGTTTTGAATGAGGAAAGAAAAGCAAAAGCTTCCGCTATTTAATACTCGCAAAAAGACCATACAATGAAGAAAGATAAGTCCCAAATCTTTTCGATGTATAGGATAATTGATTCATTTCCAATGAAGCCATACTTTTAGATCTAAATAAAGTTATGTTATGGAATAGCGTTTATTAAATTGGATAAGACTATACAGTTGATATTTTTCTTGTCTGTATGATTCCTTATGAATGAAGCATTAGGGAGTATAAGTCTCTAGTTTGATGGAAACAATTCAATACTCTTTAGGGATGGAAAATTTTCATACTTTGGCATGTTTTGTAGCTTAGGATGGTGACTTTTATTTCAACGATAGGGTATTATTTTAGGGTGATGTCTTTCTGTGCTATTAAAGGGAAAGTGTACGCAAAGCTTCTTTGCTAAGGCATGGGAAAATAGTATTCAAATGTATTGCAAAACCAATATCCTTGTAGCGTTAATGATTGAACGGATAAAGATGGTTCGGGTTTTATTTTATTCTATGTAACTGTAGTTTAGATGTCACATTCAACTCTTTATTCATCAAGACTTAAGTTATTTTTGGTCATGATCCTTCAATGATCATTTATATAAACCAAATATAGAATAAGTTATCTTTGTTCTTATTGCATTTAGTAGTATTGGATTAAAACACAAGGCTTGAATGAAAGGAGGAAAATCATGTTTAGCGTGTATGCAATGTACATGCATGTGTATTTGTTGTTATGCCTTGCTTAATTTCAACACTATAGTAAGTTTTTCTCATTATGTCAGCATCGTTTGCTTAAATATATAATATAGTACAGAAAAGTTATCGTCAAATGAAGTAGCGTTTTTAAAATCCTAGTGTACCGTATTACGTGAAATTTCATTTTTATCTGAGCCGCTACGGATAGAAGTAAGAACTCGTCGTGTCGAGCGCTGTGTCGTGATCCCAGAAATATAATAATATCGGTAGGTTAACTCATATTTTGAAACCCCAAAATAATGATACAGGGTGCAAAATACTCCAAATAAAAAGTTGCATATTTAATTAATTAAAAATTTCAGAAAAATTCTAAAAATTAAATTATCACTTTGTCTCAAAAGAATCTTGTCTAAATTTGAATCCAGTTATTTCAAATAAACTGTTACGGTCGATGAACGATTCTATAACGACTATTTGAAAATTTGGTTTGGACATATCTTGCAATCTATACGACGAAATCTCCATTTTCCACTTCCGTTAGAAAAACATAGTTCAACAGATTACAACATTTCTTGTTTCGAAAAAATCTGACTAATAACAGGTTCTGTACACTCAGTTGAAGTTCAAAACGTTAAATTACGAACTGCTGCGATATTACGGGCTCGATTATATTTAATATATATTTTTATACGTTCAACATTGTTTTAATCAATATATAAATCCACTTATATTATGTATTCAATATTTAAACTAATTTAAATATTCAAATACAAACCGATAAAAATGCGGGATGTTACATTCCTTCCCCCTTAAAAGAATTTCGTCCTCGAAATTACTAAGGTAGGGAAAATGCTATAATTCATATTATAATCAGGTTAAAAAATCTTTTATTTACTTTCTTAATTTTAGTTTCAACAGAACCGATTAATTCTAATTCAAATATTAATTCCTTCATACTAATGAATACTTTCAGAAATTCTGAAAATTTCCTAACACCTTAAATTTTCGAAGAATTTCGTCAACATCTCCTCTGCCCGACTCAATCGGCACAACTACAATTCGCCTCTCTGGGTCTTCTCTAAATCCAAAAGAAAAAAAATCGCTAAACGACTTGCCAAACATACTCATAAAATCTTGTACTCGTATAAAATATACACATGTACCTTTTTGTTGGCATTTAACTCTATCTCTGCCATTTGCTATCAGTTTAACATATATCCAAGCATCCTTGATTGATCTTCCATCAATCCATTCTCAAACCAATCTTTCGTTTGTTCTAAGCCAAATTTCGATTTTAACTCCAATTCCATTTACTGATTTATTTCTCAAATCAGTTATCTTCATCTCCAAATACAAAATTCGATTCTTATTCTCCAAGAATCAATTCATTTTAATAATTCGAATCTCCAATATTTTTCTTTTACAATTTCCATTCTGGATCGTTCCAAATTCAGTCCAATTTTGTTTATCTTAGTTTAAGTTCCACTTTTACCATTTTAACTCCATAAGTTAAATTTTTATTTCAGAATACAAATTTCTGGAATTTATTTCAAATCAGTTTGAAATCATATATTATTCAATACACTTGAATTTCTGACAACTTATTTCCTCACAATAATTCAGACAAAATCTTTGGTAGTAATCCATCACTTAGTAACTCGAAAATGAACACTCATAATGCTGCCGTCATCATCAGAATTTATTTTCCAGTGATCAAAGTGAGTTCAATACTATATTACTTTTTCAAAATTCATTTTAAAACACGTCCATTTTGAATTTTACTTCAAAATATCTTTCACAGCACTTGGAAAACGATTTCAAACCTCCTAGGATTTTAAAATTCCCATATATTTAATCTAAACATTATTTCCAACTCTTTTCCAAGTTTCTAGAGTTTTATTTCAATTCTGGTTTTAAATTCAGATTCAGTTTATCTAATTTAGCATATTGTACTTATATAATATTTCGATTGGTTATTTATATAACCAACCCAATTATAAATCTTATACGATCATAATTTCAACCAACACATTCAATATATATTAGATAATTCCAACATATATGCTTTCTTTATATCAATTTCTTTTTAAATTATTTTATTTACCCTCTTTTAAAACATACTGTGTTGAATTACTCTGTTCGAGAGTTTAGAAAGACCTATCGACGTAGTTTGCATTACTGTTTCGACCAGAATTTATAAACCACTCGCCAAAGCAATCAACACAATATAAAACAGTTTCTATATAAATTTACAAATACGTGCTCATATATATACAGTCAAACTCAGTCTAGAGTATTTCTAACTCCATCTCTATTGAGTTATGCCACAAAGCCAAGGTAATCACTTAACCTTCAGCTTTGATACCAACTGTAAAGGCCTGAAAATCCGTACCGATTTGAGCTGACTAATATCCTACACATTCAACTCAAAGTGCACGAAAGTTCAGATCATTAATAGAAAGAAATTAGAGGATAAGATAGAAAAGATAGAACTAATAGAATAGAAGAAGAAGAACACAGCTGAACATAATCAGAGTAAACACGAATCTCACAGCGGAACGAATAAATTATATTATATACCACTTTGAAATACAAATCTGAATTTGTATATACATACCATATCAGAATATAACTCATATACATCACAACGGAAATAATCTCTAATAACTAGCAGTGAAGCTTCCTGCTTTGAGCTCCTCCAAGTGAATCTGCAAAGCCTGAACACTTGACTGCCCGTACAAATTTGGGTACCCAAGAGTTTAGGGAAAACACAAACAAAATAAACTCTGGGTCAGTCATGAGACTGGTGTGAGACGACCCGAACTTCCCTGGTAAGGAAAGCCCGGATTTCTTTGAGGACAAGACACGTCGGGATGCAAACAGAAGAACATTTCATTGCTTATTACAACAATTTCATCAGAATACAAGAATATACAGAGTATGAATAAATATTCATGTGTTGAATAGAATAAACATTCATGTGTTGAATAAAAGCCATGTTGATTAGATTTGCGCCATTTTAACGCGAGCGATATTTATATCGATTTTATTCGAATATCGAAAAAGAAGTAATTTCGAAATATAACGTTTTGAAAATATCATCATTTATATATCGATGATATGGAATATTCAATTTAGATTTAGAAATTGAATAGGAAGTTGAAATCGTTTTGAAAACGAATTTAAATCGATTTATATAATACGTTTTAAAAAGGAAATCGACGAAATATATATAACATATATATTATATATATAATGGCCTGAATAGAAGGCGCCGCGCCGCGGCAGTTTGTGAATTTCGACCATTGACTTCGAATGGACATTGCGGGAGATCCGACTGCCGGATTCTCCTAAAACTGGAACCGTTGGGTTCGTATTGAAAAGAGCTTTCTAAAGAATATTAGAGATTTTAAATCTAATGGTTGGATTTGGATATATGTCCAAATAAAATTTGGAAAAGGTCGCTGTAAGTGCAGTTTGATGGTCATTGATGGAAATCGACTGTACGGGCCTTGATAAAATTATTAAAAATATTAATAATTAGTGTAAAATCATAAGAAATGATTTGTGAAGAATTGGGATGAAAAACTCCATATATGAAAAGATAAAAGTAGATTTTTATCGAAATGAACTAGTTTTAAACTAGAATAATAATTTATTTATTTTAAAATAAATAAATTGGATTTGAAAATAACCAGGATTTCCAATAATTGAATTGGAATGGATTTGAATCGAAATCATCTTCGGAATAGTTCGATGTTGGATTTCGTGATTTTACAGATGTTGTTATGGAAATTTGAAAGATATATTTATATCGTTATTTCCAATACGATATTTGTTGGTTTTAGAATTTGATATTGGATATAAGCCGATATATTTTCTATCAGAGCCTTGTGTTTAATATCAAATGGGATTTTGGGTTGTCGCGAACGGTATCTTTAATAATGCTGTTCTTAAACCCAAATGGAGTTAAGGAAATTAAGAACTAACTGGGGATCAGTTAAGTCGGATGGTTTCTTGGATATTGATCTGATGTTGGTTTTGGCCCTCGGGGTTAATATTTAGGGAACCGTCCTCTTACTAATATACGGTTAGGGACTGATTGAAATGTGATGTGATTTTGGGGTTTATCGTGAACCGTGATTTAAATGACATCGGTTCTTTAACCCAGTTAAAGATTAAAACTAAGTGGAGTTTTAATGAATCTTTAATTAGATTGAAAAGTTCGAGAATGGAGTATCACCAGTTTTACTCCAGGTGATAGTTAAATCTTTAACTAGATTTGAAAGTGAAATGGTAATTGAATTTACCGATAAAGTGTTAGATATGAAGTATTACCAGTTTTACTTCATGGGATGAATAGGTTGGGATTGGGAAAATAAAATAAATGATTACTTCGGTGTGGTTCGCTAATCCCGACTAGTTTGATTTGATATTCAAAGGGAGATTAAAGAATAAATTTAAAAGAATTTATCTTTGATAAAATTAATGGGAACCTTTCCCTAAGAATGTGGAATTTAGAAACTAACTGTAGGTTCGCTAAGAAGAATGGTTTCCTGGGTATTGATCTGATGTTGGTTTCGGCCTTCGGGGTTAATATTTGGGGAATTATTCTCTTGCTAATTTACGGTTAGTGATTGATGAATTGGAATGAGGCGTATGTTGTGTTTGTGTAACACTTGTTTATTATATACGTGAGTTATTCATAAAGACCGGGTTTATCCCATTCTGAATAACTGATTCGACGATGAGTTGAAGATGAAGACGGTGGTTAAAGACCGGAGGTCTTCACATCGTTTGGATAATTACTGATGATCTTGATTGGGCCATACTCCCAAGAGGAGGGAATCAGTTAGTGGTCGTCCAGACGTACTTGGAGATCGATGGATATGCGAGGTACAAGGTGCCTCCGGTTTCGTTCAGACCCAGAACAGACTTGTAAATGGACTGTGTGTCTGACATTAGATTTTATTTTGTGTGATTGATTTCTATTAAATATATATCTGTTTGGCGGCGGAGAATTTATTCTCTTACTTAATGCCCTTCTCTGAGACGTACGAGCTTAGAGGTTATATATTGGTGGATATCAATCGCATGGAGTGAATTTCCTGTGTGGCATGCCTAAGTGGCAAATGATCAAGGCTTTTGTTGAAAAGCAAAGTCTTATGGTTGATGATCAAAGCACGGCCTATGTGGCATAGCTTTGTGTAGCGTTGATTCACGAGCCTCACACCCCGGTTGTGAACCAGAAACGGGAGAGGACATCAGGGAGGGCATGCGTTTCCTTCTAGTTAGAAGTGGCGTCAGTGGTTTTACATGCCCTAACGAGTTTGACTTATGTGGTTGTTGCTGTTGCGAGGCGCCTCGGATAAATCGGTGACTATGTGGAGCCGATGGAGTCATTGGACTCATTGACACCCTATAGGGTGGGGAAACGTAGTGTTCAGGCATTTTAATCCACATCGGTGGACCAGCCCTGACGATCCAAGGCTTGTCTGCATGCTTGCCTAAGACACGGGCTAGAGCGTCTCGAATCGGTGGAGGACTATCTTTTGCCTCGGTTCATAGATGGAAATACAACTTCCAATACGTGACATTTGCGGTTTTGATTGTAGAGCCTAGTATTGGCGACATGATATATGGTACCCATTCCGTCTATGATTAATACTTATGATTGAAATTGTTTTGACACTATACACTTATAGTAATAATAAAAATGAAATTTAGCGTATCAAGCATTCTTTGGCTATTATAAGGTAAAACCCTATCCTCCGGCTTGTGTTGCATTGTGTGATGGGACCTGGGTCTTATAATAGCTTCATTGTTCTTTATTTAGCATTGCGCTGTTGTTTTATGCACTGGTATTCTTGGGAGGAAACCCGTTCCGTGTTATACGGCGTGGTCCCTTGATTTACCTAACTTTGAAATAAAGATAAATAACTGTTTTATTTCTCACACCAGTCACATGACTGACCTGGAGTTTATTGTTTTAACCTAAACTCTGGGTGCCCTTATTTTGACACGGGAAGCTAGTAGTTTTGGTTTTGCAGATTTATATTCATAGGATTCTGATGTACAGCTGGAACAATACTCGGAAAGCTCTGTATCCGTGTATTACTTCTAGTTGTGTTTTGTATTATTTTCCACTGCGATGTATTTAAATGTAATTTAAATCTATGATATTTTCTATGTAATATTTATTCATACTCTGTATATTATTGTATTTCGATGAAATTGTTGTAATAAGCAATGAAATGTTCTTCTGTTTGCGTCCCAATGTGTCTTGTCCTCAAAACAATCCGGGCTTTCCTTACCGGGGAAGTTTGGGTCGTCTCATTTGGTATCAGAGCTTTGGTTTACAGAGCTCGAGAACTAGACACATTAGAACCATACAAAAGAATTCATTAGAGATTGGATTAGTAATATCCAATGGGAATGACTCGTTAGAGATGGGATCAGTAGTATCCTAGAACGAGTGTGAAGAGTATTTTTAAAATGAAAACAATTTTTGTTTTGAAAATTTATATTAATTATTCGTATTTGAATATTTATTCGTATTGATTTAGACAATCAAGTATATAGAGATTTTAGTATACGTCTGATCCACGTGTATTGAAGCCTCAAATATGTTCGATAGATATAGAATCACTCGCCCGGGTCTGATTCTGATGATGGCGCGCCATCATCAGTGTTTATATTCGAGTGACGAAAGTGGGATTTCTATATATTTCCAATTGACCGGTGTGAGAACCAAAATTAGATAGGGCTTATTGTTGTGATTTGGCATCAAAAATCTGATTTTTGGACTATGTATCAAAGTTATGAATTTGAAATGATAATTAACTAATTGATTGCATATTGTATTGTTTGATTATTGGTTGATTAATTAAATGTTGAATCTTTAGCCAAATTGAACCAGATAGTGAATTGTATTGGAAATTTATCGCATTTGCATGCATATACATGTACTTACATTGAACAGGTCATTGCAAAGAGGCTAGAGCAGAAGAATAAAATTGTTTGCCCGACAAATAGGTACATGTTTACTAATTTCTTGGGTTTTGGATGATTTTATGAGCCGCTTGGCTTTTTCTTTTTCTTTTGGATTGAAGAAGGCTATGGGAGGCTATATGAAACATCCGGAAGTCCCCAGTGCAGGGGAGGTTATGGCGAAATTTTTCAAAAATTTAGGGTGTTAGCCAAATTTTTGAAAAATTTGAAGAGTTCTTAGAAATTGAAAAGTTGAAGAACTTAAGCCATAAAGAAAATAATGAAAGTGGAGTTGATTAGTTAAACAACTTTCGGCTTTGTTCCTTTTCGGGGACGAAAAATTTTAAGTGGGGGAGATTGTAATAACCCAGAAATCCGAGCCAATTTAAAAATTTTATTTTGGCAATTTCGAGGAATTTTGAATATTTAAAATGAATTATTTTAAATAATAACGACGAGAAATATATTTTGAATAGAAATAGAATGTATATATTTATTCGAATCGTCGTTAGAATATAAATATTTATTTTATAATTATAAAAGGAATTGAGAATGGCGCGGTAGTTCGAAAATTCGATTTCAAACTTCAAATGAATGTACAGGGTGCAAAATAAACCGGATTTTAGCGAAACCAAAAATATTAGAATCTAATTGAGAATATCTTTCCAATGAATCCGAAAAAGTGAAATTTCATAGTGGGAATAAAAAATTATGTCCAGTTGAAAATTCAGAATAGTCGCTATGGAATTCTGGCCCTTAAAAATGGAAATTTTGCAGACGACCTCGGTTTTCGACGAAACCACTTTTGTTGGATCCGTGATGTCAAGTTATTGCTAGCTTTCAAAATTCATAATTTTATGAATCAATATGTGAGCGTGGCAAAGGAAAACGTGTTTTGGCAGTTTTAGTTGATTTTAATCGATTGGAAAATGGTCATTTTTCAAACGGTCTCAGAATTGGACGAAATTACTTTTGTTAGAACCTTATCGTCAATACAAAGCTAGAAAATATTTTTCAGGAATTTTTAGAGTCCATATGTGGCCCCAGTAAATTGAAATGCGCGTCCAAATTCAATATATAGAGTTATACTTTGATTTTGACGAAAACTGATCGAAACGATCGAATCAGCTTACGATACATATCCCATTGTGTTCGGAATGGGGGTATTTAGTTAAGGACGAGAGTCGTTGGGTTTGATTTCGAGTCGAAAATAAAAAGTTGCTTTTTATAATTTAAAATACTTAAATAAATAAATAAATATATATTATACCCTCTCTTTCCTATACCCCTCAGTCAACGATCGATTCAAAAGAATAAAAAAAGGAGAAAAGGAGGACGACGGAGGAAGACCGCCGCCTCCTGGAGTCTCCTGCCGCCGCAGGAGTGGGCGTCCCCACCAGAAACCCTCGCCGTTGATCATCCCACCCCCTTCGATTCTCTCTCCTCTCCGATCACGAAGCTCCCCATGCTCCAAACCCGCGTCCCACAACCGCCCACGTCGCCGCTCCCTTCGCCGCCGCCCCCTCGACGTCTATCACAGTCGCGACCCCCTCCCTCCTCCAGTCATTCGAACGCCACCCCCCCTCTCTGTAAAACCGCCTGAACCCGTTCAAGAACCACTGCGCCACCCACCTGCAGTCCGACGCAATGCCCTTCGCCCCCCTTTCCAGTCGTCCAAACCAATAAAGGTGCGTTTTATATATTTTCTCTTTGGATTTTTAAACTAGGAAAGGTCGGATTTTTAAACTAGGAAAGGTCGTATTTTTAAACTAGGAAAGGTCGGATTTTTAAACTAGGAAAGGTTGGACTTTCAAACTAGGAAAGGTCGGATTCTTTATAAAAGTAAAGGTTGGATTTTTAAATTAAACATCGATATAAAAATATGATCTTTATAATGTAAACATCGTGGTAAAGATGGGATTTTTATTATCTTGAAAGCGAGATAAAAATTCGATTTATATATATATATATATATGAAGTAACAATAAAAATTCGATTTTTAAACATGAAAAGGAATGATTTTTATCTTAAGAAAGAAACGATTTTTATATATAAAGTGGCGAAGTAAAAATAGGATTTTTATATAGAAAACTGAATTATAATAACATAATCCTTATTCGAAGTGAAGCGATATAAAAATATAATCTTTATATAAGAAGTAGAGAGATAAAAATATAATTTTTATATAGAAAGAAGCATTGTAAAAATATATGAAGAAGAAATAAAAATGTGATTTTTATTTATTAGGGTGAGGCGATAAAAATATGATTTTTACATATGAACAGCGAGAAAAGATAGCGATGGAATCGACTGGAATCAAATCCAAATAGTGCAGAAATAAAGAATGGCGGAGTGGATCCCAAAGGTGAGAACTCCTCACTTTTATTTTAATTTCTAGTTGAAATATATACTAGGATGCAGACGGTGTTTAGTAGCACCCAACACCCTCGTCCACAGACCATGGATGACTTGTTTGTTTGGTTGCTGTGTTGTGAAATTTGATTGTGTGATGTGGAATGAAATAAAATATTTTATAGTGGAAAATATTTTATAGTTAAAAATATGATTTTTAACGTGTATATAAAATAAATAGTAATAAACAAATTGGATGATTTATTTATATACATTGATTTGACTGATATTGATTGGGACGATAAATTTTACACATTGCCCAACTGCACAAATAAAATCTGTGTTTGTTGATTTGAAACCTCACACGGGTATTGGGATGTTATTTGATGTACACTAATTCCGATTGTTTAGTTGTATGTCAATCGATGGGTTGACAGACTGTGTAAGCGTTAATTATTTATAACTAACGCTTATGCAGTTGTGTGGTGTACTCTGGATGATGGTTGATGATTTATCGTTGTTGTTACCTACATGTGTTGTAGAAAATCCATATAATTAACATTATATGGTTATTGATTGGGCCTCATTCCAATTTGGATAATAAGGAATATTATAAAATAAATTCATGTGTTGAATAGAATAAACATTCATGTGTTGAATAGAATAAATATTCATGTGTTGAATAGAATAAACATTCATGTGTTGAATAAAAGCCGTGTTGATTAGATTTGTGCCATTTTAATGCAAGCGATATTTATAGCGATTTTATTCGAATATCGAAAAAGAAGTGATTTCGAAATATAACATTTTGAAAATATCATCATTTATATATTGACGATATGGAATATTCAATTTAGATTTAGAAATTGAATAGGAAGTTGAAATCGTTTTGAAAACGAATTTAAAACGATTTATGTAATACGTTTTAAAAAGGAAATCGACGAAATATATTATATATATATATATATATATATATATATATATATATATAATGACCTGAATAGAAGGCGCCGCACCGCGACAATTCGTGAATTTCGACCATTGACTTCGAATGGACATTGCGGGAGATCCGACCGTTGGATTCTCCTAAAAACGGAACCATTGGGTTCGTATCGAAAAGAGCTTTCTAACGAATATTAGAGATTTGAAATCTAACGGTTGGATTTGGAATTATGTCCAAATAAAATTTGGAAAAGGCCGTTGTAAGTGCAGTTCGATGGCCGTTGATGGAAATCGACTGTACGGGCCTTGATAAAATTATTAAAAATATTAATAATTAGTGTAAAATCATAAGAAATGATCTGTGAAGAATTGGGATGAAAAACTCCATATATGAAAAGATAAAAGTAGATTTTTATCGAAATGAACTAGTTTTGAACTAGAATAATAATTTATTTATTTTTAAAATAAATAAATTGGATTTGAAATGGTTTTGAATATAACCAGGATTTCCAATAATTGAATTGGAATGAATTTGAATCGAAATCATCTTCGGAATAGTTCGATCTTGGATTTCGTGATTATACAGATGTTGTTATGGAAATTTGAAAGATATATTTATATCGTTATTTCCAATACGATATTTGTTGGTTTCAGAATTTGATATTGAATATAAGCCGATATATTTTCTATTCAGAGCCTTGTGTTTAATATCAAATGGGATTTTGGGTTGTCGCGAACGGTATCTTTAATAATACTGTTCTTAAACCCAAATAGAGTTAAGAAAATTAAGAACTAACTAGGGATCAGTTTCTTGGATATTGATCTACTGTTGGTTTCAGCCTTCGGGGTTAATATTTAGGGAACTGTCCTCTTACTAATTTACGGTTAGGTACTGATTGAAATGTGATGTGATTTTGGGGTTTATCGTGAACCGTGTTTTAAATGACATCGGTTCTTTAACCCAGTTAAAGATTAAAACTAAGTGGAGTTTTAATGAATCTTTAATTGGATTGAAAAGATCGAGAATGGAGTATCACCAGTTTTGCTCCAGGCGATAGTTAAATCTTTAATTAGTTTTGAACGTGAAATGGTAATTGAATTTACCGATAACACTGTGGTGTTAGATATGAAGTATTACCAGTTTTACTTCATGGGATGAATAGGTTGGGATTGGGAAAATAAAATAAATGATTACTTCGGTGTTGTTCGCTAATCCCGACTAGTTTGATTTGATATTCAAAGGGAGATTAAAGAATAAATTTAAAAGAATTTATCTTTGATAAAATTAATGGGAACCTTTCCCTAAGAATGTGGAATTTAGAAACTAACCGTAGGTTAGCTAAGAAGAATGGTTTCTTGGGTATTGATCTGATGTTGGTTTCGGCCTTCGGGGTTAATATTTGGGGAATTATTCTCTTGCTAATTTACGGTTAGTGACTGATGAATTGGAATGAGGCGTATGTTGTGTTTGTGTAACACTTGTTTATTATATACGCAAGTTATTCAGAAAGACCGGGTTTATCCCATTCTGAATAACTGATCCGACGATGAGTCGAAGATGAAGACGGTGGTTGAAGACCGGAGGTCTTCACATCGTTTGGATAATTACTGATGATCTTAATTGGGTCGTACACCCAAGAGGAGGGAATCGGTTAGTGGTCGTCCAGACGTACTTGGAGATCGATGGATATGCGAGGTACACGGTGCCTCCGGTTTCATTCAGACCCAGAACGGACTTGTAAATGGACTGTGTGTCTGACATTGGATTTTATTCTGTGTGATTGATTTCTATTAAATATATATATCTGTTTGGCGGCGGAGAATTTATTCTCTTGCTTAACGCCCTTCTCTGAGACGTACGAGCTTAGAGGTTATATATTGGTGGATATCAATCGCATGGAGTGAATTGCCTGTATGGCATGCCTAAGTGGCAAATGATCAAGGCTTTCGTTGAAAAGCAAAGTCTTGTGGTTGATGATCAAAGCACGGTCTGTGTAGCATAGCTTTGTGTAGCGTTGATTCGCGAGCCTCACACCTCGGTTGTGAACCAGAAACAGGAGAGGACATCAGGGAGGGCATGCGTTTCATTCTAGTTAGAAGTGGCGTCAGTGGTTTTACATGCCCTGACGAGTTTGACTTATGTTGTTGTTTCTGTTGCGAGGCTCCTTGGATATATCGGTGACTATGTGGAGCCAATGGAGTCATTGGACTCATTGACACCCCATAGGGTGGGGAAACGTAGTGTTCAGGCATTTTAATCCACATCGGTGGACCGGCCCTGACGATCCAAAGCTTGTCTGCGCGCTTGCCTGAGACACGGGCTAGAGCGTCTCGAATCGGTGGAGGAATATCTTTTGCCTCGGTTCACAGATGGAAATCCAACTTCCAATACGTGACATTTGCGGTTTTGATTGTAGAGCCTAGTATTGGCGACATGATATATGGTACCCTTGCCGTCTATGATTAATACTTATGATTGAAATTGTTTTGACACTATACACTTATAGTAATAATAAAAGATGAAATTTAGCGTATCAAGCATTCTTTGGCTATTATAAGGTAAAACCCTATCCTCCGGCTTGTGTTGCATTGTGTGATGGGACCTGGGTCTTATAATAGCTTCATTGTTCTTTATTTAGCATTGCGCTGTTGTTTTATGCACTGGCATTCTTGGGAGGAAACCCGTTCCGTGTTATATGGCGTGGTCCCTTGATTTACCTAACTTTAAAATAAAGATAAATAACTGCTTTAGTTCTCACACTAGTCACATGACTGACCTGGAGTTTATTGTTTTAACCTAAACTCTAGGTGCCCTTATTTTGACACGGGCAGCTAATAGCCTTGGTTTTGCAGATTTATATTCACAGGATCCTGATTTATAGCTGGAACGATACTCGGAAAGCTCTGTATCCGTGTATTACTTGTAGTTGTGTTTTGTATTATTTTCCGCTACGATGTATTAAAATGTAATTTAAATCTCTGATATTTTCTATGTAATATTTATTCATACTTTGTATATTCTTGTATTCTGATGAAATTGTTGTAATAAGCAATGAAATGTTCTTCTGTTTGCGTCCCGATGTGTCTTGTGCTCAAAGCAATCCGGGCTTTCCTTACCGGGGAAGTTCGGGTCGTCTCAAGTGTGAGTAAATTCCAACCATACCGTTTAACTTTGAAAATCCTTTTGAAACAAAAAGATAATAGTAAGACCAGCCCACATATAAACATCGACGGTTTTTACCTTACTATAATCAAACATTTTTGATATCAAAATCAAGTGATATTATAATAATGTCTAATCAGATAAATAATCAAATTGCAGAACGCTTGCATCTCACGCTCCACATATATAGTATAAAATCAAAAACCGCATGGGGCTTATTGGAGATTGGATTCCGACTATGACAAGGTATGGGACCACCTCCCGATCAGTGTACTCTTAAGGGGATACACTGGGGTTCAATAAGAACATCTTGCAACCTAGCCCACACATGACCGACCACTCATTTAGCTTGAGTGTATCGAATATATTGTCACCCACGGTTGTTGGCCATCCAACCGTCATACGAAGATATAGAATCGAAAAGAAGAATAAATATGATTTTTCTCTAGATCAACGACAATACACCCTGCTTGGGAATGACCCAACTAGCCATGCTGCCTAGCCCAACTTTTGTTACTTCCTGGTTGTGAGGCTAGAGGTTGCGTCTATCTTCAGAACATCTGATCACCATTCACTTTGAATGCCACATCGTCAAACCCGTCAATTCACTGATCGATTTCCAAAAAATATCACAGGTATAAAAAACTAAGAGGAACGAATTCCTCCGCCACCAGATAGGTATACTCTGTCAGACACTCGTCCATACAAGTTGTCCTAGGACTGGACAAACAGAAAACACCATTCTGGAATAGAACGACCCTTACATTTCACTCCGTCTTCAATTATCTTCAGCATGATCTAATTCGCAGCGCTTATGCCTATACGGAGTGATTTTCGGATAATATATCCAACCGGTCTCTCCGTATTGACAACGAGGGTCACAACACTTCGATAGTCAGTTATTTAACTATTAAAGCAAAAACAACATCCATTCAAAAGTACAACTAAACTTCAAACAATCACTGGCTCCTTTTTAATTTATATTAATTTTCCAACTTCCCATACCCCGAAAATATATATTTTTAATGTTCGAAAGCATTCTTGTCCTTTTCCACATTTCTTATTTTCTATACTTTAGAAAATATACCTTATTAACTTTGGAAAATATTCCCAATTTCCATTTGATCATTTTAATCTACAATTTATTTGCTTCTAACATTATTCACCTTAAAACGTGAATATTTCCCTTATCGAAATCTAGTCTTGTTAAATCAATCTAAAGTTGGTGTTATAAATGGTTAAGGTTTCATCTGTCAAGTTATTATTATTCCAACTTCAGTCTAATTACCCGTCAACTTCTCCTTAATTACGAACCGAGCTTAGAACTTAAACTCGATTTCATATTCTATTATCAATTATTGGTTTAAAACCAAATATCTAGTATTTATCAAATTCTAAATTATATAATATAATTTCTAAAAATAAATTTGTTTTAGACATTCGACATAGTCGAATTCTAGTTGCAAATCCTTATGGATTCTATTTCAATTCTACTTACATTTTGAACGTCGAAATAAAATTCATTGTTTCCTTTGAAATGATTTCTTATTTCCTCTTTTAAATCCCTATTTACCTTAAATACCATTTATAAATCAACCGACTTGTTTTAATCCATTAAAACACGATACCGTACTCTAGCTAAATCAAGTTAAACTTTATCATTTAAAAATAATAAATATTATATTTCCTCTTTAAAACTCGAATTCTTATCCAATATGTTTTACGATATTTCAATAATAGTTATTCCTGGGCCAATGTGATTTTACATCCTGAACAAACAATAATCAATAACAGATTATTTATTGCATCATATAATGCAATATATGAAAACACAATATAATTGTTGAGGAATCCAGTTGGATTCCTCCAACCTGTTTCCATGTATCCACAGACGTTAGTTGACACAAATAACACCAATTTCATATCGGTAAAAATCAATATTCAATCGACGGTGTGTATATATATACCAGTGTATATTATTTCAACCAAGTAAAGCATCCAAAAAACCAACGCACGCAGGATTCAACCATTATTTAAATATAATTAAAATACTTAAACTGAACAGATTTAGTGAGTTTACTCACCTTTGCACGTTAACCGTTAAATAACGATTTGCATCAGTTGATTATACCCGGCGTTTTATTTTGACATAATCCATAACGAGCCGCAAACCGCTCCAACGAGCATTGCTGCATAGCGTGCGTCGATACAGACTCAATGCAACTGATGCCACCAAATTTCTTCTGTTATTTACGCAGTATGAACCCCATAAACTCGTACTTCTTCCTTTCACTCCCGTTGTTACTGCTCTTCACCACGCGCCAAACTCCACTCAACCATCCTCTCTGTTTCACGTTCGCAAGTACCACTTGCCACCATGCTCGCAAATACCACTTGCCACCATAATCGATTACCCCATGTTATTCACATCCGTACTGTTTCCCAAAACAAACCTTCAAACCCTTTTAGACGTTACTCATTTTCTCGTCAGTTCACGTGTACGTGCATTCCACACATCTTCACATTATCATCTTCTATATAAAATAAATCCTTTTGTTCACAGATTTCATCACTACTCTTCATGTATTGGGGCGAGCTTTTCTTTCCCAGTTCATCATTTTAGTGAAACCACATATATATCCTTTCGCCCTTTACTGTAGGCATCCTCTCTCCATCGCAGTTAACCAACCTTGCACCATTCGATGATGACTCACCATCAAAACTTCACGTAAAAGCATGACTAACTCATGTTTCTCACCAGCTTTCATACTTCATGCGCGCCATTCCTCTCACTGCCAACACTTGCTTTACATGTAGCATTATAAACCGTGCACCACCCATCCCTTTCGCAACCAAATCCTTTCATCCTCCGCTAACTGTTCCTTCTCCTTTATATCCATACACACACAAAATTTCAAACTTCTATTTCCATCCAGACAGCCCACTTCCATCTCAAACATTGCTTTCTATTTGCTTGAACTCATCCCAACATGAATACCATTTCCTTTCACTGCTCTTGACAGCTTGCGCCTCCCCATGCCTCACATTCCTTCGCCTCACATAGCAGTGCCTTCCCTTCATTGTTTCTCGCTTTTATGGTTTCTCTTTTTCTTTTTTGTTTGATTTCCTTTTTAGATCGACCATTGAAGCTTATATTCAACTCCCAGAGAAGAAAGAAAAAATCAGTCTTGTATTTATGGACGGAGATTTCTTAAGCGTTAAGGAGTAGAGGATATAGGGTAGGTTCGAAATTTCAACTTAGGTACGTGCGTTCATTTAATTTTGATGAGAGGCGCAAGTAATAGGGTATGGGTTTTGTTTTGAATGAGGAAAGAAAAGCAAAAGCTTTCCGCTATTTTATACTCGCAAAAAGATCATACAACGAAAGAAGATAAGTCGCAAATGTTTTCGATGTATAGGATAATTGATTCATTTCTAATGAAGCCATACTTTTAGATCTATGCAAAATTATGTGATGGAATAGCGTTTATTAACTTGGATAAGACTATACATTAGACATTTTTCTTGTCTGTATGATTCCTTATGAATGAAGCATTAGGGAGTATAGGTCTCTAGTTTGATGGAAACAATTCAATACTCTTTAGGGGTGGAGAATTTTCATACTTTGGCATGCTTTGTAGCTTAGGATGGTGACTTTTATTTCAACGATAGGGTACTTTTTTAGGGTGATGTCTTTCTATGCTATGAAAGGGAAAGTGTACGCAAAGCTTCTTCGCTAAGACATGGGAAAAATAGTATTCAAATGTATTGCAAAACCAATATCCTTGTAGCGTTAATGACTGAACGGACAAAGATGGTTCGGGTTTTATTTTATTCTATGTAACTGTAGTTTAGATGTCTCATTCAACTCTTTATTCATCAAGACTTAAGTTATTTTTCGTCATGATCCTTCAATGATCATTTATATAAAATAAATATAGAATAAGTTATCTTTATTCTTATTGCATTTAGTAGTATTGGATTAAAACACAAGGCTTGAATGGAAGGAGGCAAATCATGTTTATGTGTATGCAATGTACATGCATGTGTATTTGTTGTTATGCCTTACTTAATTTCAATACTACTGTAATTTTTTCTCATGATGTTAGCATCGTTTGCTTAAATATAAAATAGAATATAGAAAAGTTACCGTGAAATGAAGTAGCGATTTTAAAATCCTAGTGTACCGTATTACGTGAAATTTCATTTTTACCGAGCCGCTATGGACAGAAGTAAGAACACGGTCGTGTCGAGCGCTGTGTCGCGATCCCAGAAATATATTAATATCGGTTGGTTAACTCATATTTTGAAACCCCAAAATACTGATACAGGGTGCAAAATACTCCAAATAAAAAGTTGCATATTTAATTAATTAAAAATTTCATAAAAATTCTAAAAATTAAATTATCACTACGTCTCAAATGAATCTTGTCTAAATTCGAATCCAGTATGCAGTTATTTCAAATAAACTGTTACGGTCGATGAACGATTCTATAGCGACTATTTGAATATTTGATTTGGACATATCTTGCAATCTATACGACGAAATCTCCATTTTCCACTTCCATTGGAAAATTACAGTTCAATAGATTCCAACGTTTCTTGTTTCGAAGAAATCCGACTAATAACGGGTTCTGTACACTCGATTGAAGTTCAAAACGTTAAATTACGAACTACCGCGATATTACGGGCTCGATTATATTTAATATATATTTTTATACGTTCAACTTCGTTTAATCAATATATAAATCCACTTATATTATGAATTCAATATTTAAACTAATTTAAATATTCAAATACAAACTGATAAAAATGCGGGACGTTACACAGTGCATTCAACATATGTGAATCATTTCATATATGAAAACCATGGATCGTGCACCAACTTATGGTATTTAACACACATTAATACAACACATGTGGCAGCTAAGAGATGGATCATTTCATGTTATGTTTGCTCTAATGAATGGATCGCCAATCCTCTATATGATGAATCACGTATACAGTTATAAGCTGCATGCAAATGAACGTGAAGCACAACATATGGCTGTTAAAGCATTGGGTCGTTAACGTTAAGAATATTGCATGGATCGGTTACTATACTCCTGGACCATTCATCATTTATGTGTGCAAAGGCATGGTTCACGTGTATATTAGTGACATATTAAACAAGGAGCCATGTGAAGCTTGTTGTACATAACCAACTATACATATATGATATGAATCACAATATATAAATTGCGCCAGATAAGTGAAAGTCGTTTATGGTTGAAACGTGGAGCGTTCAATATGAGCATGGGTCGGTTTTGTTGTAGGTCGTGTGAATGTTTCATGGGTCATTAGCATGTGGCTTCATGGACCGTTCCTGTTGCGTGAAAGAGGCATTTTCATCGGGTCGTTGATCTTCGAGGGTCGTGGAACGACCTGAGATGATGAATATAATATATAGTTCGGCTACAAGATGAGAACGATCCAAAATGTGAAAGTATGAGCCACCTGTGAGTTACATGGTTTGCAAAAGTATGTTGGATCCTAGCATATGAGAGATGCGGGCACATGAATATGAGTCAGGTTGTAACACCCTATACTTATCTGCTACCAAATTTCGACAAAAATCAAAACTTGAACAAATCCAAGCATTGAGCGTGTATATCTGGTACCTGCAATAAATGAACACGAACATAATCAGAGTACGATAAGATAACTGTAACAACCCGAAAATATGGGCCAGTTTAAAATTTTTAAATTGGCAATTTTAGCGAATTTTGAACATTTAAAATAGATTATTTTAAACAATATCGACGAGAAATTTATTTTGAATAGAAATCGACCGTATATATTATATAGTTCGTCGTTAGAATATAAATAATTATTTATAATTATAAAAGGAATTGAAAATGGCGCGGTAGTTCGATAATTCGATTTCTAACTTCAATTGAATGTACCGTGTGCAAAACAATCCGGATTTTAGTGAAACCAAAAACATTGGGATCTATTTGAGAATATCTTTCCAACGAATCCGAAAAATCAAAATTTCATAGCGGGGATAAAAAGATATGTCCAGTTGAAAATTCAGAATAGTCGCTATGGAATTCAGGCCCTTAAAAATAGAAATTTTGCAAACGACCCCGGATTTCGACGAAACCACTTTTGTTGGATCCACGATGTCAAATTATTGCTAGGTTTAAAATTTCATAATTTTTCGAATCAATATGTGAGCGTGGCAAAGTGTAACACCCCACCTCCGCTAGGGTCACTCTTTCGGGGGCACTAGCTTCTGGGGGGCGTTAGAACTGGGTAAGCATGCATAATGATATATATCAAGGCCGAACAAGAACATAAATATATATGTAAAACAGAGTAAGTGAGAATAAAACAGCGGAATATCTCAAACCATCTCAAAACAAGTTTAGTACATCATAAAGTCAACTGCCAAAATAAACATGTCTAGTACATCATAAACAGAAATACTGAAATACATAGTGCTATCCCCAAAATAAAGATGATAAACCATAGCGAGCTCAATGTCCAGTCATACATGAGCTATCCAGCAAACAAGCAAGCGATCCAAGCTAAGCACCACTATTCCCTCCCTGAGAACCTGGGGGGGGGGGGGAACGGAAGAAAAGAAGCGAAAGAAAACAGGTCAGTCAAAAAGACTGGTAAGCCCTACTACGATCAGTCTATAAACTAATAAAGCTAACATCATGATGGAAACTGAGATGAACATACTGGCAATAGATAAAGGTGTCATCACATAAAGAAGATTAAGCTTTGCACCACAGTGTACTAGCAAACTAACATGACAGGTATTGATCCCTCAGCCCAAAACTTTGGCCCAATAACATGAAGTGACCTTAATACAAGGTCCAGCCCAACGGTCTAGTCGATCGGCTCCCTATAAACCTAACACGTTAAGTGTTGGTGCCCATACGACCCACATATGGTTGTAGTCAGACTGTGCCGGGTCCACCTTCGGGTGTATCAAGCCCTCGGGTGTCAACCCCAGACACCTAAGCAATAATGCACAGTCTAAACCTACTGGTACCCGTGCCTCGCGTTTGTCCAACACCTGACTACGTGCACGTCCGTAGCCCGCCTGGACCCGCACCGCTGTACCACTCATCCGTCGCTTTGGTCGCTTACATCCGTCCAGTAATCGTGCCCCCGCCCTAGCCTAGTCCTCTAGGGTTGTGAATGATACCCAGCTGGGATTACTGCTGGAACAGACCACGTTGCTAGGGTTTTCTAAGAGGGTTAAGTGTGGTTTAACCCCTCACTAATCATGGATTAAATTAGTTAAGTGTAACCAACAGTTCACCACTTAACCCCATTTAATCCCTTGTATTCCCCAAAATTGGTTAAGTATTAGTGGGCCATGACTTAACCTTAATCATGAGGCATTACTTAATTTAATGCACCCAACCTCTCACATTAGACCTTGTTGTGATTACTAGTTAGGCCGGGCGGGTCCGGGTAGGTTTACACCACAACTTAGTCTAACCTCGGGTTTCACGTGCCACATGACCAACTACTCACATTGGGTCCTATTGCTTGTAGCCACTAGTTAAGCCGGTTGGTTCCGGGTAGGTTTATGCTACAAGCTCAACCCAACCTCGAGTTGGCCACACTTATGTTTTCTAAGTGTCATGTCCACTTTATTTTCAAACCATCATTACAAGTTTAACAAATACTTGGGTAGACCTAACTTAATAGGTAAATTCCCAAGGGGTAGACCTAACTTAATAGGTAAATTCCCAATCTTATATTTTCATGTATTTTAAGTTTTACCCAAACCCCCCAACGTCATTCCATCGCTTACATATTCGTCATAACGCATAAAGGATAGGAAGAGGGAACTTGGCACAACATACATGGTGAATCTTACATATCATAATAAACATGCATAACATGTTGGACTTGAATAACTTAGCATAGTGAACTTGCATACACATGCATAACTTGTCAAACTTGCAAATCATAGCATAGTGAACTTGCAAAAACATGCATAACTTGTTAAACTTGCAAATCATAGCATAGTGAACTTGCAAAAACATGCATAACTTATTAAACATGCATAACATAGCATAGTGAACTTGCATAAGCATGCATAACTTATTTAACATGCATAACATAGCATAGTGAACTCGCATAAGCATGCATAACTCATTAAACATGTATAGAATAGTGAACTCGCATAAGCATGCATAACTTATTAAACATGCATAAATCCCAACTTTCATCACATATTAACTTTAGAGTTTCTAAAATGAAGGTAAGAGGGCTTACAAATATTATGAAGACACAAATCCACTAATAAAGATTGAGTAGCCCTTTATGCAAGCATATAAAAACCCAAAACAAAGCTCCAATTAACAAAAATCCCAAAAACTCTAGCTTAGCAAATAAAACTTGCAACTTGATGATGTATGCAAGCTAATGATCATTCATACAACTTAGAAATGCTTGTATGAACATCATAATCTTCATAGGAATGATTAATGAAGAGGTTGGAGGCTAGGGTTTTTAGGTGGAGGCCATTTGAGAAATCAATTTGACATAGTTTGGTTGGTAGATTGAATAATGAGGTTTTAGGGTAGGATTAGGGTCTTATTTATAGAAGATTAGAGTGTTTTTAGCCCTAGGATTAACCCTAGGTTAGTTTAGGTCCGTCAGATTTCGGAATTCTCTAGAACCAAGCCACACAACCAAGCCCAAATCAAAATGGTGCGCCAGGCAAAACTGCCCGGCCACCCCGTGTCGACAGGGCTGTCGACAGGGCAGTCGACACCCTTAGACCCCTGTCGACATGGGGGTCCTGGCGGGAGTTTTCCCGCCTGACGCCAGTTAGCCCTAATCCTTGTTTTTAATTTAAAATTTAAATATGTTTTTATTATGGAAATTTCTGAAAACTTCCATGGGCCTTAACTGGGTCATACGGACTCCGATTTTCGAAAACTCGGACTCTATTTCGCGTATTTTTCCGAGACGAACGCAATGGCATAGCCCGTTTCCCTTGATTCAGATTTTTAAATTAAATTATGCCTCTATTTGTGTTATAACAGGTTATTGAAAATACGGGTTGTTACATTCTCTCCTCCTTAAAGGATTTCGTCCCCGAAATCTTCAAGTTAGGAAGAACGTATCCTACCATCCAATCATCCATCTACTCAAAACATCATCCACGAGCAATCATTGTCCTTACAAGATTCTAAATGTTGTATGAACATATGCAAAGGTGTGTGTATATGTACTTATCTAATGCAAAGATCAATGCAAAATATGTTAGTGAAATGTATCCACATGTATGCAATTCCTAACATAATGTATAATATCTATATGTGTGCACATAACATACACCCATATGCAACATCCATGTGATAACACGCAATTTTCATCCATGAATAAGCATAAACACTCATGTATATGCAATATGAGGAGTGCGCGAGCCGATCTAGTGCCTAATGTGTATCATGCATCCACGAGTAACCACTTGCAAACACTTGCAACCACTTGCAACCATCAAACATAACATGTCTCAAACACATGTTTCATCCAAAGGGTTTCTTCCTAAGGTTCTCATGACAAGATTAACACGCTAAACTAGATAAATATGGGTAGCAAAGAGAAAGATATGCTAACAAAAGGAAAGAGATTGAGAGTGTACCCTCAAAAAGGAATGGATAAAGCCCACGCATCTTCTCTTCGGTTTCCCAAGTTGCGTCTTCTTCGGCTTCACCCCATTGAACCTTTACCAACTTGACCTCTCGATTCCTTAGCTTCTTGGTCTCCGTCCCCAAGATACGAATCGGAGCTCTCCTCAAGGTAGCTTCTTTCTCCACTTCCACATCTTCCAAAACACTTGGCTCCAAAATCTCTGCTGATTTATGCAAACACTTCCGGAGATGCGAGACATGAAAAACATTGTGTACTCCGGCAAGCTTCTCGGGCAACTTCACTTTATAAGCCATCTGCCTGATCCTTTCAACAATGGGGAATGGTCCAACAAATCTCGGGGCTAGTTTCCCAACGGCTCCAAATCGGACCACATTCCGCAAAGGAGAAACCTTCACGAAAACCATATCCCCTACATCAAACTCCAAATCAGATCTTCGCTTATCAGCATAGGATTTCTGTCGGTCTTGGGCCGCCTTCATCCGTCTTCTAATCAACTCGACCTTCTCGGATGTATCTCTAATCATGTCAGGCCCAAGTATGAGCTTATCTGTAGTCTCCCACCAACATGTAGGCGACTTGCACGGCCTCCCATATAGAGCTTCAAATGGTGCCATCCCTATGCATGCTTGATAACTGTTATTATATGCAAACTCAACAAGTGGAAGATGGTCTTCCCAAGTACCACCAAAATCCAGAATACAAAGCCTCAACAGATCCTCGAGTACTCTATTCACCCTTTCGGTTTGACCGTCCGTCTGTGGGTGATAAGCAGTACTCAGATTCAACCTCGTGCCCAAGGCCTCCTGCAAGCTATTCCAGAACTGACTTGTAAAGATTGGGTCGCGGTCACTGACAATACTAGAAGGGACTCCATGAAGTCTCACAATCTCACGAAGATATACAGACGCTAGCCAAGATGCTGTCCTCTTGCTCTTTACCGGAATAAAATGAGCACTCTTCGTAAGTCTATCCACAATAACCCAAATGCTCGTATTCCCTTTTCTTGACCTTGGAAGCCCATCAATAAAGTCCATGGAGATACTCTCCCACTTCCAAAGTGGAACGTCCAGAGGATGCAATAGCCCACCGGGCTTCTTTGACTCGGCCTTAACTTGCTGGCAAATGATACATCTAGAGACAAACTCCGCCACATCCTTCTTCATCCCTGGCCAAAAGAAAATACGCCTCATATCTTGGTACATCTTATCCCCGCCTGGATGTATAGTCAATTTAGAGTGATGCGCTTCCTCCAGAACTTTTCTTACTAAATCTTCTATCATGGGGACACATAACCTTCCATCTCTCCTTAGCCAACCCTTGTCATCAATAGAATATCGAGCGAGATGGCTAGACGTCTCTCCTCGAATCAGCTTATCCATAATCTCAACTATCTGAGGGTCTTCCTTCTGCGAAGCCCCAACTTGATCCAGAAGGGTAGGCCTGAGCTCAAGAGATGCTAAAGAACCGGTCATCGACTCAACCGCCAAAGAGAAATCAAAGGTTGCCAAGAACTCTAAATTCTTCATCTCAACAAATAGAGGACTTAGTGTCAACCTTTTTCTGCTCAACGCATCCGCTACAACATTCCCCTTGCCAGGGGTATAGGCTATATCAAAATCGTAGGACGCCAAGAATTCCATCCACCTTTGCTGCCTCAAGTTCAGATCCTTCTGCGAAAAGAGATACTTCAAAGACTTATGATCAGTATATAGCTCAAATCTCTCTCCCAGAAGATAATGACGCCAAGCCTTGAGTGCATATACTATCGCTGCCAGCTCTAGATCATGAGTGGGATAATTCTTCTCATGCACCTTAAGTTGCCTACCACCAAAACATATAGCTCTGCCTTCTTGCATCAGAACGGCGCCCAATCCCGTGCCACAAGCATCAGTGTACACGGTAAACATCTTACCACCATCGGGTAAAGCTAGAACTGGTGCTGAGGTAAGGGCTCTCTTGAGTCTTTGAAAAGCAAGCTCACAATCCATATCCCAAGCAAAAACTAAGTTCTTCTTTGTCAACTTAGTAAGAGGAGCGGATATCTTCGCGAAGTCCTTGATGAACTTCCGGTAAAACCCTGCAAGACCTAGAAAACTTCTTACTTCGGTTGCATTCCTTGGAGTCTTCCAATCCTGCACAGCAACTACTTTAGCGGGATCCACCGCCAAGCCTTGCTTAGATACTATATGCCCAAGGAACCGAACTTCCCTTCTCCAAAAGTGACACTTGGAGAACTTGGCCTTTAACTGATGCGCTCTCAGCGTATCCATCACCTCTACAAGATGCCTCGCGTGCTCTTCTTCATCCTTAGAGAAGATCAGAATATCATCCACAAAGACCACGACAAACTTGTTCAAGAACTCTCGAAACACCCTACTCATCAAGTCCACGAAATACACGGGTGCATTCGTCAAACCGAACGGCATAACCAGCCATTCAAAGAATCCATCTGGAGTTCTGAATGCAGTCTTGTCTATACTATCTTCAGCCACTCTGAGCTGATGAAATCCAGTAGCAAGATCAAGCTGAGAGAAAACAGAAGCACCGACAAGCTGGTCAAAAAAATCATCAATCCTCGGTAATGGGTGTCTGTTCTTCTTAGTCAGCTTATTCAACTCTCTATAGTCCACAAAAAGTCGAAGAGAACCATCTGCCTTAGTAGCAAACACCACAGGCGCTCCCCATTCGGATATACTTCGTCTGATGAAGTTCTTCTCAAGCAACTCCTTTACTTGCTTGCTGAGCTCCCGTCTCTCACGCGGAGCCATGTGCCGAACGGGCAAAGAAACAGGCTTAGCATTATCCACCAGATAAATGCGAAAATCAATCTCTCGTTTAGGGGGCAAACCCTTAACTTCTTCAAAAACATCTGGATAATCTCGGACCACCCTTACAGACTGAAGGGCTTCCTCTGACGAGTCGAGAGATTCAAGATAGCACAACATGACGGGATCCTTCGGATTGCATGAAATCTCTAAGGTGTTGCCAAGGCGAGTCACAAGCCTCACAACCCTATGCTCACAATCAAGAATGGCTCCATATCTGGACAGCCAATCCATGCCCAATATCAATCCGTATCCCCTGAAACCAAGAACATACGCACTACACAAGAACTCTACACTGAGTATAGAGATCCTTAGATCCTCACATATCATAGATAGATGAGCAGAACCCCCAATGGGATTCGAAACACAAACGGGATCATCCACTAAGCTAGTACTAAGGTGCAAACTATCAACAAGATCAGATGAAATAAAGCTATGTGATGCACTAGAATCAAACAAGGTACGAACTGGAAGATCAGAAACATAAACAAGGTTCTCAACAGAAACACTACCTCGATCGGGAACTGGAGCGGTATTGAGAGCATGTACTTGCCCTCCTGAAGGTCCAGCCTGCCCTTTCTTCTTCGGACATTCCTTGCTGAAGTGTCCAGTTTCACCACAGGAAAAACATCCACCACTAAGCTTCCTTTTCTTCTTCCTACAATCCTTAGCAAAGTGTCCAGGCGCACCACAGTAATTGCACTTTCCCTTGCCTTTGTTGTTGTTCCCCTTCTTGTTCTTGCTCTGATTCCCCTGACTGCTTTGACCACCTTGATTGCCTTTACCCTGAGAATCAGTCTTCTTTGCTTGAGTATCACTCGACTTGACCTCTTTCTTTCCATCACCCTGAAGTAGAGCCATATCGACCAAACTCTCGAAAGTAGCTCCATGCGGAATATGTGACATCGCCAAGCCCTGCAGCGGCTCATTCAACCCTCTAGCGAATCGAAGAGCCTTCTTCTCAGGGGTGTTTACCATATCCAAATCAAAACGGGCCAGCTGATTAAACCTGTTCACATACTCCTTGACAGACATATCACCTTGCTTTAATGCAATGAACTTCTCCATCTGTAAATTCGCCTCAGCAGCAGATAGAAACTTGGCCACAAATCTAGTCCTCAAATCGGCCCAAGTCTCGACGGGCCTTGTCTCATTGGTGACCTCCCACTAATAGGCCGCTTCGTCCTTCAAAAGCCACACTGTCAATAAGATCTTCCTCTCGTCATCAATCCCAAAAATAGCAAACAAGTCCTCAGTGTCTTTCAGCCAATTCCTAGCTTCAACAAAAGATTCCGTGCCTAGGAAATTCTTGCCTCCCATCGCCTTGAAGTCTTTACAAACCTTCGTGAACTCAACCTGAGGATGCTGAGGGGGAGGGGGAGGAAGAGGAGCCTCAGCAACTGGAGGGGGAGGAACAGGAACCACCGGAGGAGGGACATTAGCAACGGGAGGAGGAATATTGACATTAGGGGGAGGATTCTCAACTACAGGAGGAGGAGTGGGAGTAGGGTTTGCGAGGCCAGCTACCGCCCTAGCTTCAAGAAGTCTCCTATACCAGAGTGGTACATTTACTCCATCCGGGATGGCAAGATTTTCAGCCATACTGAAACGAAAGATAAGATAAGATTAAGTCAAGGGAACGAAGGATAACGCTAATGGCTTTTTGGGGAATAGCCTTTTAAAATACTAGACTTTTCTTTGGAAAATACTTTATACTTGTTTTGAAAATAGTTTTTCAAAAGTCTTTTAAAAACTTTTTGTTCTAGCTTGTAAACCTTATGCTCTGATACCAAATTTGTAACACCCCACCTCCGCTAGGGTCACTCTTTCGGGGGCACTAGCTTCTGGGGGGCGTTAGAACTGGGTAAGCATGCATAATGATATATATCAAGGCAGAACAAGAACATAAATATATATGTAAAACAGAGTAAGTGAGAATAAAACAGCGGAATATCTCAAACCATCTCAAAACAAGTTTAGTACATCATAAAGTCAACTGCTAAAATAAACATGTCTAGTACATCATAAACAGAAATACTGAAATACATAGTGCTATCCCAAAAATAAAGATGATAAACCATAGCGAGCTCAATGTCCAGTCATACATGAGCTATCCAGCAAACAAGCAAGCGATCCAAGCTAAGCACCACTATTCCCTCCCTGAGAACCTGGGGGGGGGGGGGAACGGAAGAAAAGAAGCGAAAGAAAACAGGTCAGTCAAAAAGACTGGTAAGCCCTACTACGATCAGTCTATAAACTAATAAAGCTAACATCATGATGGAAACTGAGATGAACATACTGGCAATAGATAAAGGTGTCATCACATAAAGAAGATTAAGCTTTGCACCACAGTGTACTATCAAACTAACATGATAGGTATTGATCCCTCAGCCCAAAACTTTGGCCCAATAACATGAAGTGACCTTAATACAAGGTCCAGCCCAACGGTCTAGTCGATCGGCTCCCTATAAACCTAACACGTTAAGTGTTGGTGCCCATACGACCCACATATGGTTGTAGTCAGACTGTGCCGGGTCCACCTTCGGGTGTATCAAGCCCTCGAGTGTCAACCCCAGACACCTAAGCAATAATGCACAGTCTAAACCTACTGGTACCCGTGCCTCGAGTTTGTCCAACACCGGACTACGTGCACGTCCGTAGCCCGCCTGGACCCGCACCGCTGTACCACTCATCCGTCGCTTTGGTCGCTTACATCCGTCCAGTAATCGTGCCCCCGCCCTAGCCTAGTCCTCTAGGGTTGTGAATGGTACCCAACTGGGATTACTGCTGGAACAGACCATGTTGCTAGGGTTTTCTAAGAGGGTTAAGTGTGGTTTAACCCCTCACTAATCATGGATTAAATTAGTTAAGTGTAACCAACAGTTCACCACTTAACCCCATTTAATCCCTTGTATTCCCCAAAATTGGTTAAGTATTAGTGGGCCATGACTTAACCTTAATCATGAGGCATTAATTAATTTAATGCACCCAACCTCTCACATTAGACCCTGTTGTGGTTACTAGTTAGGCCGGGCGGGTCCGGGTAGGTTTACACCACAACTTAGTCTAACCTCGGGTTTCACGTGCCACATGACCAACTACTCACATTGGGTCCTATTGCTTGTAGCCACTAGTTAAGCCGGTTGGTTCCGGGTAGGTTTATGCTACAAGCTCAACCCAACCTCCAGTTGGCCACACTTATGTTTTCTAAGTGTCATGTCCACTTTATTTTCAAACCATCATTACAAGTTTAACAAATACTTGGGTAGACCTAACTTAATAGGTAAATTCCCAAGGGGTAGACCTAACTTAATAGGTAAATTCCCAATCTTATATTTTCATGTATTTTAAGTTTTACCCAAACCCCCCAACGTCATTCCATCGCTTACATATTCATCATAACGCATAAAGGATAGGAAGAGGGAACTTGGCACAACATACATGATGAATCTTACATATCATAATAAACATGCATAACATGTTGGACTTGCATAACTTAGCATAGTGAACTTGCATACACATGCATAACTTGTCAAACTTGCAAATCATAGCATAGTGAACTTGCAAAAACATGCATAACTTGTTAAACTTGCAAATCATAGCATAGTGAACTTGCAAAAACATGCATAACTTATTAAACATGCATAACATAGCATAGTGAACTTGCATAAGCATGCATAACTTATTTAACATGCATAACATAGCATAGTGAACTCGCATAAGCATGCATAACTCATTAAACATGTATAGCATAGCATAGTGAACTCGCATAAGCATGCATAACTTATTAAACATGCATAAATCCCAACTTTCATCACATATTAACTTTAGAGTTTCTAAAATGAAGGTAAGAGGGCTTACAAATATTATGAAGACACAAATCCACTAATAAAGATTGAGTAGCCCTTTATGCAAGCATATAAAAACCCAAAACAAAGCTCCAATTAACAAAAATCCCAAAAACTCTAGCTTAGCAAATAAAACTTGCAACTTGATGATGTATGCAAGCTAATGATCATTCATACAACTTAGAAATGCTTGTATGAACATCATAATATTCATAGGAATGATTAATGAAGAGGTTGGAGGCTAGGGTTTTTAGGTGGAGGCCATTTGAGAAATCAATTTGACATAGTTTGGTTGCTAGATTGAATAATGAGGTTTTAGGGTAGGATTAGGGTCTTATTTATAGAAGATTAGAGTGTTTTTAGCCCTAGGATTAACCCTAGGTTAGTTTAGGTCCGTCAGATTTCGGAATTCTCTAGAACCAAGCCACACAACCAAGCCCAAATCAAAATGGTGCGCCAGGCAAAACTGCCCGGCCACCCCGTGTCGACAGGGCTGTCGACAGGGCAGTCGACACCCTTAGACCCCTGTCGACATGCCTGTCGACATGGGGGTCCTAGCGGGAGTTTTCCCGCCTGACGCCAGTTAGCCCTAATCCTTGTTTTTAATTTAAAATTTAAATCTGTTTTTATTATGGAAATTTCTGAAAACTTCCATGGGCCTTAACTGGGTCATACGGACTCCGATTTTCGAAAACTCGGACTCTATTTCGCGTATTTTTCCGAGACGAACGCAATGGCATAGCCCGTTTCCCTTGATTCAGATTTTTAAATTAAATTCTGCCTCTATTTGTGTTATAACAGGTTATTGAAAATACGGGTTGTTACACAAAGGAAAACGCGTTTGACCAGTTTTAGTTGATTTTAATCGACTGGAAAATGACCATTTTTCAAACGGTCTCAGAATTCGACGAAATTAGTTTTATTAGGACCGTATCGTGAATACGAAGCTAGAAAATATTTTTCGGGAATTTTTCTAGTCAGTATGTGGCCCCGGTAAATTGAAAGGTGCGTTCAAATTCAATATATAGAGTTATATTTGGATTTTGACGAAAACTGATCGAAACGATCGAATCAGCCTGTGATACATATCCCATTGTGTTCGGAATGGGGGTAATTAGCTATAGACGAATCTCGTTGGGTTCAATTTTAAGTTCGTATCAATATGAAGGTATTTTTGGGATTTAAAACATTAAAATATAATATAAATTATATATAAAAACCCTAGGCAAACTAGGTCAAAATTCAAAGCCGCGGTCAAACCAAAAACCCGCCGTCATCTTCCCTCGATAGAAGGCGGAAATCACCTCAAACAAAATCCCTTTCGATCTCCGAATCTGCGCAGGGGTCTCCCAAATTTCATGAGGGAACTTGAAGAGCTCATCAAGCTCTCTATATCTAACGGTGATGATCGTCCAAGTTGGACGGAGCAGGCCTCAGCGACGCTTGGAAGTTGCCAGCTTTCGACGCGAATTAGGTGCTTAGATGGATCTCGAGTTGACCGTGAGTGGTAGAGGCACGAGACGGCGCGAAGCACGAGAACGTGGTGGCACTGGATCGTCACCAGATCGACGGTGAAGGGCACAACGTCAGGCCCTAGACGATGAAGGAGGTGCGGCCTAATTCGGTTCTAACCTGGAAGAAGAACAGTGAGTTTTTCTTAGAAATTAGTTCAGTTTGGCAATTAGATTTAAAAATAACAAGAGAATTGTTTTGAAAATATACTTGTTTTAGAAGGATAAAATATACAAACATAGGTTTTAAAATATACGAACATAGGTTTTAAAATATACGAACATAGGTTTTAAAATATACGAACATATGTTTTAAAAATATATAGAACGGTTTAGAAATATGATTTTTTATACGACTAGCATTATAATGAAAATTCGATTTTTATATATTGAATAGCGAAGTAAAAAGCTCGATTTTTATATATTGAATAGAGAAGTAAAAATTTGATTTTTACATATGTAGAGAATACGGGCAGAGAAAGTGACAAGAGGCAAGAGCAGCAAAGATTTCTACATAAGAAGAGTCGTGGCATTGGATTTAGCTTTTGGTGAGAATTTCTCACTTTTTAATTTTATTTCTAGTTGAAATATATACTAGGATGCAGACGGTGTTTAGTAGCACCCGACACCCGTCGTCCACAGACCATGGACGGCTTGTATGCTTGATTGTTTGATTTTGATGTGTAGTCGATTGGGTGATGTGATGTGAAATGAAATAAAATATTTATATAGTTGAAAATATTTTATAGCTAAAAATGGATTTTTTAACGTATATATGAAAGGAAATAAAAATAAACAAATCGGATGATTTGTTTATATACACACATTTGACTGATATTGATTGGGACGATAAATTTTACACATCGCCCAACTGCACAAATAAAATTTGTGTTTGATTAATTGAAACCCCACACGGGTATTGGGATGATATATAGCATACACTAATCCCAATAGTTAGTTGTATGTCGATCGATTGATTGACAGACTGTTATAAGCGTTAAATATTTATATTCGATGCTTATACAGTGTAGAATGCACTTTGGATGATGGTTGATTATTCATCGTTGTTATTGTATACATGTGTTGTAGAAAATCCATATAATTAACATTATATGGTAATTGATTGGGCTTCATTCAATATTTGAATAGAAATATTTGAATAGAAATATTTGAAATAGAAATATTTGAAATAGAAATATTTGAATAGAAATATTTGAAATAGAAATATTTGAAATAGAAATATTTGAAATAGAAATATTTGAATAGAAATATTTGAAATAGGATATTTGAAAATAAAAATATATGAAGCCGTGTTGATTAGATTGACGCCATTTTGACGTGAACGATATTTATATCGATTTTATTCATTTTATAATGAATATCGAAAGTGATTTCAGAATCTGATATTTTGAAAAGAATTGAAATTCAAACGAATTCGAATTGAATTGAATAGAAAACGAATTCGAATTGAAAAGAATTGAAAACGAATTCGAATTTAATTAAATAGAAAACGAATTCGAATTGAATTGAACAGAAAACGAATTCGAATTGAATTGAATAGAAAACCAATTCGAATTAAATTGAACAGAAAACGAATTTGAATTGAATTGAATAGAAAACGAATTCGAATTGAATTGAACAGAAAACGAATTTGAATTGAATGGAATTGAAAACGAATTCGAATTTAATTGAATAGAAAACAAATTCGAATTGAATTGAACAGAAAACGAATTTGAATTGAATCGAATAGAAAACAAATCTCAATAGAATTGAATTCAATTGAAAACGAATTGAAATAGAATTGAAATCGATTTGAATTGAAATCAAATAGAAGTGAATGTAGAAAGAATTTATAAGGGAAAATTCAATTTTGATTTGAATTTGAAATAAAGGTTGAAATTGTTTTTGAAACAAATTTGAAATGATTTATAAAATTCGTTGTAAAAAGGAAATCGACGATATATATATATATATATATATATATATATATATATATATATATATATTATATTTATATTATGTATATAATGGCCTGAATAGAACGCGCCGCGCCGCGGCAGTTCTTAAATTTCGACCATTGACTTCGAATGGATATTACGGGAGATCCGACCGTCGGATTCTCCTAAAACCGGAACCGTTGGGTTCATATCGAAAAGAGCTTTCTAACGAATATTAGAAATTTGAAATCTAACGGTTGGATTTGGAGATACGTCCAAATCAAATTTGGAAAAGGTCGCTGTAAGTGCAGTTCGATGGCCGTTGATGGAAATCGACTGTACGGACCTTGATAAAATTATTAAAAATAGTAATAATTAGTGTAAAATCATAAGAAATGATTTGGGAAAAATTGGGATGAAAAACTCCATATTTGAAAAGATAAAAATAGATTTTTATCGAAATGAACTAGTTTTGAACTGAAATTAAAACCCATTTATTTTTAAATAAATAAATTGGATTTGAAATGGGTTTAAATAGAATTGATTCATGGGTTTATCGTGAACTGTGTTTTAAATAACACTAGTTCTTTAACCCGATAATAAATAGAATGTGATTTGGGTTTATCGTGAACTGTGTTTTAAGTGACACTAGTTCTTTAATCCAGTAAAAATAGTTTTAATGAATCTTCAATTAAATTGAAATGTGGATTGATAACTTAAATTATCAACTTTAGAAAATGAGCGAGAATGGAGTATCACCAGTTTGCTCCAAAGCGATAGTTAAATCTTTAATCAGATTTGAACGTGAAATGGTAATAAATTTTACCGATAACACTGTGGTGTTAAATATGGAGTATTACCAGTTTTGCTTCATGGGATGAATAGGTTGGGATTGGGAAATAAATTAAATAATAACTTCGGTGTGGTTCGCTAATCTCGACTAGTTTTGGAAAACCATAATTTGGTTTGAAATGACATCCAAAGGAAGATTAAAGAATAAATTCAAGAAATTATCTTGGATAAAATTAATGGGAACCTTTCCCTAAGAATTGAAATTTAGAAACTAGCTGTAGGTTAGTTAAGAAGGATGGTTTCCTGGGTATTGATCTGATGTTGGTTTCGGCCTTCGGGGTTAATATTTGGGGAATTGTTCTCTTGCTAATTTACGGTTAGTGACTAATGAATTGGAATGAGGCGTATGTTGTGTTTGTGTAACATTTATTTTTAATATACGCGGGTTGTTCGGAAAGGCCGGGTTTATACCCATTCTGAATAATCAATTCGACGATATGTCGAAGATGAAGACGGTGGTTGAAGACCGGAAGTCTTTACATCGTTTGGATAATTACTGACGATCCTGATTGGGTTGTACACCCAAGAGGATGGAAATAGTTGGTGGTCGTCCAGACGTACTTGGAGATGGATGGATATGCGAGGAAAGTGCCTCCGGTTTCGTTCAGACCCAGAACGAACTTGTAAATGGATGGTGTGTCCGACATTGTATTCCCTTATATTGTATTCGTTGATCTCTGCTAAATATATATCTGTTTGGCGGTGGAGAATTTATTCTCTTGCTTAACGCCCTTCTCTGAGACATACGAGCTCAGAGGTTATATATTGGTAGAAATCAGTGGTACGATATGGATTGATAGTGTGGCATGCTGAGATGCAGTGATCCAGACTTTTGTTGAAAAACAAAGTTTGGTGGATGATGATCAAAGCGCAGCTGATATAGCATGGCTTTGTGTATAGCGTTGATTCGCGAGCCTCACATCCCGATATGGTGGTAAACTGATGGTTTGATCAGTATGCTTTTTAGTGGATGGGCACCTTAGTGGTGTCGTGGATTCGGTCGACCGAGATGAGCTTAGTGCTCAGGGATATATAGAGTAGGCGGTGTTTTCTCTCGCTGGGACGTAAGCCGCGGTGGTACTCTGGTCCCAAATGTGCGGATGTGCAGACAGTGTTTTCTCTTGTTGGGACGTAAGCCGTGGGGAATTGCATTACGCGATCGATCTTTCGAATCAGGAGCCACCATGATGGAAATCCAATTTCCGATACGTGTATTTCGGTTTATTTGTAGAGCCTAGTATGGCAACATAGTGGGATGGGGCGCTTATGCCGTCTATGATTGATACTTATGATTTGAAGATATTTTATACAATATGCACTTATAAAAGTATCAAATGATTTGTTTTAAACGTATCAAGCATTCTTGGCTATTATAAGGTAAAAACCCTATCTTTCGGCTTGCGTTGCATTGTGTGATGGGACCTGGGTCTTATAATAGCTTCATTTTTCTTTATTTAGCATTGCGCTGTTGTTTATGCACTGGTTTTCTTGGGAGAAAACCCGTTCCGTGTTATACGGCGTGGTCCCTTGATTTACCTAACTTTGAAAATAAAGATACATAACTGTTTTAGTTCTCACACCAGTCACATGACTGACCTGGAGTTTATTGTTTTAACCTAAACTCTAGGTGCCCCTATTTTCCACACGGGCAGCTAGTAGTTTTGGTTTTGCAGGTTTATATTCACAGGATCCTGGTTTACAGCTGGAACGATATCCGGAAAGCTTTGTATCCGTATATCTCCTTCAGTTGTGAATTGTATTATTTTCCGCTGCGATGTAGTTAAATGTAATTTAAATCTCTGATATTTCTGTGTAATATTCATTTATACTCTGTATATTCTTGTATTCTGGTGCATTGTTGTAATATACAATGAAATGTTCTTTCGTCTACGTTTTGTTGTGGCTTGTTCTCGAACTATCCGCGCTTTCCTCACCGGGGAAGTTACGGGTTTTCACAATAACTCACAACAGAAATAAAATAGGATAAACTAGTATTAACTCAAGCAACTACCTTTTCCAAATTAGGTCACTTTGTCAATACCGAGCATGAGAGAGAACGAGAACCACAAGCCAAACTTAAACACCTGTGAGAATCCGACCTTCTCTAGGAAACCTGGGAGATTGTAATCAGGAGGGGGGGGGTCAGAACTACAAGTTCTAGTGACTAAGAAATGTACTACACAGATTATAATATACAAACGTATCCCTTTTGGTTCAACGCAAGATGTATGCCTATCAAGGTTAGCAATTCTAGCCTAACCTTGTAAATGTTTACGCACGACTTTACTGCCCTTCCTAGAGAAGTATTTCCAAAGTATAATACTGAGATATGATGTTTACGCCTATTTTTGTGAAGCCTTTATATTAGAGCTTGGTTGGTTACTATATCGAGATTAGACCCCTAATTATGGAGTTTCTATATCCATATACTTTCATTCTCTTATCCTTCATCATTTATTGTCTCACTATCAATGATAAATAGGGTGGATTCCTTCTGATCGCTTAAGACTCTAGGCGGTCCAATTGGTCACTTATTATTTCTCGATAATTTACTTAACGTTATCATGAACTAGAGGGCACTAGCTACTGGCCCTACTAGTTAAGGCTTCAATCACACGCATATACCTTTTCCCCGCATAAGGTGAGAGATGGTATTTTATCGTTCGCTATACCTTCTAGCTAACCTTATTAGATAACCCCCTTAGTCGCTTATTACTTCCCGTAGGATAGGTATGCATATCTGATGCGACGATCCCAAAACCTGTACGACGGTGTTAAGGATAATCATTGGAATATAACATACTATTCATCATTGGCAGAGAACAGATAATAGCATAAACAGAAAATAGAGTAATTTACATCAATATGATAGCGGAATCATAATATGTAATAAATATCAGAATAGCGCAGTGCAGGATACAACTTCGTGCATAAAAGGAAATGATCGGTCTGCATCAAGATCACTAGGACATATACATCATAGAGTACATAATAGAAGTAAATCTATCTACATCTCGATAAGCGGAATCATATACATACGATACTAATGGCGGAATATCAAATAGCCAGAATACTGAGAAATCTAGTCTTCGCCATACAAGCCAAAAGGTGCACTCCATGCTGTAGTGCAAAAGCCAAAATATAACCTATCACCTGTCACTAGGCTGCCCGTGTGAAAATAAGGGCACCCGAGTTTGCAAAGTGAAACAAACTATGAGTCAGTCATGGGACTGGTATGGGAAATCTACTTAACTGTTAAACAACAATAATAAAGGAAATCATAGGACCATGCCACTTTCGCGGAACGGGTTTACTCCAGTGATTGCCAGTGTATGAAATAAAGTAAATATTTTGAACAACGCAATGCTTTTTTAAAAAAATGAAGCTGTTATAAGATTCAATTCCCATCACACAATGCAACGCAAACCAGAGGATAGAGTTTTATCTTATAATGGCCAGAATATGCTTAATACGTGTAAAGCAAAATTATTTGATATTATTACTAGTGCATATATGTTTCAAAAGTAAATTCAACCATAAATATCAATCATAGACGGCATAAGTGCCCCATACCACTATGTCGCCACATATAAGTTTCAATCAGATCCATAATTTCGTATTGGAAATTTGGATTCCATCATGAGTCGAGGCCGGGGATGGCTCCTTATCGCTTCGAGATACTCTAGCAAATGCCCCAAGATTCCCCGTAGAGAACCCTTGGATCTTCATGGCCGGTCCTCTCTTACGTTTGAGGATTGATTATTCCTAAACACTTGTTTCCCGGTCCTATCTGACCTATACGTCGGCTCCTTAGAGACCGAAATAAACGAGGCGCCTCGCATTCCAACATCCACAAAGGTATAATAATCTACAATGTTAGGGCTAGTAAAATGCTGAAACCACCCATAGCTATAAAGAAACGTCGTGCACTCCCTGCAGTCACGATCCTGTTTTTGACTCATACTGAGGTGTGAGGCTCGTGAATTAACGCCATACACAAAGCTACACTATATTAAAGTTGTGCTTTGATCATCAACCACAAGACTTTGCTTTTCAACAAAAGCCTTGATCATTTGCATCTCTTCATGCCACGCTGACAATCCACATCATACCACTGATGTCCACCAATATACAACCTCTGAGCTCATACGTCTCAGAGAAGGGCATTAAGCAAGAGAATAAATTCTCCACACCAAACAGATGTATATTTAGTAGAGATCAACGAATACAGCACAGAATACACGTCAGACACACATCCATTTACAAGTCTGTTCTGGGTCTGGACGAAACCGGAGGCACCTTATTCCTCGTTTCATATGTCCAATACGGAAGAGAGGCCCCCGCACATCCATATGTCCAATACGGAAGAGAGGCCCTCGCACATCCGGATGATCAACAAGTAAGTCCAGACTACTAACATTGTAACCTCGTCAAGGGAGCTACCCATCTCAAAGGCATCAGTAGTAATCTACATGATGTGAAGATCACGGGTCTTGCACTGTCTTCGTATCTTCGACTTTTATTCGTCGATCAATTATTTGAAATGAGAATTAACTCGTCCTTTTCAAATAATTCACGTATATTAGAATTCAAATCAATTCTGTCCATGGTTAAATTATTCGACATCCACATTTTAGTTCTTTATATAATTTTCATGTCAAACACATTTAACCACCAAATATCAAGCAAACCGAGTAGAATCGGTTTATTTTTATTCCATATCGCCTATAATATTTTATAACGATATATCGCTATTTTTATTTATTTAAAACTAGCGCCATTTACCCTGGCGATGTTTTTCTCTGAATTTGATTTACACATTTCTCAAAATCTAACCGTCGGATCTTAATGAAGTTAATTCCGTTGGAATGATCTCTCCAAAGCGAAACCAACGGTTCCAATTTTGGGAAAATCCAATTGTCGGTTCTCTCGATATAATCGTTTAAAGTTACGTTTTCAAAACATGAACTGCAGCGTCGTTATTCATTTTATTTAATTTATATTATATATATATATAAATATAATTCATTTAAGCATTGTTTTATTCAGATTTGAATTAAACATTTCACACAGTCCAACCGTTGGATTTTAACAAATTTTATATCGTTGGAAAGATTTTTCCAAAGCGAACCCAATGATTCCGGTTTCGGGGAAATCCGATGGTCGGATTTCTCTGTAAACGTTTAAAATTACGATTCTAAAACACGAACTACATCTGCGCGATTCGTTTATTTTAATTTATATATATATATATATATATAATTCATTCGACGATTTCTATATTGTTTTTCACTTCAAATATTTAACTAACGCCTTTAAGTTTGAGAAAATTTCGCCATAACCTGCTTTGTACGAGAAGGGGTTTGAAAATTTATTGGGTCGTATTAGGCACCCAATAAATCCTAAAAAGCATGCACATATTTATAGTGATATATTCCGGTGTTCACAGGGGAGTGTGTACAGATCATAACTCCAGAGAATAAATTCTCGTCACCTTATAGATGGTTTTTGTGCCTTAATGACTAGAGAGACGTGTTTATTGTCATCTCCAGACCCGTGTGGCGTTTTTATTAATCTGGCAATTTACCATTACATTTTATATAGTTCATATCAGTCTTCAGTTCAACCTGAAATATATTCATCGCCATACATGCCTCTCGCTTGTATGGTATATCTTCAACCTCGTCACATCAGCTCCAAATGCTTATATGGTATATGATAGGGTATGCTATCTTCAAGAAGTATGCCATGTAGCGTAGTTCAAAATTAATTGTTACTATCCTATGGCGATGTTTATGGTTTCACACAGAACAAAAAGCACTCCGCATCCAATGGCATTCACAAGAGTTTATATAATAATAAAATCGCGCAGCCAACTCATTAAGGCTTACCTATTTGTCGGGCATGCAAATATATTCTTTACTCAACAGCTAATCCATTTTCCTGTTCAACATATGTATATATATGCAGAACTAAGCTAAAAATATTATTTCTAGCAAACTAATGTTTATTTCAACACACGGTTATTTTTAACACTTCATACATAGGATAAAAATGATATTTTTGGCGAACAAAAATATGTTTCAAAGCCTATGTATTTTTAGCGAGTCGTATACATGATAAAAATGATATATTTATCGTTCAAAATATTTATTCAACACATGAATGTTTTTAGCGCTTCATATTCACAATAAAAATGTTAATTTTCTTGTTCAATCCTTTTATTCAACACATGAATCCTTTCCAGCACATATATATTTTGTATAGTTCACACATATAATAAAAATGATATTTTTATTGTTAAAACAATTTATTTTAAACACGAATATTTTATATACTTCATACATAAGATAAAAATGTTATTTTCGGTGTTAAAACAATTTATTTAACACACTAATATTTTATATAGCCCATATATATGGTAAAAATGTGATTTTTATCTTTCAAAGAATTTATTCAACATATGAATGTCATTCAACACATGAATATTTCATATACTTCATACGCGTAATAAAAATGTGATTTTTATTATCTAATAATTTATTCGGCACATGAATATAATTCAACAAATGAAAATAATTCAAATTTATGAAAATTTTGGCAGCATAACGGTAGGGGGTTTAAAACCGGCACCGTCCCGAGTACGGCTCCTCGCACTACCTTAGGCCTCGCGGCATTCCATAAGGGGCTCATCTAAATGATCTAAGAACAATTTCATATCATATGAATTTTCCACAAACAATTCCAATTCGTTTCAACCACAAACCATTACTTTCAACCACAAACAATTATTTTCAACCATTCGCCATATCAACTAATTTTCAACCATTTGCATTATCAACCAATTTTCACGCCAATCACAATCAATTCATATCGTCCATGGTTTGTGGACAAGGGGAGTATATATATATACGTATATAAATATATTTCATTTCCATTTCAACACATATATGATTTATACAAGGCATGTATAATTTATACATCGCTCATATAATTTATACAACGCTCATACATGAGGTGTACAGCGCATATATAATTTATACTTCTCTTTTATAATTTATACAACGCATTTCCATTTCACATTTGAATTTAGAAGTCTCACATTGATTTTAATCCTTCGGAAATTGTAGCAAGCTTGAAATGCATTCTAGCTTCTTCTAGAATGTAGATGATGTCGCTACGAGTCCGATGTCTCCAGTTTCACTGGATTTCGACAACATAGCAAAAGGATATGATTTTTTACTTTTGAATCATGATTTGCAACACTTAGAAGTGTCATATTATAATTTAAAAACCAAGGCCGTATACCTCAGCAAAAGCTTCAAAGCTAGGTTTTGATTTTTAGCACAAACAGTTGCACGATGTTGGAATCAACCACTGCCACGTGGAAGGGGGCCAGAAGGCACGCAGATCGATGGCAAGGGGGCCCACTTCGATCGGACGTGGAAGGCGGGGCAGGGCACTGAAGTGCGTGTCTTCGGGGAGCTCGTTCTCGATGATGCAGTGACAAGGGGGTGGTGCTCCTTATATGGATTTGAAGAGGGGGAGATGATCTTCAAAAAGTTGTACTGGGGCAAGGGCTGATTCGACGTAGTTTGGCCGGAAATCGGTCGGGAAGGATGGAAAGGTAGTCGTCGTACGATACAGGGGGGTTACGGGTTTTCTGATTTTTTTTATAAAATTAAATAATAAAAGAAAAAATCCTATTCGCCGATATTTATATTGATTCAAAAATTGGGTTTTCTCCATATGAACTCCAATTCAAACCCAACGACTGCCACGCCTAGCTAAATACCCCTATTTCGAACACAATGGAATATGTTTCGTAAGCCCATTCAACTGTTACAATCAGTTATTCTCCAAATTAAAATATAAAACATTCAAATTTGGATCTGAAACATTTAATTTGCCGGGGCCACATACAGATTCTAAAAATGCCCAAAAAATTAATCTGACTATGTTGGGATGATACGATCCCAACAAAACAAATTTTGTTGAATTCTAAGGCCGTTTGAAAAATGGTCATTTTTTGGTCGATCCAATTTGATTGAAATCCACCAAACACATTTTCCTTTGCCGCACTCACATATTAATTCCAAAAATTATGGAATTTGAAACCTAGCAATAAATTGACATCTCGGATCCAACAACGTGGTTTCATCGAAAACGGAGGTCATTTGCAAACTATCTATTTTCAAGGGCTATATTTATTCCACAGCGACCATTTTGAATATTCAACTGGCCATAACTTTTGATTACCGCTATGAAATTTCGATTTTTCAAATTCGTTAGAAAGATATTCTTAAACAGATTTAAATATTTTTGGTTTTGCTAGAATCCGTTTTATTTTGCATCCTGGACGTTCAGTCAAAGTTCGAATTCAAATTTTCAAACTGCCATGCTATTTCTAACTCGTTATTTAATTATAATAAATTATTTCAATTGCTCCAAATTCATTAAAAATAGCCAAATTAAAATTTTTAAATTGGCTCTGATTTTCCGGGTTGTTACAATCTCCCCCACTTAAAACTTTTCATCCCCGAAAAGGAAACACCAGTAGAGTAGGAAGCAAAACGGAAACGCAAAGTATTGATAATGTACCTTGCACTGGAGCTAATCAGAGATGTCCACTCCGCAATTGGGATAAGCTTGCTTAATGCTTTCTTCTGTCTCCCAAGTACAGTCTCTAGGATCTCCACTACACTTCTAAATGAACCTTCTTGTTCCTTAGCTCTTTAGTTTCTTTGCCAATAATCTTTATCGGCACTCTTCTAACTGTTAATTCTTGAGTAATTTTCAAGTCCTGTTGCTCTACTTCTTCTACAACAAGATCTGGATCATGCACATGCTTTCGAAGTTGAGATACATGAAACACATCATGTACTCCAGGCAACCAGTCAGGTAATTGAACCCTATAAGCAAGAGTTCCAATTCGTCCAAGAATAGGAAAGGACCAATAAATATGGGTGCCAGCTTCCCTGTTTTACCGAATCGGACTACTCCTCTCGTCAGAGAAACTCGCAAATAAACATAATCACCAACAGCAAATGCTAAATCTCTTCTTTTAGAATCTGCATAACTTTTCTGTCGGCTTTGAGCTGTTTGTAGTCGTTTCTTGATGAAATCGACTTTGTCTGAAGCTTCGTGAATCATATCCAGACCCAATACAAGTTGGTTTCCAGGTTCTACCCAACATGCAGGAGATCTACATGGTCTACCGTACAAGGCTTCAAACGTTGACATTATCAAGCTCGCTTGATAACTGTTGTTGTACGAGAATTTAGCTAAATGCAAGTGGTCTTCCAATGATCCGCCAAAATCAATAACACAAGCCCGCAGTAAATCTTCAAGTATACAGTTCACCCTCTCAGTTTGGCCATCTGTTTGAGGATGATAGGCAGTGCTTAGATTCAGCTTCGTTCCCAATTCTATTTGGAATGCTTCCCAGAATTTACTAGCAAAAATTGGGTCTCTATCGCTGACAATACTGATAGGGACCCCGTGCAGTTTAACAATTTCTTTGAAATAAATCCGTGCTAGACTTCGAGCAGTTCTATTGGATCTGACAGGTATGAAATGGGCGGTTTTCAAGAAACGATCTATGATCACCCAAATACTGTCATTTCCTTTCCCGATTCGGGGCAAACCATCTATGAAGTCCATGGAAATTTTTTCCCACTTCCAATTTGGATTTCCAACGGTTGCAACAATCCGGCCAATTTCTGTTGGTCGCTTTTGACTTGTTGGCAAGTAGAGCACCTGCTAACATATAGAGAAATGTATCTCTTCATCGCCGTCCACCAGAATGTGCATTTGAGATCATTGTACATCTTACTTACTCTAGGATGAATGCAAAGTTTGGACTTATGAAATTCATCTAGTACTTCTCTTTTGAGCTCAGGGATGTAGGGAACACAGAGTCTCCCTTTCAATCTCAGAACTCCCTCACTATTTGTAACACCCTGAATTTTCTGTTAACTGTAAATTAACAAATTAAAGTATAATTAATTCTAGATGATAGAATTAAGGGAAACGGGTTACGCCAATGCGTTCGTCTCCGAATTCTTCTTGAGATAGAGTCCGAGTTTGCGTGAATCGGACTCCGTATGAAGGAGTTATGACCTCCGGAAGTTTCAGAATTCAACAGTTCAAAATTCGAATTCAGACCCAAACTGGACTGGGCGGGAAAATTCCCTCCCAGGCACCAGGTCGACCTGGGTGACCAGGTCGACCATAGGGTCGACCTGCCCAGTCGACCTGGTTTGGCCCTGGCTGGCCTGGTCGGGTTTCTGGTCGAATTTCTGAGCTTGGCTGTGTCACTAAGGCTTACATGTCACCTTCTGATTGGCTGCTCTTGAGATGGATGGTCTGGATTCACTCTAGCTTCATCGACGGCTCTAATTAATTTAAAATTCTATAAATACAACTTGAGTCTAAACCTAAATTCACACAAATAAATTGGAGATAGAGCCGTCATGCTACTGGAAGGAAGCCAAGATTATCCTCCACTTGTAGAAAGCTTAGAGACAAGCCAAAATCAAAGTTATAACACGATTCAAACAATGTTAGTCTTCCCAAAGGAAAGCAATTCAAATTTAGAATTCAGAAATCAGAAAACAAGACCGTCGTTTGTTGTAAGTATAGTGATTTTTCCGATGTGAATAAAAGTTTGGATTTGATTCGATGTAAAATGGAAATGGAATTGTGTTATTATGTAACAACGATGTTAATTCACATCTATGTATTGAAATGATTGTGGTATTGTGATGTTTGTGGTATAGTTGAGTTGATATTGATCCTATTGTACATATAGAATCACATGCAAGTTGTATAGTTCATATTGTAATCGAAACATATATGTTTATGTGATTATATAGGTTGTATGTGATTAAGATTTCATGTATATATATGCTAGAACCTTTATGCCTAAACGATTATGTTCACATACATGCTAGTATGTTTGTAAGAAAGTTGCAAGTTCCAAAATTGGATCCATGTCAAGATCCACTTTAATATGTGTTTCATGTTGTAATTAGACATATGATTGGATCTAGTTCACACCCTTGTCATAAAATTGTACTTACTTTATGAAATTATCATATTCTTGTCATATGCTAGTTATGCTCGATGTTATGCCTAGATCCAAAAACAAGTTTAGGCTTATGTTATCTAAATCATATGCTAATTTATGTGACACCTATTTGGTTAGATACCTATTTCTATGAAAGTTCACATATATGTTGATTTAGGCTATGTTGCAAGTTCACACTCATGTTGACTATTTTGCAAGTTCACACCTATGATGTTCATATTGACTATGCAAAAATGCCAAGTTTACACCTATGTCATGTTTATGTTTATGAATTCCCTTATGCCTATTTGTGTGCGCTAAATTAGGCTAAGTTTTTAGCCTAATATTATATGTTAAAAACTATGCGAACGAAAATTAGGCTAAGATTGTTAGCCTAATGTTTGAACGGGGTAACGTTGGGAATACTAGTAAATCTTGACATAAAAATATATGAAATTGGCATGTTTGTCACATGCCAAAATTGGTGGCATTTAAACGGTATAAATTCTTATACCAAAAAGGATGAACTTGGAAAGTGGGCCATTAACATTAAATTTACATATATTAAGTAATAAAGACAAATATGTAAATTTAGAAAATACGAGTATGCTTAACAGGAGGTTGGATTGAGTTGTGATGTAAACCTGCCCGGACCCGCCCGACTGTCCAGTAGTCACAACAATACCTATCCAATGTGGGTGGTTAAGCATGAAGCCCAATAAGGACCTGAGGTTAGACTGAGTTACGGTGTAAATCTGCCCGGAACTGATCGGCACATCCAGTAACCGTAACAATACATGTCTAATGTGAGTGGTCAGTGCTTTAAAAAGCTAAGGACAGACTGTCAGGATGGTAGGGTTAAGTTAACTAAAACACTTAACCAATTCAACATGCTAATGAAATTGATGGGTGGGGTTAGGTAAATACAGACACTTAACAATTTAACATGATTGACTAGAAAACCCTAGTAACGGGGACCTATTTCAGTAGTAACCCAATTAGGTATCATGGTACCCTGAAACTAGGCAGGGTGGGGCATGATTACTGGGCTGATTTTAAGCGGTCAAAAGCGACGGCTGTGGGTGCAACAGTGTGGGTTCTAACGGAGTGCGGGCGTGCACACATTTCGGAGCAGACAAACAGGGCACTGGGGGAACCAGTAGTATAACCTATGCATTTCTAAGGATTATGTCGGGTCACCACCATTGGACTTGATACACCCCATGGTGGGGCCAGCATAGGTATCTACAATCTTTGGGGGTCGTAAGACACAGATGATTATGCGAGTAGGAGCCGATCTTTAGAAAAAGGGGATCACTTAACCTCCAGCATGGGGTGCCATTTAAGATAATACAAGTAGGTGCAGAGATATAGTATGGGGTGCGATAGTATATTCGATTCAAACTGCTTTGTCTTAGTTTATGACACTCTCCTATTTCCAATTTATGCTTATCATGCCCTTATTCTTATTCTCATACTGAAGAGTCACTAGACTTACCAGGCTTTATGTCTGACCCTATTTTCTTTCGTCTTCTTTTCTTCCGTTCCCCCCCTCAGGTCCACAGGGAGGAAACAACTCAGCTTAGTCAGACTCTTTGCAAGCTTCAAGATAGTAGATGTACGGTTTGGACTCTCTCTCTCCTTGGCTATGGCTGTTGGACACAATCATGGGGATTTATGCAGTTTTAATCATGTTTTATGCTTCTTTATTTAATAACCAAGACATAAATGATGTTGTAATGTTTTGGAAGTTGTTATGAGACAATTATGGAAATGTTTTGTATGAACAAGTATTTTATGAAATAAAAGTCTGTTTGTTTCCGCTGCTTATATATGTGTTTTTATATCTGTCTTGTATTTTATCTGTGACTTTTACTTACAAACCTCCACCAAAGTTAAGGCAATCCCTTGTGAGTGACCTTAATGGAGGGTGGGGTGTTTCACTTGGTATCAGAGCACAGTTTTACCAGACTAGATAAAAGTTTTTGAAACTATTTTCCAAAAGAAGTTTAAAGAAGCATCTTTTTCAAGAAAAAGTGTTGTTTTTTAAAGGCATAATTCCCCAAAAGCCATATGCATTGTCTCTCTATCCTTCGTCTTGAATACTTTCCTTTTTGTTCCAGCATGTCTAGAGATCTTAACCTTCCAGAAGGAGTACCGATACCTGGCTGGTTCCGAAGGTACCTAGATGCTAGGGCCAATGGTGCGGGCCCAATAGACATTCCTCCTACAACATTGGCAGCGGTTCCTCCACCTCCTCCTCCTCCTCGTGGAAATACTTTCGCTAAGACATGTAGAGACTTCAAGGCTATGGGTGAAAAGTACTTTTATGGAACTGAATCATTTGTGGCAGCAAGGAACTGGCTGAAGGAGACCGAGGACCTGTTCATCATCTTCGAAGTTGACGACAGGTAAAAGATACAGCTAGCAGTGTGGTTGCTGAAAGATGAAGCTTCCTATTGGTGGGAAGTTACCCATGCTGAAAGGCCAGTGGAAACTCGGGAAGATTTCAGGATGAGATTTGAGATGAAATTCCTCTCCCAAGCTGAAAGAAGCCTGCAAATGGAGAAGTTCCTAACTTTGAAACAAGGAAGTATGACGATTAAGGAGTACGTCAATCAGTTTAATTAGCTGGTCAGATTTGGGGTGGATTTGGTAAACACCCAACACAAGAAGGCCCTTCGCTTCGTCAAAGGCCTGAATAAGCCTCTACACAGCCTTGCAATGACCCATATACCCATGGGAGCAACTTATGAAAGCTTGGTGGACATGGCGCTGCTACGCGATGAAGATAAAGGCAAGAAGGAGGCAAAGGTGGAAGTGCCTCAGGAAAAGAAAGAAGGTTTACAGGCTAAGAAGATAGACTTCAAGAAAGGTGGGAAGAACAACAAAACCCGTGAAAAGAAAAAGTGCAATTTCTGTGGCATTGTGGGACATATAGCAAAAGACTGCAGAAAGAAGAAGGCGAAGATGAATGGTGGTTGTTTCCATTGTGGAGAGACTAGATACTCGGCTAAGGACTTCCCAAAGAAGCGGGGGCAGGGACAGAGGACTGGATCCACCTCAGGAGGACAGGTTCACGCGCTGACGGCACCTCCACAGGAACGAGGTAGAAAGATTTCCATGGAAAGCTTAGTTTATCTGTATGATCATCCAGTTCGCACTCTCTTTGATTCTGGTGCATCAAGCTCCTTTATTCAATCTGCTTTAGTAGAATCTCTGCACCTAGATACTAGTATGGTAGAAGATCCCTTAGTTGTTTCGAATCCAATTAGGGGCTCGGCTTATTTGTCAATGGTTTGCTTGGATTTGAAAATCTCTATTCTAAGTGTTGAATTTAGATGTAGTGCCTTTGTTTGGGGCTTCTCGGGGTATGGACTGATCTTAGGCATGGACTGGTTATCCAGTAATGGTGCCATTCTTGATTGTGGGAAAAGAGTAGTTAGGCTCTTGACTCGGCTCGGTAACACTCTAGAAATTTCTTGTAATCCCTTGAATGTTGTTATGCTTAGTTATCTAGAGTCGCTTGATGCTTCTGCTGAGAATTTGTAGTCGGTTAGAGTGGTCCGGGAATATCCGGATGTCTTTGAAGAGGTGAAAGGCTTGCCTCCGAAGCGGGAAATAGACTTCCTGATATATCTTGTTGATAATGCAAATACCGTAGCTCTGCCTGTTAGAAACATGGCTCCAAAGGAGAGAAAGGAGCTCAGTAAGCAAGTTAAGGAGCTTCTCGAGAAGGGGTTTATAAGGAGAAGTATTTCGGAATGGGGTGCTCCAGTGGTGTTCGCCACCAAAGCAGATGGTTCACTACGTCTTTGTGTGGACTATAGGGAGCTAAACAAGCTGACTAAAAAGAATAGACACCCGATTCCCAGAATATATGATTTGTTTGATCAGCTTGTAGGGGCGTCGGTCTTCTCCCAACTTGATCTGGCTACTGGGTTCCATCAGCTAAGGCTAGCTGAAGATAGCATTGATAAAACGGCGTTCAGAACCCTAGACGGTTTCTACGAGTGGCTTGTCATGCCTTTTGGTTTGACAAACGCACCCACTTATTCTGTGGACCTAATGAGCAGGGTGTTCAGAGAATTCCTCAATAAGTTCGTGGTGGTCTTCGTGGATGATATTTTGATCTTCTCAAAGAATGAGGAAGAACATGCTCAACATCTGAAGGAGATCATGGAAACTCTTCGAGTTCATCAGCTAAAAGCCAAATTCTCCAAATGCCACTTTTGGAGAGAAGAAGTAAGATTTCTTGGACATATAGTGTCCAAAGAAGGGTTAGCTGTGGACCCTGCGAAAGTGGTGGCAGTGCAAGATTGGAAGACACCAAGAAATGAAACCGAAGTCCGAAGCTTTCTTGGGCTAGCAGGTTTTTACCGAAAGTTCATTAGGGATTTCGTGAAAATCTCAGCTCCACTCACAAGGCTAACAAAGAAGAATCTGCCATTCGCTTGGGACTTAGGCTGTGATATTGCTTTCCAACGCCTAAAAAGGGTTCTCACAACAGCCCCTGTTCTAACTTTGCCAGATGGAAGCAAGATGTTCATAGTATACACGGATGCTTGTAGTACGGGACTAGGCGCCGTTCTGATGCAAGAAGAGAGGGTAGTAGCTTATGGTGGAAGACAACTGAGAGTTCATGAAAAAAACTACCCAACCCACGATCTTGAGTTGGCCGCCATCGTCTTTGCGCTTAAGTCTTAGCACCATTATCTCCTAGGTGAAAAATTCGAATTATATACTGACCAAAAATCGTTGAAGTATCTTTTCTCGTAGAAAGATCTTAACTTGAGGCAGAAAAGGTGGATGGAGTTCCTTGCCTTATATGATTTTGAGATTTCGTATACTCCCGACAAAGGCAACGTAGTAGCAGACGCGTTGAGCAGAAGGACGTGGCAGATTTTGTTTCTAAGTGCGTGACATGCCAACAGGTCAAGGAAGAACAAAAGAAACCTGGAGGACTGCTTCATCCTCTAGAAGTCCCGCAATGGAAGTGGGATGACATTTCAATGGACTTCGTTGATGGGTTGCCTAGGTCAAGAAGAGGCAATACTAGCATCTGGGTAATAGTGGACAGGCTCACAAAAAGGGCCCACTTTTTACCTATCAAGAGTAGAAGGACTGCTTCGTCTTTAGCTTCTCTTTATCTCAAGGAAATAATTCGACTCCATGGAATACCCTCCAGTATAATGAGTGACAGAGATCCCATCTTTACGAGCGAATTTTGGCGGAGTCTGCAAGAAGCTGTAGGCACACAGTTATGCTTGAGCACAGCCTATCACCCCCAAACTGATGGTCAGACAAAATGGGTGAATAGAGTGTTAGAAGATCTTTTGAGACTATGCATTCTTGACTTTGGAGGGACATAGGAGGATCATCTTCCTCTAGTGGAATTCGCCTACAACAACAGTTACCAAGCCACTATCGGTATGGCGCCCTTCGAAGCTTTGTATGGAAGACTGTGTCGATCACCAACTTGTTGGTGGGAGTCTACTGACAAGCTTATACTTGGGCCAGACATGATTCGAGATACTTCAGAGAAAGTGGATTTGATACGAAGGAGAATGAAGACAACCCAAGACAGACAGAAATCCTACGCTGACAAAAGAAGGACCGACCTTGAGTTTGACGTTGGGGACAGGGTTTTCCTTAAGGTATCCCCTTTAAGGAACGTCGTTCGCTTTGGATCCGCAGGAAAGCTAGCACCAAGATTTGTAGGACCGTTCCCTATCATCGAGAAGATTGGGAAAATGGCTCATAGAGTAGAGCTGCCTAAAAGATTGGCTGGAATTCACAACGTCTTTCACGTTTCTCATCTCCGAAAATGTCTACATGAATCCGTAGAAGTGGTGGAGCCAAGCATTCTAGAAGAAGCCAAAGTGGAACGCGAAGCAACTGTGAGGAGAGTTCCAACTCGAATTGTAGGAACTGAAGTAAAAAAAAGCTACGCAACCGCGAACTCAAGCTCATTAAGGTTCAGTGGAGCGACGCCGAGGATGATGCGACTTGGGAAACTGAGGACAGAATACGTGCGGCCTACCCTTTTCTTTTTGAGGGTACATCTTTGATCTCTCCCTTTTTCCTCAAGTTATGTTTGGATCTATCTTTTTAGGTATAATCCTCTCGATATTATACTTTATCCTTAGGTAGAAACCCCTTTGGATGTAAACATGTATTTGAAACATGCTATGATTGATGGCTGCAAGTGGTTGCAAGTGATTGCTCGTGGATGCATATACACACACAACATAGGTTTTAGATCGGCTCAGTCACTTCATACTGCATATGCATATGTGTTTCATATTTGTATATAGTTGAAGCTTGATATGTTGTCATATGGATGTTGCATTTGTTTGAATGGTTGCGCACTCATGTAGAATTATGGGTAAGGCAAAAATTTTGCATAAATAATGGATTCATAGCACTTACATGATTTGCATTAAGGAGGTTAACTGAATCAGTAGACCGCCCAATTTTTGCATTAGATACGAACATGTACACACACTGTGCATATGATCATAAAGCATTAGAAGTCTTTTAAGGACAATGGTCGCCTGTGTTTGATGATTGAGTAGATGGACGATTGGATGTTAGGACTTACGTTCTCCTAGACTTGAAAATTTCGGGGATGAAATCCTTTAAGGAGGGGAGAATGTAACACCCCGAATTTTCTATTAACTGTAAATTAACAAATTAAAGTATAATCAATTCTAGATGATAGAATTAAGGGAAATGGGTTACGCCATTGCGTTCATCTCGGAATTCTGCTTGAGACAGAGTTCGAGTTTGCGTGAATCGGACTCCGTATGAAGGAGTTATGACCTACGGAAGTTTTAGAATTCAATTTAAAATTCAAACAGTTCAAAATTCGAATTCAGACCCAAACTGGACTGGCAGGAAAATTCCTGCCCAGGCACCACGTCAACCTGGGGGTCGACTTGGGTGACCAGGTCGACCATAGGGTCGACCTGGGGGTCAACCTGGTTTGGCCCTGGCTGGCCTGGTCGGGTTTCTGGTCGAATTTCTGAGCTTGGCTGTGTCACTAAGGCTTACATATCACCTTCTGATTGGCTGCTCTTAAGATGGATGGTCTGGATTCACTCTAGCTTCATCGACAGCTCTAATTAATTTCAAATTCTATAAATACAAGTTGAGTCTAAACCTAAATTCACACAAATAAATTGGAGATAGAGCCGTCATGCTGCCGGAAGGAAGCCAAGAGTAGCCTCCACTTGTAGAAAGCTTAGAGACAAGCCAAAATCAAAGTTATAACACGATTCAAACAACGTTAGTCTTCCCAAAGGAAAGCAATTCAAATTTAGAATTCAGAAATCAGAAAACAAGACTGTCGTTCGTTGTAAGTATAGTGATTTTTCCGATGTGAATAAAAATTTGGATTTGATTCGATGTGAAATGGAATTGTGTTATTATGTAACAACGATGTTAATTCACATCTATGTATTGAAATGATTGTGGTATTGTGATGTTTGTGGTATAGTTGAGTTGATATTGATCTTATTGTACATATAGAATCACATGCAAGTTGTATAGTTCATATTGTAATCGACACCTATATGTTTATGTGATTATATAGGTCGTATGTGATTAAGATTTCATGTATATATATGCTAGAACCTTTATGCCTAAACGATTGTGTTCACATACATGCTAGTATGTTTGTAAGAAAGTTGCAAGTTCCAAAATTGGATCCATGTCAAGATCCACTTTAATATGTGTTTCATGTTGTAATTAGACATATGATTGGATCTAGTTCACACCCTTGCCATAAAATTATACTTACTTTATGAAATTATCATATTCTTGTCATATGCTAGTTATGCTCGATGTTATGCCTAGATCCAAAAACAAGTTTAGGCTTATGTTATCTAAATCATATGCTAATTTATGTGACACCTATTTGGTTAGATACCTATTTCAATGAAAGTTCACATATATGTTGATTTAGGCTATGTTGCAAGTTCACACTCATGTTGACTATTTTGCAAGTTCACACCTATGATGTTCATATTGACTATGCCAAAAATGCCAAGTTTACACCTATGTTATGTTTTATTTATGAATTCCCTTATGCCTATTTGTGTGCACTAAATTAGGCTAAATTTTTAGCCTAATATAATATGTTAAAAACTATGCGAACGAAAATTAGGCTAAGATTGTTAGCCTAATGTTTAAACGGGGTAACGTTGGGAATATTAGTAAAACTTGACAAAAAAATATATGAAATTGGCATGTTTGTCACATGCCAAAATTAGTGGCATTTAAATGGTGAACTTGGAAAGTGGGCCATTAACATTAAATTTACATATATTAAGTAACAAAGACAAATATGTAAATTTAGAAAATACGAGTATGCTTAACACGAGGTTGGATTGAGTTGTGATGTAAACCTGCCCGGACCCGCCCGGCTGTCCAGTAGTCACAACAATACCTATCCAATGTGGGTGGTTAAGCATGAAGCCCAATAAGGACCCGAGGTTAGACTGAGTTACGGTGTAAATCTGCCCGGAACCGACCGGCACATCCAGTAACCATAACAATACCTATCTAATGTGAGTGGTCGATGCTTTAAAAACTAAGGACAGACTGTCAGGATGGTAGGGTTAAGTTAACTAAAACACTTAACCAATTCAACATGTTAATGAAATTGATGAGTGGAGTTAGGTAAATACAGACACTTAACCACTTAACATGTTTGACTAGAAAACCCTAGTAACGGGGACCCATTTCAGCAGTAACCCAATTAGGTATCATGGTACCCTGAAACTAGGAAAGGTAGGGCACGATTACTAGGCTGATTGTAAGCGGTCAAAAGCGACGCCGGTGGGTGCAACAGTGTGGGTTCTAACGGAGTGCAGGCGTGCACACACTTCGGAGCAGACAAACAGGGCACTGGGGGGCACCAGTAGTATAACCTATGCATTTCTAAGGATTGTGTCGGGTCGCCACCATGGGATTTGATACACCCCATGGTGGAGCCAACATAGGTATCTACACTCTTTGGGGGCCGTAAGACACAAATGATTATGCGAGTAGGAGCCGATCTTTAGAAAAAGGGGATCACTTTACCTCCAGTATGGGGTGCCAGTTAAGACAATACAAGTAGGTATAGTGATATAGTATGGGGTGTGATATTATATTCGATTCAAACTGCTTTGTCTTAGTTTATGACACTCTCCTATTTCCAGTTTATACTTATTTTGCCCTTATTCGTATTCTCATACTGAAGAGTCACTAGACTTACCAGGCTTTATGTCTGACCCGATTTTCTTTCGTCTTCTTTTCTTCCGTCCCCCCCCCCCCCCCAGGTCCAAGGGAGGAAACAACTCAGCTTAGTCAGACTCTTTGCAAGCTTCAAGATAGTAGATGTACGGTTTGGACTCTCTCTCCTTGGCTATGGTTGTTGGACACAATCATGGGGATTTATGCAGTTTTAATCATGTTTTATGCTTCTTTATTTAATAACCAAGACAGAAATGATGTTGTAATGTTTTGAAAGTTGTTATGAGGCAATTACGGAAATGTTTTGTATGAACAAGTATTTTATGAAATAAAAATCTGTTTATTTCCGCTGCTTATATATATGTGTTTATATCTGTCTTGTGTTTTATCTGTGACTTTTACTTACAAACCTCCACCAAAGTTAAGGCGGTCCCTTGTGAGTGACCTTAATGGAGGGTGGGGTGTTTCACTATCTAATTGGAAACCGAAGTCTTCTCCCTTCTGAATTCTTTTGATCTTCTCCTTAACAAAATTATCATCTTTCTGAAGAACAGAGATCTTGTCAATCAACGAAGGCATAATAAATAGATTGGCAATGATTGCGGTTTTCCTGCTAAGCGCATCCGCTACAACATTGGCTTTCCCCGGCGTATACAGAATGTCTAGATCGTATGCTGCAAGGAATTCTAGCCAACGTTGCTGTCTCAAATTCAAGTCTTTCTGGTTGAACAAGTACTTTGATGGTTGATGATCAATATATAATTCAAACTTCTCACCCAATAGATAATTCCTCCATATTTTCATAGCAAACACGATGGCTAATAATTCAACATCATGAGTTGCATAATTCTTCTCATGCGGCTTCAACTGACGGCTAGCATAAGAGACTACTTGGCCTCTTTGCATTATCACCGCACCAAGACCTCCAATAGAAGCATCCGTCCAAACCAACAAATCATGTTTGTCGTCGATAATCATCAATACTGGAGCAGTTGTCAAATTTAATTTCAGCTCTTGGAATGCTGCCTCACATTCTGGGGTCCAATTAAATTTGGCATGCTTCTTTGTAAGCTTTGTTAATGAACCGGATATCTTTGAAAAATCCTTAACGAGTTTCCAATAATAACTAGCTAATCCAAGAAAACTTTGGACTTCTGTGGGTGTAGTAGGCTGCTTCCAATCTTGAATTGCTGTAATTTTGCTTGGATCTACAGCTTTCTTCGACACGACGTGGCCAAGGAACTTCACTTCATCTTGCCAGAAGATACATTTAGAGAATTTAGCTTTGAAGACGTTCCTTCTTAGAATCCCCAACACTTGTTCTAAATGTTTTTCATGCTCGCTTTTTGACTTGGAGTAGATTAAAATATCATCGATGAATACCAGAACAAATTTATTCAAGACTTCTCTAAACACTCTATTCATTAAATCAACGAAGGAAGCTAGAGCATTACACAAGCCGAACGGCATTACTAACCACTCATAAAATATGTCTGGACCTCTGAAAGCTGTTAAAGGAACACATTCTTTAGCAATTCTCAGTTGATGGAAACCTGTAGCTAGGTCCATTCTGGAAAATACTCGCGCCCCATTCAATTAATCCAACAAATCATCGATGCGGGGTAATGGATATTTGTTTTTGAGTGTCTGTTTGTTGAGGTTTAGGTAATCAACATTCAATCGGAGAGTACCGTTTGACTTAGGAACAAACACTACAGCTGCACCCCAATTAGAGAAGCTAGATCTGATCAGACCCTTCCATAGCAATTGTCGAGTTTGATTGCCCAATTCTTCCTTTTCTTTTAGAGTCATTCTTCGAATTGGATGTACTACGGGTCTGACATTCGGAATTAAATCAATTCTAAATTCAATTTCTCTTTGCGGAGGTAAGTTATCGACTTCTTCGAACACATCCGCACAGTGTTTAACAACAGGAACCTTTTCTAACAAAGTGGGAATAACTTCTAGCGCAGACCAAAACTCTTTCCTATTAGTTTATGATCCACGGCTTGGTATAGTAATATGCCCAAGCTTTGTTTTAATCTTTACTTCTCTTTCAGCACATCTTACTTCGGACTCGTATTTGGTTAACCAGTCCAGTCCAAGTATGATACCAAATTCGGAAAAGTTCATGACGATCAGATCAAAAGAAAACTTGTAACAAGAATAAGAGATCGACACTCTACAATATGAACTGAGAACAATAGAACCTCCTATCGGATTATGAACTCTAACTGATTCTTTAAGCTTTCTTAGATTTAACTTTAACTTTTTAACAGTGTTACTTGCAATAAAATTTTGTGATGCACCAGTGTCAAATAATATGCAAACAGGAATATTTTTAATAGTAAGGGTACCTCCCAAAACATCGGGTTTACCTGCTCCAGGAGAAGTAGCTGGCGGGTTCACCCCGACATAAACATGTGCAACCCGTGAATTCTTCAGCAAGGGACAATTGGTCGTGATATGCCCCTTTTGATGACAGTTGAAACACTCCCTCCTATCACCAGAATTTTGACTCGAGCTGGCTTAGTTGGTCTTCTGTCGCTTCGGATCGGTGCATACATTGAAGTAATGGCCAGCTTGACCGCAGTTGTAGCAACTTCCCCTGGGTGGCCTATTTGTTTACGACTTGGCATTTGCTGCCGTGTTGCTTGATTCGAGCTGCCTTCCTGAAGTCTTGCGCTTGTTGCCCGCTTGATTCTTTGCACGATCTACTTGCATGTTCCTCAAATCCAAGCTCTCATAATTACACACCATATCAACCATGTCGGCGAATGCAAGCATAACATGGCTCATTGCGCTATTCTGGTACTTGCGCTGAAGTCCATGTATGAACCTCTTATTCTTCGCCTTAATAGTTAGAACAAGCTCTGGAGCATAACGGGATAGCTGAGAAAACCTGTTGACGATCTCCTTGTTGGAGATTGGCAAACTCGTCATGCAGGCGCTCCATCTCTTGCTCGGGGATGAACTTCTCTTTGAATAACTCTTTGAATTCATTCTAGGTCATCTCCCCTCTTGCTCATTCAAGGTGATGGCTTCCCACCATAGTTGTGCCTCGTCTTGCAATAGCCAAGCACCCATGAAGCTTTTCCTATGATCATCAAGACCTAATCCACCGAAGATCTTCTCACATGTTTTTAGCCAACCTAAGGCTTCAGTCACAGTCCCCGTGCCAGAAATGTCTTGCCTCCAAGATTCTAATACTTCTTCGCCACTCGGTCTAAATCAAACGGTTGCGGGGGCTGCAGTGGCTGAATCAAAGGTCCTCGGCAAAGGGAATATTCCTCTGTCCTCCGCCTCGGCCTCCTCTACCTCTAGCTGCTTGGTTAGCCATCTAAGTCAGTTCTGTACAAGTAAGAAAAGAGTCAAGCTCACAGAAATGTTAATTTTAAGATATGGTAAAAGCAGAAGAATATATGGAAAGATAACGATGTACTGATCAAGTTATTTGGCTATTCTACTAAGCTCATTCTAGGACATTACTAATCCTATCTCTAATGAGCTACTCGCCTTAAAACGCTATTGATTCTATTTTGACGAGGTGTTTAATGTGTTAAATTCCAGAACTAAGATTAACCAAAGCTATGATATCACCTGCGACGATCACTGGGACATATACATCATAGAGTACATAATAGAAGTAAATCTGTCTACATCGCGATAAGCGGAATCATATACATAAGATACTAATGGCGGAATATCAAATAGCCAAAATACCGAGATATCTAGTCTTCGCCATACAAGCCAAAAGGTGCACTCCATGCTGTAGTGCAAAAACCAAAATATAACATGTCACTAGGCTGCCCCTGTGAAAATAAGGGCAACCGAGTTTGCAAATTGAAACAAACTACGAGTCAGTTATGGGACTGGTATGAGAAATCTACTTAACAGTTAAACAACAATAATAAAGCAAATCATAGGACCACACCACTTTCGCGGAATGGGTTTACTCCAGTGATTACCAGTGCATGAAATAAAGTAAATCTTTTGAACAACGCAAAGCTTTTTATAAAAATGAAGCCGTTATAAGACTCAAGTCCCATCACACAATGCAATGCAAACCGGGGGATAGAGTTTTACCTTATAATGGCCAAAATATGCTTAATACGTGTAAAGCAAAATCATTTTATATTATTACTAGTGCATATATGTTTTAAAAGCAAATTCAATCATAAATATCAATCATAGACAGCAAAAGGCCGCATACTACTATGTCGCCATATATAAGTTACAATCAAATCCGTAATTTCGTATTGGAAATTTGGATTCCATCATGAGTTGAGGCCAGGGATGGCTCCTTACCGCTTCGAGACACTCTAGCAAATGCCCCAGGATTCCCCGTAGAGAACCCTTGGATCTTCATGGTCGGTCCTCTCTTACGTTTGAGGATTGGTTATTCCTGAACACATGTTTCCCGGTCGTATCGGACCTATCCATCGGCTCCTTAGTGACTGATATAACCAAAATGCCTCACATTCCAACATCCACAGAGGTATAATAATCAACAAAGTCAGGGCTAGTAAAACACTGACACCACCCATAGCTAGAAAGAAACGTTGTGCACTCCCTGCAGTCACGATCCCGTTTTTGACTCATACCAATGTGTGAGGCTCGCTAATTAACGCCATACACAAAGCTACGCTATATTAAAGCCGTGCTTTGATCATCAACCACAAGACTTTTCTTTTCGACAAAAGCCTTGATCATTTGCATCTTTGCTTGCCACGTTTTTATATCCACATCATACCACTGATGTCTACCGATATACAACCTCTGAGCTCATACGTCTCAGAGAAGGTCATTAAGCAAGAGAATAAATTCTCCGCCGCCAAACAGATGTATAATTAGTAGAGATCAATGAATACAACACAGAATACAAATCAGACGCACATCTATTTACAAGTCCGTTCTGGGTCTGAACGAAACGGGAGGCACCTTATTCCTCATTCCATATGTCCAATACGGAAGAGAGGCCCTCGCACATCCGGACGATCAACAAGTACGTCCAGACTACTACCACTGTAACCTCGTCAAGGGAGCTACCCATCTCAAAGGCATCAGTAGTAATCTACACGATGTGAATATCACCGGGCTTGCACCGTCTTCATATCTTCGACTTTTATTCGTCGATCAGTTATTTGAAATGAGAATTAACTCGGCCTTGTCAAATAATTCACGTATATTAGAATTCAAATCAATTCTGTCCATGGTTATATTAGGGTGCGTTTTTTACAGGTCCCTATTAAGTTTCAAAATATAAAAAAAAAACGTTGATAAAAAGAATATAAAATACATCCTTGTTTTTGAACTTCCGCTCAAAAAATACCAGATGTACCCTTATGAACTTAAAAAACTATCCAACAATGATACGTCATCATTTACTCAATCAATCATTCCTTCTATCTCGCTGAAAACCCTAATCCTACAATTCTGCAAATCGTTCGATCACTCTTAGTCGTCCCCCTCCTATGATCTGACATCGCCGTCGTTCCCCCCTGCAACAGCCGCTGCGCCGCCCACCGATGGCGCCACCACCATCGACAAACCCTCCTCTTCCTCCTCCTTCCCCAATCCGACCCCCACCAAACCTCTACAGCCCCAAAACTGCACCCAACCGCGAAGTGACCACCGCCGCCGCCCCTGACTGGAATTTAGTTATTCAAAATACTTGCAGACTTGTGTTCATAATTACAAATTAATGCATATTTTTATTAAGCAGTAGTATGTTAATCAATTATGAATTGTTGCGTACTAGTATGCAACAATAAACAAATAATTGCACAATTATATGAAGATAATCAGATAAAATGAATGCAAGTTTACATTTCGAACACGTATGATGCATAATTGAATCCATCCAATTATAAACATGGGATATAATTGTGAAGTTATTGTTTGATTATTGAAGAAATCTCTGAACTCAAATGTGAAGTGTTGATGGAAAGTTTGCAAATGTCAGCAGATAGTTGCATATTTGTATGCAGATAATCAGAAATGTTGTTTACAAGTGTGCAATTATTTGTTCAGAAAATTTTTGATACTTGCATAAACAAATAATTTTTTTAATAAAAGTTGCATGGTTATGTGCATTTATTACATGAATTTTTGTGAATATTTGTACTGGTATTTTGTTTTAAAACTATGGTCTGTTGATTATTTTCAATAATGACTCGCTGGGGAACATTATGTAGGGTCTCAAGTTATTTTGGTTCTATATGATAACTTGGAATTTTTACATCCTGGTGTGCAGTTATTCAAAATATTAGCATCATTATATGCAAATATTTTGAAAATTTGCAAATTTGAATTGCAGAAGTTAAATACTAGCATACTTATATGAAAATATTATTATTACTTGCATACGAATATGCAGACAATACAAAAACTAATTGCGTGCATATAATTTCCATAGTTGCATACATTTATGCATTTTTGTGGATTAATTGCATACATTACTACATAAATTTGTACAGGTGGTTAAGAAGAAAATGCTGCCAATATTAATATTAATACTAACTACACGATCAAAAAGTTCAAAACATTTGCAAAGAAAAATGCAGATTGTAAATGATGCTTAGTAAGATATAACAAAAAAGTACAACGTACACAGAAGAAAAATTAACTGAAGTTTAAAAGAGAGTATACGAATTTCCAGAACTTTTGAAAATTTGCATGAAAATATTCAAAATAATTGCACACTTATATGCAACAAATGATCAACAGTAGTATGCTAATAAGTGGATTTATAGTTTAATTGTTTGCAGGTAATACTTCTTGTTTCTTACAGAATAGACATGCCAAATTTTGTATTTACAAATGAGGTAAAGGAATGTTCACAAATACTGCATACATTTATTCAAATATAACGAATATTTGAATACATTTCATCTTAAAACAAAAACTGGCAATCAAAAACAAATTTACAACAAAATACTGTACTGATTTTATTACATCACATAAATGTTTACAACAAATGGTAAAAATAAACACTAAAACCAAGTTTCTTAAAAAAAAAAACAAAGTTTGTCTAATGGTCTTTTGAAGAACAAGCTCTTTAGTTAAGACCCAGCTTATTGCACAAATAACATCTAGTAGTCTCTGTAGAATTAACTACAGATTTCAATGTTTTGGAAGAAAATGGAGGACCTGGCATTCTTCTACCTTTTGGAGGAGCACTGTTATAAAAAAAATCACCATTAATAAGCCTAATGTGCAATAATCAAATTAAATAAACAGCTTCAGATTAATATAAATACATGCGTACAAATCAGCAATATAACAATAATTTTGCATATTTATATGCAAGTATTCTGTATATATGCATACATATATGAATATATTTTAAAATATATGTTTTTCTGCATGTATGATAAAAAGATGCATACAGATATGAATATATTCCGAATATATGCACATTTATAAGCAACTTTTTAACAAAATGCTGAAGACAGATATTTAAAATATATGCATATTTGTATGCATATATGTAGAATATATGCATACTTATACTCAACTTTTCTGAGTAGATGCAAAAACTAGTTTCATACGTTTACGCTCAGATTGACAATATATGCATATTTTAATATATCTATACAGAAATTATACATCTTTATAAAAAATTACATTATGTAGCAATAAAATTATACAACTAAAGAATTTCAGAATAATAAATCAGCAAAAAACGACGTCAAAATGAAATCCGTGCAGAAAAAGAATACTAACAATTAAAAGTCACCTGGAAGAAGAAAAATCCTCGTTTTAAATGAAGGCTCGATCAGATTAAATCGCTGAAGAATTTGTCGCCATTTACAAGGAAGAAAAAACTGAATCAGTAATTTAAAAGTAAGAATGAAAGAATCCAAATACAAAAAAAAAAAAAAAAAAAAAAAATCGATACCGCTACCGCCGCCATGGATGTGAAAATTTTGTTTCTGGAAAAAATAAACCCTAATACGTAACCCATAAACGTTAATTACATCGTAAAGTTGAATAAGGGCATTTCAGGAAAAATAAAAGCTGCGTTTTACAAATAGGGATGAGAATTATATGTTTTAGAACGGAGGAATGTGAGCCAAATTAACTTTAGCTTCAAGGATGTGACACTAATTTTCACGTTAAATTATTCGACATCCACATTTCAGTTCTTTATATAATTTTCATGTCAAACACATTCAACTACCAAATATAAAGCAAACCAAGTAGAATCGATTTATTTCCATTCCATATCGCCTATAATATTTTGTAACGATATATCCCTATTTTATTTATGTAAAAATAGCTCCATTTAATTAAACGACGTTTCAGGCCATAACGTGGCCCTGACGATGTTTTTCTCTGAATTTGATTTACACATTTCTCAAAATCTAACCGTCGGATCTTAACAATCAATTCCATTGGAAAGATCTCTCCAAAGCGAACCCAACGGTTCCGGTTTCGGGAAAATCTGATGGTTTGATCTCTCGATATAATCGTTTAAAGTTACGATTTCAAAACATGAACTGCAACATCGTTATTCGTTTTATTTAATTTGTGTATATATATATATAAATATAATTCATTCTGGCGCTATTTTTATTCAGATTTGAATTAAATATTTCACACAATGCAACGTTGGGTTTTAACATATTTTATATCATTGGAAAGATTTTTCCAAAGCGAACCCAACGGTTCCAATTTCAGGGAAATCTGATGGTCGGATTTCTTGGTATAATCATTTAAAATTACGATTTCAAAACACGAACTGCATCTGCGTGATTCGTTTATTTTAATTTATATTTATGTATATATAAATATAATTCATTCGATGATTTCTATATCGTTTTTCACTTCAAATATTTCACTAATGCCTTTAAATTTCAGAAAATTTCGCTATAACCTCCTTTGTACGGGAAGGGTTTGGAAATTTATTGGGCCGTATTAGTCACCCAATAAATCCTAAAAAGCATGCACATATTTATAGTGATATATTCCGGTATCCACAGGGGAGTGTGTATAGATCATAACTCCAGAGAATAAATTATCGTCGCCCTGTAAACGGTTTTTGTGCCTGAATGACTAGAAAGACGTGTTTATTGTCATCTCCAGACCCATATGGGGTTTTATTAATCTGGCAATTTACCGTTACATTTTATATGGCCGATATCAGTCTTCAGTTCAATCTGAAATATAGTCATCGCCATACAAGCCTCTCGCTTGTATGGTATATCATCAACCTCGTCACATAAGCTCCAAATGCTTATATGGTATATGATAGGGTATGCTATCTTCAAGAAGTACGCCATGTATTGTAGTTCAAAATTAATTGTTACTATCCTATGGCGCCGTTTATGATTTCACACAGAACAACCAGCACTCTGCATCCAATGGCATTCACAGGAGTTTATATAATAATAAAATCGCGCAACCAACTCATTAAGGCTTATCTATTTGTCGGGCATGCAAATATATTCTTTACTCAACAGCTAATCCATTTTCCAGTTCAACATATGTATATATATGCAGAACTAAGCTAAAAATATTATTTCTAACGAACCAATGTTTATTTCAACACACGGTTATTTTTAACACTTCATAAATAGGATAAAAATGATATTTTTGGCGAACAAAAATATGTTTCAACACCTATGTATTTTTAGCAAATCGTATACATGATAAAAACGATATTTTTATTGTTCAAAATATTTATTTAACACATGAATGTTTTTAGCGCTTCATATTCACAATAAAAATGTAAATTTTATTGTTCAATCCTTTTCAACACATGAATATTTTGTATAGTTCACACATATAATAAAAATGATATTTTTATTGTTAAAACAATTTATTTTAAACACGAATATTTTATATACGTCATACATAAGATAAAAATGTTATTTTTGGTGTTAAAACAATTTATTTAGAACACTAATATTTTATATAGCCCATATATATGATAAAAATGTGATTTTTATCTTTCAAAGAATTTATTCAACACATGAATGTCATTCAACACATGAATATTTCATATACTTCATAGTTCATACACATAATAAAAATGTGATTTTTATTATCTAATAATTTATTCGGCACATGAATATAATTCAACACATCAAAATAATTCAAACACATGAATATTTCTTAAAATTTTGGCAGCATAACGGTAGGGGGTTTAAAACCGGCACCGTCCCGAGTACGACTCCTCGCACTACCTTAGGCCTCGCGGCATTCCTTAAGGGCTCATTTAAATGATCTAAGACCAATTTCATATCATATGAATTTTCCACAAACAATTCCAATTCGTTTCAACCACAAACCATTACTTTCAACCACAAACAATTATTTTCAACCATTCACCATATCAACTAATGTTCAACCATTCGCATTATCAACCAATTTTCACGCCAATCACAATCAATTCATATCGTCCACTGTTTATGGACGAGGGCAGTATATATATATGTGTGTATATATATATATATGTATGTAATATATTTCATTTCCATTTCAACACATATATGATTTATGCAACGCATGTATAATTTATACATCACTCATATAACTTATACAACGCTCATACATGAGGTGTAAAACGCATATATAATTTTTACTTCACTTTTATAATTTATACAACGCATTTCCATTCCACATTTGAATTTAGAAGTCTCACATTAATTTTAATCCTTCGGAAATTGTAGCAAGCTCAAAATGCGTTCTAGCTTCTTCTAGAATGTTGATGACATCGCTACAAGTCCGATGTCTCCGGTTTCACTTGATTTCGACAACATAGCAAAAAGATATGATTTTTATTTGAAAATCATGATTTGCAACACTTAGAAGTGTTATATTCTAATTTAAAAACCAAGGCTGTATACCTCAGCAGAAGCTTCAAACTAGGTTTTGATTTTTAGCACAAACGGTTGCACGATGTTGGAATCAGCCACTGCCAAGTGGAAGGGGGCCAGAAGGCACGCAGATCGATGGCAAGGGGGCCCACTTTGATCTGACGTGGAGGGTGGGGTGGTGCACTGAAGTGTGTGTCTTCGGGGAGCTCGTTCTCGACGATGGAGCGACGGGGGTGGTGCTCCTTATATGGATTTGAAGAGGGGGAGATGATCTTCAAAAAGTTGTACAGGGGCAAGGGCTGATTCGACGTGGTTTGGCCGGAAATCGGTCGGGAAGGATGGAAAGGTAGACGTCGCACGATACCGGGAGGGGGTTTGCCGGTTTTTTGAATTTTTTTATAAAATTAAATAATGAAAGAAAAAATCCTATTCACCTATGTTTATATTAATTCAAAAGTAGGGTTTTCTCCATACGAACTTCAATTCAAACCCAACGACTATCGCCCCTAGCAAAATACCCCTATTCCGAACACAATGGAATTTGTTTCGTAAGCCCATTTGACAATTACAGTCGGTTATTCTTCAAATTAAAATATAAAACATTCAAATTTGGATTATAATGTACATTTTAATTTGTCGGGGCCACATACTAATTCTAAAAATTCCCGAAAAATTAATCTGGTATGTTGGGGCGATACGGTCCCAACAAAACTAATTTCGTCGAATTCTGAGGCCATTTGAAAAATGGCCATTTTCTGGTCGATCCAATTTGACTGAAATCCACCAAACAAATTTTCCTTTGTCACGCTCACATATTAATTCTAAAAATTATGGAATTTGAAACCTAGCAATAAATTGACATCCCGGATCTAACACAAGTGGTTTCGTCGAAAACGGAGGTCGTTTGCAAACTGTCTATTTTCAAGGGCTATATTTATTCCATAGCGACCATTCTGAATATTCAACTGGCCATAACTTTTGATTCCTCTATGAAATTTCGATTTTTCAAATTCGTTAGAAAGATATTCTTAAACAGAATTAAATATTTTTGGTTTCGCTAAAATCCGTTTTATTTTGCCTTATGTACGTTTGGTCAAAGTTCGAATTTAAATTTTCAAACTGCCATGCTATTTCTAACTCGTTATTTAATTATAATAAATTATTTCAACTACTCCAAGTTCATTAAAAATGGACAAATTAAAATTTTTAAATTGGATCTGATTTTCCGGGTTGTTACATGCGACGTTTTAGTTTCCAGGTTTGGGAAGACTGATACACACCTGCCATTTAAGACCCCTAAACTGAAAGACCTATTCCCAGGTGGACTCTTCAACCCCAGTCACTTAGTCGTTTAGGACCAAGTAAGCAGACTATATGCGAAGGTTATTAGTTCGTACCCTATTAGCCTTTTATACCTTTTCCTACTAGATAAGGTGGACTACGTTATTAAGTCATTTTCGCTTAGTCCCTCTATACGAAAATGCTATACGTATGCCATTCATTATTGTCATGGGTTATTATGGTTAATAATATTTTACATTATTAACCTAATAAGTCCAGCTATATTTTATATTTTAAGCTCTACATTTATTAATATAATTAACGAAAGTTGTATCCCCTTTTTCCCTAGGGTATTTATTTGATTTCTTCCCTAATTTGGACTTAGTATTTAAATGAAAATCAATATCCATTAATCCCCTTTTTGACACCCATTTGCTTCTATTTCTTTGTTTATTGCTCTTTATGACCATAACAGTCATATATTCCTAAGGCAACTAATTATCAGTCCCAAGTTGTCTATTTGTTATACCCTAACAGACAGTTATTGTTATTTATTTGTTTATTGATCGTTATATATATAGGTATATGTTCACATATCAGGCCTCTCACATTAAGTTGACAACTTGTGGATGCTGGATTTGCTGGTCGGTCCCAGGTAGAGTTCTACCACAAGTTAAACTTAACATCGTGCCTTAGTACGTTTATATTTATGCATTAGACCCCTCACATTAAGCTGACTACCTGTGGTTGCTGGATATGCTGGTCAGTTCCGAGCAGGCTTATACCACAAGCTGAGCTTAACCTCGTGTCTAAATGTGGTTATAATTCAAATATCTAATTTAGGGTTTACAATATTTCTCCTAATTAAATTAGGAATTGTAACCATTATCCTATTATATTCATTTCCCCCAATAAACATTGGTCACGATTGTTATTTATTATTTGCGGTCCTATTTATAGCAATTAATTATATTGATTGCTACAATGGTAACCAAAATATATTCATTTAATATGGAATAAAATTTACATATGTGATTTCCTAAATAAATACTATTAAAACATTCAATATTATATGTATATTTTACCGTTTTACGCCGATTTGGACGGATAATAAGTATATATATATTTTTTCGTGCAGCCAACGTAGTTATTATTTTTATTATTATTCTTAAGTGACTTGGTTTCATTGAGAACCAAACATTCCTTTTCACATTCAATATTGTCAAAAGGTTCCAAATCATACAAAAAGATATTTAGCCGTAATCATTGCAAATTATGCCTAATTTGTGGAATTGACATATTTTCAAATCACAAGAAATATATGTAAATATAAAATTTGGAATAGTTGATGCAAATTATGCACAAATATGTATATTTATATTTATACATACATTTACACCACTTTTCCCTTTTTTATCTTTTTTATCATACCTCTTGTGATTTCAAAATAATGTCTTTTCAAAAAGGAGGAAAAACGACGTATTTACAATAATTAAGCCAAAACCCAACAATATTGAATATAATAGGCATATTTCTTTTAACATTATAATCACACAATTTATCAATTCCACATTTTTACCAAAATTTCATTATTCAACACTGAACTAAAGATCTGGAATGTAACTACATTTAAATGGTGTTTAATGAGATTGATTTCCAGATCTACAATGTTATGCAATGTCCACAATACTTTTCTCAATATCATTGCAATATATTACATGACATAATTGTAGGAATAAATGTGACCAAAATTAAGAAATCCTGCAATTCATTTTATGCATAGCCACAATGTACAATTCACAAGTTTTAACACTTTTTATAACCAGATATGATGGGTGTCAATCTAATTACAACAATTTATTTAATCAGATCTGACAGACATAGGCATAAAAATTGATTCTATTACAAACGAGATAAATACATTATTATAAATGTATATATAAATTTCCCACTCATCTTATAGCCTCCAAATCCAAAGTTTGAACCCTTTTAGGCTTACAATTTCCAAATTCTTACAAATCTACAATTTATCCGAAAAGGGATAGTTTCATATCTGTAGAAATATAAGAAAATAGAAAAAGAGGGGAGAATCTATTATTGAACGTAAATTTGAATTCTTTTCCATTGAATCTAATAATTCTCTCAATTCTATATGCATTGGATTTGATTTGTTATATAAGAATGTATTGAAGATTAAGAAATTAGGTTTGGGGAAGGAGGAAAATGACAGAGCTCCGCTACTGTTATCGATTTGAATGGAAAAGAATGAGACCTTACCCGTCTATTTATAGGAGTGGAATTAGCCTAGGACCGTTATATTTTTTAATTAACATCCTTTCATTTGCATTATAAAATATAATCAATTGCCCCTCAAAACCTAGTCGTTATTGGGCACTACAGGCTTGAAGCGGTCGACCGCTCTTAAGAGAGTGTCGACCGCCCTACGGCCAGTTTGCCCAATGAGGGCTGGTTATAAAAGGTACTATATATATAATTTATTCTCTTTATTTATTTCCATCCGTTTTTTGTATTTTGTCCGTAACTTACACATGTCGTTTATACAATGGCATAAATTTGGGTCGTTCATGTTATATGCAAGGGCATAGACCACGTGGCACAAAGAGTGAAATAAATGGATCGACTACGTCCATATTTTATGAACAACATACGTGTGGAACATGAACCAAGTATATATGTATGTGATATGACACATGGCGTTTGATTATGTATGTTGGGGACCGTATATAAGAGCCAAATAATCAGATCGTTCAGACAACTTAAATCAGGTTGTCTATATGTCTTGAGTGATTAGGTCGTTCATGCGACCTATGAGGGCGGGTCCTTCGATGACCCGACTACATGCACACCTATATTTGAGCTTCACCACTCCAAATCACTCCACAACCATTCCTATAATTACTCCATCCATTCCAACATAAAAGGGATCGATTTCTCCAAACATGGAGTACTGACATTTTCATTTCTCAACAACTCCAAGTCATTCAAACCTCCATTAAACTTGTTTTCAAGCGTCGATTCAACAACTCAATCATCATGAAATCGTCAAAAATTGTCTAAGTGCTCGATTGTTGAAGATTTACTCCAACAATCATCGCAGTTGAAGAGATCTAATCATTTCCATGGTGAAATCGATAGAATCAAGAGATTAAAGAGAAGAAGTAGAGATAATTTTTGTAAAGAGAGAAAATGAGCAAAGTTATAGAAATTATTTACCTTGTAACATTGAGCAAAGTTTGGTAGGCAGAGCTGGTGTAACTAAAGATGAGTTGGATGCAGTTGCCAACTTGAATCAAAGGATGGAAGCTTCTAACCATGCTTTGATGGACAAGATAACTGCTCTTATTATCGCTCAAGCCAATCCCGCACCTCCTCAAAGAGTCCATATCGACCTTGAGAAGAATGCGAAATCATCGACTTTTGATCGTAATCATAATGATAACGTGGAAGATCTTGATGATTGGCGAGTGATAAGGATGAAGCTAATGTTGAAGATTCAAAGCCAAAGGCTAGAAATCATTCCGATCAAAATACCCGAAAGGTTGCTAGTCCCTCCAAGGGGGCACCTGCCCATAGTGGAAGTAAAAGACCTTGATCCTCTAACCGCGATCGCTTGCCAAGATGAGCATCTGACAAAGAGATTGAAGTCTGCCATGCGGAACAACACAACACTAAGGAGTATATCTCGAACATGATAAAAAAATCATGAAAGATAGCATGGCTCGCAATGATGATGAAAGGGAATGGGATTTTTCTCCCAGCAAAAATCCGTTCACCGAAAGGATCCGTATAGCAGAGTTCCTGAAAAAGTTCACTCACCCTATTTTGCCTCCCTACAATGGAACTGCTGACCCTAACTTCTTTTTGTATAAGTAGTAAGTACAAATGACACATGAACGTAGCTAAGGCGACATACGATATCAAATGCTTATATTTCCCTCTTTACTTGGAGGGTGTGGCATAGCTGTGGTTTACGAAGCTGGCGCCCATGTTCGTAGGTCAGTTTGATGACTTGATTAAGAAGTTTAAAGAGCAGTTCAGGCTACAAGCTACGAAGGCCAAAGATGTTATATCGCTAGCATCAATGGAGCAAAATCTGAGGGAATCTGTTAAGGCTTTTATCGATCGATTCTATGCTGCTTTGTCCAAAGTGGGAAATCCGGAGCCATGCATGATCCTAATGTCCCTAATCGGTGTTATAGATAAGAATAGTGAGTTTGGGAAATGGATAAAAATGAAGGAACCAAACACGCTCGAGAATTTCTATAAGAAAGCTGAAAAGTTAATCAGAGTAGAGATAGACTCATCTATCCAGAATGTTGCTAAAGCAGTGTCATGGAAGATAAGAAAAATAATGGTACTCATGGTGACGAGAAGAATGTCGGAGGTCTAAAAAGGAAAAATGAGGCCAATGGAAAAGTGGAGAATGATAACAAAAGATTTTGCTTTATCAAATTTGAAGAGTTAACTCCTATAAATGATACCCCGGAAAACATCTTCTTTGCCATCAAAGATGCAGGATATTATCCAACTCCATGACCAATAAAAGTAGACGATAAGGCAGCTAATTCTGGAATATTATGTCGCTACCACAAGCAAATTGGTCATGATATTAATGAATGCAGATACTGAAAGAGCCTCATTGAGAAATTGATTAGGAAGAATAAGCTGCAACAGTATGTGAAAAAGGTCACTAGAAACTAACACCTCTTCAGCCACTCAATGACGAGTTCAAGCTAATGACGGTTGATAGAGTTCAAATGTTCAAAGCCTGGAATAATGACCATTCGTGTCAACTCATTGCTAAAAACATTGTTCATTTCTTATGAAACTTGTAATTTCTTCTTACAAGTATAAACCCACCATGAATGCAGGCAGTGTATCCAAACATTTACTATTTCCGCTATTGATAAAGCTTGCACTCAATCAAATTTTACGATTCCTTGAAAATTTCTATTACTAGCTTAGAATTGCATGGTTCTAAAATTGATTTAATATTGCAGGCTATCCAATGAATGCTTGCTTCCTCGCGGTTCGACAAGACTGAGTGATCCTTACAACACATCCCGACGATGACAACTCAAGTGTTTAGTGCTACAAGCATCAATTCGCATATAGGCGAAGATGTAATGCACCGCCTTGTAGATCTAAAGGGGGAGTCACGTAGGGTCAAGAAACAAGGAAAGGAGCAAGCAAAGCACTCAATAAGATCGCCAAAGCCAGATTGACTCGGCTCAATTGCGAAAAATGTTGAGTGAAACTAAACACCTTACTCACGCGAAGGTGCTCAGTCGAATCTCTGATGCCATTACTTGGCAGGATGAGATGAACGTTGGGGGCAATCCAACGTCTTCCTTATGCGAAGACGAAACCAGATGACTTCCTTACATGAAGATGCCCGGTCGAATCTCTGACACCATTACTTGGATGGATGATATGAACGTTGGAGCAATCCAACGTCTTCCTTATGTGAAGACGAAACCAATTGCCTTCCTTCGACGAAGGTGCTCAGTCGAATCTCCGATGCCATTACTTGGCTGGATGAGATGAATGTTGGGGGTAATGCAATGTCTTCCTTATGCGAAGACGAAACCAGAAACTTTCCTTAGCGAAGGTGCTCAGTCGAATCTCCGATGCCACTACTTGGCTGGATGAGATGAATGTTGGGGCAATCCAACGTCTTCCTTACGCGAAGACGAAACCAGAAACCTTCCTTACGCGAAGGTGCTCGGTCGAATCTCCGGCGCTATTTCTTAGCTGGATGAGATGAATGTTTGGATAATCCAACGTCTTCCTTACGCGATGGAGAAATCAGGAACCTTCCTTACGCGAAGGAGCCCAGTTAAGTCTCCGACGCCATTACTCGGCCATATGAGATGAATGTTAGGGAAAACCAGGAGTCTTCCTTATGCGAAGACGACACTGAAGTCTTCCTTACACGAAGACCAAACCAAATGTCTTCCTTATGCGAAGGCGTCCAGTTAAGTCTCTAACGTTATTACTCGGCCGGATGAGATGAATGTTGGGGAAAACCAGGAGTCTTCCTTACGTGAAGACCAAACCACAACCTTCCTTATGCGAAGACGACACCGAAGTCTTCCTTACGTGAAGACCAAACCAAACGTCTTCCTTATGCAAAGGCGCCCGGTTAAGTCTCCGACGCCATTACTCAGCCAAATGAGACGAACACTAGGGAAAGTTAAAGTATTCCTTATGCGAAGGCATCCAATCAAGCCTCCAACGCCATTACTTGGCTGGGTGAGACGAGTGTTGGAATAAACAAGGACCTCATTACGTAGGGGCATTCAACCTAGTTTCTCTGAAGCCTGATTCATTAGGTCTGAAGAGACAAGAGTTGAATTAAGAGAAAGACCTCTCCAAAGAATAAGCATATGATCAACTACTAAAGCCGGGTTTCCTAGATATATTGACGAGCTCAAAAGCTCTAAATAAGCTGGTAAAAGCAAAAGACTTTTCCAACAAATTAGAAGCTTCTAGTGCGACAATTTGAATCAAGGAAATTTGGCAAAGTTGATCACATTCATCTTATGCAATTCGTGACGACCCATGGTATGGGGGCAACACAACCACATTAAGATTCGACAATTTTCGGAAATCATACCATGGACTCATCACGAGATCGCAATAAGCAAAAATCAACTCGCACTCGACAAAGAAATAAATGCACTTGAAGGTATATGAGCCAAAGTGTACAGCAAACAAATCTCACCATAAAAGCTTGGCCAAAAGTCCTTGCCTTTGAGAATGGAGCATCTGAAATTTTGACAAAATCGTTATGTTCAACGTCTCGATAAGACTCATTACACCGATGAATCAGCCTTGGATATCCAACTGGTTATCATTAATTAGTTGTGAATTTCATAAAGAAGAAAGGGTACATACATCAGTCAAATCGAATCAAAAGCAATCTCTTGTTTGCTAAGCAAACCTAAAGTCTCTCAATACAAAAGCTTCCTGGTCTGCAAAGCTCCAATCGTTAAAAATTTAAAGAACCTAGGGTATTCTGCTTCAAACTTGAGAATAAGCGATGATTAAAAGGAGACTGTGGAAATACGACATAGTTTGAATCCAAAGAAGCAATAACGCTTCCCAAGGAATTTAAGCTAATATCCATCAGCAATGTTAACGTGAGATATAAAAAGAAGATTGAACAATAGTCATATGCTGGGGCAAGCCTTTGTGCTAGCCGTTGTGAAGTTGAGATTCAAAGTTTCATACAAGTTCGGGATGAATCACGATATCAAACACTGTCGGAAGAGATGATAGTATCGCGAGGCTCTAATATCCAAAAGAGCATCCCAAAATACGGAGGAATTCAATAAATGAGTAAAGGCAGGAATAATGCAAGAAGCAATTCATTTCTACACAGCATTTAATTTCAAGACCTATCTCCAGGACTCACAGTTCCCATGATGGATGCTGCAAAAGCAGAAAGTAAAATGCTAGCTTAGTACAACTTGTTCATCGATGCACGTTGTTAAAGATTGCGGAATGGACGTTAAGGCAAAACTAACACTAGAGGTGGGTGAATAGTGTTTTTGAGAAATTTAGCAAAATATAAACCTTATATGATCTACTATATGAATCACACACCACAGGTATAATCACAAACACAGATTCAAACACAAACACAATAATAAATAGAAATAAAATGCAGAAAAGGAAAGAACACACCGGATTTTATACTTGTAATGACCCGAAAATCCGGTCTAATTTGAGCTGACCAAAAACACAAGTCCAACCCCAAATTAAACTGAAAATCAGGAAATTTATAGAAAGAAAACAGAAGGTGAGGAAAGATAAGATAGAAAATTAGAATAGAAGAAGAAGAAGAAGAACACAACATCAGAGTAACACGAACCTCACAGCGGAGCGAATTACATATAATATATATAACATAACTTGAAATATACATCTGTACTTGAATATACATCATTATCAAAGTACAACACTTACAACACAGCGGAAATAACTATAGTTATATAATCCTGAAGCCTCCGGCTCCAAGCTCTTCCAGTATATCTGTAAATCCTGACTACTTGACTGCCCATACAAAATTGGGCACCCAAGAGTTTAGGGAAACAAACAAATAAACTCCGGGTCAGTCATGGGACTGGTATGAGTAAAACAGTTTAAAACAATTGAACGAGTAAACGATATCTCATAAGACCACGCCGTATAACGGAACGGGTTTTTTCCCTTATGAGAATCCAAATTTATCTTTATATCAAAAACCTTTTGATATTATAATAATGTCTATCAACCACAATATAATTAATCATCTAGCAGAAACGCTTTCATCTCAAATTCTACATATATAGGACAATCAAAACCGCAAGCACGTATTGGGTAATGGATTTCCAACTATGACAAGGTATGGAACCACCTTTCGCTAGTGTACCTCTAGAAAGGAATACACTGGGTTCAACAAGAACATCTTGCAACCCGACCACACATGACCGACCACTCATTTCACTTGAGTGTATCGAATGTATATCACCAACGGTTGGGATCAGCAACCGTTTCCCAAATGGGACAGCATCAACAATAGATTTTTAGAAATAAATGAAACTCTAGATCAGGGGATTATACACCCTACTTCGGTGCGACCGACTTTGCCATGCTGCCTGCCCGATTTCTGTCATTTACCGGTTGTGACGCTAGAAGCTACGCTTTATCATCACACCAGATTCACTTTGAATGCCACATCGTCAAATCCATCAAGTCACCGATTGACGTCCTCAACCATACATTATGTGTTAACTAAAAGAAGTTTCCTTCTCTGCTTCCACTCTTGGTACGGTTGGAGAAATCAATATATGTGATCGTCTGGAAATACTCTGTCAGACATCCGTCTATACAAGTCATCCAGGAACAGTATGAACCGAAGGCATTATTCAATACATCCATCTTAGAAACTATTATCTAAGACTTATACAATAGCCCTTGCACTTTATTCCGTCTTCAATTATCTTTGGCATATATGATTCGCAACGCTTATGCCAATACAGAGTGGTTCTTTGGATAATAATCCAACCGGTCTGTCCATATTAACAACGTTAAAATGGTCAAAACTTCGATAGTCTGTGATTTAACTATCGAATAAAAACAAGTGAGCAAACAACAATATTATTTCCAAATGGAAATTTATATCGATCAAACATCATTTAACATTTATCTCCTTAGTTCATTTTTCATCTCCTGTTTCCCTATATTCAACACTCCTTATTTTCTAAATTTAGAAAATATATGTTATTACCGTTGGAAAACATTTCCATTTCTTGTTTTCTATATCAGAAAACATTTCTGGTTCTTATTTGGAAAACATTTCCAAAACTCCTTCATTGGACTTAGACAGATGTTTAAACAAACCATCGCGATGCTAACTCAAACCATTTCCTTTAATTACTAAATTCACTTAACCATCCTTTACTGCCGAACCTTAACCATTCCTTGGTTAAATACGAAACCAATCAAGTTGGGGGTAGAACTACCTCTCAGACCTAAACTGAACAACATTTCTAACTTTAAAATAGGCAAAGTTCACTTTATATTTCTTTAACTAACTTCCTTACTTAACCTTTCTTTCAAGCAACTATATTCGATTAACTCTTCTCAATTAACTCTATTCGATTTACTCCTTTGGATTAACTCTATTCACATAACTCCTGTCGAATAAACTATATTCGATAACTCCACTAACTCTATTCGATTAATCTATATTCGATTAACTCCTCTAATTCCATTCGAATAAACTATATTCGATTAACTCCTCTAACTCCATTTAACTCTATTCGAATAACTAATATTCGATAACTCTATTTAACTCTTCTTCGAATAACTAATATTCGATAACTCCTTTTACTTTATTCGAATTACTAATATTTGATTAACTCAATTGATTCTATTCGAATAAACTATATTCGATTAACTCCTTTATTTTTAACTCTATTCGATTAATCTATATTCGATTAACTCCTCTAATTCCATTCGAATAAACTATATTCGATTAACTCCTCTAATTCCATTCGAATAAACTATTCATTTATAAAGATTTACTTTTAGTAACGGTTCTTCACTTTACAAATGATTTCCTTTTTAGTAACGTTTTCCTTTTTTATAACGTTTTCCCTTTTTCTAAATATCTCCTATTTATAAATATCCCAATTTATAAATATTTCTTATTTATAAATATTCCATTTATAAATATTTTATTTTCAAATATCACTTTGAAAATATTCCCTTATCAACATTTCGGTATGTTATGGTATTCAACATATCAAATCACGATGATCAGTATCATCCAAACACATATAATCGACAACAGATTATATATCACATCATATATCACAATATATGAAAAACAGTAAAATAAATGTTGAGGTACCCCGTTGGGTTCCTCCAACCTGTTTCCCTGCATCACAGATGTTAAACAATAAAATCAACATCACTTTCAGTTCCATATGATATATTCTGTTAAACAGAATCAATATAGAAATTCAACTAACTGACTAGCAGTTCAATCAAATAGTCAACACACAGTCAATCAGCCAATATTTAATAGTTCTAAACATACAACATGAAATTATAAACTTTTCAGAGTTAGTGAGATTTACTCACTTTGGCAGTTCATCGTTAAAGAACGATAAACTGTTGTTTGATCTGAATCAAACAGTTTAATTCGCCATAAATTCAAAGAAGCTTTGATTCGCTTCCCGTCAGTTCCATGTTGTAGTCGTCGTCCATACGATCCCATCGGATCTTGTTTCGTATGATTCTGACACCGTACAAAATAGTTATGATATTACGAAGTTCGTATACATAGAAAATAAATAAACACTTGAGTTTTAACTCCATTGAGCCTTACAATTTCAAAACAGGCCCAGCTCAAGCCCAACTAACACGTGATAACCGATCTGCCTTGGACACCTTCTTCCCCAATCTACTTCGTGACTCCCTGTAACCATTTCAACCACCGAACTCAAGGCCTCCCCTTTCCTCCATCTCTCTTGACAAAAATCCTAAAACTGAAAACACCATTGCACCCCTCTCGAGCTCCTTCTTCTTCCCGTCCTCACCTTAACTGACTCGCACGCCAGAAACCCATTTCGACTTTGCCAAAACCTCACGAGACATAGAAAACCACCGAACCTTTTTGAGTTCGAAATCCACAAATGTTTGCCAACCTATACTATTTCACATAAGAATCCCAAATATCAACTACATTCGAACTCAAAATCCCTAAATCCGAAGAGAATCTAAGCCCTAACACTGCTGCTACATTTTCGAACAAACCAGACCTGGTGCGAGTTGCACAAAAAGAGTACTAGACGATAGCAAATGCTCCAGTGATCCCATTCATATATGTGAATTGATTTTAGGAAATTTTATTGAATTCCTTTGATTTTTTTCTTGAGGTCGAAAGCATTTCCTGGGAATGAAAAATCACGGCGGAAGTTTTTGACCGTGGGAGAGGAATGAATTAGGTTAGAGGAGTTAAAGTTATTATATAGGATTTTTATTTTATTTTTATTGTTTATTTTATTTGTTTTTAAGCAATCGTTATCTCTGCTTGTCTTTAAAAAAATCCTATGATCACCCACGATACCCAAAAATCACGAAAATGGACATGCAGCTACAGTTCGACATTACGGTCCCAACGAAACTGGTTTCGTCGAATTCCGACTCCGTTTGCTCACACAGCGTATTTTTAACCGTCCAAATACTGACTGTTTTTCACTCTAAAAATCCATACGGTCACACAGTGACTTTAAAAATCACAAAACTGGGAATCTAACAACTATTTGACATTGCGGATCCAACAAAATTAGTTTCGTCGAATTCCGACTTCGTTTGCAAAAGTGGCTATTTTTAAAGCTCTGGATGACCCATTTAAATATATAAATATATTTAAATAAAATTAAATTAAATATTTAAAAAATAAATATTATCATTTATATTCACAGTGGAATACCATACAGTTCAGAAAACCCTCTATGAATATCCAGCTAGATATTTCAAATCTGGGTCAACCCGATATTCGATTTATATTGAAATTCCTTTTTAAAATATAAATAATTCCTTTATAAATTATAAAGGAATTCCACAGGACTTTTCTAAAATTTGATTTGGACGTAAGTCAAAATCTATACGACGAAATCCCGATTTTTCTCTTCCGCTAGAAAGATATACTCCACCAGCTCCACACGTTTCTTGTTTCATAGAAATCTGGCTTAAAACGAATCCTGTACATTCAGTTGAAGTTCAAATCACCAATTTACGAACTACAGCGCCATTTCGAGCTCGATTATAATTATATTATAATTTATTCGTTCAACTGTCGTTTATATAATATATTCGTTATTCAAATTCAATTCCAAGCTGAATTAAATAACACAGATGATCCGGTTCACACCATATCGTCATTTCAGCCAATTCTGATTATTTCAGAATTAAATATATTATTTAATTTATTATTTTAATTAAATATTCATCATTATTTAATTCCACGACCATTTAATTCAATATATCACTATTTAAATAATTAAATAAATTAATTATAATACCTCTGCCAATGCGGGTCATTACAATCTTTCCCACTTAAAATAATTTCGTCCTCGAAATTGCTAAGGTAGAGAACGACCCTATCTACTAGTTAGAACTTATATGTTCACTTCTTAAATTCAGTTTCAACTGAACCGAATTAATTTCAATTAAATTATTAATTAATTCTTATCAACGAAAATTTTCAAAAATCCTGAAAATTTTCTAATGTCTTAACTTTTCAAAAAATTTCGCCAGCACCTCCTTTGTACTGGTCAATCGGTCAAACTCCAACTCGCCTCTCTGGGCCATCTCCAACCTAAAACAAAATCAAACAGCCAAGCGGCTTGCCAATTCGGCTCATAAATCTTATATCCAATAGAAATATAAACTTGTACCTTTTGTCGACATATCATTATATCCTTTCCACATGTCATCAATTCAGCGGATACAAGGGTCATCCCAATCTGCTTTTATCCACAACACAACCATTCGCTTATATCCGAGCCAAATATCATTTCAACTCGAGTTTCTTCTCGATTCCCAACTCTTAACTTGATTATCACATTACACTTCAAATTTGAATCTCCCAATCCAATTTGTCTTGATATCATTCTAATTCAATCTCAGTTACCACTTTACTGGCTTTACTTTAATTCAATTTTTCTTTCACAAATTTCTGTTAAATTTGTTTTTAATTCAAACAGTCTTTCCCTGGGAGTTTTTAAACAGTTTACTCTTTTCAAAAATCAAATTTTCCTTTTGAACATGTCACTGAGCCCTTAACTAATATTCCATTAGTTAAATCACTCCTCTATTTCTTTATCAATATTTGTTAACCAACTATTTTCAATAACCATATTGGCCTTTTACGTTATTTGGAAAACATTTCCGAATATCGCCTTCCTTTATTTTCTAAACTTTAGAAAATATATTCTATTTATAATTGGAAAATATCCCAATTACTTATCTCTTTTCCGATCTCGTTTATTTCTATACTTAGGAAATATTCTTTATTACATTTCCAAGCTTACACTTATTTGGGTTAAAACGGATGTTGTGTAAAACATCGTTATGACAACCCAAATACTATATTCAACTAACTCTTATTCAACATTGATCTCCGAGCCTGAAATCTTACTATTCATTTGTTAATAATGAAACCAATCAAGTTGGGGTATAACTACCTCTCAGACCTTGACTGAATAACATTTATAACGTCAAAACAGATATGACTACTTACTCGAATAATCAATACCATACAACTACTTATTCACTTTTAAACACATATATGCTTTCTCTTTCTATTCTTACTAGATTTTATTCTTAGTCTTCCTTTTTGATTTTACTACTCTATTTCTAAGTTCGTTTCCTTATCGACTTCTATATATATATTGATACGTTGATTTCTAACTATCAAATTATCTTAAAAATATTCTAACTCCTTAAATTCCTGGAAAAATTCGCCATAACCTCCTTTGTACTAGGAGCATCGGGATATTTCAAATAGCCTCCCATGGCCCTCACCAATCCAAAAGAAAAAGAAAAGGCCAAGCGGCTAGCCGATACAGCGCATAAAATCTTATATATGAATTAAATACATACCTTTTCGTCGAGCACTCTATTTATATACCTTCATACCTTATCCATACCTATCTCATGTATATTTATACCTGCTCAATCTATTTTAACTATACCTGGTCGTTTTAACTCAATTCATTAATTAATTTGTTAATTAACTCTTTAGTCTATTTCACTTTTATATTTGAACATGACATGTTCAAATATATTTTAACTTGCTTATTAACTAATTTGAATCCAAATTTCAAATTTAAGTTCTATATTCGCTTTCGAATATCCATTTACAAATCCAATTCACCTTTCAAAGTTCAACTTCAAATTCAAAACTCGATTAACTAATTCCTCTTCGACTTAGTTAATTCTATTCAATTTCTATTCAAATTTTATATCACTTCTATTATTCAAATCTATATATCGAATTCTATTATTCAAATTCTATATATCAAATTCTATTCAAATTCTATATTATAAATCCCATTTTGAAATTCAACACAACTTGTCTTTCCCAAAACAAATTCAAAACAGTGTCTCTGGTAGTAATTCGTCGCTTACAACTCGAAAATGAATACTGATGATGCAGCTATCATCATCAGATTCTATTTTCCAACGATTGAAGTGATTTCAATACTATAAAACCATTTCTAAACATTTCCACTTTGAAATTCAATTCAAAATATAATTCACACTGCTTGTAAAACAATTTAAAATCTCCCAGGATCTTAAATTTTCCTTATTTTTAATCCAAATCCATTTACAAACACTTATCCAATTTTCCAGAATTTTAATTCAATTTTTGGTTTAAATTCAGATTTAATTCATCTGATTTCACGTATTTCACTTATATGAATTCTGATTGGTTATTTACATAACCATTTAGTTTATAATCTTATTTGATTACAATAACAACCAATATATTATAATCATTCCAAAATAAATCCTTTATATCAAAATATAATTTAGGGAAAAATTATTTTGTTTACTCTCTTTTCAAAACATATCGTGCCGACCCATCGTATTCGAGTGTTTATAAACTCCTTCCGATACTACGGATCAAACTGATCGATCAGAACTCATAAACAACTCAACCAATGAATCTCCACAATATAAAACAATTTTTATATCAATAACAAATTCGTTCACTCGTATATATACACTCAAACTCAATCTAGGGTATTACTAACCCCATCTCTATTGAGTCACGCCACAGAGCCAAGGTAAATCACTTAACTTAAGCTCTGATACCAACTGTAATGACCCGAAAATCCGGTCCAATTTGAGCTGACCAAAAAACAAGTCCAACCCCAAATTAAACTGAAAATCATGATATTTATAGAAAGAAAACAGAGCGTGAGGAAAGATAAGATAGAAAATTAAAATAGAAGAAGAAGAAGAACACAACATCAGAGTAACACGAACCTCACAGCGGAACGAATAACATATAACATATATAACATAACTTGAAATATACATCTGTACTTGAATATACATCATTATCAAAGTACAACACTTACAACACAGTGGAAATAACTATAGCTATATAATCATGAAGCCTCCTGCTCCAAGCTCTTCCAGTATATATGTAAATCCTGACTACTTGACTGCCCGTACTAAAATGGGCACCCAAGAGTTTAGGGAAACAAACAAATAAACTTCGGGTCAGTCATGGGACTGGTATGAGTAAAACAGTTTAAAACAATTGAACGAGTAAACCATATCTCATAAGACCACGCCGTATAACGGAACGGGTTTTTCCCTTATGAGAATCCAAATTTATCTTTATATCAAAAACCTTTTGATATTATAATAATGTCTATCAACCACAATATAATTAATTATCTATCAGAAACGCTTTCATCTCACGTTCTACATATATAGTACAATCAAAACCGCAAGCGCGTATTGGGTAATGGATTTCCAACTATGACAAGTTATGAAACCACCTTTCGCTAGTGTACCTCTAGAAAGGAATACACTGGGTTCAACAAGAACATCTTGCAACCCGACCACACATGACCGACCACTCATTTCGCTTAAGTGTATCGAATGTATATCACCAATGGTTGGGATCAGCAACCGTTTCCCGAATGGGACAGCATCAACAATAGATTTTTAGAAATAAATGAAACTCTAGATCAGGTGATTATACACCCTACTTCGGTGCAACCGACTTAGCCATGTTGCCTGCCCGATTTCTGTCATTTACCGGTTGTGAGGCTAGAAGCTACACTTTATCATCACACCAGATTCACTTTGAATGCCACATCGTCAAATCCATCAAATCACCGATTGACGTCCTCAACCGTACATTATGTGTTAGCTAAAAGAAGTTTCCTTCTTCGCTTCCACTCTTGGTATGGTTGGAGAAAACAATATACGTGATCATTTGGAAATACTCTGTCAGACATCCGTCCATACAAGTCATCCAGGAACAGGATGAACCGAAGGCGCTATTCAATACATCCATCTTAGACACTATTATCTAAGACTTATACAATAGCCCTTGCTCTTTACTCCGTCTTCAATTATCTTTGGCATATATGATTTGCAACGCTTATGCCAAAACAGAGTGGTTCTTTGGAGAATAATCCAACCGGTCTCTCCATATTAACAACGTTAAAATGGTCAAAACTTCGATAGTCTGTGATTTAACTATCGAATATAAACAAGTGTGCAAACAACGATATTATTTCCAAATGGAAATTTATATCGATCAAACATCATTTAACATTTATCTTCTTAGTTCATTTTTCATCTCCTGTTTCCCTATATTCAGCACTCCTTATTTTCTAAATCTAGAAAATATATGTTATTACCATTGGAAAACATTTCCATTTCTTGTTTTCTATATCAGAAAACATTTTTGATTCTTATTTGGAAAACATTTCCAAAACTCCTTCATTGGACTTAGACAGATGTTTAAACAAACCATCGTGATGCCAACTCAAACCATTTCCTTTAATTACTAAATTTACTTAACCATCCTTTACTGCCGAACCTTAACCATTCCTTAGTTAAATACGAAACCAATCAAGTTGGGGTAGAACTAACTCTCGGACCTTAACTGAACAACATTTCTAACTTTAAAATAGGCAAAGTTCACTTTATATTTCTTTAACTAACTTCCTTACTTAACCTTTCTTTCGAGCAACTATATTCAATTAACTCTATTCGATTTACTCCTTTGGGTTAACTCTATTCACATAACTCCTATCGAATAAACTATATTCGATAACTCCTCTAACTCTATTCGATTAATCTATATTCGATTAACTCCTCTAATTCCATTCGAATAAACTATATTCGATTAACTCCTCTAACTCCACTTAACTCTATTCGAATAACTAATATTCGATAACTCTATTTAACTCTTCTTCGAATAACTAATATTCGATAACTCCTTTTACTTTATTCGAATTACTAATATTCGATTAACTCAATTGATTCTATTCGAATAAACTATATTCGATTAACTCCTTTATTTTTAACTCTATTCGATTAATCTATATTCGATTAACTCCTCTAATTCCATTCGAATAAACTATATTCGATTAACTCCTCTAATTCCATTCGAATAAACTATTCATTTATAAAGATTTACTTTTAGTAACGGTTCTTCACTTTACAAATGATTTCCTTTTTAGTAACGTTTTCCTTTTTATAACGTCTTCCCTTTTTCTAAATATCTCCTATTTATAAATATCCCAATTTATAAATATTTCTTATTTATAAATATTCCATTTATAAATATTTTATTTTCAAATATCACTTTGAAAATATTCCCTTATCAACATTTTGGTATGTTATGGTATTCAACATATCAAATCACGATGATCAGTATCGTCCAAACACATATAATCGACAACAGATTATATATCACATCATATATCACAATATATGAAAAATAGTAAAATAAATATTGAGGAACCCCGTTGTGTTCATCCAACCTGTTTCCCTGAATCACAGATGTTAAACAATAAAATCAACATCACTTTCAGTTCCATATGATATATTCTGTTAAACAGAATCAATATAGAAATTCAACTAACTGACTAGCAGTTCAATCAAACAGTCAACACACAGTCAATCAGCCAATATTTAACAGTTCTAAAAATACAACATGAAATTATAAAATGTTCAGAGTTAGTGAGATTTACTCACTTTGGCAGTTCATCGTTAAAAACGATAAACTGTTGTTTGATCTGAATCAAACAGTTTAATTCGCCATAAATTCAAAGGAGATTTGATTCGCTTCCCGTCAGTTCCATGTTGTAGTCGTTGTCCATACGATCCCATCGGATCTTGTTTCGTCTAATTATGACACCGTACGAAATAGTTATGATATTACGAAGTTCGTATACATTGAAAATAAATAGACACTTGAGTTTTAACTCCATTGGGCCTTACAATTTCAAAACAGGCCCAGCTCAAGCCCAACTACCACGTGATAACCGATCTGCCTTGGACACCTTCTTCCCCAATCTACTTCATGACTCCCTGTAACCATTTCAACCACCGAACTCAAGGCCTCCCCTTTCCTCCATCTCTCTTGACAAAAATCCCAAAACTGAAAACACCATTGTACCCCTCTCGAGCTCCTTCTTCTTCCCATCCTCACCTTAACTGACTCGCACGCCAGAAACCCATTTCGACTTTGCCAATCCCTAACGAGACATAGAAAACCACCGAATTTTTTAGTTTGAAATCCACAAATGTTTGCCAACCTATACTATTTCACATAAGAATCCCAAATATCAACTACATTCGAACTCAAAATCCCTAAATCCGAAGAGAATCTAAGCCCTAACACCGCTGCTACATTTTCGAACAAACCATACCTGGTGCGAGTTGCACAGAAAGAGTAATAGGCGGTAGCAAATGCTCCAGTGATCCCATTCATATATGTGAATTGATTTTAGTAAATTTTATTGAATTCCTTTGATTTTTTTCTTGAGGTCGAAAGCATTTCCTGGGAATGAAAAATCACGGCGGAAGTTTTTGACCGTGGGAGAGGAATGAATTAGGTTAGAGGAGTTAAACTTATTATATAGGTTTTTTATTATTTTTTTATTGTTTATTTTATTTGTTTTTAAGCAATCGTTATCTCTGCTTGTCTTTAAAAAAATCCTGTGATCACCCACGATACCCAAAAATCACGAAAATGGACATGCAGCTACAGTTCGACATTACGGTCCCAACGAAACTGGTTTCGTCGAATTCCGACTCCATTTGCTCACACAGCGTATTTTTAACCGTCCAAATACTGACTGTTTTTCACTCTAAAAATCCGTACGGTCACACAGTGACTCTAAAAATCACGAAACTGGGAATCTAACAACTATTTGACATTGCGGATCCAACAAAATTAGTTTCGTCGAATTCCGACTTCGTTTGCAAAAGTGGCTATTTTTAAAGCTCTGGATGACCCATTTAAATATATAAATATAATTAAATTAAATATTTAAAAATAAATATTATCGTCTATATTCACAGTGGAATACCATACAGTTCAGAAAACCCTCTATGAATTTCCAGCTTGATATTTCAAATCTGAGTCAACCCGATATTCGATTTATATTGAAATTCCTTTTTAAAATATAAATAATTCCTTTATAAATTATAAAGGAATTCCACAACGACTTTTCTAAAATTTGATTTGGACGTAAATCAAAATCTACACGACGAAATCCCGATTTTTCTCTTCCGCTATAAAGATATACTCCACCAGCTCCACACGTTTCTTGTTTCATAGAAATCCGGCTTAAAACGAATCCTGTACATTCAGTTGAAGTTCGAATCGCCAATTTACGAACTGCAGCGCCATTTCGAGCTTGATTATAATTATATTATAATTTATTCTTTCAACTGTCGTTTATATAATATATTCGTTATTCAAATTCAATTCCAAGCTGAATTAAATATCACAGATGATCCGGTTCACACCATATCGTCATTTCAGCCAATTCTGATTATTTCAAAATTAAATATATTATTTAATTTATTATTTTAATTAAATATTCATCACTATTTAATTCCACGACCATTTAATTCACTATATCACTATTTAAATAATTAAATAAATTAATTATAATACCTCTGCCAATGCTGGTTATTACAATACTGGTTCAGATTACTCCTACGTCTAGTCCCACGCAACGCTGGATTGCGCAGAGTTTTATTACTATATCAATATCCAAGTACAACCCCTTGATTTCACGGCTAAGGTTAACACTAATTCCAAACACCCTTGATCAAGTATATTCCCCTTGATTTCCCGGCAACAAGGTTAACACCGCTCTATTTCCTTGATTTTAAGGCTAAGAGGACACATATTTTCCCAAACAATTACAGTAGCCATATAACTATTTAATAGCACTTTGATTTAGAGACTAATGAGTAGAGAGTGAGAAGAGAAGAAGTTTTACGTAAATAGAAGTGAATTCGGTAGAGTATAATTGTAGAAATCATAAAAATAAGAAATAATAATGTGTTAAGAAAGGGGATGAAGATGGAGAAGAAGAATGATGAAAAAATTCGAAATCAACCCCTATTTATAAGACCTGAAAGGTTGCAATGCTTCTGGGACGTTACAAATAGTAAAAAGACACTTCCTTTCAAAATAAAAAATGAGACATTTATATGCCGACATAACCCTTCACAAAATTGAGTTTTGAGCATTTTTGAAGTGTTTATATATATATATATTATTTTAGAAATTCTTGAACTAAAAAATAGTGTTATAGATGAAAATTATAAAGTAGAAAATCATATGAAATCATAAATATAATGTATATAAACATATTTATAAAATTATAAAGTTAAAAACTGTATAAATATAAAGTATATATAAATATATAAAACTTATAAATTATAAAACTTGAGATTAAAATCAAAAGTAAAATAGAGAATAAATATTGAAGATAGAATTTGAAATTTGGAAATCAAAAATTGAAAAACAGAACTTGAATTTGAATTTTAATTAAAACTTGGGGTGCTATTTAGAGTCTTACATAAAATAGACTCTATTACTATATTTATCTTGAGATCTTGAACTATTGAAATCTTGATTAGTCATGAGTCTTGAATCTTCTCTTAATTCTGAGTCTCTAATATCTTTAAACTGTACAGTCTTCAGTATTAATTCCTGTATATAAATCATGCATATGTATATATACATATATTCTAGATTAAAGTGTTAGTATATATTTTATAATCAATTAATATTGAAATAAGGTTGTTGTCATCAAAACTTCATTCTCCAACAATCTCCCCCTTTTGATGATGACAACCTTAGTTTATAAAATATCATACCTGTTGATGATGATCCTTCTAATACTCCCCTTATCTATAAGAATCCTATAAACTATGTCTATATTTTATAATTTCTCCCCCTTTGGCATTATCAAAAATAAATTCTAAAACAAGTCCCCCTAAATCTATAACTATCAAAATAATTCCTATACTAAAGTAAAGTACTCCCTTGTAATTCTAAATATATCTAGATAATCCTTATACTAAAACAAAATACTCCCTCTGAATTCTAAATATATATATATATATATATCCTATAATAATAATACTTCCAAAATTTATGATTATACATTAATCAAGACTGAGTATCAAAGTATTATAATTACATATGTATTATGTCATATATACAAACCAAACTAAGCACACCACACCATATGTTATATATACAAGTTTTAAATCAATCAATCCAAATCAAACAAATTCAAGCAAATCAAACTAATCAAATCATACCAAACACTCAAATGTTTCTTGGGACTTCTACCCAACCATCTTCTCCAAAGATTGGATCCTTCCTGCTGACCTCCCAATCTTCATCTTCTTTGGTTGGTGGTGCCTTTGCAAGATTGTTATCTTCATCTATGAAAAGAGTGGATATTAGCCACCGAATTGCATCAAAATGCTTCTCTTGTCATTCAAACATCTTTATTTGGCTTAACTCAAGATGGCGCTGGTTTCGTAGTATTATAGAGAATATGTTCTTGAAGTAAGTCAGCATTTCTTCAAGATTTTCACTTAGATTATGAATTGGATTTGCCATAGTTTTGATAAGAAAAGAACAAAGAAGAAGAAGAAATGAAATAATGAAGTTTTCTGGAAGAAATAGGCTTAAATACGGTCTGGAATTCTTTTTATTTTGAATGGACATGAGTTAGTTACTTAAATTAAAATTTGAAAAGTTTCGAAAATCCGGCAGTTATATGTCGACTTATGCAACTATATCTGTCGACATATTTATGAAAATTTTATGAAAATTTTCAAATTTTGAATCTTTTGATCTTTTATTATAGTATATTTAATTCTAAAGTTTTGGCAGTAACTTAAAGATAACTTTAACATAAATAAAACTCCATTCCTTACTTTATAAAAAAGAAAATATATCCAACTAATTAAGACAAACTAAATACGAGATTCGAAAGCAAATACAAGCGAATATTAAAGATAGATTAAACTAGATAGGCTAGTTTTCAACGGATGATGAGGAGGAAGATGAGATTACAAGCTTTCTTCCTATCTTGACCATGAATTTAGTCATTTTGGAAAAATTCTTTTTGAGCTTTTTTTTATTGTTGGCAATCTTCACTTGATTTTGAACAATCATTCATTACGCCATAGATTGCATACAGCAACCCCAGAGAAGTGACGCAAGAAATGCAAAAAAATGTTACTATAGGCTAAAAATGACCTGTGGCAACACTTTTTTGGGGTTGCCTTTTGCCGCATTGCCTTAGAGTCAAAGGCAATGTCTTTGTTATCCTAAGGTAACATCGCTACAGGTGTTGCTATAGGTACTAAATTTACATAAATGTGGGGTCCACTAAATTCTAAATCCCGGGTTCACGGAATCCTGTTGTGCAACTAAAATCTGTAGCTAGGTTCATGGAATCCTAATGTGGGCCCACATGCATTAATTTATGGCAACAATATATCATAACTACGACAACATTTAACATTACATACTGCAACATTATATCATAGCTATTGCATCAATATATAACATACTGTAGCATAACAGCAATTAACATCATACATTGAAATTAGTAAACAACTTTTCATTTCAAATTAACCAGTAACACAGATACTATTTAGTCAACTACAGAATAACAAAAAATAGCCAATAAATTCAGTTTTACAAGTACTTACAAACACAGCCAGTACTAAATTCATGTTTACATCAAACTAAAACAGTTTCAAATTAATAAAGCGTGAGCCTCCAATGCATTCAGTACCTCTACTGCCTCCTTGACCTGCAAAATAAAGAAGTTTCAAAATTCATGCATTTCAGCAAAAGCCTTTAGTACAACTAATGCATTTCAACACAACCAAAGTCATGCACGCCTCGGCTACAAACTGATGCAATGCCTCGTTTACATTGCAACACAAAATGGAAGACATGCATGCCTCAGTTGCATTTCAGCACAAACTATGCCCATATTGTAACTGACTTGCACTTCAGCAGAAAGACATTTCAGCACAAACTATAGCCAGAGTTGCTTTTCAACACAGAGTTGCATTTCACAATCTATGGCTGAGTTGCAAATTGATGCAATGACTCAGCTTGTTCAAAGCACGAAAGATATCAAGGAATGTAATAGTATGCCTGAGGCACTAAAAATTTAGACATGCCATGACTCGTTCAAGTACAAACTCAACCATTGCATCAATTACAAACTGACACGATCATTACTGATTGAAGAGAAAATAAAATTCTTAAAATTTTTTAGTTCATTACTGAAGCATCAGTCTTGTACATGATCAGTTACATACCAGCATTGAACTACAAAATTGTAAGAATTAGACTGATGCTTCAGCAAGCGGAAATTGTAAGAATTCTGAAGCATACCTACAGCCAACCATAAAAATAAGCAAAAATACATACCAGCAGTGTGTGTTTGTATATGATCTCCGATTTGCACAATTTGTAAGGGCCTTGGACTACAAAAACATGAAATTAAGAAGCCTTGTTTTTCACTTTGCTAGGTGGAAGGCGGATTTGTCTTATTGGGACATCATCTCTACACCAATGAACATCAAAATCTTGATTTCCCATTCCATAAGTAGGCTAGATATCATTTAAATCGTCATTTTCATATTCTCTTTCGAGTTCACACAAGTCTTTCGACAATTTCTTGATAACATTGTGGCACATCTTATCAATTGGATCTTCTATATAAAACACCTGTTTTACTTGTGAAGCCATAACATAAGGATCACACTTCTGGCACAATCGATTAATATTGACATGAGTCAGCCCATATAAATCTTTCTCTTCTCGGTACCAACAATACTTAAATAAAACCACACTAAATTCTCCCTAATAATCTAGTTCTAATATTTCTTTAATTGATCCATAGTAATTAACTTCACCAAAAATGGATTTTGATCTTTCGAACTTGCAAAGCTAGTAGTCAAGGCTGTCAAAAATACACCACTGTTTTGTGTGTACATTTGGCATCTCTGAACCCTGTATAAAATCTGTATCCATTGATAATATATCCAGTAAACCGCTTAGCTGTTGGAAGAGGCTTCATTGCAAGCAGTTGTACTTCTTTTGAAATGTCCTCCTATTTCCCAACCTCTTCCTTTAACCACTTCCAAAATTCTTCACTGTGTTCTCTCTCTCTCTTTTATATTTTTTTGATGATGCATGACCATCAATTAAAGCTCGATGATCCCTAGAATAAAGACCAGGTTAATAAAAGATTGAAACAAATTTGGCTGGATCTATTACTAAAGTTGAAACTGACCACACCAAAAACAATTCTGTATGAATGAGAACATAGCTTAAGTACAAATCATGCCTGAAATCCCTGAAAGTGCTGAAACTTGGAATTTACAACTAACACTACGTGAGGCTAGAAACAATAACATATTTGTAGATTGTTTAAAAGAACTGATTTTTCTGTCAAAAGGATAACATCAAAAATAGTTTTTATTAATCTAGTTGACATCATTTCGCAAGCTACGCGAAGAATATTATTACTGATGTTAACCGAACTTGACCACTTTTCTAATTAAATAAACCATTATAAACTTTAATTGCATAAAATTCCATCTGCCAGGTTCAGAAAGGAAAACATTATTTATTATGAAAAAGTTGAAGCAAAGAAAAAATTGCAAGGAACAAAATAACTAATAAAGGATTCATAAAGATAGGGATAATACTTTAATACTTACTAAAATAAAAATACTTACCCAAGTAAACTCTCTATTTCCTTGTTACCACAATTGAATAGAATGTAACGGTGACATTCCTTCCATTGATAATTTTTAAGATGAACAGTTTTTCCATCCTTGTTTCTTCTTGTGCCAATAGGATATTCCTGATTTTGTGGACATGTTTCAAATTGCATTTTTCCTGCTCCATCGCCACCTAAGAACCTTGAATGGAATATCAAACATTCCTCTACAAGATAACCTTCAACAATGGACGCCTCGGGTTTACTTTTTTTGCGAACATATGATTTCAGTTTACAAAGATAACACTCAATAGGAAACATAACGAACATGTGCAGGTCCACCATATTCAAGTACCTTGCATAAATGAACTACCAAGTGCACCATTGTATCGAAGAAAGCATTTGGGAATATCATCTCAAATTGACAAAGAATTTCCACAATTTCCTTTTGTAGCCTCTTGAGATCAGCCAAATCGATACTTTTACTCCAAAGACTTCTTAAAAATGCATCTAATATCATCATAGGTATTGCAACTTCAGGTTTTACAGATTTCTTCATGACAAACTGTCGCAAGTAATTTAGAAGAAAATGAGCATCGTGGCTCTTATACCGTGCAATTTTCCTCTATTTCTTGTTTACATACCGGCTGATATTAGCAGCACAACCATAACGCAGTTTAGCATTCTCCAACACCGAGCAAAATAGTTCTTTATCCTTGTTTGTCATTTCAAATATAGCAGCCCTTATCTCAAGGTAATTCCCATCAGTTGATAGATACGGATGAAGGACCTCCCTGATGCCTATCTCTTGTAAATCATACCGAACATTTAAATGTTCTTTTGACTTCCCATCAATATTTAGTAAAGTACCAAGTATGTTATTCCAAATGTTTTTTTCTATGTGCATAACATCAAGGTTATCCTGACATGCATTTTGACTCCAATATGGTAAATTAAAAAACATTGACTTTTTTTTAAAAGGAGATTCATTTTTATGCTTCTTGACCTCTTTCTTCCAAAAAATATTTTCATAACCAGCCAACAATTCTTCAATGTCAGTCCCGGGTAAAATACCGGGAGGTGTTCCCATTTCAATTTCACCATTGAACCTTTTCTTATCAAACCTCCACTTGTGTCTCGGGTCTAAAAATTTCCTATGATTCATGTAGCACATTTTTTTTACTATGTTTCAAGTAAGTTGAAGAAGACTCAAAATGGCATACAAGACAAGCTAAATAGCCCTTCGTGCTCTAGCCGGGTAACATTGCATAGCCCGGAAAGTCGCTGATCGTCCATAACACGTTTGCATGTAATGCAAAATTATCACCAGTGAAGGCGTCATAAGTTTCTATGCCAAGATACCATAATTCTTTCAATTCTAAGATAAGAGGCTACATGTAGACATCAATGTAATTGTTAGGAGACTCTGGACCAGGGATAATGGTTGAAAGTATTAAATTTTCAGTCTTCATGCATAACCAAGGTGGAAGGTTATAATTTACGAATACGATCAGCCATGTGTTGTGCTTTGTAGTCATTGTACGAAAAGGACTGAATCCATCAGATGCTACTCCTAACCTGATATTTTTGTTTTCTGATGAAAAATGCAGATAATTGGCATCCATCATCTTCCATACCTCGCCATCAGCTAGATGTTGAAGTCTGCCATCATTTTTTCATCCCACTGCATGCCATAACTTAAGTTATGCGTACTCCTTCGACATGAACATCCTTTGCAACCTTGGTTTTAGTGGAAAATAACACATCACTTTTGCTGGTACTTTATGAATCCGCTTCTCCAGATCTTTGTCAATAGCCACTTTCTCTTCCAGTATAACCCACCTTGAAAAACCCTAACTTTTGCAGTTATTTTCCTTTTCATTTTCTACTCAATATAGCATGTAGTCATTTGGACATGCATGTATTATTTGGTAATCGAGGCCTAAATCTTTAATGATATTTTTGGTAGCATTGAAAGATAAAGGGAAGTGGGATTATGGAAAAGCTTCTTTCATCAACTTTAATAAATCGCTGAAAGCAGACTCAGTGATTCTATGTAGGCATTTTAAAGAATAAAGCCTGACAATGAAACTTAATCCTGAAAATTTAGTACACCCGGGATAAAATGTTTGTTTTCCCTCTTCAACACGTTGATGAAATTTTTTAGCATCGACATCTATTCCATTTGACCCATCAGAAGATCTATCTTCATTGTTCTGCATATTTCCACAAGTACACTGCGACGTCTCATCGAGATTATCTCCAAAATTTATTCCTTCTTCACAATCCACATCATTGTCACTCCTTTCAGGATCTAAATAGGAAACTTCACAAATCCATTTCATATACAATTCAGATGGACCATTCCAAATCATATGGTTGTAGACTACTTCTTGACAATGCCACTTACGATTATGACATTTTTTGCAAGGGCATGTAATTTCATCACCTATTGCAAATCTAGAAAAAGTATTTTGAATAAAAAGTTTCACTCCACTGATGTACCCTTCACTGAACTTAGGAAGTTTTGCACATAGTTTTTCCTTGTCGTTCATTGAGTGATACCTTAAAGCAATAAATTAGGCACAAGTAAAGCAGTACATTACGCAACACAACAATCAAATAAGAAAAAATTGAAATATACATTGAGTGATACTTGAAGCAGCAGATTAAATCAAAGCCCTAACTGAAATCTGAAACCTAAACGAACCCCAATTAAAGACCTAATTGAAACACCGAAGCCTTAATTGAACTTGAACTCGAACCTACCCTACTCGAACCCTAATTAAGCTTGTAAACTTGAACTTTTAGCCCTAATTGAACCTGAGAGTGAGTGTTTGAGAGGTTGAGCGGCGGAGTATTTTGTTAAATTTTGATTGAAACTTTCAACATTTTGTTAGTTCCCCCCCTTTGTTTTTGCTTCTCGCCGTAAACATTATTTCACACGCGGATTGCTAATTTGGACTAAACATTATGTCACGTGGATCGCTAACCTGGACCGTTGGATCGTGTTGACGCGAATTGATAATTTTATTCATGTGGCGATTGCAACACATGTTGATATATATGTAACACATTTAAGCGTGCATTGCAATAGACAAAAAACAGCATAGCAATGGCAACATTATAGCTAGCAACACCATGGATTTTCGTTGTGATAGGCCATCTATGGCGTAATGATTTCTCTGGAAATGGTTATAATGTTAGATGGACACTCAACACTTTCTAAAGAAGTTTCTTCTTCTTTTTCGACTTCCATAAGTGTTTGTTCTTGTTGCATTCAAGTTTATTTGGCTTCAAACGTCCCATATGGTTGGAAAGTGAGACGAATTTGCATGAGATGTATGTTTGATGAGTCAAACACTTTTCATGGCACAAGTTCTTCTCCGTAAAGATCAATTCCAAAGTATTTGAAAATGCAGGTGAGATAAACTCCATAGTAAAGAGTGTTATTTCTTAATGAAGTTTCTATGGGCTTGAATTCTCTTAGGATCATGTCGGCCCAATTGATGTCATAGCCACCAATAATAGCAAAAAAGAGCCTTTTGGACCTTGAGAGTTGGGTTATTAAAATTTCTAGAACGGGAGTGATGATATGTTGAAGAAGAAGGTTGACAATTCTTGTTTTTGGATGGAAAAAACAATTTTTGAAATCCATTTGAGCATCGCTTTCAAATATGTTGTGATAAGTCTTTAAATCGGTTTCATCAATTTTGAAATCCGAAAAATCCGAGCCCGTGCTTCTACAACTTAAGATAGTGCCCAAGATTTCATCATCAAGAAAAATTTGCGTGCCTTTGACGCTACTCCAAATTTGATCTTCGTTGCCTTCATAAAATCCGCGATTAAGATTCGTACAGAACATCTTGACAAGCTTAGGATTACACGCTTAATCATTATCCCGAGAGTCGATTAGACTCAAGACTTCGTTATGGTTGAAAAGAGACATAAGATCATAAGAAGGAAAGTCTCCAAAGACGGAAAAAGCATTCGTATTAACTTTAACATTTGCTAAATAGTTAACATAGGTTTTGATAGCTTCTTTGTCATTATGAAGATAACCTTTAATGGTTTTGTTTAACTTCAATTTCTGAGATGAACTAGAGGAATCCATCGAATTGATTATTTTGAAGAGAATATATATAAAGAAAATAGTTTGAATGGTGAATTAGAAGATAGAGAGAATAGATGTATATATAGAAATTGAATGGATATGAATCGAATAGACACAACTTTTCAGAAATCAATGACATCTTTTCAGACCTTGGGAGTTGCTGAAAAGTTGGAGGGAAGTTTGAAAGTTTAAACCTTTGATTCAAAATTTGAATTTCAAATTACTAGCTGATATGTCAACATATAGACATATGTATGTCAACATATATGCTTATTTTCAAAGGACATTTGGTTTTGGTGACTTTTGGTTTAAATTATCGATTCATATTTCAGGTTTAACAATTTCCTGAAATAGTTCTAATCTTAGCAAACACCCAAAGTTTATTTTATTAATTATTTTTTATTATTATTTGACTTTCATAATTCAAATTTAAATTTGAACTTTAAATTTTAAGATTTTAATTTTTAATTTCAAAATCAAAACAAAGAAGGCAATCAAAGCATCCATTCAAGCAAGAAAAAATTTAAAATTAATTAAGGCTTACCCGGTTTATAGATCGTTTTCTTTGAAATTTTCTGAATTTTGAATTGGCGTGAAGCACATATTTGGGTTTTCGGTTTCTGGCTCTTCATCACTTGATGATGAGTCTGAATCATCTAACGTTGCTGCGTATGCTTTCTTTCTTTCTTTTTGAAGAATTTTTGTTATCTGTTTGTAGAATCGATTTATCTAGATATGGACACATTATCCTTATATGGACTGGCTTGTTGGAGTTATAACATTGATCATTATTTCTTCTTGAACTTCCTTGGTTATTATTTTGAATAATTTTTCCTTCTGTATTTTAAAATTTTTCTAAAATGTCTTGTCATAAGGGTTGTTTCTTCATCATCTTCACTACTTGAGTCAGAATCATTTGTTGTTGCTTTAAATGCAATGGATTTCTTCTCAGTTGGCCTGTTTTCCTTTCTTTTCTACAATTGGACTTCAAAAGACATCAGATTTTGGATTAACCTCAATCTTTATTTCACTGACATTATTGGCTTCTTCAATCGCTAATGTTTTCTGATCCCATTCTGAAGTCAATGAATTCAATATTTTTCTGACTTGATCTTCTTTAGAATAAGTTTTTCCAAGTGTTGTTAACGAATGCACTATCTCTTGAAATATGCAATACATATCGGAGATAGACTCATTCTCATTCATTTTGAATAACTCAAACTGATTAACTAACAGTGATATCTTCGTTTGGTTAACTTTACTAGTTTATTCATGAGTAACTTGTAAAGTTCTCCGAATTTCATAAGCAGTTTTACATACTGACACTCTATTAAACTCATTCCAATCTAATGAACAAAATAATGTATTCATGGCTTTAGAATTGCTTTGTGCAGCAACCTTTTGTTTATTTGTCCGTCGTGCAAAAGCAGTTGTGGGTTCAACAAACTCAATCTGTGTACTATTCCATACGTCTAATCCTACTGATTGTAAATATATTTTCATTCTATTTGCCCAATATGAATAATTACTACCATTAAACAGTGGTGGTTTAATAGTCGATTGACCCTCTATAAAAGAACAATTATTATTACCATGGTTGGTTGCCATTATAACTATTTCCAAAAATCAGATTATGAACTTTTTGATTGACCTTGTTCTGATATCAATTGTTAAAAATTACGGAGTGGATCGTTAAAGAAAAACTAACATTAGAGGGAAAAAATTGTTTTTGAGAAATTTAACAAAATCTAAAACTTATATGATCTACTATATGAATCACACACCACAGATATAATTACAGACACAGATTCAAACATAAACACAATAATAAATAGAAATAAAATGCAGAAAAGGAAAGAACACACCGGATTTTATACTGGTTCGGATTTCTCCTACGTCCAGTCCCATGCAACGCTGGATTGCGCAGAGTTTTATTACTATATCAAAATCCAAGTACAATCCCTTGTTTTCATGGCTACAAGGTTAACACTGATTCCAACCACCCTTGATCAAGTATATTCCCCTTGATTTCCGGGCTACAAGTTTAACACCGCTCCATTTCTTTGATTTTAAGGCTACAAGAAAACACCTTTTCCCAAACATTTCCCCAACAATTACAATAGCCTTATAACTCTTCAATAGCACTTTGATTCAGAGAGTAATGAGTAGAGAGTGAGAAGAGAAGAAGTTTTACGTAAATAGAATTGAATTCGGCAGAGTATAAGTGTAGAAATAATAAAAATACGAAATACTAATGGTGCTGAGAAAGGGGATGAAGATGGAGAAGAAGAATGATGGAAAAATTCGAAATCAACCCCTATTTATAAGATTTGAAAGGTTGCAATGCTTCTGGAACGTTACAAATAGTGAAAAGACACTTCCTTTGAAAATAAAAAATGTGACAGTTATATGTCGACATAACCCTTCACAAAACTGAGTTTTAAGCATTTTTGAAGTGTTTTAATATATATATATATATATATATATATATATATATAATTCTGGAAATTCTTGAATTAAAACATAGTGTTATAAATGAATATTATAAAGTATAAAATCATATGAAATCATAAATATAAAGTATATAAACATATTTATAAATTTATAAAGTTAAAAACTATATAAATATAAAGGATATAAAAGTATATATAAATATATAAAACTTATAAACTATAAAACTTGAGTTTAAAATCAAAAGTAAAATAGAGAATAAATATTGAAGATCGAATTTGAAAATAGAATTAGAAATCAGAAATTGAAAAACAAAACTTGAATTTTAATTTTAATTAGAACCTGGAGTCCTATTTAGTGTCTTACATAAACTAGACTCTATTACTATATTTATCTTGAGATCTTGAACTTCTGAAATCTTGATTACTCTTGAGTCTTGAATCTTCTCTGAATTCTGAATCTCTAATATATTTATACTATACAGTCTTCAGTATTAATTCTTGTATATAATTCCTGCATATGTGTATATATATATATATTTCAGATAAAAGTGTTAGTATATATTATATAATCAATTAATATTGAAATAAGGTTGTTGTCATCAAAACTCCATTCTATAACACAAGCAAGCAACTCAGCTTCCTGAAAATCCTGCGGTCATTGTCACCCAAAGGGATTGGCAGAGAACATGAGTCATGCTGACTGGGGCATCGCTAATAATTGTCTAAGTCAAGTCTGACCTAAAAATTTCATCAGACAAGTGGTCAGGTACGCACATTTCATAAACATTTAATCTAGTGCATTAACAGTTCAAAAGATAATGCTTAGAATTCACAGTCCAAAACCTAAACTGACGAATCTCATATGTCATCAACAAGAAAACGAGGTGTTTTACCAACGTAAACTGCATCTAGTGAGTCACAAACTCTCAGATGAAACGGTCTTACATTGATAACACACGTGAGTTTGTAAACGATTTCTGTGATATGTTTTTATTGGACTAACCCGTTTTCGTCTTGAGCAATCGACAACGAATTCTCTGCAAAGTATGCGAAAAACCTTTTCATTACAGGTTTTTTGGATGAGCATACCTTCCAGGAGAAACTCTCCAATAAAACTTGGTCAATGTTTCACCACTGTCCATCGAAAGAAGGCAAAGAAGGTCCAAACGAGTTCAGTGTGCATCGTCGACTAGTTCAAAAGCCATGTGCAAATTCAAATTTCTGAATCTAATACTGCAACTAGCCTAAAGATGAACAATCAGCAAATTCCTCTTTCCTTGAAAATTTTGTGTCAGAATCGGGAATGCCAAACTGAGTGTACACTTGATTAAAAACATATTAAGTTAGCACAGAATGGCATCTCTCCAGCAAATTGTCAAGAAGATGAGGAATAACCAAAGACTGATTCGTTTACAATCCAGAAGTTGAAGTCGCCTTAGCCTTAGAAACTCGAAGTTGATGGCCCAATTTAAGCAGAAGCAAGTTCCTTCCTAGAACGATAACTAGTATTATGTTTGATATTCACTCTGCGCATAGAACCTTATTTTAAACTAAATTACAGGTATGCATTTCATAACATATGAACCATCGTACATTAACTATACAAGTCATATTAAAGCAAAGCTTGAAATCCACAATCGGCGTGTCGATTAGTTGATCCCAAGCGTCGCTGCAAACTAGAACTAAAGTGTCATATCTATACAGGCAGTGTTTGACAAGTAATAAATCTAACTGTTGAACAAAATAGTCTTGTGCAGGTGCGTCATTCAGTTCTAGTCTTGAAATTCGTTGTAATATGTTTTAATTAACTAATCCATTAACAATGTGGACAGTCGATGGTGAAGTTAAGTCCAAAAATATGCAAGTGTTTGTTGCTGTTACAAGGCAGGTAACAAGGTATATGGACATTCAATTCTCAAATTATCATTGTGAGTTATTCAATGTCTGGGACGTTAGAATGCAACAAGCTACAAAATCAGGTCACTCAATGACCTGACCAAGCAGGTCGCTCGACGACCCGAAGAATAGGTCGCTCAACGACCTGGCTGAGCAGTTCGGCCACGACCTGAAATCATGGGTCGTCCAAATGACCTAAGGGCACAGGACGTCCATAAATTCAAAGGCTTGGGTCGTCTTCTCGTTCAAGGAGGCGGGTTATTCAACGACCTGAAATCGTGAGTCGTTCAAACGATTTAGCAACGTGGTTTAATTTTCAACCTATGTCTTGAAGTAGCTAAAGGCATTCAATCGTCAGAGTGATAGTCTCCAGAGCACACAATGTTGATTTGATGGCAATGATTGCAAGAAGACCATCATACATGGAAATTACACATGGTCCATGGACACTTACACATTGTCATTGTCAATGGCCAAGCCCAAATGTAGAGTGTTCATTATTTAAGCATATCACACAGAAATCAAAGCGTAAATTGTCAACTCAACACCATATTATTGCACAAAATTACAAGTTAATGGAGAGTTCAAGAAGTACTAATCCGATCAATGCAGCAACTACAATCAACTACGATGAATTTTAAAATCATCTGATTCAATGGCCTCAAACAACATTTTGCCAAGTTCAAGTCATAATACAAAGAATACAAATTCTGAAGTACATTTCGTCATGAATACATGGTTAACAAATCTGAGCTAACAAATTTCCCTGAAAACCCATGTAAAAGTCAAACATCGGGATATATCGTTACAAATGTCAAACCATTACCAAGCTCCAATCTGAATTCTAAAACTGAATCAATATATTACTCAATGCAAACCTTCAAAATTCCCAAAAGACCACATGAAACAAAAACTCGGAGTATGGTTCTTCGAATTATACAAGGTCTCAAAGCACAAATCACATGAAACCATGAACAGTTGACGCCCTAGAAACCACAGTGTCATCAAATCCAGTTAGAAGTTCAAGTCTCTAGTGTTCTCTACAAAATCAAAGCAAAAAGCCAGTAATACCATTTCGGACATCATGAACGAGATCATCAGATCCAATCCGAGACACAATCAGAATTCAATTCAGGCATACGGTTACGATTGGGACCTGATATCCTAAGTTCGACATCACCAAAATCATAAAAAAACAAAGCTTATTCAAGTTTCAGATCTGAGAAGAAAGAGACCAACACCTAACTCTTGAATCGGGTATGATTGTGTTAGACCCAAAAGTGGTTCTAACACCCAAATTGATTAGAAACAAGATTAAATGAGACAAAAATAAAAATGAACACACAGGATTTATAGTGGTTCGGCTAAGAAATGCCTACGTCCACTTATCTTTCACTATATTCAATAATTCAGTTGCAAATACAATGTAAGATTCACTCACAACTCACTTTTGTTCACTCAATTGACTAAAACAAGAAATGAAAGATGATTTGGATTCTCCGGGAGTAATAGGGTTCGGATGATGGAGGTAGTTGAATTCTCAAAGTGCTGAAAAAAGATCCTTCTCTTTGTCTCCAGACGGGGTATTTATAGGTGTGAATTTGCTTGAGACTTGATCCGGGTCGGGCCACGTGTCATCCATCGCACTCTCTTCGGGTTCGGATGAACTATCATGTTGACAACGCACCAAAGGGAAGGACGTTATAGGTAGGAATCAGTCATAGCCGGTCCGGTTATCCAGGCGATTTTGCAGGAGAGTAACATGGAGCATGGGTTCGGGTCGGAGACGCGCAGATAAGGGGTTCGGATCGGGATACCCGATCCGAACCGGTTTGGCTTTGATGCGATGCTCTCTTCTTCTCCAATCTGCTCCGCTCCGATCCATTTTCGTGGCAAACAGGTGGTTTTCCGATCCAATCGAGATTTAGCTACCCTCCGATCCGATCAGATATGCCTTACCAATTTACTCAACAGGAGTTCACCGATCCGAACAGAGGACTCTTTCCGATCCGAACCGATTGCTTGTTCTGACCCGACCCGAACGGCTGTAGCTATCAATCTTAATTGTAGTGTTTTCCTCCAATCCGAACCGAAGTCTTATAATTAAAAATACCCTTCAATGTTTGGTTTCTTGACTTTGTGTTGCCTAGTTCACAAAGTAGGCTAACATTTTGCCCCCTCAAAGGATGCTTCTGTTGGAGATGAAGCGTGCTTTGATGTTGTTCGAATACTAGTCCTTGAAATTGAATCTTCAGAAAGTCATTTCTATTCGTTTGTGGAGATGCGTTGCACCATGAAACCATGTCTCTTATCGCCTATATATATGTCATGAAATGTTTGATTCATTTTCTTCACTTTTGATTTAAGTCCGGAAGTTCTTCACGACACATAGTGCTTCTCTCGGGTATACTTTTCTTTTATCTCTCTTTTGAACTCAATTCGAGTCGGATGCTAAATTAATGTGTGAAATTTATTCGGTTCGGATTCCGATCCGATGCGTTTTCGTGGATTTGGTTCTTGGACATTGGGCCTTCAGGCAGAGTCGTGCTACTGGGCCTTCACTTCGGTTCGAGCGGGTGAGAAAGAATAGGAATATGAGGAGTCAATACCACCCCTTATATAAATCCACCACCGTCTTCTTTCTTTTCTTCTTCTTTTCTGCCGCCGCTTCCAAACCCTAGTATCGAAAACTTCAGAAACTCCAATATCCTGAAACTATTCCTTGTAGATTTCTCAAATCAGACATATAGGTAGCTTTTTTAATCTCGAATAACTTCGTTATAACTGCTCTTGATTTCAATTCGTGGTTGATTGGGATGGTTTAGCCATGGGGCTTTGCTTGAACTCCACGTCGTTACTGGTGGATCCGCCATCACTTCGAGGCGCTGATAGGTTGGAGAGGGCAAATATTTGTCCTCAACTGGAGCTTTGGTGATGGAATGGATTTGTTTGTGAGTGGGGAGAAAGAGGAAGAAGATGAAGAGCGTGATGACAAATTGGAGTTGGTTCGGGTAGGAGACGAAGGAGCAGAAAGGAAGGAGAAGGAAAAGGGATCGGTTCGGGTTGCATACTTTAGAAAGACGGGAAGGAAGGAAAATGTCGGTTCGGGTCGGAGAAGAGAATGGGATAAGGGGTTGAAGTAAATGGACTGGTTAAGTGATGCTGGTTCGGTTCGGATCAGGTCACCCGATCCGATCAGATCAGTCCTTTATCCGAACCCATTGTTTCCCTTGTCTTGAACTGACCTTGCTTTAATGAAGCATCCGAACCGAACCTATATCTGTATTTGTATTGAGCCAATTATCATATGCATATCCGAACCGAACCGAACGTATCAAACTTGGCACACAAAGACTACCCAACTAATTCAACTAACATTCACTCTAGACAATAACTTCGTGGACAGTTAGGATAGTGCCTTGCGAACATAAACGAGAATTAAGAACAACTCTGACTATCACTTTCCCTTCAAAGCTTCGTCTTACATTGCTGTACTTTTATTTTGCATTTCCCACATTTGCTGCACAAACTTTAGTTCACACACATACACAAAGGGGGGCACGGAATAATTTACTCTAATCCGTGCTATTGCTTCTTCAATAGTTCCATGACAATGAGGCCCAGACGCTCTTCCCGTCTAGCTGAGAGGAAAGAAGCCCCGGAAACTTCTAACAAAATCACTCTTGAGGATATATCTTCTTCGTCTGATCCGGAATGGGACAGTGAGGGTCCAGATTACGGGGTTAGTCATCGGGAAAGCGACGAGGTGTCTTCAGAGAATGAAGTTTCTCTGGGTTTCGAGGAGGAAGGAGGGATTGGTGATAATCGAGCACCCGATGAATTTGAATCAGCCATCACTTTGGAATCACCCTCAGACTCCGTTGAATCAACAATTGATAACGATCGACTTGTTCGAATTTGTCTAAAATATGGAATAATGAAAAGGGACACCCTAGTGCCCTCACGCTCTGACCGTCCCCACAACCCTCCAGAAGGATATATGACGGTCACTCGATTGATGTGCATGGTCGGCGCCATTCCTCCATTCTCCCCTTTCATCGTTGATTTCTTAAGACAAATGCGGATTGCCCCCATGCAGTTGCATCCCAATTCATATGCCTATTTGCATACCTTGTACATAGCATATCGTGAAATCCTAGGCGTAGAGCTCACGTTCGATGATGTTCATTTCTTCTATAATTTCAAACATCGGACTAGAGAAATTCCATCTTTCTGCTACTTTGAATCAGTCCCAAAAAGGAAGATAATCTCTACACTATTTAGCAGTAAAGCTGGAGATTCCAGACTAGAGTGGTTCTACATAAAGCAACAGCCTGGATGCGCCAGGAGATGGACAAAATCAAGTAAAGCGTTGATTTTCTAAATCCGGATTCTATGCACTTGAATCATCACCCTGACCTGTTTTCCTTTTTATTTGCAGTCGACAATCCCAAACAGATATCAGATCAAGTGTTCTTTGATCGGATGCACCGTCTTCTTAATGGCGATCAAAAATTCCTGACTATCGACGAGGTCCTTAAAGATGAATACCTTCACTTTCATGGACTGCTATCCGTCTTTCGTAGCATCGGTCATGGGACGGTCCCTTACGCATACATTCCTCCAGTGGAGGTAGTCCCAGAGACAGGAGAAGGCTCAGGAATTCCTACAGCGCCTCTTCAACCTTCACCTTCCCCATCTTCCACACAAGACGACGAATTGGCTAACCTAGCCGAAAAGCATCGCGAAGGGTATATTGCCCCCGAGGAAACTACTCCTCTAGACAAGTCAAAATCTCCAGCAGAGTCACCACTTCATGCTTCCGAAGGGGATGTTCCTAGCACCGATGAGCACATATTTCAGGGTTTGGGGGATCTCCCCTTACCTGAGACTATATATACTTCAGAGGATTTCAGGAAGGATCCTTTAGTCTTCACTTCTTCCGAAGAAACTACTCCCGCTAAGGCCAAAGAACCTGCCCGCACTAGTCTAGCTTCAGACTCGGGTTGGTTGGGGGGACACACACCACTTAGGATGCACTTTACTCCACAGCATTAGCATTTATTGCACTTCTTTCTCCATGAATCCATTAATTCTAAACTTCGTTTGTTTTACCATGCAGGTACAATGTCTCGATCCTATTATGATATAAGAAAGCTTCGTCGCAGCATGTCCAGTCCTCCTCAGGACGTCGAGTATGATCGCCGAGATGACCGTGGTAGGGAGGAGAGAAGACCTTATGATCCCTATCGTTCTCGACCCTCACGCTCCCGCTCACCAGTTCGACCGGAACAAGAGAAATATAAGAGCTATCAAGGTCGCAGGGAGGAGGATAGACCACCATCTAAAGACTCCACTTCCTCCCATGAAAAGCGGAGTAGAGAGAAAACTCCTCCAAGAGAAACCGGGTCTCGAAGTAAGCAAAAGGTCCCTGCTACTAAACGACCTAGGACAGACAAAGGGACTACCAAATCCTCTTCAGGAAGGGACACTGAATTGACAATCCTCACTCCTCCCCCACCAGATGCAGGAACTGCAATAAAACGGGCATATTTGGAAGAGCAATTTCCCGAACACTACTTCGAAACTCTGACTTTTTTACCTGCCCTTGAACCTATTTCGTCTAATTGGGCAGAGGAGGCCAAAGCAAAGATTGATTTGGTGGAAAAACAATATACCGAGATGTTCAAGTATTCCCGCAATCTTTCTAGAATCATCCGCACTCTAATGACAAATACTGATTCAATGCAAAAGACCGCGGAGGAGGATGCCAAGGCTCTAAAAGCCCTAGGAAAAGATTTGGAAGACACTCAAGCTCAACTAGCTGTCGCTCAAAAGAACACTTCTAATTTCAAACAACAGTTTGAGGACACACAAAAACGCTATCATGACTTGCTTGAATCCCACACTCAGGAGCGTTCCGAGTTGAAAAAGCAAGCTGACGAGGCCAAGTCAGAGGTTGCTAACACACGCCTTGCTTATGCTGAGCTTGAACAGAAAAACGCCGAGTTAGCAAAAAGGAGTGCTGAATTAGAAAAGAAGAATGCTGACTTGGCTTCGAAGTTGTTGGAGGCAGAAAACAGGGCTGCTCTGGCCGAGGGCAATGTGGAGTGTGCTATTAAATCTGCGGAGGAGGCTCGCAAGCAATTATCTGAGGTGGAAGTTGAGATTCAGGGCTTTGGCGAGCTAATGATTGAATTCTTCGCGCACATTATTCGTCGTCGAAACATTTCTTGGATCGAGGACTATCCATCCACTCTGGTTCAAGTATGGAATCAAATCGTCGAGTGGGAAAAAGAAGAACTTAAGGTCGATTCCCTTGATGAAGATAAACTGATGGAGAAATACTTGAGAGATGATGAACCGGAGCGCCTAGCCGAAGGACGCCGCCTTATTGCTGAGGCCATGGAAGAAGAGAGACGGAAGTCTAAACAAAAAACCATTCTCGAAGCTGGTTCCTCTTCTTCTGCTCCTGCAACTCCCGAAGTAGAGGGGTATGATCCCGAAAATCCGGGAATTTCCCGAACATCTCTACTATCTCCCATTCCTGAAATAACCTCAGAGGTAGCAGTCACCCCCGCTGAAAAGTCTTCGGAAGGTATCCCTATCTTTTCTCCTCAATTTGCCAAAGCTATTACTACCTTTCGCCACGTGATTGAACAATCTATGAGAGATCCATTGTTTTCGCCTGAGTTGATAACCGTTGCTTCTCATTCTGTAGGTGTTGAATCATCCAAAAAGACAGATGCAGCTCAAGGAGCTGCCGTTGGGACAAAGCCCGCTGATAGGGCCAAAGAAGGGGAAGACAAGGCTGCTCCTGTAGACTCGGGAGAAGGAAGTGAGCCAACTAAGGTCACCCCTCCTCATGACGAAGAAATAATAGCTGCTTTGAAGGACGACGGAGGAGACGGGGGGCATGAAGAGGAACCGGAAGTTGCAATAACTGGGGAGTCGAAAAGCGCTGATGACGTTACCTTGGCTGCCATGAAGGCTGATCAAGATAAGCGCTTGCAATTAAAGGCCGAAGAACTAGACCCTGAGGTCCTCAAGCCGCTCGCAGTTGTGGATGCGGGATCAAGGTTAGTTGTTAAGCTCTCAACTAGATCTATTACCGAAGAACTTGCTAAAAAATCTTCTCTTGATTCCAGTGTCCCGCCCTCCGGGAAGAAGTCTACTGGCTCCAGTACCGCATCTTCAGGGAAAAAGAAAACAAAACGAATCTTGACTGAAGCCGAGAAGGAAGCAAAGGATGCGGAGAAAGCCGCCAAGAAATCTAAGGCTCATTCCAAACCTAAGTAGCGGATTCCCCTGTATTCTTTTTAGCATCTTTGTGAACCAATAATTGCTGAAGCAAAACAGCTCCTGCACTTTCTTTTTTAGTTATTTCCCTGTACAAATTCATTCATTTGTAAATAACAAACAATTCACTTTTTGCAATGTTTATTTGTTAGTAGTTCTGCACTTATGTACAAATGCATGTCTATAGTTATGAAACGAAGTTGTGGAAGGGGGAAATATGCGTATGCATACGTGTCCCCAGTCAATTTCCACAAGTTATTCAATGCTTAACCAAGCAATCTGAAAGCTCCCGATTTTCTGTCGGGATAACACTTCCTGTGTCATCAATACCTGTCGTCTATTCTGGCATTTCTTTTATACTCTCTCTCTTTCTCTCGAGAGTTAGAGTTCGAGCTTAGTCATCTATTCATTCCCCGGTCTCTCAACGGGGAAAGATTTCTTTCTCGGCGCTCAGTCGGAGACGCCTTTATACTCTCTTTCTCTCTGGAAAGTTAGAGTTAGGAGGAGAATCTCTTTTTCAGCGCTCAGTCGGAGACGCTTTTATACTCTCTCTCTTTCTCTGGAGAGTTAGAGTTAGGAGGAGAATTTCTTTTTCAGCGCTCAGTCGGAGACGCTTTTATACTCTCTCTCTTTCTCTGGAGAGTTAGAGTTAAGAATGTCGTTTTCTCATTCTTTTATGTCTTATTGCACAAATAATCATTGTGCTTCTTTTTATGTCTAAACTGTTTTCAACCTTTTTAGGCTCTGAGTTATCCTATATTTTATAATCACAACAGAATAACTAATGAATGTAAATGCGTAAAAGTAAATAACACACAATATTTTTATAGTGGTTCAGCTAAGTCGTAGCCTACATCCACTTTATAGCCCTTTATTCATATCGTCAGATTTTCCTTAGGCAAGTCGTGCCTTATTACAGAGTTCACAGAAAAATTAACAAAAAGTACAGCATTTCTAATCCAAATATCGCATTAAGTGTTGGGCATTCCATGCTCGAGGGACTTCTTCGCCATCTACGGTCGTTAACTTGAAGGTTCCTTTTTCAAGTTTCCGTTGAATGACAAAGGGTCCTTCCCATTTTGGGCCGAGATGAGGAAGGGACGGAAAAACTCTCTTTAACACCAAATCTCCTGGTTCAAAAGTCCTGAGGCGAACTTTTTTGTCATAATAGCGTGCCATCTGACGTCGATGTCTTGCCGCACGCAAATCCGCTTCATCCCTTTTTTCTTCGACTTCGTCAAGAGACTCAAGTAAGAGCGCCCGATTCGTCATCGGGTCATAATATGTCACCCTGTGGGAAGGAACTTCCAGTTCAACTGGAATTACTGCTTCTGAGCCAAAGGAAAGAGAGAAAGGGGTATGACCGGTGGCCGTTTTAAATGTTGTTCGATATGCCCACAAAGCTAAGGGCAATTCGTCAACCCATCTTGCCTTTGCACGCTCTAACCATTTCTTGAGGATGGATTTTATAACTTTGTTTATTGCCTCTACTTGCCCATTCGATTGCGGATAAGTAACTGCAGTATATCGCTTGTCTATCTTATACTTCTGACAGAAATTTTTGAATTCATTACTGTCAAACTGGGTTCCGTTGTCAGTTATAATTGTCCTTGGAATCCCGAACCGGCATATAATATTTCTGACCACAAAACTTATCACCTTTCTTGTTGTGATCTTAGTCAAGGGCTCAGCTTCCACCCACTTCGTGAAATAGTCCACGGCCACTATTGCATACTTGGCTCCCCCTTTAGCAATCGGTAGAACTCCAATGATATCAATTCCCCATGTGGCAAATGGCCAAGGACTCACTATTGATTTAAGTTGGGTCGACGGTGCCCTGGGGATTTTGGCGAATCTCTGGCACCTACCGCAGCGTCGTGAATAATCAGCTGCATCTTTGTTGATCGTAGGCCAGAAGTATCCGTATCGCAATATCTTCTTTGCTAAAGTTTGACCTCCTGTATGATCTCCACACTCACCTTCGTGTACTTCTCTTAGTACACGCTTGATGTCGTCATGTGCAATACATCGTAACAGGGGCATAGAAAATCCTTGCCGATAGAGAGTATCGTCTTGTATGACATATCTGGTAGCTTTGCGAACTACAGCTCTTTTCTCACTTTTCTTTGATGGGAGTGTCCCATTCTTAAGGAAATTCTTGATTGGAGTCATCCATGACTCCTTCTCTGGTTCTGCTTCAAAGGTAAATTCAATTTCCATTGACTCAAAGCTTGGCGACTCCAATGTTTCAATTGGAATTACTTCAGTTTCGTCTGGATTGTCGGAACTAGCCAGTTTTGCCAGTCTATCCGCTTTCTGGTTTTCAGTTCTGGGAATATGTGTTATGCTGTACCGATCTAAGCTATTCAATAGCTCTTTCACCTTCTTGAGGTAGGCGATAAGTCGAGGTCCTCGAGCCACGAATTCCTCTCGCACTTGACAAACAACAATTTTAGAGTCACAAAATATGTCCATCATTTTCACTCCGAGGTCTTTAGCAAGCTTCAGCCCGGCAATCAGGGCTTCATATTCTGAATCATTGTTAGTTGCCGAAAATTCTAATCGCAGGGCGTAATATAACGATCGTCCCTCGGGAGTGACTAAGACAATTCCAGCTCCGGACCTTCGATCATTCTTGGCTCCATCTGTATATAGTTTCCACGGATTCATCTTTAGTTCATCCTCGGATTTAACCACTCTGTCATTGATTATTTCCTCCTCTGGAATGGTGAATTCCGCAATAAAGTCTGCTATAGCTTGCCCCCTGATTGACTTTCGTGGTTGAAAATTCAAATCAAACTGGCTTAGTTCTATGTTCCATTTGATCAACCTTCCCGATGCTTCGGGTCTCTGCAACACCTGCCTTAAGGGCTGGTCGGTGTATATGGTTATTGGATGGGCTTGGAAATAGTGACGAAGTTTTCGGGATGCGATCAGGAGGCTGTAAGCAAGCTTCTCAATTTTTGGGTAGTTGCGCTCTGCCGCTGCCAATTTCTTACTTACATAATACACCGGCCTTTGTACTTTGTTTTCTTCTCGAACCAGGGTTGTGCTGACAGCGTGAGCCGAGACCGCCAAGTAAACAAACAATTCTTCATGATCTATAGGCTTTGATAAAATTGGCGGTTTCTCTAGCAGTTCCAGCAGATTTCGAAAGGCCTCAACACAATCCGGAGTCCATTGGAAGTTCCTCTTTCCCCTTTTTATCAAATCAAAAAACGGAACACATTTATCTGTGGCTTTGGAGATGAATCTACTCAGCGCCGCTACTTTCCCTGCCAGACTTTGGACGTCTTTAATCCTCCTCGGTTCTTGGATATTTCTAATCGCTGCTATCTGGCTTGGGTTGATTTCAATTCCTCGGGAACTCACAATAAAGCCAAGGAACTTTCCCGATGCCACTCCAAATGAGCATTTCAGAGGATTCAATTTCATCCGATACTTTCGCAAGATGCCAAACATTTCCGCTAAGTCTTGCGTATGACTGGAAGACTGCTTCGATTTGACAAGCATATCATCCACATAAACTTCCATAGTTTTTCCTATTTGATCATAAAACATTCTATTCACTAAGCGCTGGTAAGTAGCTCCAGCGTTTTTCAATCCAAATGGCATTACAACATAACAATATAATCCCAGATTCGTAATGAAACTTGTATGTTCTTGGTCTGGTACGTGCATAGGAATTTGGTTGTATCCAGAGTATGCGTCCATGAAAGAAAGAAGTTCATGACCTGCTGTCGAGTCTACAAGCTGGTCAATCCTGGGAAGTGGGAAACTATCTTTCGGGCAAGCTTTATTTAAATCTGAAAAGTCAATACAAGTCCGCCACTTTCCGTTTGGCTTCTTTACTAAGACGGGATTCGATATCCAGTCGGGATATGTCGAATCTCGAATATATCCATTCTGCTTCAACTTCTCTACTTCCTCTTTGAGAGCAGCCGACCTCTCTGGGCCCAGCATGCGTCTCTTTTGCTTCACAGGTGGATGCTTCGGATTCACATTCAATTTGTGACTTATAATGGAGGGCGATATCCCATACATGTCAGCATGGGTCCAGGCAAACACGTCCAGGTTTGCCTTCAAGAAGTCCGTTAGTTCTTTAGCTCGACGTGGATCCAATTGAGAACCAATTTTCAAAACTTTTGTCGGATCAGTTTCATCAATGGGAATTTCCACTGTCGCTTCATTAGGAGTTGCATTCCTAGCCTCTGGTTCCTCGTCTTTTCTAGGATCCAGGTCTTCAGGTGTTCCTTTGAGCAACTCCTTTGGGGTCAATTTCTCTAATTGCTATGCCGAGTCCCCCTTTGAGGGAGACGAGGCATCCTTACTCTCAACGTCAAGTCCTTTCATCAACATTTTTAACTCAGCCACATAGCAGGCCCGTCCGGAAACCTGATCCCCTGTCATTATTCCAGTTCCGGCTTCGGTTGGGAACTTAAGTAACAGACACCAAGGGGCAATACAAACTCTAAATTCAGCGAGGGCAGGTCTCCCCAAAAACGCGTTGTAAGGCGAATCTACGTCCAATACTACAAACTGAAGCATTCGCACTCTTCTACGTTCTCCTTGCCCCAGGGTTACGGGCAACTCTATGTATCCCATGGGAGCTGTCGTCGCTCCGTTGAAGCCTCTAATCCATCCTTCACAAGGTTTCAGATCTTCGGACTCAAGCTTCATCTGATCAAATGACTTCTTGAACAAAATATTAACGGAACTTCCATTGTCTACTAATACCTTATGGACCAGGGCCGGCCCAATGGTGGTAGTAATAACCAACGGATCATTGGTGGGTGATTGTATCCCAGTATTGTCTCGGCTTCGAAATACCACGTCGTCAAACACGGTCTTCTGTTGTTTTATTGGAGTGACATCTTCCAAATCATCACCTTCATTCACGTCTAGATGCTTGGCAGCATTCACATATTGATCCATTGATCTGAAACTTCGGATTGCCGGGTGAGGTCCGCCTACTATGGAGTTGATGACAATCCCTTTTCCTTTCTGCTGCGCTGTAGGCTTAGGAGCAGGTAGGATCTGTTTTGGAGCCTTCTCTCCTTGCCCCCTGTCCCTCGGGGCAACCTTGTACTCATCCAACTTTCCTTCACGCAGCAGCTTCTCAATCACATCCCTCAAATGCCGACATTCATTGGTCGAATGTCCATGAGTTCCATGAAACAAGCAAAATTTCCCTGTCGCCATTTCTTTCTCGGTCGAATCACGAGGTGGCGGTCTTTTGTACTGCAACACATTGTATGTATCCAGGTAAATATTTTCCAGGGTGTCCTTCAATGGTGTATAATTCTCGTAGTTCTGGAATCGGGGCCTTTTGTTAGGGTCACTTCCCCTATTTCTGTTTCTTCTGTTACCGCTCGAATTACGGTTGTTGTTGTTGTTTCCCCCATTTCCAGTATTGCTGTTTCCACCCTTGTTTCCTACATTTACTTCAACCTTGCCAGAATTCTCCCCAGACTGCTTCACGGCAATATTACTCTGCACATTCTCCTTTGAAGCTGTCTCAGACTTTCTCTTTCGGTTTGCCCTGGCCTCCTCTCGTCTTAGATAAATATCGGCTTTTTCGTAGAATATCGCCCTTGTGGGGGGTGTTTTCCCAGAAAGGTAGTCTCCAAACTCAGATTCAGGATCGACTCCTTCCTTCAATGCCATCAGAATAGTGGGCTCGTGCGGGTCACTGACCTCAGTTACGGCTTGGTTAAAACGATCAAGATATGCCCTTAAAGATTCTCCGGGCGCCTGCTTGATTCTTGACAATTCAATAACACTTTTGGACTTTCGGGCATGGAGACAGAACTGGTTCATGAAACGCTCGCTTAGTTCCTTGTAATTTGAAATCGAACGAGGAGGAAGTCGGGTAAACCAGAACAGTGCCACATCTTCTAAGTAGATTGGGAATGCTTTGCACTTCACTTCATCAGGGGCAGCAACGGCATTCATGAGCCATGAGTACCGCATTAAATGCTGTCCCGGATCAGTCCTTCCGTTGTATTTGTCCATCTGTGGCAAGTTAAAGCGTCGGGGAAATCGGAAGTCGAGGATATCGTCGGTGAAGGGAGTATGGCTTCGCTCAATGCCATAGTCTTCATTTGTATAATTCCGGCTCTCGGACATAATTTGGCGAACCATTGCCTGTACATCAGCATTAGTTAGGGGCCGCTCAGGTTCCCTGGCCCTAGTATCCGAGTTCCTTCTGGGCTCTTGCTCAGGAGATACTCTTCTTCTTCGAGCTGCCTCTGCTCGATTCCGCTCCCTGCGTTCCCGGTCGATCTCGGGAGGAGGGGACTGGAGTCTTTGCCCCCGAGTGGGGTCATTGTTTCCTAATGCTCGTGCGATATCCTCACGAGATCCCAAAGATCCAAATGTCAGCTGCTCCACGTTCTGAGGTCGTTCGAGTGGCCTTCGTTCACGGGGCCTCTCTTCCTCGGAAGATGAAGATTGATCAACTGGTGTGTGACGAACCGGTGACGGAGTTCTCTGTCGACGGAGTTCACCAATCTCCCGACTCATGAGCCTCATATTTTCCTGCATCATGAGATTAGTGCGCTCGTGAACCTTCATGGCTTCCCTTGTGCTCTCAAGCATGTCAAGCAAGCGCGAAAAATCTCCTTGAGTGATGGGCGCAGACGGATTGACCTGATCATCAACTCGGGTGGCTGGAATTGGAGCATTCGTAGGGACTCGAGTAGCGGTTCCAGCTTCACCAAGGATCGGGTTGGTTCGGAGGTAGGAGGTCGGGTCGGTTCGGAAATGGGGGGCCTGTTCGGATCGGTATGTGGCGAGCAGCTCGGGTCGGTTCAGAGTGGGGGAATGTACAGCTTCAGAATCTCCTACCCGGATCGGATCGGAGCTTTCCCCCTGCTGGCGGCTCGGATTTCCTGCATTGGCCCTTCCTGCTGCTGAACTTTGCCCCCGAGACCTTGTTACAACAGCATTTTGCTGATCTTCGCCAGCTCCATTTCCTCGAACAGACTGAACTTCTTTGCCTTTTCCTTTGGCCATGACTCTTTGACAATTACTTCAACAAATGTAAAAAAGCGGAGAAACTTAAGGATTCACTTCTTTGAACTCAACGGTCCAAAAAGTAGAAAGAGATCCCGGAAAATAAAGAATTTAGATGAAGGTTCTCAGTGAAAGCACCAAAATGTTAGACCCAAAAGTTGTTCTAACACCCAAATTGATTAGAAACAAGATTAAATGAGACAAAAATAAAAATGAACACACAGGATTTATAGTGGTTCGGCTAAGAAATGCCTACGTCCACTTATCTTTCACTATATTCAATAATTCAGTTGCAAATACAATGTAAGATTCACTCACAACTCACTTTTGTTCACTCAATTGACTAAAACAAGAAATGAAAGATGATTTGGATTCTCCGGGAGTAATAGGGTTCGGATGATGGAGGTAGTTGAATTCTCAAAGTGCTGAAAAAAGATCCTTCTCTTTGTCTCCAGACGGGGTATTTATAGGTGTGAATTTGCTTGAGACTTGATCCGGGTTGGGCCACGTGTCATCCATCGCACTCTCTTCGGGTTCGGATGAACTATCATGTTGACAACGCACCAAAGGGAAGGACGTTATAGGTAGGAATCAGTCATAGCCGGTCCGGTTATCCAGGCGATTTTGCAGGAGAGTAACATGGAGCATGGGTTCGGGTCGGAGACGCGCAGATAAGGGGTTCGGATCGGGATACCCGATCCGAACCGGTTTGGCTTTGATGCGATGCTCTCTTCTTCTCCAATCTGCTCCGCTCCGATCCATTTTCGTGGCAAACAGGTGGTTTTCCGATCCAATCGAGATTTAGCTGCCCTCCGATCCGATCAGATATGCCTTACCAATTTACTCAACAGGAGTTCACCGATCCGAACAGAGGACTCTTTCCGATCTGAACCGATTGCTTGTTCTGACCCGACCCGAACGGCTGTAGCTATCAATCTGAATTGTAGTGTTTTCCTCCAATCCGAACCGAAGTCTTATAATTAAAAATACCCTTCAATGTTTGGTTTCTTGACTTTGTATTGCCTAGTTCACAAAGTAGGCTAACAGATTGTATCTGATTAATTGCAGGTTGTGATTCGCTAGTGATCAGTGTGGTTAGCGATGACGAACTTGACTAACGGCAAGTTGGTGTTTGCAGCGATTCATTCAAAGAGGAATTTCTGCCATTAAAATGATTTTCAGATGAGGGAGATAAAATGAAAAAAAGTGCGGATCTAGAAAAGAGATATAAAGGAAACCATGTAAAGGATGCGTGGGACCAACTGAATAGATGTTCCAAACCGTAGTAAAATAGATGTTCCAATCCACATTAGAAAAAGTTCTTCGATCCATAATAAAAAAAAGGAAAGAAAAGAGAAGAAACTATTTATGATGCATCTAAAGTGGTTGTATCGATCCATTGATGTGTGTTGAATACGTTACACTAAAAACATTCATTTCAAAGCTCGTATTTTTATGCAAAAAACACAAGCTTCGAAGGGCAAATGTAACCCCATTAAAATGCGGTTTAGAGATAGTGTGTTTGGTCATTCGAACAATAGGTGTTCACATCCTTAAATAATGGATCAAACTGCTTCTTAAATGATGGATCAGACAGCTTCTTACACGAAGAATCGGATAGTACATTTGCACGAGGATTGGACATGTTGTATGTGTATGGAGCGGACACAATTTTAGTCGATGGAATAGACATGTTCACATTCAACAAATCGACAACAAATAAATAAAGAAGGGATTGTTTACATGCAATGCATGGGATTGTTCTTTTACACAGTGCATTCAACATATATGAATCATTTCATATATGAAAACCATGGATCGTGCATCGACTTGTGGTATTTAACACACATTAATACAACACACATGGAAGCTAAGAGATGGATCATTTCGTGTTATATTTGCTCTAATGAATGGATCACCAATCCACTATATGATGAATCACGTATATAGTTATAAGCTGCATGCAAATGAACATAAAGGATAACATATGGCTGCTAAAGTGATGGGTCGTTAACGTTAAGAATATTGCATGGATAGGTTACTATACTCCTAGATCATTCATTAATTATGTGTGCAAAGGCATGGTTCACATGTATATTGGTGACATAATAAACAATGAGCCATGTGAAGCTTGTTGTACATAATCAACTATACACATATGATATGAATAACAATATATAAATTGCGCCTGATAAGTGAAAGTCGTTTATGGTTGAAACGTGGAGCGTTCAATATGAGCATGGGTCGATTTTGTTGTAGGTCGTGTGAATGTTTCAAGGGTCATTGGCACGTGGCTTTATAGATCGTTCCTATTGCATGAAAGAGGCATTTTCATTGGGTCGTTGATCTTTGAGGGTTGTGGAATGACCTGAGATGATGAATACAATATATAGTTCGACTACAAGATGAGAACGATCCAAAATGTGAAAGTATGAGCCACCTGTGAGTTACATGGTTCACACAAGTATGTTGGACCGCTGCAATATAAGAGATGCAGGCACAAAAACATGAGTCAGGTCATTTATACATTGCCATAAATTTGGTTAGTTCATGTTATATGCAAGGGAATAAAGCCACGTGGCACAAAGAGTGGAACAAATGGATCGACTATGTCTATATTTTGTAAACATCATACGTGGTGGAACATGAACCAAGTATATATGTACGTGATAGGACACGTGGCGTTGGTGTATGTATGCTGGGGACTATATAAGAGCCAAATAATCAGATCGTTCATGCAACTTAAATCAAGTTGTTCATAAGACCTAAGTCAGGTGGTTCATGCGTCCTATGAGGGCGGGTCCTCTGATGACCCGACTATCTGCACACCTATTTCTGAGCTTCACCACTCCAAATCACTCCACAACCGTGCCTATAAATACTACATGCATTCCAACATGAAAGGGACCAATTTCTCCAAGCACAGAGTGCTGCCATTTTCATTTCTCAATAACTCCAAATCATTCAAACCTCCATTAAGCTTCTTTCAAGCGTTGGTTCAACATCTCAATCATCATGAAATCGTCAAAGATCATCTAAGTGCTCAATTGTCGAAAATCTACTCCAACAATCATCATAATCAAAGAGATCTAATCATTTCCATGGTGAAATCGAGAGAATTAAGAGATCAAAGAGAAGAAATAGAGATAATTGTTGTAAAGAGATAAAATGAGCAAAGTTATAGAAATTATGTACCTTGTAACATTAAGCATGACAATGAAATCTCTCTTCAAAGTGGATGTAGACCAAATCTAGGCTGAACCACTATAAATCCCTGTCTTTTTACTACTTTTGTGTTTGTGGTTTCCCATATTCTAGATCTATATTGCTTGAAGGTGTGCTCACACTTTCCAGGGTGTTAGTGCCCCATTTTTGACATTAACACACATTTAGCATTTAGATGAATTAACAACTTATTGATTGAATTCATTTGTTAAATTCAAAATCAAATAATCAATTTAAACAAACTGACTTAAGCATGCAAAGTGATATTGATCGGTGTTTTGTAAATAACTGAATAAACTTTAAAATGTAGGCATTTGACATTAATATAACAATGGAATACATGGTAAATATATTTATGTAAATGAATTCAACTTTGATCTTACGATAGTTATTTATGGTATAACTTATGTTATGTGGTTGATGTATTTATATATTTGTTTTTTTCTTATTTTTTCTAATATGAATACGGTTAAACTTGATGTGACTTATTAGGAAAATCAATGAATAGTAGTTTGCTAAAGTTATTTAAATAATTTTAATATTATGTAATTAATTGCAAAATATGGTATTAAGCATAAAATTTTAGAAAAGAATTTAAAAAATTTAATGTGCAAGTATTTGGAGCTAAAAAACATAAATTTCTTATTTTTAGGATTTAAAGAAATATTAGTTAATTAAATTTATTTAAATTACTTGAATTTCGGATTTTTAATTAATTTAAATATGTCGACTTAAATAAAAAATGTTAGGGGCTAACTCTTAATAAATAATTGTGTAAACTTTGAAATGTCCATATCAAAATGTAAAATAAGAGAAGAAGTAAAATAATGCGAGAGAAATAATAAATAAGTGTAAAGCGGTAAACTAATTTGAAAATAAAATATCCAGGGAGAATGAATGAGAAGAGAGAAAACTCTTAATATTAAGGCGAGAACATTATGGTAAGATTTCCTCACATGTTTTTAAGGTTGTAATGATGGTTTGAATAAATAGTCCCATATCACGAAATAAATTGAAGGAGTAGAGTAAAAATATGAATTGGTAGGTACGTAACTTTAGGGATTCCTTTTGTTATATGGATGCGTGTGCCAACTCATATGTGTGTGCTTTATGTAGGAGAGGGGATTTTGTTCTGACCGTTGTTACATGACAGTGGTATCGGAGTTGAAGGTTATGGACTGGGCCATGCAGGCAAGTTAGTGCTCTCAAAAGATACTCGTAGGATGCGAGTCAAGGGGGGACTATTAGGATTTTATAGCATGTTATTAAGGTAGGAATAGCGGTTTGAACAAATAGTCCTACATCATTGAATAAATTGAAGGAGTAGAGTACAAATATGAGTTGGTAGGCACGTAACTTCAGGGATTCCTTTTGTTACAAGGATGTATGTGCCAACTTTATATGCGTGCGCCCTATGCAGGAGGAGGGGGGCTTTGCTCCGACCGTTGTTACATAACACTTTAAAAGGATCTGCTTTACTGTTATTTAATATATTACCCTTGTAATATCCCTTTTTAAATTTCAAGCAAATACATACTATTATATTTTAGTTCTTCCCCCTCCCCTTTCCAAAAAACAACAAAAACCCTCCTCCTTCTTTTGGAAATATAACTTGAATCCATATCTCCAAAAAAGTTTGAAACAAATAAAAAGATGCCCAAGGCTCAAATAAAACCCTAAGAGGATTAGATTAAAAAAAGACGAACTAAAAACTACATCAAGCCCATGTCGCAAAACAAACTCTAAAGAATAACACAAAATTGGGGACGATCATGTCTCCCATGTTTCCAAAAGGTAGAAAAATCATCATGGTGGGTCCTAGTGCTTAAATCAATTAGCACGATATTTACTGTATTGAGAATATGAGCTTAGATAATCCATTACAGTGTAGTCTTCGATTGAAAATCTCGAAGTGAGCTTCAGTAAAATAAAGCATATAGTTGCTACTTGTTAGTTATTTATGTTGTAGGGTATTCAAGTTCAAGATCCGACCCCAATTTGGAGTTATCCTCTAAACTCTTCTAGATTCGGGATGAACTGCTTTCCCTTTTGCTCCACTTAGATAAGTAATGATATTGATTAGCTAAGTTGCTTTCATAGAAGTATTTATTAGTCATATGATCTCTTATATTGTTCTGATTCATCGCTTTTGCACGAAAACTAATATGATCATCTGGAACACTGTTGAAGGTAAGAAGACCCCCACCGTTCAAAACAGGAAAATTAAGATGGTTACTATTTGAATTTTAATTTCAAATTTGACTTTTCTTATGCTTTACCTATTTACTTCCCTTACAATATTCGAAGTTGATAACTTTATTGATTGCTCACCTTCAATAAGGGAGCCTAATGGATTAGAGATTTTCCTTGATTGAGAAGGCTTTCCATCGGGAGCACCATTGAAGGCTGAGTAGGGATTTATGTAAAAAAATGGTAATTTTGAGACAACAACAAAATTTTGATTAGATATATAATTCTCAAAATCATTGACTAATTAACTTCTTCCCTTGCATATGTTATCTAAATTAACATGCTCACCTTCAATGAGGAAGTCAGATGTATTATATTGGTTTCGACAAACCCTGTTTACCGAATAATTTTTAAGAAAGGAAGAGGGTTTATACTCTCTACCACAAGAAATTTCAAAGGAAAATTTCCCATTATGTAAGTTGTCTTCAACTCTATCAGTTACCTAAACCACAACCGTTTTGATTATGAATTTTAGTGCAGTTTTTGTGCAATTTTGTAAGGAGAATATTATATTCAGATTCTATATTTTTCCATAACTGAGTGGAATCGGTTTAAATTCTATTATGAAATCTATTGTTTCCTTATTTCCAAATAAATTAAATCACAATTGTTAAAACAATAGAGGATTTATTAAATTATAATTTATTATTTTTGAAGATTTTTTGAGTTTGCTCAATGCTTTCCTTTATATTCTGCATTTGGATTTGTTGACTGATTTTCAGTTTATTTTTGGCAATAAACCAAATTGCATAATGTATATGTAATCAAAATAAAGATGATCAATATTTTCTATTTTTGATTTACAGAATAAAAGGTCATTTTGCCTTGTTTATTTCTTTTTTATCATTAGCTCTGATTGGAAGTCTATTTAATATAGATAAATAAGAACAAAATGCCATTTTTGGGTAAGTAGCCTTATTACAAATAACATTATACCAATCTACTTCACTTCCATTATCTTTAATATAATTCTAAGTATTTTTAAAAGAAACTTTTTCTTTTGGTAGTTAATTTCCAACTCCAGTTGTCTTCAACACGATTTGGATTAATTGTATACTTCTTAAAAGTCGATCTACATTATTCTTGTCACCCGCAAGAAGATACCGGTTATACCAACCCAATAAACTAATTAATGAATTACCATTTATCCAAGACTCAAACCATATATTTACCATCTTTGAATTCTTTCAATCGGTATAGAGTATTCTTGTCTATAGTTTAAAATGTTTATCCAAGTAAATGAATAGTGATTTTCAATTGGCATATTCCAAATTTTATTTCCTTTTAACTTATTTAGCCTTTATCCACTTTGCCTATAAAGATTTTCCAAAGATAAATTTCCAGAAAAGCTTAAAGTTACAAGCATCACTTAAATTTTTAAAATTTCTAAGTCCTAGACCACCAGATTTCTTTGTTTTTGTAATGGTATTCCAAGCTACTTTATGGTATTTACCATTCCAAATAAAATTAGCACATAATTTTTCTATTTCATTCAAAGTTTTAGTTAGAATGTTATGAGACTGGATCCAATATAGGATAATAGTAGTGATGATTGTGTGCGTAAGTTTAAGTCTACCAGTAAGATAAAAACTTACTCGACCAATGATCAATTTTATTATGAATGATTTCAAATAGTTCAGAACAATAATTATCTTTTAGTTGATTTGAACTCAATGGTAACCCCAAATATTTTACAGGAAGAGTACCTTCCTGAATTTTAAACAATTGAGGATATTCTCCTTGCTTCTAAAATTTTCATTAAAATATATTTTATTTTTACTATCATTAACTGAAAGCCCTGCATATGTTTTCAAATTTTCAAAAATTCCTTTGATAACTGAAGCACTCTGCAAGTCAGTATTTAAAAAGATAACCAGGTTATTTGCATATAAAAAGTGGGTTATACAAGGATTAACAGAATTGACAGGATTTATGTTTTTAAAAATTTGTTCCTTATCAATTTGTAACGTGAAATATTCTATTGTAATTTTAAATGAATATGAGGATAATGGATCTCCCTGTCAATACCCTATTACTATTAATAAAGCCACAAGGGGATCCATTAATAAGAATGTAATAAGTTACATTACAAAGACTTTAACCCAATTGCAAAATTTTCATTAAAGCCAAACTGTTTCATCATATGTAAAATGGAAAATTTATTTATTTTGTCAAATGCTTTTTGAACATCAACCTTGATACACATTTTGTTCCATGCATTGCAATTAATGTCTATAACACCCCGCATATTTCATAGTAAATAAATAATATAATTTAATTATAAACAGTAAAATAAGCATTTTTAGGATTGTCATAATATGGTCTCGAAACTTTTACCATTGGGTTTGTGGCAACTTTTTGATTAATTTACATATACAATATGTTCCGAACGGTGTTTGTATGAAAATGTTATTGATGTTCGAAGTTCTATGTCGGAAAATAATTATATATGTAGATCAACGTGGACATATTTTACTTTATAAATATGTAGAGTGTAAAATACAAAAATACGCACATTTGAATTTGAAAAATTGAACAAGTAGAATAAATGGAAATTGAATTAAACGTTAACGTTATGCAAACATAACGTTATAAATATATAAATAGAATAAAGTATAATGTTAACATTACACAAAAGTAATGTTATAAAATAATATATGAGATTTAGTCAATGTTAATGTTATATAAATGTAACATTACATAGTTAATGATAGTTAATTGAAAGCTAACGTTATATAAGCATAACATTATAAATTAATTAATAAAATATGACTTTATAAAAGAATTAATTCAAGAATGATAACACACGTGTAAACACACATGCATATATTCACTATATATATATATATATATATATATAAATGTTTATAATGAATCAGATGAAGTTTGGCATAATACAATAGTGTTACATCCGATTGAGATCAGATTATCGGTAACGAAGCTAAAGGATTACATTCGAATGGTATGGAGGCCTAGAGGTAATTTCCTAGTTCATATTGTATATGGTTTTCACTTCACTATTCAGTTTGAGGATCCGATAGATTTTGCTTCAGCCATGAAATTATTTACGTACTCATATTTTGTAAATTTGCTGATGATTGAAAAATGGTATCCTGGTTATGTTTTTGAAAATTTCTCTATGGAAAAGGTTCAGATCTGGATTAAAATCCATAATCTAATTATAGAACTGTGGTCGGTTAAGGCTCTCTCAAGTATCACTAGTTATATAGGGGACCTATAAGTATTGATGACTATACTGTGAGTAAAAAGATTACAAGGCATGTTAGAGTGTTGATTGCTATAGATTTGGCATCAAAGCTATTTGAGAAAATTCCTATTCAACTACATAATGGTGTTAAAAGGATTTGATAGTTGAATATGAGTTTATATCTCCTAAATGTGATAGATGTAAATTGTTTGGACATAGCATTGTGATTCATGAGCTGGAAACAGATCAAGCATGGGTAGTAAAGGATTCAGTGAATTCAGAGAATGCTCATGATGAAGCTTCTTCTTTTGGTGTAATTTAGACACTATGGATCATATTAATGATTCTTCTTTGGGGATTAATGCTGGAAATAGGGATTTAGGTTTTCTTGATAAAGAATTACCTCAAGATATATTCCCTAATGATCTTATCCAGGTTGCAGATGCTTTGGCTGAATCTATTCCAAAGGATGAAAACCATGATGTGTCTAAAGGGGTTAATGATAATAGTGAGTATATGGCTCATATTAACGGCAAGTCGAAGGTTTTTTCTAATGAAGCTGTTGCTCCTCCTAAAAGAAGCATAAGGATCCCGGTTTCTATTAAGTGACGATTATATGCTGGAATGTCAGGGGATGAACTATCTGTTTCGTATGCGAGAGGTTTTATCCCTCTTGACTAAATTTAAACCAACTTTGGTTGGTTTAATGGAGACAACTTAGTGTGAATAATATTAGACTTTTTAGAAAGCTTCTTTCTGCTAATTAGGATTTTATTCCTCGGCATAATTCAAATTTCTCAGGTAGAATCCTCATTGCATGAAAACCTGAGGTATGGTTTATTAATGTGATTTCAGCTACTTATCAAAATAATGTTGGAGGTATGTCTATGGTTATTTCTGTAATATATGCTAGCAATAGTTTTTATGACAAAGGGGTTATGGCAGCATATTATTCAGGAGTCCGAAGTAATTAATGAGGAATGGAATCCTTCTTGGGGATTTTAATAATGCTACATTATCTATGGATAAAAAAAGGGGCTTGCCAGTGCCATTCCTGCAGCTCAGGGCTTTCAACAATTGTTTATCTCAAACTGGTTTGATAGAGATTAAAGCTACGGGGTTTAATTATACTTGGAGGAGAAGAGGTATTCCCAACCATATAGATAAGATTTTTGTAAATCATTCTTGTTTACAAATATTTAATGATATTAAGGCTCTATCTTTATCCCAATTATCTAGCGACCACAATCCTTTATAGTTGGATATCATTCCTGCATCAGTACAAAAAGGATTTCCATTTAGGTATTCTAATGATTAGAGCAATAAAGATGGATATATGGAGAGTATTATGAAAGAGCTGAATGATTGTGTATGGGGGTATCCAAGTTATATTTTTATGCAGAAGTTACAATCATGTAAATAAGAATTAAAGAAATAGAACCGTGTGAGGCCAAAGGATGATATATTGTTTATAGAAGCTGAAAATAGATTCAATGAAAAGGAAGCTGCATCGGATTTGGACCCAGAGAATATAGAATTATTTGAAGAAATGATTGAAACTAAACTTCAGTTTATGATTCAAAAACAGATAAAGTTTTGGAGCTATAGACAAAAAGCAAAGGTATCATGGCTGCAAGAGGGGGATATTAATTCTAAAAAAATTCATTCGAAAATTCCATCTCGAAGGCATTGTAATAATTTGAAAGCTTTGATAAACTCTGAAGGGGATTTTTTGTATAATCAGGAAGAGGTAGCAACGGAAGCAATTTCATATTTTGGTGACATGTTCAATGGGCCACATTCTACAGCATTTCCATTTTTTTCAATCCTCCTATACTATTAATCAGCAGGGGAAACTTGATTTACTACGATCTATTTCTTTGGAGGAAGTTAAGAAAGATTTATTTTTAGTTCATAATGATATAAGTCCTGATCCTGATGGGTCTAATTCAATGTTTTTCAAGTTACACTGGGAGGAGTTGAAGAGTGGTTTGCTATTTGTTGTTCAAGATATGTTCAATTCTGCAAAGCTTCCAAAAGGTTGTAATCATACGTTTGTTACTTTAATTCCAAAAATTGAAATGCCAATAGAGATTTCCCATTATCGTCCTATATCATGTTGCAATCATTATTATAAGATGGTTTGAGCCATGGATTAATGGCAAATGTTTGGTGGATCTTCTAGGGATTTCAAGCGTTGGGAAGACAAAATGAAGTTGTACCATCTGTAATTAAGGAGGGTAGAATTAACAATAGTTTACACCCAGCTACTAGAGAAGTGCAAAATGAAATTGAATGTGTGAAGATATGTCAGGGGGTTCAACAGGATGGATACGAATGATGTGATGGTTGTGTGTTTTCTTTTAGTCGAGCATGGGAGAAAGTTAGAGGGAGGTAACCTATGAATTTTTTTTATAATGTTATATGTCACGCAAAGAATTCTAGAAGAATGGCTTTCATCACTTATATAGCTGCTTTGGATAGACTGAGTACTAAGGACAAGCTTGTTAGACATGGCGTGATAGAATAAAATAAATGTATTCCCTATGATGTGCAAGAAGAGTCTGCTAGCCATTTATTTTTTCAATGCAGTTATGCAAAATTTATGTGGTGTTCTTGAAAGTAAAGCTGGGATTAGTTTGATATGTGGCTAGGTCTATTGAAGATGAGGCAACTTTGTTAATGCAGAAATTCAAAGGGAAGAATCAGGTGACAGACATTGCATATGCAGCTTTTACATGTGTAGTATATCACATTTGGATGGAGAGGAATTCAAGACAGTTCCGTAGTCTTTTGATAGATAAGAATGTCAAGCTAAAGATGATTGAGAGAGAGATATACTTTCTGGTGAAAGGGAATGGGAGCAAAACTGGAAGAATAGTGGAGAATGAAACATTTTTTAGAAGATGGGGTATAGAATTGATAGATACAGGGTAAAGTATATATGTGCATGTTTATGTTTTGTTGTGGTGAAGTTGTAATGTTGGTTGTTATAGGTTTTTTCCTTTTGTTTTTCAGTTGTGAGACATGCCGTATGTAATTTGATTGAAAGTAATAAAGGAGAACCAATTTTCAATATATATATATATATATACGTATAAATTTCAGAAGTAATGAGTGTTTGAATTTGAGAAGTTAACATATGTCATAAATTGAAGTAATTGTGAAGGAAGGGAAATTTATTAACGATTAAAACATAATGGTAAAGAAAATAAACACGTATAATATAAATAAAGAAAGACACGTCGTTCCAACGTTTTGAACCATATAGGTCGATCTATATATAGGTCAGGTCGATCTATGGGTTATGGGGGTCGACACATACACATTATTATGACGTGTTTTCCTACGTTTTGACCGATCAAATTTAAACCATTTTAAACGAACAAACGACGTTGCTTTGGCTCTCAATAAATAAACATGTGGGGGATAGCCTTCAAACCCATATTTTTTGAATGGATGCGGAGACCGTATCGCTTTTCTTTCTCCTCCAATTCTTCAGAAATCTAATTCTGTTTTGCAATCTGGAGGTAGAAACTGTAGATCAAGGAAAAGAGATATCCAAATTAAACTGTCCTTTGAGATAAGTTTTACAAATAAGATCTCTAATTTGTTTATTTTTATTTTGTTTAGATCTAGATTTATAAACTCATGTGAATTCCAATTTGTGGGTCCAAATAGAATTACAAAAGGAAAGACTATGGATGATAAAACTGGATTCAAATCAGATATGGAACATGAAGGTCTTTTTCCAAGTGAGTGGATTTAAATTATATATATTTTATGGTAATGATATATAGCATCATTTTATTCTCGTTAAACCATTGAAATTTATATTATTATACTTGAAATGATTGCAGCTGTCGGTTATGTTGGTTATTTGCATTGAAATGGCAAAATCTAAGAAATTGTACTTATATATAAATGTTATTCTATTAAAGTTGAATTTAAATAAATATAAGTAATATTGAGTTTATAAAATGTAGAGAAAGGCATCAGCAAAAATGTGGGAAATTTACAATAAAAATATCAAGTGTGAGAAATGAAATAAAAATGGGAATTTGATGTATACTTTTGTTTGGAAGTTTGAAATAGCTTAATTGGTTAGCTAAGGAAAAGGGATATATTTTTCATAATTTGATTATGTCAAAAAGAAAGTAAACGTATTTGCAAGAATAAATGTGAAAGAAGGGGACTACTACAAAATAGAGATGTAATACTATTTTGCACAATCTAGCAATTTAGAAATTAATGAAAGAAATATCTTGCAATTACGAGTCACTGTTCATATGCTTATTTTATATTAAAATATGAAAATAGATTTTAATATAGTTCCTGTAACCAACCAAGTGGAATATAGCTAACTTTCTATAATAAAACTTACAACGAAGATAAGTAAAGTAATAATATAATAGAAAGACGATATAAGAAGGAAATAGGTAGTTCAAATTCACTCGTATGTTGTAAAATACAGAAATGGTGACTAGAGTTTCAAACCCACGACCTCCTTCTTCTTTTCATCCTTTTCCCCTTCCGCCCCTCTTCAATTCTTCATCTCCCTCGTCTACAACCTTAGGGTGCGTTTTCTTCATAGTTTTTAATTTTGAATTTTCACATGTACAAAAGTATGAATGACGCACACATATTGTGAAAAACAATCGTTTTACAAAATGAAGTTAACAAACGAAACCAAAAACAACTTTTTATTATTTTCCATATTTTAAGAAACAATAGAAGGACGACAACAAATTCATCTATCCACAGTCCTTATGTCTCCTTCGTCACTCCATCCATTTTTCATTATTCTCCTCCGTTATAGTTCAAACCTTCGCAACTTTCGTAATTATTGATGAAAACTCAGAACTCAAAACATGAAATAAACCAAATGCTACCTTAGCTTTTGCCTTTCCTATGTTTTGGATGCTTGCAAACCACTTGAACCCCTAATTTCCTCGGACCAAAATATCGAATCTCCTCACCTCCTTTCAATCAGGCTTTGATGAACTTCTTGTTCCTGCATCTAGCACGAGATCACCTCATCTATCGTTTAACTACTGGGTTGTTCAATTCTACACTCAAGACCATTTTCAACTGATTAGGATCGATATCTGGCCTAGTAGTTATCGGTCTTGTCTAATGATTTTTGTGTGTTTTGAATGTTGGACATTGCATATCCCTGTTTGTTGGGTGGTGATGTTATTTTATTTTTTGGTTTTGCACTTTAGGTTGTGTGGTTTGTCAGGGAGTTTTATGCAGATCTGTTCTTCTTGATGAAGCATCTCCTCTCCCTCCGATTTCCATGTGTTAGCTGTGATACTATGGTAATCCGATTTGAGTTTGTTGTGCCTGCCTCTTTTTACCTGCTCTTCCCTTGGTACATATCTTTATTGTTATGTCATAGTTCCTAGTTGCAATGCGCTTAGTCATATTTTTGAAATGAGTTTGATCCTATTAGTAGTTCATGACATATGCCAGTCTCTGTGCTGGTATGGTGATGTTCTTTAGTGAGTTCCTCTTCTCATTCTTCGTGGAGTTATTTCTGTGGGTTTTGCTTGTTACAATGTGGTGTTGTTCAGTCCAAAATATCATTATCCTTGGTAATTTTTTGCATTGCTTTTTTGTGCTTTTGGATGATTAGCCCGCTTTGGAGTTGCAGTGCTTCTTGGTGTTCCAAATAGCTTGTTATGTTTAGATTACAACTTTTGGTGTTTGTTAGAGTCTGCTTATAAAGTTCTATTTTATGTAAATCGCACTGTTGTGGTACAAGTCAAAGTGACAAGTAAGGTTTTATATGAGTTAGTGTGCTCCCTGCATGGAGGAAGTCATTTTATAGTAGTTTAGGATTTGGGTCTAGCTCCCGTACTCTAAACTAGATAAGTTGCAGTGGCGATCTACTTTAAAAACAGAACTAGTAGTTAGACAATTTGCCTATCTTTTGCACGTACTGAATGTAACACCCCGAATTTTCTGTTAACAGTAAATTAACAAATTAAAGTATAATTAATTCTAAATGATCGAATTAAGGGAAATAGGTTACGCCATTGCGTTTGTCTCGGAATTCTGCTTGAGGTAGAGCCCGAGTTTGCATAAATCGGACCCCGTATGAAGAAGTTATGACCTCCGGAAGTTTCAGAATTCGATTTAAAATTCAAACAGTCCGAAAACATGTTCAAAATTCAAAACTGGGTTGGGTGGGAATTTTCCCGCCCAGGACCCAGGTCGACCAGATGGTCGACCTGGGTACCCAGGTCGACTATGTAGTCGACCTGGGGGTCGACCTACAGGTCGACCTGACCTGCTTGGTCTGGTCCTGGCTCAGTTTCTGGGGCTTGGCTGTGTCACTAGGGCTGACTTGTCACTTTCTGATTGGCTTCCCTTGAGATAGATGGCCTTGATTAACTCTAGCTTCACCGACGGCTCTAATTAGTTTGAAATCCTGTATAAACAACCTTAGTCTCAACCTAAATTCACACAAATAAAATAGAGATAGGGCCGTCATGCTGCTGGAAGGAAGCCAAGAGTAGCCTCCACTTGAAGAAAGATTAGAGATGAGAAAAACTAAAGTAAAAACAAGATTCAAACAACGTTTATCTGCCCAAAGGAAAGCATTGCAAATTCAGAACTCAGAATCCAGAATTCAAGTTCGTCGTTTGTTGTAAGTATAGTGATTTTTCCGATGGGAATAAAATTAAGATTTGATTCGATGTAAAATGGAAATGGAATTGTGCTATTGTATAACGACGATGTTAATTCATATCTATGTGTTGTGAATGGTATTGGGATGTTCGTGGTATAACTGAGTTGATGTTGGATCCATTAGAATGTTTGTGGATTAATCTTGTTGATGTTGGATCTATTCAAATTGACATACAAGTTATTTGGTTCATATCTACACCTATATGTTTAGGTGATTATGACAAGTTATATGCTGTACAATAGAACTTCTATGCCTAAATGATTAAGTTCATATACATGCTCATATGTTTATACAAAAGTTGCAAGTTCATAATTGGATCCATGCCGAGAACCATTCTAATACAAGTTTCATGTTGTAGTATTAAACATGATTGGATCTAGTTCACACATGTGATAAAATTATACATATTTTATGGACATGTCACATTCTTGTCATATGCTAGTGATGTTCGATGTTATGCCTAGATATAAACATGTGTAGGCTTATGTTGTCTAAATCATATGCTAATTCATGTGACACCTATTTAGTTAGATCCCTATTGCAATGCAAGTTCACATATATGTAAGTTGATTTAGCCTATGTTGCAAATTCACATATATGTATGTTGATTTAGTCTACGTTGCAAGTTCACACCTATGATGTTCATGTTGACTATGCTGAAAATGCCAAGTTTACACCTATGTCATGTTAATGTTAATGAATGCCAATTTTGTGTACGCTAAATTAGGCCAAGTTTTAAGCCTAATATTATATGTTAAAAATCATGTGGACGAAAAATTAGGCTAAGATTGTTAGCCTAATAATTAGACGGGGTAATGTTGTGAAAAATTGGTAATTATAGGAAACTTGACATAAATTGGTGGCATTTAAATGGTATATATCCTTATACCCAAAAATGATGAACTTGGAAAGTGGGCCATAACATTTAATTGTTAAAAAATTTACATATAACAAGTAATGGAGACAAATATGTAAATTTAAAAAATACGAGTATGCTTAACCCGAGGTTGGATTGAGTTGTGATGTAAACATGCCCAGACCCGCCCGGCTGTCCAGTAGTCACAACAATACCTATCCAATGTGAGAGGTTAAGTATTGAGCCCAATAAGGACCCGAGGTTACACTGAGTTACGGTGTAAACCTGCCCGGAACCGACCGGCACATCAAGTAACTGTGACAATACATGTCTAATGTGAGTGGTCGGTGCTTTAAAAAGCTAAGGACAGACAAGTCAGGATGGTAGGGTTAAGTTATCTAAAACACTTAACCAATTCAACATGTTAATTAAACTGATGGGTGGGGTTAGGTAAGTACAGACACTTAACCACTTAACATGTTTGACTAGAAAACCCTAGTAACGGGGACCCATTTCAGCAATAACCTAATTAGGTATCATGGTACCCTTGAAACTAGGCAGGGTGGGGCACGATTACTGGGCTGATTGTAAACGGTCAAAAGCGACGGCGGTTGGTGCGGGAGTGTGGGTTCTAACGGAGTGCGGGCGTGCTCACACTTCGGAGCAGACAAACAGGGCACTGGGCACCAGTAGTATAACCTATGCATTCTAGGATTGTGTCGGGCCGCCACCATGGGACTTGATACACCCCATGGTGGGTCCAGCATAGGTATCTACAATCATTGAGGGCCGTATGACACATATGATTTTGCGAGTGGGAGCCGATCTTTAGAAAGGGGATCACTTCACTCCGATCATGGGGTGCCAGTTGAGACAATGCAAGTAGGTGCATAGATATAGTGTGGGTTGCAATAGTATATTCGGTTCAAACTACTTTATCTTGGTTTATGATACTTTCCTATTTCTAGTTTATACCTATCATGCCCTTTTTCTTATTCTCATACTGAAGAGTCACTGGACTTACAGGCTTTATGTCTGACTCTATTTTTCTTTCGTCTTTTTTTCTTCCGTTCCCCCCTAGGTCCACAGGGAGGAAACAACCCAGCTTAGTCAGACTCTTTGCAAGCTTCAAGATAGTAGATGTATGGTTTGGACTCTCTTTCCTTGGATATGGCTTTTGGACATGTTCTATGGGGATTTATGCAGCTTTTATTATGTTTTATGCTTCTTTATATAATAATCAAGACAAAAATGATGATGTAATTTTTTGGAAGTTATTATGAGACAATTATGGAAATGTTTTGTATGAACACGTATTTATGAAATAAAAGTCCGTTTGTTTTCCGCTGCTTATATATATGTGTTTATATATCTGTCTTGTGTTTTATCTGTGACTTTTACTTATAAACCTCCACCGAAGTTAAGGCATTCCCTTTGTGAGTGACCTTAATGGAGGTAGGGTGTTTCACTTGGTATCACAGCACAGATTTACCAGATTAGATAAAGGTTTTTGTAACTATTTTCAAAAAGAAGTTTAAAGAAGCATATTTTTTTCAAGGAAAAGCGTTGTTTTTAAAAGGCATAATTCCCCAAAGCCAAATGCACCATCTCTCTATCCTTTTGTCTTGAATACTTTCCTTTTTGTTCCAGCATGTCTAGAGATCTTAACCTTTCAGAAGGAGTACCGATACCTGGCTGGTTCCGAAGGTACCTAGAGGCTAGGGCTAATGGTGCAGGCCCAGCAGACATTCCTCCTCCCACAGTGGCAGCGGTTCCTCCTCCTCCTCGTGGAAATACTTTCGCTAAGACATGTAGAGACTTCAAGGCTACGGGTGGAAAGGACTTTTATGGAACTGAATCCTTTGTGGTAGCAAGGAACTGGATGAAGGAGACCGAAGATTTGTTTGTCATCTTCGAAGTTGACGACAGGAAAAAGATACAGCTAGCAGTGTGGTTGCTTAAAGATGAAGCTTCCTATTGGTGGGAAGTTACCCATGTTGAGAGGCCAGTAGAAACTTGGGAAGATTTCAGGATGAGGTTTGAGATGAAATTCCTCTCCCCAGCTGAAAGAAGCCTGCAGATGGAGAAGTTCCTAACTCTTAAACAAGGGAGTATGACGATCAGGGAGTACTTCAATCAATTTATTCAGGCTAGATTTGGGCTGGATTTAGTAAACACCCAACACAAGAAGGCCCTTCGCTTCGTCAAAGGACTGAATGAGCCTCTACATAGCCTTACTATGACCCATATACCCATGGGAGTGACTTATGAAAGCTTGGTGGACATGGCGCTGCTACACGAGGAAGATAAAGGCAAGAAAGAGGCAAAAGCAGAAGTGCCTCAAGACAAGAAGTGGGAAGGGTCACAGAACAAGAAGGCTGATTCAAAGAAAGGCGGGAAGAACAACAAACCCCGTGAAAAAAAGAAAGTGTAATTTATGTGGCATTGTTGGACATATAGTGAAAGACTGCAGAAAGAAGAAGGCGAAGATGAATGGTTGTTGTTTCCATTGCGGCGAGACTGGACACATGGCTAAGGACTGCCCAAAGAAGTGGGGGCAAGGACAAAGAACTGGATCCACTTCAGGGGGATAGGTTCACGTGCTGGTGGCACCTATGCGGGAACAAGGTAGAAATATTTCTGTAGAAATCTTAGTTTATCTCTATGATCATCCAGTTCGCAATCTCTTTAATTCCGGTGCATCACACTCCTTTATTTCATCTGCTTTAGTAGAATCTCTGCACCTAGACACTAGTATGATAGAAGATCCCTTGGTTGTTTCAAATCCAATTGGGGGCTCAGCTTATTTTGTCAATGGTTTGTGTGGATTTGAAAATTTCTATTCTAAGCGTTGAGTTTAGATGTAGTGCCTTTGTTTTGGGCTTCTCGGGATATGGATTGATCTTAGGCATGGACTGGTTATCCAGTAATGATGCCATTCTTGATTGTGAGAAAAGAGTGGTTAGACTCTTGACTCGGCTCGGTAACACTCTACAAATTTCTTGTAATCCCTTGAATGTTGTTATGCTTAGTTATCTAGAGTCGCTTGATGCTTCTGTTGAGAATTTGCAGTCGGTTAGAGTGGTTCGGGAATATCCGGATGTCTTTGAAGAGGCAAAGGGCTTACCTCTGAGGCGAGAAATAGATTTCTGCATATATCTTGTTGATAATGCAAAGCCCGTAGCTTTACCTGTCAGACACATGGCTCCAAAGGTGAGAAAGGAGCTTAGTAAGCAAGTTAAGGAGCTTCTCAACAAGGGGTTTATAAGGCGGAGTATCTCGGAATGGGGTGCTCCAGTGGTGTTCGCCATCAAAGCAGTTGGTTCACTATGTCTTTATGTGGACTATCGGGAGCTAAACAAGCTAACTAAGAAAAATAGACACCTGCTTCCCCGAATAGATGATTTGTTTGATCAGCTTGTAGGTGCGTCGGTCTTCTCCCAACTTGATCTGGCTACTGGGTTCCATCAGCTAAGGGTAGCTGAAGATAGCATTGATAAAACGGCGTTCAGAACCCCAGACGGTTTCTTCGAGTGGCTTGTCATGCCTTTCGGCTTGACAAACGCACCCGCTTATTTCGTAGACCTAATGAGCAGGGTGTTCATAGAATTCCTCAACAAGTTTGTGGTTGTCTTCGTAGACGATATTTTGATCTTCTCAAAGAATGAGGAAGAACATGCTCAGCATCTGAAGAAGATCATGGAAACTCTTTGAGTTCATCATCTAAAAGCCAAATTCTCCAAGTGCCACTTTTGGAGAGAAGAAGTAAGGTTTCTTGGACATATAGTGTCCAAAGAAGGGTTAGCCGTGGACCCCGCGAAAGTGGTGGCTGTGCAAGATTGGAAGACACCAAGAAATGCAACCGAAGTCCGAAGCTTTCTTGGGCTAGCCGGTTTTTACCGAAAGTTCATTAGAGATTTTGCGAAAATCTCAGCTCCACTCACAAGACTAACAAAGAATAATCTAGCGTTCGCTTGGGATTTGGATTGTGATATTGCTTTCCAACGCTTAAAAAGGGCTCTTATAATAGCCCCAGTTCTGACTTTGCCTGATGGAAGCAGGATGTTCACAGTATACACGGATGCTTGTGGTACGGGACTAGGCGCTGTTCTAATGCAAGAAGGGATGCTAGTAGCTTATCGTGGAAGACAATTGAATGTTCATGAAAAGAACTACCCAACCCACGATCTTGAGTTAGCCGCCATCGTCTTTGCGCTTATGTCTTGGTGCCATTATCTCCTAGGTGAGAAGTTCGAATTATATACTGACCATAAATCGTTGAAGTATCTTTTCTCACAGAAAGATCTTAACTTGAGGCAGTAAAGATGGATGGAGTTCCTTGCCTCGTATGACTTTGAGATTTCCTATACTCCTTGCAACGGCAACGTAGTAGCAGATGCCTTGAGCAGAAAGAAACTGACCTTAAGCCCTCTCTTTGTAGAAAGGCTAAGCTTGGAGTATATAGCCAGTTTTGACTTTAGGCCCTCCTCTGATTTTGTACCTGGTTTGTTGGCATCACTTGAAGTACGGCCCACTCTTTTAGACTCAATAGGGGCCGCACAACGTGAAGACCCTTAGCTTGTGGATGTGATTGATAAACTAATTAGGGGTCAAACTTCCAGTCACCTCAATACGTACTCCATCGATGATAAGGGTTAGCTGAGGCGAGATGGAAGACTATGCGTCCCACAAGCTAGGGATTTGGTAAAGATGGTTCTCGAGGAAGCACACCATTCCAAGATGACAATACACCCAGGTGGAGACAAGATGTACAAGGACGTAAGGAGAGTTTTCTTTTGGAGCGGCATGAAAAAGGATGTGGCAGATTTTGTTTCTAAGTGCGTGACATGCCAACAGGTCAAGGCGGAACAAAAGAAGCCTCGAGGACTACTTCATCCTCGAGAAGTCCCGCAATGGAAGTGGGATAGCATTTCAATGGACTTCATTGAGGGGTTTCCTAGGTCAAGAAGGGGCAATACTAGCATTTGGGTAATAGTGGACATGCTTACAAAAAGCGCCCACTTTATACCCATCAAGAGTAGAAGGACTGCCTCATCTCTAGCATCTCTTTATCTCAAGGAAATAGTTCGACTCCATGGAATACCCTCCAGCATAGTGAGTGACCGAGATCCTATCTTTACAAGTGAATTTTGGCGGAGTCTACAAAAAGCTGTAGGCACATAGTTATTCTTGAGCACGGCCTATCACCCCCAAACCGATGGTCAGATGGAAAGGGTGAACAGAGTATTAGAAGATCTTCTGATACTGTGCATTCTTTACTTCGGAGGGACATGGGAGGATCATCTTCCTTTAGTGGAATTCACCTACAACAACAGCTACCAAGCCACCATCGGCATGGCGCCTTTCGAAGCTCTATATGGAAGACCGTGCCGATCACCAACTTGTTGGTGGGAGTCTACAGACAAGCTTATACTTGGGCCAGATATGATTAGAGAGACTTCAGAAAAAGTGGACTTGATACGAAGGAGAATGAAGACTGCCCAAGATAGACAGAAATCCTACGCAGACAAAAGGACCGACCTTGAGTTTGAGGCTGGGGACAGGGTTTTCCTTAAGGTATCAACCTTAAGGAATGTCGTTCGCTTTGGATCCACCGGAAAGCTAGCACCAAGATTTGTACGACCGTTCCCTGTCATCGAGAAGATTGGGAAGATGGCTTATAGAGTAGAGTTGCCCGAAAGGTCGGCTGGAATTCACAATGTCTTTCACGTTTCTCATCTCCGGAAATGTTTATATGAATCTGCGGAAGTGGTGGAGCCAAGCATTCTAGAAGAAGCCGAAGTGGAACGCGAAGCAACTGTGAGGAGAGTTCCAACCCGCATCTTAGGAACTAAAGTGAAAAAGCTACACAACCGCGAAGTCAAGCTTGTCAAAGTTCAGTGGAGCGACGCCGAGGAAGACGCGACTTGGGAAACTGAGGACAGAATACGCGTGGCCTACCCTTTTCTTTTTGAGAGTACATCTTTGATTTCTCTTTTCCCTTAAGTTGTGCTTGTATCTATCTTTTTAGGTATCTCCTCGATATTATCATTTATCCTTAGGTAGAAACCCCTTTGGATGTAAGCATGTAATTGAAACATGTTATGGTTGATGGCTGCAAGTGGTTGCTCGTGGATGCATATACACACACAACCTAGGTTTTAGATCGGCTCAGTCACTTCATATTGCATATGCATATATGTATTCATATTTGTATGTGGTTGAAACTTGATATGTTGTCATATGGATGTCGCATTTGTATGAATGATTGTGCACTCATGTAGAATTATTAGTAGGAAAAGTTTGCATATATAATGGATTCATGACACTTACATCATTCGCATTAAGGAGGTCAACTGAATCAGTAGACCGCCTAATTTTTGCATTAGATAAGGACATATACACACACTATGCATTTGATCATGAAGCATTAGAAGTCTTTTAAGGACAATGGATGCCCGTGTTTGTTGGTTGAGTAGATGGACGATTGGATGTTAGGATATACGTTCTTTCAGACTTGAAGATTTCGGGGACGAAATCCTTTTAAGGAGGGGAGAATGTAACACCCCGAATTTTCTGTTAATAGTAAATTAACAAATTAAAGTATAATTAATTCTAAATGATAGAATTAAGGGAAATGGGTTACGCCATTGCGTTCGTCTCGGAATTCTGCTTGAGATAGAGTCCGAGTTTGCGTAAATCGGACTCCGTATGAAGGAGTTATGACCTCCGGAAGTTTTAGAATTCGGTTTAAAATTCAAACAGCCCGAAAACATGTTCAAAATTCAAAACAAGACCAGAACTGGGCTGGGCGGGAATTTTCCCGCCCAGGACCCAGGTCGACCTAGGTACCCAGGTAGACTATGTAGTCGACCCAGGGTCGACCTGACCTGCTTGGTCTGGTCCTGGCTCGGTTTCTGGGGCTTGGCTGTGTCACTAGGGCTGACTTGTCACTTTCTGATTGGCTTCTCTTGAGACGGATGGCCTTGATTAACTCTAGCTTCATCGACTGCTCTAATTAGTTTGAAATCCTATATAAACAACCTTAGTCTCAAACTAAATTCACACAAATAAAATAGAGATAGAGCCGTCGTGCTGTTGGAAGGATGCCAAGAGTAGCCTCCACTTGAAGAAAGATTAGAGACGAGCAAAACTAAAGTAAAAAACAAGATTCAAACAACATTTATCTACCCAAAGGAAAGCATTGCAAATTCAGAACTCAGAATCCAGAATTCAAGTTCGTCATTTGTTGTAAGTATAGTGATTTTTCCGATGGGAATAAAATTAAGATCTGATTCGATGTAAAATGGAAATGGAATTGTGCTATTGTATAATGACGATGTTAATTCATATCTATGTGTTGCAATGATTGTGTTGTGAATGGTATTGGGATGTTTATGTTATAATTGAGTTGATGTTGGATCCATTAGAATGTTTGTGGATTAATCTAGTTGATGTTGGATCTATTCCAATTCACATATAAGTTATTTGGTTCATATCTACACTTATATGTTTAGGTGATTATGACAAGTTATATGCTGTACAATAGAACTTCTAGGCCTAAATGATTAAGTTCATATACATGCTCATATGTTTATGCAAAAGTTGCAAGTTCATAATTGGATCCATGCCAAGATCCATTCTAATACAAGTTTCATGTTATAGTAGTAAACATGATTGGACCTAGTTCACACATGTTATAAAATTTTACATACTTTATGGACATGTCACATTCTTGTCATATGCTAGTGATGTTCGATGTTATGCCTAGAACTAAACATGTTTAGGCTTATGTTGTCTAAATCATATGCTAATTCATGTGACACCTATTTAGTTAGATCTCTATTGCAATGCAAGTTCACATATATGTAAGTTGATTTAGCCTATGTTGCAAATTCACATATATGTATGTATATTTAGTCTACGTTACAAGTTCACACCTATGATGTTCATATTGACTATGCTGAAAATGCCAAGTTTACACCTATGTCATGTTAATGTTAATGAATGCCAATTTTGTGTACGCTAAATTAGGTTAAGTTTTTAGCCTAATATTATATGTTAAAAATCATGCGGACGAAAAATTAGGCTAAGATTGTTAGCCTAATAATTAGACGGGGTAACGTTGGGAAAAATTGGTAATTATAGGATACTTGACATAAATTGGTGGCATTTAAATGGCATAAAGTCTTATACCCAAAAATGATGAACTTGGAAAGTGGGCCATAACATTTAATTGTTAACAAATTTACGTATAACAAGTAATAGAGACAAATATGTAAATTTAGAAAATACGAGTATGCTTAACCCGAGGTTGGATTGAGTTGTGATGTAAACCTGCCCGGACCCGCCCAGCTGTCCAGTAGTCACAATAATACCTATCCAATGTGAGAGGTTAAGCATTGATCCCAATAAGGACCCGAGGTTAGACTGGGTTACGGTGTAAACCCGCACGGAACTGACCGACACATCTAGTAACCATAACAATACCTATCTAATGTGAGTGGTCGGTGCTTTAAAAAGCTAAGGACAGACAAGTCAGGATGGTAGGGTTAAGTTAACTAAAACACTTAGCCAATTCAACATGTTAATTAAACTGATGGGTGGGGTTAGGTAAATACAGACACTTAACTACTTAACATGTTTGACTAGAAAACCCTAGTAACGGGGACCTATTTCAGCAGTAACCCAATTAGATATCATGGTGCCCTGAAACTAGGCGGGGTGGGGCACGATTACTAGGCTGATTGTAAGCGGTCAAAAGCGACGGCGGTTGGTGCGGGAGTGTGGGTTCTAACGAAGTGCGGGCGTGCACACACTTCGGAGCAGACAAACAAGGCACTGAGCACTAGTAGTATAACCTATGCATTCTAGGATTGTGTCGGGCCGCCACCATGGGACTTGATAAACACCATGGTGGGACCAGCATAGGTATCTATAATCACTGGGGGCCGTATGACACATATGATTTTGCGCGTTGGAGCCGATCTTTAGAAAGGGGATAACTTCACCCCGATCATGGGGTGCCAGTTGAGACAATGCAAGTAGGTGCAGAGATATAGTGTGGGTTGCGATAGTATATTCGGTTCAAACTACTTTATCTTAGTTTATGATACTTTCCTATTTGCAGTTTATACCTATCATGCCCTTTTTCTTATTCTCATACTGAAGAGTCACTAGACTTACCAGGCTTTATGTCTGACTCTATTTTTGTTTCGTCTTCTTTTCTTCCGTTCCCCCCCCCCAAGGTCCACAGGGAGGAAACAACCCAGCTTAGTAAGACTCTTTGCAAGCTTCAAGATAGTAGATGTATGGTTTGGACTCTCTTTCCTTGGATATGGCTTTTGGACACGTTCTATAGGGATTTATGCAGCTTTTATTATGTTTTATGCTTCTTTATTTAATAATCAAGACAGAAATGATGATGTAATGTTTTGGAAGTTATTATGAGACAATTATGGAAATGTTTTGTATGAACACATATTTATGAAACAAAAGTCCGTTTGTTTTCCGCTGCTTATATATATGTGTTTATATGTCTGTCTTGTGTTTTATCTGTGACTTTTACTTATAAACCTCCACCAAAGTTAAGGCATTCCCTTTGTGAGTGACCTTAATGGAGGTGGAGTGTTTCACTGAATTTTTTATTTGTTATAATAAAAAGTGTTACGGATCACTATAAAAACTGGTTGACTATACCAAAAAGAAGAAGGAAATAGGTAATAATCAAATTATACAGTTGACAGGCCTAGAAAATAACAAATAAAGAATGTTGTTGAGATCTCCCGTTGAAATGTAGATAAATAAAGAGAATTATTATAATAAATAATATATGACTGGTAAGTACAGCTTTAGATAGAGACTGACATATTAAGTAAGAAAATTAAAGAAAATTCCGCATGAGAAAAAAAATAAAAGTAAGTGGAAAGAAAAATATGAATAAACTAAGTGTATAAGAAAAGATTAGATGCAAGGTCTAATAAAAAGGTGAGGTACGTCTAGAGTAGTCCGAAGGGAATCTGGATGAGGGCATAACTAAGCTGTGCCATTATAGATCCTTCATAGTACGACATTCTCACTAGGTGTGTTTTGTAGCAGTCCACAACAAATCTAGATGAGGACCTAATGAAGTTGTACCATTGCATGTTCTATGAAAAAGAGGAAGTCCATCCTAATGATGGAACAAATATTCATCGGAATAGGAAATGCACCTTCAATGGGACGTGGGGATACTTTAGAATGACCCTTTCAGGAAGGGTCTAATGAAGCTTTAACCCCGAAGGCCAACCTGTAGTGGTCCATCAAAACAGCATGCATTGACTGCACTTGTATTGTAGACCTAACAAAATTTCCCTCAACTAGCAGTCAAAAGGATGATGGATGAAGGAGGGTACTCGTATGACACCTGACTCTGACTTGCGAGTAGGTTTTTAGTTAGTGAGGCCCATAACGATAGTTGCATACGAATAACCCGCCACCATCAGTCAGTAGCGAGCACAGGGAAAGACTAGAGTTGAACCAAAAGGCCGACGCTCTTTCACTATCGACCTCTAGTTCTAACCATTGACCTCTCACATTAGACGTCCGCTTGTGGTTGCTGGATTTGTCGGGCGGTTCCGGGCAGTCTTACATCACAAACGCATCTAACCTCGTGTCATAGGCATTCATTAGCAATCGTCTTTCACCCAAACCCCAAATTCATGTCAAATGTTCCAAATTCAACTTAATTACATTTCATTTTTATGCCTATTTCCAATTTGTCACTCACTACACCAATTACATAATAGTTAGCCAAATTTCATATTACCCAAATTATCCAATTATAGCCAAATTGAAACCCCCCCACCTCCATTAAGGTCACTTACAAAGGGAATGCCTTAAATTTGGTGGAGGTTTGTAAGTAAAAGTCATAGATAAAACACAAGACAGATATAAACACATATATATAAGCAGCTGAAAACAAACAGACTTTTTATTTCATAAATACGTGTTCATACAAAACATTTCCATAACTATCACATAATAACTTCCAAAACATTTCATCATCATTTCTGTCTTGGTTATTAAATAAAGAAGCATAAAACATAATTAAAACTGCATAAATACCCATAGAATGTGTCCAACAGCCATAGCCAAGGAAAGAGAGTCCAAACCGTACATCTACTATCTTGAAGCTTGCAAAGAGTCTGACTAAGCTGGGTTGTTTCCTCCCTGTGGACCGGGGGGGACGGAAGAAAAGAAGACGAAAGAAAATAGGGTCAGACATAAAGCCTGGCAAGTCTAGTGACTCTTCAGTATGAGAATAAGAAAAAGGGCATGATAGGCATAAACTGGAAATAGGAAGTATCATAAAATAAGATAAAGCAGTTTGAATCGAATATACTATCGCACCCCACACTATATCTCTGCACCTACTTGCATTGCCTCAACTGGCACCCCAAGATCGGGGTGAAGTGATCCCCTTTTTCTAAAGATCGGCTCCTACTCGCATAATCATTTGTGTCTTACGGCCCCCAAAGATTGTAGATACCTTTGCTGGTCCCACCATGGGGTGTATCAAGTCCCATGGAGGCGGGCCGACATAACTCTAGAATGCATAGGTTATACTACTGGTGCCCCTAGTGCCCTGTTTGTTTGCTCCGAAGTGTGTGCACGCCCGCACTCCGTTAGAACCCACACTGTTGCACCCACCGCCGTTGCTTTTGACCGCTTACAATCAGCTCAGTAATCGTGCCCCACCCTGCCTAGTATCAGGGTACCATGATACCTAATTGGGTTACTGCTGAAATGGGTCCCCGGTTTTCTAGTCAAACATGTTAATTGGTTAAGTGTCTGTATTTACCTAACCCCCACCCATCAGTTTAAGTAACATGTTGAATTAGTTAAGTGTTCTAGTTAACTTAACCCTACAATCCTGACTTGTCTGTCCTTAGCTTTTTAAAGCAACGACCACTTACCTTAGACAGGTATTGTTACGGTTACTGGATGTGTCGGTCAGTTCCGTGCAGATTTACACCATAACTCAGTCTAACCTCGGGTCCTTATTGGGCTCAATGCTTAACCACCCACATTGGATAGGTATTGTTGTGACTACTGGACAGCCGGGCGGGTCTGGGCAGGTTTACATCACAACTCAATCCAACCTCGGGTTAAGCATACTCATATTTTCTAAATTTACATATTTGTCTCTATTACTTATTATATGTAAATTTGTTAACAATTAAATGTTATGGCCCACTTTCCAAGTTCATCATTTTTGGTATAAGAATTTTACACCATTTAAATGCCACCAATTTTGGCATGTGACAAACATGCCAATTTCATATATTTTCACCAATTCATGTCAAGTTTCCTATAATTACCAATTTATCCCAACGTTACCCCGTCTAATTATTAGGCTAACAATCTTAGCCTAATCTTTCATCCACATGATTTTTAACATATAATATTAGGCTAAAAACTTAGCCTAATTTAGCGTACACAAAATTGGCATAAAGCAATTCATTAACATAAACATGACATAGGTGTAAACTTGACATTATCGACATAGTCAATATGAACATCATAGGTGTGAACTTGCAAAATAGTCAACATGAATATCATAGGTGTGAACTTGCAATGTAGACTAGATCAACATAAATATATGTGAATTTACAACATAGACTAAATCAACTTACATACATGTGAACTTGTATTGAAATAGGGATCTAACCAAATAGGTGTCACATGAATTAGCATATGATTTAGACAACATAAGCCTAAACATGTTTAGATCTAGGCATAACATCGAACATCACTAACATATGAAAAGAATATGACATGTCCATCAAGTATGTATAATTTCATCGCATGTGTGAACTAGATCCAATCATGTTTACTACTATAACATGAAACTTGTATTAAAAATGGATCTTGGCATGGATCCAATTATGAACTTTGCTACTTTTGCATAAACATATGAGCATGTATATGAACTTAATCATTTAGGCATAAAGGTTTTAGCATAAAGTATATACATGAGATCTTAACTTGGACATATCACATATAACTTGTATAATCACATAAACATATAGGTGTAGATTATAACATGAACTAAACAACTTGCATGTGATGTTGTTTTCATTTGAATGGATCCAACACCAAGTAAATTTAACCACAAACATTCCAACCATTCACAATACAATCATTTCAATACATAGATATGAATTAACATCATTGTTATACAATAGCACAACTCCATTTACAATTTACATCGAATCAAGTCTTAATTTTTATTCACATCGGAAAAATCACTATACTTACAACAAACGACGGTCTTCTTTTCTGATTTCTGATTTCTGAGTTCTGAATTTGCAATGCTTTCCTTTGGGTAGACAAACGTTGTTTGATTCTTGTTTTAACTTTAATTTTGCTCGTCTCTAAGCTTTATCTAACTGACGGCTACTCCTAGTTTCCCTCCAGCAGCATGACAGCTCTAGTTCTATTTTATTTGTGTGAATTTAGGTTGAGTGATGAGTTGTATTTATAGAATTTCAGATTGATTTGAGGCGTCAAATGATCATAGAGTGAATCCAGACCATACACACCAAGAGAAGCCAATCAGAAAGTGACAAATCAGCCCTAGTGACACAGTCAAGCTCAGAAATTCAACCAGAAACCGACCAGGCCAGCCAGGGCCAAACCAGGTCGACTCCCAGGTCGACCCCCTGTTCGACCTGGTGCTTGGGCGGGAATTTTCCTGCCCAGCCCAGTTTGGGTCTGTTTTTCGAATTTCGAACTGAATTTGAACTGTTTGAATTTTAAACTGAATTCTGAAACTTCCGGAGGTCATAACTCCTTCATACCGAGTCCGATTCACGCAAACTCGGACTCTATCTCAAGCAGAATTCCGAGACGAGTGCAATGGTGTAACCCGTTTCCCTTAATTCTTTCATTTGGAATTAATTATACTTTAATTTGTTGGTTTACAGTTAACAGAAAATTCAGGGTGTTACATTCTCCCCTCCTTAGAGGATTTCGTCCCCGAAATCTTCAAGTCTAGGAGAACGTAAATCCTAACATCCAATCGTCCATCTACTCAACCAACAAACACAGGCGTCCATTGTACTTATAAGACTTCTAATGCTTCATGATCATATGCATAGTATGTGTGCATGTCCTTATCTAATGCAAAATCAGGCGGTCTACTGATTCAGTTGACCTCTTTAATGCGAATCATGTAAGTGTCATGAATCCATTATGTATGCAAATTTTTCCTTACTCTTAATTCTACATGAGCGCGCAACCATCCATACAAATGCGACATCCATATGACAACATATCATGTTTCAACCACATAAAATTATGAATACATATATGCATATACAGTATGAAGTGACTGAGCCGATCTAAAACCTAGGTTGTGTGTGAATATGCATCCACGAGCAACCACTTGCAGCCATCAACCATAACATGTTTCAAATACATGTTTACATCCAAAAGGGGTTTCTACCTAAGGATAAAAGATAATATTGAGGAGATATACCTAAAAAGACAGATACAAGCACAACTTAAGGAAAAAGAGAAATCAAAGATGTACCATCAAAAAGAAAAGGGTAGGCCGCGCGTATTCTGTCCTCAGTTTCCCAAGTCGCGTTTTCCTCGGCATCGCTCCACTAAACTTTGACACGGTTGACTTCGCGATTGCGTAGCTTTTTGATTTCAGTTCCTATGATTCGAGTTGAAACTCACCTCACAGTTGCTTCGCGTTCCACTTCGGCTTCTTCTAGAATGCTTGGCTCAACTACTTCCGCAGATTCATGTAGACATTTTCAGAGATGAGAAACGTGAAAGACGTTGTGAATTCCAGCCAACCTTTCGGGCAGCTCTACTCTATAAGCCATCTTCCCAATCTTCTCGATGATAGGGAACGATCCTACAAAACTTGGTGCTAGCTTTCCTGCGGATCCAAAGCGAACGACGTTCCTTAAAGGGGATACCTTAAGGAAAACCCTGTCCTCAACCTCAAACTCAAGGTCGGTCCTTCTTTTGTCTGCGTAGGATTTCTGTCTATCTTGGGCAGTCTTCATTCTCCTTCGTATCAGGTCCACTTTTTATGAAATCTCTCTAATCATGTCTGGCCCAAGTATAAGTTTGTCAGTAGACTCCCACCAATAAGTTGGTGATCGGCATGGTCTTCCATATAGAGCCTCGAAGGGCGCCATGCCGATAGTGGCTTGGTAGCTGTTGTTGTAGGCAAATTCGACTAAAGGAAGATGATCCTCCCATGTCCCTCCGAAGTCAAGAACGCACAGTCTCAGAAGATCTTCTAATACTCTGTTCACCCTTTCCGTCTGACCATCGGTTTAGGGGTGATAGGCCGTGCTCAAGCATAACTGTGTGCCTACAGCTTCTTGCAGACTCCGCCAAAATTCGCTCGTAAAGATGGGATATCTGTCACTCACTATGCTGGAGGGTATTCCATGGAGTCGAACTATTTCCTTGAGATAAAGAGAAGCTAGAGACGAGGCAGTCCTTCTACTCTTGACAGGTATAAAGTGGGCGCTTTTTGTGAGCCTGTCCACTATTACCCAAATGCTACTATTGCCCCTTCTTGACCTAGGCAATCCATCTATGAAGTCCATTGAGATGCTATCCCACTTCCATTGCGGGACTTCTAGAGGATGAAGCAGTCCTCCAGGCTTCTTTTGTTCCGCCTTGACCTGTTGGTATATCACGCACTTAGAAACGAAATCTACCACGTCCTACTTCATGCCGCTTCAATAGAAAACTCTCTTTACACCTTGTCAATCTTGTCCCCACCGGGGTGTATTGTCATCTTGGAATGATGTGCTTCCTCGAGAACCATGTTCACTAAATCCCTTGCTTGTGGGACGCATAGTCTTCCATCCCGTCTCAGCCAACCCTTATCTTCGATGGAATACCTATTGAGGTGACTGGAAGTTTCACCCCTAATTAGTTTATCAATCACATCCACAAGCTAAGGGTCTTCGTGTTGTGTGGACCCTATTGAGTCTAAAAGAGCGGGCCGTACTTCTAGGGTTACCAATAAACCAGGTATAAAATCAGAGGAGGGCCTAAAGTCAAAACTGGCTATATACTCCAAGCTTTGCCTTTCTACAAAGAGAGGGCTTAGGGTCAGCTTCTTTCTTCTCAATGCGTTTGCTACTACGTTGCCTTTTCCAGGAGTATAGGAATTCTCAAAATCATACGAGGCAAGGAACTCCATCCACCTTTGCTGCCTCAAGTTAAGATCTTTCTGCGAGAAAAGATACTTCAACGATTTATGGTCAGCATATATATCGAACTTCTCACCTAGGAGATAATGGTGCCAAGACTTAAGCGCAAAGACGATGGCAGCCAACTCAAGATCGTAGGTTGGGTAGTTCTTTTCATGAACTTTCAATTGTCTTCCACCATAAGCTACTACCCTTCCTTCTTGCATCAGAACAGCACCTAGCCCCATGCCACAAGCATCTGTATATACTGTGAACATCTTGCTTTCATCTGGCAAAGTCAGAACTGGGGTTGTTGTAAGAACCCTTTTTAGGCGTTAGAAAGCAATATCACAGTCCAAATCCCAAGCGAATGCTAGATTCTTCTTTGTTAGCCTTGTGAGTGGAGCTGAGATTTTCGCGAAATCCCTAATGAACTTTCGGTAAAAACCGGCTAGCCCAAGAAAGCTTCCGACTTCGGTTGCATTTCTTGGTGTCTTCCAATCTTGCACTGCCACTACTTTCGCAGGGTCTACAGCTAACCCCTCTTTTTACACTATATGTCCAACAAAACTTACTTCTTCTCTCCAAAAGTGGCACTTGGAGAATTTGGCGTTTAGCTGATGAACCGGAAGAGTTTCCATGATCTCCTTCAGATGTTGAGCATGTTCTTCCTCATTCTTTGAGAAGATCAAAATATCGTCTACGAAGACCGCCACGAACTTATTGAGGAATTCTCTGAACACCCTGGTCATTAGGTCTACGAAATAAGCGGGTGCGTTTGTCAAGCCGAAAGGCATGACAAGCCACTCGTAGAAACCATCTGTGGTTCTAAGCGTTGTTTTATCAATGCTATCTTCAGCTACCCTTAGCTGATGGAACCCAGTAGCCAGATCAAGTTGGGAGAAGACCGACGCACCTACAAGCTGATCAAACAAATCGTCTATTCGGGGAAGCGGGTGTCTATTCTTCTTAGTCAGCTTGTTTAGCTCCCTATAGTCCACACAAAGACGTAGTGAACCATCTGCTTTGTTGGCGAACACCACTGGAGCACCCCACTCCGAGATACTCCGCCTGATAAACCCCTTCTCGAGAAGCTCCTTAACTTGCTTGCTGAGCTCCTTTCTCCCCTTTGGAACCATGTTTCTAACAGGCAGAGCTACGGGCTTTGCATTATCAACAAGATATATGCGGAAGTCTGTTTCCCACTTCGGAGGTAAGCCCTTTACCTCTTCAAAGATATCCGGATATTCCCGGACCACTCTAACCGACTGCAAATTCTCAATAGAAGTGTCAAGCGACTCTAGATAACTAAGCATAACAGCATTCAAGGGATTACAAGAAATTTCTAGAGTGTTACCGAGCCGAGTCAAGAGTCTAACCACTCTTTTCTCACAATCAAGAATGACACCATTACTGGATAACCAGTCCATGCCTAAGATCAGTCCATATCCTGAGAAGCCCAAAACAAAGGCGCTACATCTAAATTCAACACTTAGAATAGAGATTTTCAAATCCAAGCAAACCATCGACAAATAAGTCGAGCCCTCAGTAGGATTTGAAACAACCAAGGGATCTTCTACCATACTAGTGACTAGGTGTAGAGATTCTACTAAGGCAGATGAAATAAAGGAGTGTGACGCACCCGAATCAAAAAGAGTGCGAACTGGATGATCATAGAGATAAAATAAGCTTTCTACAGAAATATTTCTACCTCGTTCCTTTGGAGATGCCACCAGCGCGTGAACCTGTCCCCCTGAGGTGGATCCAGTCCTCTGTCCCTGCCCCCGCTTCCTTGGGCAGTCCTTAGCCAAGTGTCCAGTCTCGCCGCAATTAAAACAACCACCATTCATCTTTGCCTTCTTCTTTCTGCAATCTTTCGCTATATGTCCAACAATGCCACATAAATTGCACTTTCTATTTTCACGGGATTTGTTGTTCTTCCCGCCTTTCTTGAAGTCTGTTTTCTTAGCCTGTAAACCCTCTTTCTTTTCTTGAGGCACTACCACTTTTGCCTCTTTCTTTCCTTTATCTTCCTCGTGTAGCAGCGCTATGTCCACCAAGCTTTCATAGGTCGCTCCTATGGGTATATGGGTCATAGCAAGGCTGTGTAGAGGCTCATTCAGACCTTTGACGAAGCGAAGGGCCTTCTTGTGTTGGGTGTTTACTAAATCCAGCCCAAATCTGGCCAGCTGATTAAACTGATTGACGTACTCCTAGATTGTCATAATTCCTTGTTTAAGAGTTAGCAACTTCTCCATCTGCAGGCTTCTTTCAGCTTGGGAGAGGAATTTCATCTCAAACGTTGTCCTGAAATCTTCCTAAGTTTCCACTGGCCTCTCAGCATGGGCAACTTCCCACCAATAAGAAGCTTCATCTTTGAGCAACCACACTGCTAGCTGTATCTTTTGCCTGTCGTCAACTTCGAAGATGACGAACAAATCTTCAGTCTCCTTCAGCCAGTTCCTTGCTACCACAAATGATTCAGTTCCATAAAAGTCCTTTCCTCCCATAGCCTTGAGGTCTCTACACGTCTTAGCGAAAGTATTTCCACGAGGGGGAGGAGGAGGAGGACGAGGAGGAACCGCTGCCACTGTGGGAGGAGGAATGTCTACTGGGCCCGCACCATTGGCCCTAGCCTCTAGGTACCTTTGGAACCAGCCAGGGATCGGTACTCCTTCTGGAAGGTTAAGATCTCCAGACATGCTAGAACAAAAAGGAAAGTATTCAAGACAAAGGATAGAGTGATAGTTCATATGGCTTTTGGGGAATTATGCATTTTAAAAACAACGTTTTTTCTTGAAAACAATGCTTATTTAAACTTCTTTTTGAAAATAGTTTCAAAAACTTTTATCTAGTCTAGTTAATCTGTGCTCTGATACCAAGTGAAACCCCCCACCTCCATTAAGGTCACTTAAAAGGGAATGCCTTAATTTTGGTGGAGGTTTGTAAGTAAAAGTCACAGATAAAACACAAGACATATATAAACACATATATATAAGCAGCTGAAAACAAACAGACTTTCTATTTCATAAATATGTGTTCATACAAAACATTTCCATAACTGTCACATAATAACTTCCAAAACATTACATCATCATTTCTGTCTTGGTTATAAAATAAAGAAGCATAAAAAATAATTAAAACTGCATAAATCCCCATAGAATGTGTCCAACAGCCATAGCCAAGGAAAGAGAGTCCAAACCGTATATCTACTATCTTGAAGCTTGCAAAGAATCTGACTAAGCTGGGTTGTTTCCTCCCTGTGGACCTGGGGGGGAGGAAACGGAAGAAAAGAAGAAGAAAGAAAATAGGGTCAGACATAAAGTTTGGTAAGTCTACTGACTCTTCAGTACGAGAATAAGAAAAAGGGCATGATAGGTATAAACTGGAAATAGGAAGTATCATAAACTAAGATAAAGCAGTTTGAATCGAATATACTATCGCACCCCACACTATATCTCTGCACCTACTTGTATTGCCTCAACTGGCACCCCATGATCGGGGTGAAGTGATCCCCTTTTTCTAAAGATCGGCTCCTACTCGCATAAACATCTGTGTCTTACGGCCTCGAAAGATTGTAGATACCTATTCCGGTCCCACCATGGGGTGTATCAAGTCCCATGGTGGCGGCCCGACAAAACTCTAGAATGCATAGGTTATACTAATGGTGCCACAGTGCCCTGTTTGTCTGCTCCGAAGTGTGTGCATGGCCACACTTCGTTAGAACCCACACTATTGCACCCACCGCCATCGCTTTTGGTTGCTTACAATCAGCCCAGTAATCGTGCCCCACTCTGCCTAGTCTCTGGGTACCATGATACCTAATAGGGTTACTGCTGAAATGGGTCCCCGTTACTAGGGTTTTCTAGTCAAACATGTTAAGTGGTTAAGTGTCCGTATTCACCTAACCCCACCCATCAGTTCAATTAACTTGTTGAATTAGTTAAGTGTTTTAGTTAACTTAACCTTACCATCCTGACTTGTCTGTCCTTAGCTTTTTAAAGCACCGACCACTCACATTAGACAGGTATTGTTACGGTTACTGGATGTGCCGGTTGGTTCCGGGCAGATTTACACCGTAACTCAATCTAACCTCGGGTCCTTATTGGGTTCAATGCTTAACCAACCATATTGGATAGGTATTGTTGTGACTACTGGACAGCCGGGCAGGTCCGGGCTGGTTTACATCACAGCTCAATCCAACCTCGGGTTAAGCATACTCGTATTTTCTAAATTTACATATTTGTCTCTGTTACTTGTTATATGTAAATTTGTTAACAATTAAATGTTATGGCCTACTTTCCAAGTTCATCATTTTTGGTATAAGAATTTTACACCATTTAAATGCCACCAATTTTGGCATGTGACAAACATGCCAATTTCATATATTTTCACCAATTCATGTCAAGTTTCCTATAATTACCAATTTATCCCAACGTTACCTAGTCTAATTATTAGGCTAACAATCTTAGCCTAATCTTTCGTCCGCATGATTTTTAACATATAATATTAGGCTAAAAACTTAGCCTAATTTAGCGTACACAAATTGGCATAAAGCAATTCATTAACATAAACATGACATAGGTGTAAACTTGGCATTATCGGCATAGTCAATATAAACATCATAGGTGTGAACTTGCAAAATAGTCAACATGAATATCATAGGTGTGAACTTGCAACATAGACTAGATCAACATACATATATGTGAATTTACAACATAGACTAAATCAACTTACATACATGTGAACTTGTATTGAAATAGGGATCTAACCAAATAAGTGTCACATGAATTAGCATATGATTTAGACAACATAAGCCTAAACATGTTTAGATCTAGGCATAACATCGAACATCACTAGAATATAACAAGAATATGACATGTCCATCAAGTATGTATAATTTCATCGCATGTGTGAACTAGATCCAATCATGTTTACTACTATAACATGAAACTTGTATTAAAAATGGATCTTGGCATGGATCCAATTATGAACTTTGCAACTTTTGTATAAACATATGAGCATGTATATGAACTTAATCATTTAGACATAGAGGTTTTAGCAAAAAGTATATACATGAGATCTTAACTTGGACATATCACATACAACTTATATAATCACATAAACATATAGGTGTAGATTATAACATGAACTATACAACTTGCATGTGATGTTATTTTCATTTGAATGGATCCAACACCAAGTAAATTTAACCACAAACATTCCAACCATTCACAATACAATCATTTCAATACATAGATATGAATTAACATCATCGTTATACAATACCACAACTCCATTTCCAATTTACATTGAATCAAATCTTAATTTTTATTCACATCGGAAAAATCACTATACTTACAACAAACGACGGTCTTGTTTTCTGATTTCTAAGTTCTGAATTTGCAATGCTTTCCTTTGGGTAGACAAACGTTGTTTGATTCTTGTTTTAACTTTAATTTTGCTCGTCTCTAAGCTTTCTCTAACTGATGGCTACTCTTAGTTTCCTTCTAGTAGCATGACGGCTCTAGTTCTATTTTATTTGTGTGAATTTAGGTTGAGTGTTGAGTTGTACTTATAGAATTTCAGATTGATTTGAGCCGTCAGATGATCATAGAGTGAATCCAGACCATACACACCAAGAGAAGCCAATCAGAAAGTGACAAATCAGCCCTAGTAACACAGCCAATTACATAATAGTTAGCCAAATTACATATTACCCAAATTATCCAATTATAGCCAAATTCACCAATTACATGTTATTCATACCCAAACATGCCAATTTCCAATATCCAATTATACCCCAATTTCATATAATCAATATTTTCCCAATATATATCCCAACATTCCCACGTTCATACATATAATCTAATTCACACTCTAGGCTTACTTTTCAAGTCACAAATAAATTTCACCAATCCATGTTATCCAATTACATGTTGTTAATATTGAATTATACCAATTCCATATCCAATAGTTCCAATTAAATTTACACAATTTCATGTTAATATCATAAATCAAAATTCATAGTTGCGCACTATTTAGCATAGATTCAACTTCCCAAAGCATACCCAAAGATTCATTATTGAAATACGCTCCAAAATCCCCAATTCGACTTTATTTCATTGAATAATCCCAATGTACAGGTTATATTCCTCGATTGCATAAGATAAATTATGCCCCAATATTCCCATATTTCAATCGTACGTATATATAATAAATTTTCATCTAGGTTCGAGATAACCTAGATCCAAAAATAAAAAGGGAAAAGAATAAAAAGGAGAGAACTCAAACGTAGGCATAAATAAAATAATTGATCTTATTAAATTATATTTGTTATAGGGAATGGTAAACGATAGAAGCAATATTATACAACAAATATAGTTCAAATCCACTCACTTGGACTAGATTAGAGAAATAAGTGATTTGTCGTTGATGTAGAACGTTGATTTAATCTTCTTATTTGATTATTGGTGAAGAGCATGAATTGTTGATGAATAACTTTGCTACCTGATTTGATTAAACTCCAAAGCTGATGTAGAACTTGCAAATTAATTTAAGGTTTTGAGGCATCGGCCATGTTTGGTTGAAGTTTAGCGGCATGGAGGCATCAGAAGGAATTGTTTATGAATTAGGTTAGCTGTACGCACTTTTTTATAGGTGTAGAGAGTGTTTTAGAGCCATTAGATCGCCCTAGAAGCCATCCGGTCCGTCCAGCACATCAAAAATTATCACTGCCGAGATCTAGAAAAATCAGGGAGGACGTCGACACTAAGGTCGACCCCCAGGTCGACCTCCCTGGGTAGGTCGACCCCCAGGTCGACCTCCCTGGGTAGGTCGACCCCTAGGTCGACCTGCCTGGGTATTTTCCTATGTAAACTCTGAATTTTTGTTGAATCTTCCGAAGGCCATAACTCTTTCATACGAAGTCCAATTTTTGAAAACTTGGACTCTATTCCAAGCAGAATTCCGAGACGAACGCAATGGTGATGTCCGTTTTTCTTAATTCCTGATATTTAAATTAAGTATCCTTATTTTATTGTATTTTTTGTTACGTACAATGTTATCGAATTAATTTTTCCTTCTCTTCCATATATTAATAAATTATTCATTATACATCACCATTATTTACCTATCTATGCATATACACATATTTTTTACTTTTAACCATATTAAAAATGCGGGGTGTTACATTCTCCCACCTTTAAATAATTTCATCCCCGAAATTCGATAAGAGTAAAATAGATAACCCCTCGCAATATCCATCCATCAAATGTGCATCCAATTGTTGCAAAAATTGTGCACATGTGTAAAGTGAGATACATCATAGTAAAGTATATATGCCTAATTTGGATCCACCTATATGTATGCAAACTTTAAAAACTCTTTCAAAACATGATGCTCACATCCTAAATATACTTGCAGTTCTATATGAATGCAATATTTTTGAAAAATCAAAATGTTTTTCATCCAAATTTTCCTACACTCTTACAGAGTAACAGCATAGTTCATCCAATTTTCGCATCCAAAATCCTACAGCATCATCAAATTCGAATTTTAGAAAAATCTTATTTTCCAAGTTCGATTTCTTATGTTATGAAAACGGAAAATTTTACATCCTCCGTTTTTCTTTTCTAATTGCACTTGGATTTTTACATAACTTTCTATAAAGATTTCCTATTTTCCTATTCAAGTACAACCATATAGGAAAATTTCTTCTCTTTTTCCACTTATCTTGGAAAAATTTCATATTTATTCATCTTTTTCTTAAGATTTCCATTTTCTTTTCCCGTTAGTTTGTTGCGTTATTGGATTTGTTATTTTCTTCTTAATTAGGCTATTCTCTTTCTTAGCTTATTTGACTTACTCCAATTACTTAAATTTATTTTCCAAATAAGATTTTCTGTTTTTAACTCAAACAACATCCTACACAGCTACTACCAAGGGCCAAGAATCATAAGACTATTTCTCTAAAGAAAAGTCCAACCACCAACTCTCTACACATACTTTCCCTTTCACTACCTAGTAGTCACTACTAGTTCTTGCTGTGTATTAGTAGCCTATACTTAATCTCTTTTTCTCAAGCAACAAACCTAGGTTTCTCAATGTTTATGCAATCTACATGAATTTTCTATTAGTTTAATATTAGCTAATCTTTGACCGAAAATTGGTAAGAGAATAATTCCCTAAGCGTCAACCCCGAAGACCGAAATCAACATCAGATTGATACTCAGAGAATCACTCAACTCTACCAATCTCCAGTTTGGTTCTATTTCTTTAATTCATAGCCTTAACTTTATCTCGATCTTTCTAGGCCTTAATCCTTACATACCCCATTCTTTTAAAAATATGGTTTGGCCTCCTTCTTTGCATTGCATATTTCTTCCAAAACTAAAAGTGGTAAAACTTTTATCTTTTTCTCGAAAACTTGCCTTTGCCAATCCATAAAAACATGTTACTAAATAAAAATGCAAAACATTTTTTTTTTCAAATCACAAAACTGGAGTATATGAGGATAACTATCGAGCTTACATTATTTCTAATTACAATGTTAATTTAACTACTCGCTATAAGGTGCAGACATCTATTCTATTCCTACAACTTATTTTGTCCACCCAACAAAATTTTTTCGTAAATCAATAATCAAAATTTATTGGTAACAGAATAGAATTTCAAAACTTCTTTTCATATATGAAAACTAGCAAGCTATTTATGCTCCATAATATGCACCTTTTTATGAGAGAATTCTTTTAAAATAAGAAATCATTGTTTTACACAATATACCCCACTTTACTTTAAAACCCTACATGCATTTACCAAAATACTTTTAAGATTAAATCTTGGAAAATACCACAAATCCTTTTACAAATTCAAGTTCTTAAAAGTTTATCATTGGGTTAGACTCAAAGCGGGTCTTCAACTCAACTAGACTTTCCTAGGCACTTTCACGAATTCAATTCTCTCGATTATATATATTCCTAATCCATTTTTCATTTTTCAACCTTTTTGAGTTTCTAAAGTTACACTTCTAAACCCACTACTTTAACATTTCAGTTTCCACTTTATGGGATGCTTTCTTTCTCCAATGCCAAGTCATATTGTACACTTTCCGACCAATCCTCTTAGGGGTCTCAAAATTTCTATGTTCAATCCTTGAGTGTACAAACTAGATATCCCAACTCTTTTCATGTCTAGTGGGCCACTATATGGATCTAGGTTTATATATATATATATATAGTTTTGAAAATACAAATACGCTCACTCGTTATCTATATAGGAATTGTAAACCTTTGCTCTGATACCAGATGTAACAACCCAGATTCTAACGCACCGATTTTTTTTCAAAAATCCAATCCCCCGAAACCCGAGTTGGTTGCTCTGGTATCCTGCAGAAAAAGACAGAGAAAAGAGATATGTCAGAGCTCGGAAAACACCTCACAGCGGAAGGAGTAAAATATAATATATTTAAAATATAGCTTTACCTTAATCACAATACTGCTAAATCAGTATTCCCAAAGCTATAAGTATCTGTCTAACCTGCGAATGTTATGAGGAGGGGGCCAGAACATAAGTTCTGTGTGAATGAATTTAAACTACACTTCTTGAATAATCCTACATATACCGTTCAATTACACATTCTTATTTATTAGGTTATACGTGTTATTAGCACTCAAAGCTTACACACACGTCACACCCATCTACCCCCTAGAAGATTAACCTAATATAGTGTATATATAGCTACCCCCAAACTGAGGTACACCCCGTGATACCCCACTCGCACGGTCTCCTCCGTATCGCCATAGTAACATGCGCAGTCCCTCATCCTATGCTATAGGAACGTACAACGCTACATACGCATAGAACCACTATCGCTGTGCTACGTAAGTGTACTGACTGCTATCCTCAAACAATTCGATCGAGTTTGGTTCCATCACCGAATAAGGCCCTCTAGTATATGATACACCACCCAGAGTAGACATGGTGTACCTAGACTTTCCCACATACGTATCATCAATCGTACTCGATGTTTCTACTGCACATAACCTCTACTTGTGCACTCAAGTTCTGTGGCAGGGCTACACCAGAAAACACGGAACTCGGTCGGGAGCTTTTCTATATCTGTATGGGTCCGCCTCTAAGAGTGTCCAATGCACAGATATCCCTCGGGTCTGGTTTTTCTGTGGTGGCTATGGCCTCACCTCGGCCCCTCCCTCAACTAGTAAAGACCACATGAGCTAAGCGACCACCCCTAACAAGCAAACAATCTAAACATCCATGTGGGGTCTCCCCGCACCCGTCCCTTGATCGCAAAGGTTAACGATCTCTAGGGGTTAGCTCTTGTTTTCGCATTCCTTAGGCTGCTGGTGACAGGTGTCCGACGATCTTGCTGTCATTTGGTCTTGACCCTCCACCTTCGCCTGAGGCAATCGCTGAACCACCCTTAATGCCACCGCGTATGGCATTCTGACTGCCCCCTACTTATGCAGTCAAGGCCCACCGACCTGGTAGTTCCGCGCAGACCCAACCTCTGTAATCCTAGACCGAAGCTAAACCACTACAGAGGACTACCAGGAGCACCTTTAACGTCTCAGGAAGCTATGTGCTTCCCCTTCCAGTCCGTTGGAGCCGCCAAAATAGCGAACGTGCGCTTTCCTCGTGCCTTATAACACCATCATGATCTACCTCGTTCAGTTATTCATCCTACAACGTACGGACTACTTCAAGCGCCTTAGTTTTATATGTCATTAGACCCTAAGTCTAACCATTTATTTCACGCTTGTGCCACCTCGTCAACTTTCTCATTTAACTTGGTTATTCACATTAGCTTTCTTTTTTTCATATTCACCAAGTTACCCTTGCTTATTAATTCAATTTATACTTAACCCACTTAAGTCCATTAATAAGCCCACAACATGTTATTTTCCAATTTCATGAATTATTCCCTTTTTGGGTTATAACAACATGTTATACTTAATTCATAGTTAAGTACGCCTTATCCCACGTACATACTGATTAGGAGAATAACCCTCTAAACACCAGCCCCGAAGACCGAAATCAACATCAGACTGGCACCCAGAGAATTACTCAACCCCACCAACATATATGATTTTAATTTACTTCTTTTCCACTCATATAACTTGTATCATTTTTAAATTTCACATTTCTCCTTTCCAAAACACTTAATTTAAGTATATCTTTACATATAAGTTATCTTATCTTCCTTATCGTTTCCTATAACTTATCTTGTCCGATAAGTTATAATTTCCACCTATTATCCTTTCTTGCCTTATTCAAGTTTATTCATAATAGGTTATTTATCATTCCCCATTTCTTGTCATTAATCTTAGATTTGACTTAACCCTTCCATTTACTTAACCCTTTACTTAAACTTTACCCAATTCAATTACTTTATGATACCATCATGGATCCCATTTGGTTAAGCATATCTAAATTTTGTTTCATACGTCACTCGTGTCCCACTTAACCCCCTTTATTATAGTTTCCATATCTTACACATGTCTTACTACGGTTAAGTCTACGTTAGTCATGTTTTATATCACATGTCTTACAACGGTTAAGTCCACATTAATCATGCTTTACATGTCATTTATATCACCCACTTAACCCTCTAACCATACCCATGTCACCCACATGTCTTATTATGGTTAGTATTTTTTAATTTATTTATAATGTTGTAACGATGTATGACCTCTCACATTAGACGTCTGCTCGTGGCTGCTGGATTTGCCGGGCGGTTCCGAGCAGACTTATACCACAACACGCCTAACCTCGTGTCATAAACCGTTACGCCTCTAGTTCTTGCCGTTGACCTCTCACATTAGACGTCCGCTTGTAGTTACTGGATTTGCCGGGCGGTTCCCGGCAGTCTTACACCACAAACGCGCCTAACCTCGTGTCATAGGCGTTCATTAGCAATCGTCTTTCACCCAAACCCCAAATTCATGTCATATGTTCCAAATTCAACTTAATTACATTTCATTTTTACGCCTATTTCCAATTTGTCATTCACTACACCAATTACATAATAGTTAGCCAAATTACATATTACCCAAATTATCCGATTATAGCCAAATTCACCAATTACATGTTATTCATACCCAAACATGCCAATTTCCAATATCCAATTATACCCCAATTTCATATAATCAATATTTTCCCAATATATATCCCAACATTCCCACGTTCATACATATAATCTAATTCACACTCTAGGCTTACTTTTCAAGTCACAAATAAATTTCACCAATCCATGTTATCCAATTACATGTTGTTAATATTGAATTATGCCAATTCCATATCCATAGTTCCAATTAAATTTACATAATTTCATGTTAACATCATAAATCAAAATTCATAGTTGCGCACTATTCAGCATAGATTCAACTTCCCAAAGCATACCCAAAGATTCATTATTGAAATACGCTCCAAAATCCCCAATTCGACTTTATTTCATTGAATAATCCCAATGTACAATTCGCCAATTGTCCCAGTATTTGCAGTAATAATTGTTATGCCACAATCCCCAAATTACAGGTTATATTCCTCGATTGCATAAGATAAATTATGCCCTAATATTCCCATATTTCAATCGTACATATATATAATAAGTTTTCGTCTAGGTTCGAGATAACCTAGATCCAAAAATAAAAAGGGTAAGAATATAAAGGAGAGAACTCAAACGATGGCATAAATAAAACAACTGATCTTATTAAATTATCATCATATTCGTTACAGGGAATAGTAAACGATAGAAGCAGTATTATACAACAAATATAGTTCAAATCCACTCACTTTGACTGGATTGGAGAAATAAGTGATTTTTCGTTGATGTAGAACGCTGATTTAATCTTCTTATTTGATTATTGGTAAAGAGCATGAATTGTTGATGAAGAACTTTGCTACTTGATTGGATTAAACTCCAAAGCTGATGAAGAACTTGCAAATTAATTTAAGGTTTTAAGGCGTCGACCATGTTTGGTTGAAGTTTAGCGGAATGGAAGCGTCAGAACAAATTGTTTACGAATTAGGTTAGGTCTTGGCACTATTTTATAGGTGTACAGAGTGTTTTAGAGCCATTAGATCGCCCTAGAAGCCGTCTGGTCCATCCAGCACATCAAGAATCATCACTGCCCTGATCTAGAAAAATCAGGACGGAGGTCGACACTATGGTCGACCCCTAGGTCGACCTCCCTTGGTAGGTCGACCTCCCTGCGTAGGTCGACCTCCCTGGGTAGGTCAACCCCCAGTCGACCTCCCTGGGTATTTTCCTATGTAAATTCTGAATTTTTGTTGAATCTTCCGAAGGCCATAACTCTTTCATACAGAGTCCGATTTCGAAAACTTGGACTCTATTCCAAGAAGAATTCCGAGACGAACGCAATGGTGATGTCCATTTTTCTTAGTTCTTGATATTTAAATTAAGTATCCTTAATTTATTGTCTTTTCTGTTACGTACACTGTTATCGAATTAGTTTTTCCTTCTCTTCCATATATTAATAAATTTTTCATTATACATCACCATTATTTACCTATCTATGCATATACACATATTTTTACATACTTTTAACTATATTAAAAATGCGGGGTGTTACAGGAAATTTGAATTTTATTTCATATTTGCGGATAAGGTAGTAGTGCTTTAGAAGCAGAGAGAAAATAAACTAGGCATATATATTATGCACAGATGTGCTACTGCTAGAGATAGTTTCGATTCAGAAATGGTTAGTTTTGAAGAAAATGACTTTTCAAAATTAAGTTATGTAAGATAGGTAACTTGGAATCTCACTTTAAGTTTAGCCTCATAAATGGATTTTTTAAAACTAAAAAAAAGATTTTTGAAGTTTGCAGGTTTTAAATCTAAAATTTGCAATTTTAAAATTTTTGTTTTATAAAAGTATAGGATTGCACGAAAATAAACTTTTGGTTTAAAAGCAGTTTTGTTTTGAGAAATTTATATATATATATATATATATTATAGGGTTAAACAAAATAAGTGGAAAGGGGTGTTATAATTTTTAGAAGTAATTCTAGAAGACTCTATTTTATTGGGTTGGAAAGAAGTTGGAACAGGGCAGGTACTTTATAGAGGAAGGTTTAGAGTAATATAATTAAAGCCTTAAATGACTACATGAATTTGGTATGAAAAAATAAAAAAAATCGCGAGTAGGATGGGTTATGAGTCTTATGACACACTCTAATTCATTGGGAGAATAGTAAGATACATTTATGTAAGTCAACAAGTTTGCAAGTAAGTATATTTTTTTAAAGTAACGAGGAATGCATAGTGAAAAAGTTGTACAAAATAATGGTAAAGCAACATTTTTTGTGCTACCTATTTCAATAAAGAAAATTAAATAACATTTTCTTGTTACTTTTCACAAAATGAAAAGTCTTTCTTAGAAAAAACTCATATAAACTTAGTCTCAATGGTTCCTCTTGAAAAAAATATAATAATAATAAATAGCTCCAATGTTTAAGTTCATAATCATTTGGAAAAAAAATGTAGTAATGGGTAGATTGTAGTAAATGAATAAGAAGTAATTAATCCTATATACTCTAATTTTTTACTTTTACAGAAGGGTTTTGAAAAGATATTTAAAAAACGGTTTAGTGGAACGAATAAACTTTTGAAAATAATAATACTAATAAACACAAAACTAGACTTTTAAGCACGAAGTTGATGAAAATTTGCATCTTGGCAAGACTATGAAGAGAATGGTTATAAGGAATCCCCTTAGTGTACATAGGATACGTAGTAGAGGCTGGAACGATTATCTTTGTATATGAGTAGATCATAAAATTTGGGTAGTAGCTATAGAAAGCTTTAAGAATGAAATTAAGAATGGAATTAAGAAGGAAAATTGAGAAATAGTCAACACTCCAAAGGCATGGAACGATATGCATCGGTAAAGGAAATTTTAGAAAGGATGTCTCCATGGTAGTTACCGTTCAAATATAAGATAAATGGAAGGTAATTTCAAATCCATATGGTTTATGTGAAAATAGTGGAGAGAGGGATTACACATAAGTATAGATTTAATAAGGAGTGTCGGTAAGTTGGAAAATATTTGTTAATTCATATGAGAATTAATTGGGTTTACATATAGATCTATAATAAAAGGGTAATGGATTGAATTTATATACAAGATTAAAACCTATTATGTGACTTCATGGCAAAGTAAGAACTGGACCTAATATGATATCCGAGACTTAGTCATAGTGTAACACCCCGTAATTCAGTAACATTAAGTTTCAGAAATTAAAGTATAATTAAATTTTAAAATAAGAATCAAGGGAAACGGGTTGTGCCATTGCGTTCGTCTTGAAATTCTGCTTGGAAATGAGTCCGTGTTTTCGAGAAACGGAGTCCGTATGAGGGAGATATGACCCTCCGAAGTTTCAAGGATTTTCAGAACAGAAAAACAGCTCAAATTCGAAATTCGAATTCAAACCCCAGCGCAGACTAGGCGGGAATTTTCCCGCCCAGGACCAGGTCAACCTGGGGGTTGACACTATGGTTGACTTCCCAGGGACCAGGTGGACCATATGGTCGACCTGGGGGTTGACCAGGTGCTGAAACCCAGTTTTGAGCATGGGTTCATTCTGATGTTTCTGGTCTCGTTTTCAGTCTAGATTCGTCCGCCTAATCCTGTATAAACATCCCCCTAGACCCATTCTCTTTACACCATTTTATTCTCTCCTTATGCTGCCTCTGGAATAATTGAAATAAATAAATTAAAATAAAACACGAAGACTATTCTTGAAGACTACGGCTAGGAATTGCATATTGGAGATTCAAATAAAGTTAAAGCTTTATAAAGGGAAGCAAAGGCTAATTCAACGGCTTCGAGCAACGTCGCGCGAATCATAGCAAATCACCTCAGCGTTATTATCCTTTTCTAAAACCGATCAATGTAAGTCAGTTACTTTTTAGATTTGAACGTCTAGATCTATTTGTGGCATGAAATTAAATGAATATAAGAATATGCCTGATCCTCTCATTTGAATCTGTGCTTGTATATGCCTTTGGATCTAATTAAGAACTACTGTGATTAATTACCGATGAGACTGTGCCTGTGCCTATGACGTTGAAAACTATTGTTAATGGCCTAAGACTATGACTATGAACATAAGACTATGCCTATGCCTATGACTGTGAACATAAGACTATGCCTATGCCGATGACTATGAACATAAGACTATTGCCTACGACCATGATTCATGACTATGAGACTATTGCTTATGATTATGAACGTAAGACTATTGTCTATGACCATGACTTTGAAATTATTATTGTTAATTGCCTATGACTATTTAGGATAATTGCCTAGGACTATTTTGGTTAATTATCCATGACTATTGTGGTTAATCGCCTATGATTCATAACTATGAGATTTCTACCTATGACCATGACTATGACTATTGTGGTTAATCGCCTAAGACTATTATGGTTAATTGTTTATGCCCATAACACTATAGTTACAAACCATGTTGTACACCGAACTGGCATTTTGTTGGATCTCATACCTAGGTTGTGACTTTCTTAGTTCATTCCTATTCGCTATTATGTACACCAAAACCATTGGATCCATTATCCTTGTATTTGGCTCGCTTTTGCATGCCTATTCTTTTATGTCAATTCTCATGTTTATCCTCTATTCCCTTTTTAGTTTTATTTCATGAGTGTTTAGAAAACTTGTGAAATCATGGTATACGTACGTTATGAATGTGGGGTTATTTGGGTATAACATGAAATCTATATTATTGGCTTAATTTAGAGCATGTATTATAACATTACTATTAGATGCAAATTGGGGTAATTTGACGTGAGATATAGAAGATGCAATTTTATATATTGAATCTAGTATTGGCTAGTAACCTAAGCTTTAGGCATAAATTGTAAACAAGAGTATCAAATCTAGTTTGACATGACCTGTAAATGGGAATACTAGATCTAAATTGGCATTGAACTGCAGGTTGGGTTAATCGATAGGTAAATCAAGATTTGGGCCTAGAATATAAATATGTCAGTGGGCATGACAAATGAATATGTTATAGGCCAAATTTGTTTAAAAGAGTTGTTAGCAATTTACATATAGACAAAAAGGATAAATATGTAAATCTAGGAAAGACGAATATGCCTAACCCAAGGTTAGATTGAGTTACGGTATAAGACTGCCCGGAACCGCCCGGTAAATCCAGCAACCGTAACAATACCTATCTAATGTGGGTGGTTAGAGCATTGAGCCCAAAAAGGACCCGAGGTTAGGCTGAGTTGCGGTGTAAATCTGCCCGGTACCGACTGGCACATCCAGTGACCGCAACAATATTTGTCTAATGTGAGTGGTTGGTGCTTTAAATGAATAATTTAAAGCTAAGAAATAGTTAAGTTAGAATGGGAGAGTTAAGTCCATAGGAACACTTAACCAATTTAACATGTTAACTAGACTAGAAGGTGGGGTTAAGTAAAATACACTTAGCCAATTTAACATGTTAACTAGACTAGAAGGTGGAGTTAAGTAAACTTAGAACACTTAGCCATCATAGTGTGCCAAATGAACAAGGTTAAGTTAAAACATGAAGGGACAATACTTTACCATTAGGGCATGTGAATTAAACAGATGTTAGTTTTAAGTTAACTAAGAGAACACTTAACCATTATAACGTGTTAGCTAAACAGATGGACAGGGTTAAGTTAAAGGGAACACTTAACTAATACAAGATGAAGGGGTGGGGTTAAGTAATAAGAAATGCTTAACCAATATAACTTGATTTCTGGTAGGGTTAAGTCAACATGAACTACTGATAACACTTAACTAGTTTAATATGGAAAATGAATGGGTTAAGTTAACTTGAATTGACTATTGATACTTAACCAATCCAACTTGACGAGAAAGAGAACTAATTAGTAAACCTTAGTTAAGAGGACTAAGTTGTAAACCTTAGTTAAGAGGACTAAGTTGTAAACCTTAGTTAAGAAAACGACGGTTCAGGAAACTAAGTAGTAAACCTTAGTTAAGGGAACTAAGTAGTAAACCTTAGTAGAATACGAGAAGGAGCGAATGTCCATCTGATCTTAAAGAAGGCTCCAATGAACTGGGGTATGAAGCACGCGGCTTCGAGGGGGCGTAAGGGTACTCTTGGTATCCCTCTGTGAGGCTGCAGATGATCTGCCTGGGCTCATAGAGGTTGAGGTCCGCGTTAAAAGAACCAAGGTTATGCCTTGGTTGCAATATAAGGCAACCTAAAGACTAGGATGGACCAGCGTGATTCGGCGAGACAAGTAGCCCTGTATAGCAACTCGTCGTCTACCTACCATCTTGAGTCAATCGAGATACGTGAAGCAGAAAGGCGGAGAACTCCAAAAGACCATATACTTGCTATCTAGTTATGGATGCGGATGGCCATAGGTTAGTGGGGCATAGAGGGCCTGCGTATAGTTCTCATTTTTCAAGGTGTGCCTTTCATTAGTTGAGGGAGGGGTTAGGTGGGACCATAGCCACTGGAAAAACAGACCTTAGCATCTGCATCGGCAGAAATCTGAAAGCTCCCGACTGAGTTCCGTGTTTCTTGATTTGCCCTGCCACGAGACTCGGGTCGCACATACGGAGGGCATGTGCATCTAGACAGCGATAATGATTCGCGACACATACGTGGGAAAAGTCTAGCGCTCTAGGTAGTGTGTCCTAGACTAGGGGGCATCGTTCGGTAGGTAGCATAATCCCTAGTTGGACCTAGGTCACGTAAACCCTAAAATCCAAGAAACGTTCAATAGGTAGCATAAACCCCAGTATCCCTGGGTAGCGAAAACCCTGGTTGGATCTAGAATGCGCTCGATAGAAAACCCTAGGTTAGACCTAGGTAATAAATAATAGATGTACACCTGAAACAACCACAATTGCGGGGATTGGGATCACGTATCTGTTCTTATCAGTTTATACAGATTACTAGTTAGGTGGTGCAGGGATATAGAAATTAGAATAACAAGGTAGTGGCGAAGCAGAGAAAGTATAGAAGTGCATCCAGTTTATCTTACCTTATCATACCTTGTGCTAACCTTATGATTCCCATCATCATGGTGTAGTCTTGTATTCAGTAAATTCATGCCAAGTTGCATTTTACCTGTTCACATGCTGAAAGTTACTGAACTTACCAGACTTTATGTTTGACTCTGTTTTCTTTCACTTTCTTGTCTTCCGTTCCCTCCCCCCCCCCCTCAAGGTTCGCAAGGAGGGAATATTACTACATAGCCAAGTTTTCTTTCCAAGCTGAAGATTAGTCGAAGTTTTGCTTGGATTCTCTTTTCCATTGCTATGGCTGGCTCACACTACATTGGGGAATATAAATGTTATTTTATGCTTCTTTATTTTGTAAGACAGATATTCTGGTATTGGAAAACAATTGTTGTACAAACTATTTTATCAATAAAGTAAAGTCCTATTTTCCGGTGTTTTAATTTTGTTTGTCTTGTAATTTATCTGTATCTTTTACCTATAACTCTCCACTGAAGTTAAGGCATTCCCTTTGTGAGTGACCTTAACAGATGTTGGGTGTTACACGTGGTATCCGAGCTGAAGGTTACCAGATCAGATAAAAGATTTGAAAAAAAAAAATATTTTCAAAACGGTTTTAAAAGAAGCATTTTCAAAAGAAAAGTTTTGTTTTAAAGGCATATTCCCCAAAAGCTACACGCACTATCTTCTGATCCTCTGTTTGAATTCTTGACCCCTTCTTTCTTGAGTCTTTGAGGCTCTTGGCTTTCTGGGGGGTAACCTCATCGCAACACGGTTCTGTAGGCTTGATAAGACTACGATACCTATCGAAGGCCAAAGTAGTGCCCGACTCCCATCTATAGCCATAGTAGTTTCACCCGCAGCTAGTTTTCTTTCAAGCTTTGGAGGGTTTTCCATGCGATGGAGGTAGCTTTTGAGAAACTTGTCAATATGGTTACACAGGGATGGCAAAGATGAGGATGAGGGAGTTTGGCTAGGGAGCTCAACGTAAGGATGAGAAATTCATGGATATAAACTCGACTCACGAAGAAAGAAGGAATTATCAAACCTAAGACGAGAGGAAGTATCTTTTCCATGGTATAATGGGGCTTATAATTAAGGACAAGGGCAAGGGACAAGATTTTCAGAAGGGTGGGTGCATGCTTCCACCACCATAATACCTGAGAGAGGGATAGTAAAAGTCTCTGTTGGAAAAATTTAGCTTTTCGTTTTGATCAACCAGTTAGTACTCTTTTGATCTTAGTGCTTCGCATTTGTTCATATCTACTTCCATAGTTGAGTCTCTACACCTTAGTACTTGTATAGTAGAAGATCCCATTAGTGTCTCAAATCCAATTGGTGGTTCGGCCCGGTTACCTTTGGTTTGCAAGATTTTGAGAATAACTATATTAAGTGTTGAGTTTAAGCGTAATGCTTACGTTTTTGGTTCCATGGGCTATAAGCTGATTCTAGGCATGGGTTGGTTGGCTAGTAATTTTGAAAGGATGGTAGTTAGACTTTTTGATTCGCCTCAGAAATACCCTCGAGATTCCATGTAAAAAAATCAGTTAGGCTTAGCTAGCTAGAATCGCTTAATGCATTTATCGACAATTTGCAATCCGTTAGGGTAGTCCATGAGTACGTAGATGTTTTTGATTAGGTTAGGAGTTTACCCCTAAAACGCGGGATAGACTTCCACACGTATCCAGTTGACAATGAAAAGCCAGCTATCCGATCAACGACAGTTTTGGAAATGGAGGACAAGAAGCTTCGCAATCATGAAGATTAATTAGATAAGGTACAGAATAGTGAAGCTTAAGAAGATGCGACTTAGAAGACTGAAGACTAAATACACGCATCATACCCTTTTTCTTAAGGGTACATCCTTGATCTCTTTTTCTAGGAATTCTATGCATACTTTCTAGCTTTTAAGGTGTATCCTCTAGGGTGTATCATCGATCCTTAGGTAGAAGCCAATGGATGTAAACATGTATTTGAAACATGTTATGATTGATGGTTGCAAATGGTTGCTCGTGGATGCATATACACACCATAGGCGCTAGAACGACTCAGTCACTTTCATATTGCATTCGCATATATGTATTTGCTTAACGGATTTAACTTGATATGTTATAATATGGATGTTGCATATGGATGAATGGATATGCACACATGTAGTATTTACATAACTAGGGATGCTTGCATACATGATTGGACGCATGGCACTGACATAATTCGCATTAAGGAGGTCAACTGAATCAGTAGACCGCCTGATTTTGCATTAGATAAAAATATATACACACACTATGCATATGAACATGAACGCATTAGAAATCTTTTTGAGGACAATGAATGCCTATGATTGAATGGTTGAGTAGATGGGTGATTGGATGGTAGGATACATTCTTCCTAACTTGAAGATTTCGGGGACGAAATCCTTTTAAGAGGGGGAGAATGTAACACCCCAGAATTCTGTAACATTAAGTTTCGCAAATTAAAGTATAATTAAATTTTAAAATAAGAATCAAGAGAAACGGGTTGCGCCATTGCATTCGTCTCGAAATTCTGCTTGGAAACGATCCGAGTTTACAAGAAACGGAGTCCGTATGAGGGAGATATGACCCTCCGAAGTTTCAAGGATTTTCAGAATAGAAAAACAGCTTGAAATCGAATTCGAAATTCGAATTCAAACCCCAGCGCAGACTGGGCGAGAATTTTCCTGCCCAGGACCAGGTCGACGTGGGGGTTGACACTATAGTCGACCTCCCAGGGACCAGGTCGACCGTATGGTCGACCTGGGGGTCGACCTAGTGCGGTCGACCTGGGGGTCGACCTAGTGCTGAAACCCAGTTTTGAGCCTGGGTTCATTCTGACGTTTCTGGTCTTGTTTTCAGTCTATATTTGTCCGCCTAATCCTATATAAACAGCCCCCCTAGCCCCATTCCCTTTACACCATTTTATTCTCTCCTTATGCTGCCTCTGGAATAATTGAAATAAATAAAATAAAATAAAACACGAAGACTATTCTTGAAGACTACGGCTAGGAATTGCATATTAGAGATTCAAATAAAGTTAAAGCTTCAAGAAGGGAAGCAAAGGCTAATTCAACGGCTTCGAGAAACATCGCGCAAATCATAGCAAATCACCTCAGCGTTATTATCCTTTTCTAAAACCGATCAATGTAAGTCAGTTACTTTTTAGATTTGAACGTCTAGATCTATTTGTGGCATGAAGTTAAATGAATATAAGAATATGCCTGATCCTCTCATTTGAATTTGTGCTTGTATATGCCTTTGGATCTAATTAAGAACTACTGTGATTAATTACCGATGAGACTGTGCCTATGCCTATGACGTTGAAAACTATTGATAATGGCATAAGACTATGACTGTGAACATAAGACTATGTCTATGCATATGCCTATGACTGTGAACATAAGACTATGCCTATGCCGATGACTATGAACATAAGACTATTGCTTACGACCATGATTCATGACAATGAGATTATTGCCTATGATTATGAACATAAGACTATTGTCTATGACCATGAATTTGAAATTATTACAGTTAATTGCCTATGACTATTTTGGTTAATTATCCATGACTATTGTGGTTAATCGCCTTTGATTCATAACTATGAGATTTCTACCTATGACCATGACTATGACTATTGTGGTTAATCGCATAAGACTATTATGGTTAATTGTTTATGCCCATAACACTATAGTTACAAACCATGTCGTACACTGAACTGGCATTTTGTTGGATCTCATACCTAGGGTGTGACTTGCTTAGTTTATTCCTATTCGCTATTATGTACACCAAAACCATTGGATCCATTATCCTTGTATTTGGCTCGCTTTTGCATGCCTATTCTTTTATGTCAATTCTCATGTTTATCCTCTATTCCCTTTTTAGTTTCATTTCATGAGTATTTAGAAAACCTATGCAATCATGGTATACGTACGTTATGAATGCGGGGTTATTTGGGTATAACATGAAATCTATATTATTTGGCATAATTTAGAGCATGTATTATAACATGACTATTAGATGCAAATTGGGGTAATTTGACGTGAATTATAGAAGATGTAATTTGATATATTGAATCTAGTATTGGCTAGTAACCTAAGCTTTAGGCATAAATTGTAAACTAGAGTATCAAATCTAGTTTTGACATGACCTGTAAATGGGAATAATAGATCTGAATTGGTATAGAACTGCAGGTTGGGTTAATCGATAGGTAAATCAAGATTTGGGCCTAGAATATAAATATGTTAGTGGGCATGACAAATGAATATGATATATGCCAAATTTGTTTAAAAGAGTCATTAGCAATTTACATATAGACAAAAAGGATAAATATGTAAATCTAGGAAAGACGAATATGCCTAACCCAAGGTTAGATTGAGTTACGGTATAAGACTGCCCAGAACCGCCCGGCAAATCCAGCAGCCGTAACAATACCTATCTAATGTGGGTGGTTAGAGCATTGAGCCCGAAAAGGACCTGAGGTTAGACTGAGTTGCGGTGTAAATCTTCCCGGAACCGACCGGCACATCCAGTGACCGCAACAATATATGTCTAATGTGAGTGGTTGGTGCTTTAAATGAATAATTTAAAGCTAAGAAACAGTTAAGTTAGAATGGGAGAGTTAAGTCCATAGGAACACTTAACCAATTTAACATGTTAACTAGACTAGAAGGTGGGGTTAAGTAAAATACACTTAGCCAATTTAACATGTTAACTAGACTAGAAGGTGGGGTTAAGTAAAATACACTTAGCCAATTTAACATGTTAACTAGACTAGAAGGTGGAGTTAAGTAAACTTAGAAAGCCAATTTAACATGTTAACTAGACTAGAAGTTGGAGTTAAGTAAACTTAGAACACTTAGCCATCATAGTGTGCCAAATGAACAAGGTTAAGTTAAAACATGAAGGGACAATACTTAACCATTAGGACATGTGAATTAAACAGATGTTAGGGTTAAGTTAACTAAGAGAACACTTAACTGTTATAACGTGTTAGCTAAACAGATGGGCAGGGTTAAGTTAAAGGGAACACTTAACTAATACAAGATGAAGGTTTGGGGTTAAGTAATAAGAAATACTCAACCAATATAACTTGATTTGTGGTAGGGTTAAGTCAACATGAACTACTGATAACACGTAACCAGTTTAACATGACAAATGAATGTTTTAAGTTAACTTGAATTGACTAATGACACTTAACCAATCCAACTTGACGAGAAAGAGAACTAAGTAGTAAACCTTAGTTAAGAGGACTAAGTTGTAAACCTTAGTTAAGAAAACGACGGTTCAGGAAACTAAGTAGTAAACCTTAGTTAAGGGAACTAAGTAGCAAACCTTAGTTAAGGGAACTAAGTAGTAAACCTTAGTAGAATACGAGAAGGAGCGAACATCCATCTGATCTTAAAGAAGGCTCCAACAAATTGGGGTACGAAGCACGCGGCTTCGAGGGGACGTGAGGGTACTCTTGGTATCTCTCTGTGAGGCTGCAGATGGTCCGCCTGGGCTCGCAGAGGTTAAGGTCTGCGTTATAAGAACAAAGAGTATGCCTTGGTTGCAATATAAGGCAACCTAAAGACTAGGATGGACCAGCGTGATTCGGCGAGACCAGTAGCCCTGTGATAGCAACTCGTCGTCTACCTACCATCTTGAGTCAATCGAGATACATGAAGCAGAATGGCGGAGAACTCCAAAAGACCATATACTTTCTATCTAGTTATGGGTGCGGATGGTCATAGGTTAGTGGGGGCATAGAGGGCCTGCATATAGTTCTCATTTTTCAAGGTGTGCCTTTCATTAGTTGAGGGAGGGGTCAGGTGGGACCATAGCCACTGGAAAAATAGTCCTTAGCATCTGCATCGGCAGATATCTGAAAGCTTCTGACCGAGTTCCGTGTTTCTTGATTTGCCCTGCCACGAGACTCGGGTCGCACATACGGAGGACATGTGCATCTAGACAGCGATAACAATTCGCAACACATACGTGGGAAAAGTCTAGCGCTCTAGGTAGTGTGTCCTAGACTAGGGGGCATCGTTTGGTAGGTAGCATAATCCCTAGTTGGACCTAGGTCGCGTAAACCCTAAAATCCGAGAAACGTTCAATAGGTAGCATAAACCCCAGTAGCCCTGGGTAGCGAAAACCCTGGTTCGATCTAGAATGCGCTCGATAGAAAACCCTAGGTTAGACCTAGGTAATAAATAATAGATGTACACTTGAAACAACCACAATTGCGGGGATTGGGATCACGTATATGTTCTTAACAGTTTATTCATATTACTAGTTAGGTGGTGCAGGGATATAGAAATTAGAATAACAAGGTAGTGGCGAAGCAGAGAAAGTATAGAAGTGCATCTAGTTTATCTTACCCTATCATACCTTGTGCTAACCTTATGATTCGCATCATCATGGTGTAGTCTTGTATTCAGTTAATTCATGCCATGTTGCTTTTTACCTGTTCACATGCTGAAAGTTACTGAAATTACCAGACTTTATGTCTGACTCTGTTTTTTTCACTTTCTTGTCTTCCGTCCCCCCCCCCCCCCCCGGGTTCACAGGGAGGGAATATTACTACTTAGCCCAGTTTTCTTTCCAAGCTGAAGATTAGTCGAAGTTTTGCTTGGATTCTCTTTTCCATTGCTATGGCTGGCTCACGCTACATTGGGGAATATAAATGTTATTTTATGCTTCTTTATTTTGTAAGATAGATATTCTGGTATTGGAAAACAATTGTTGTACAAACTATTTTATCAATAAAGTAAAGTCCTATTTTCTGCTGTCTTAATTTTGACTGTCTTGTAATTTATATGTATCTTTTACCTATAACTCTCCACCGAAGTTAAGGCATTCCCATTGTGAGTGACCTTAACGGATGTGGGGTGTTACACATAGGGACTGAAGTAGGAGCTCAACTAGATTTTGGGTTTGAGGGGACCAACAACAAAAAGAGACTATCTTGGAGATTGATGGAGGCCCAAGAGAATAAAGTGTGAGAAACCTTTGAGGGAGGTTTCTACCGTCTTAGTTGCAGTATCCGAGCCAAAACCAAGTTTAAGACTTCATTAGATGTAACGTTAAATAGGATCTGTGCATTCTTTCCATTTAGTAATAGGTACTCGAACTTAAGTATTGTGCATTGGGTGTCACAGAAATCAGTGCTTGTTAATAAACTATTTTATTTCTATGTTTATGTAATGATCACCCTAAAAGAAGGTAATAATAAGTGTAACTAATAAGAGGCTAACAAAATGAAAAGAGAAACTAAAAAGAAAAATATAAATATACACGTAAAAAATAGTTAAAGTAATAAGAAATGAAAATTTTGGAGAAAAGAAAATTTCTTGGATAAAATGTTTGGAAAAAAAAGATTTTTTTCTTACGTAAACTGGGCTTTGAAATATAGGATTTTCGGTAAAGCACTGAGAAAAGTTATAAGTACGAGGAAAATGATGCGTAGAAGTGAAGTGGAAAATGTAGAATTTTCCATTTTTTTCTAATACACGAAATCAAGTTTGGAAAATTAGTTTTTTCTGAAGTTCGAATATAAAAAGTTGTATGGTAGGGTTTTAAATGCAAAAATTGATTGAACTACGCTTTTATTCTATAGAAGTATGGGAAAAATTAGATGCAAAGTTATCTTGATTTTAAAAATATTGTATCAACATAGAATTGCAAGTATATTTAGGATTTTTACAGCAAATTTTAAAAAGAGTTTTAAAAGAAAAGAACATTCATATAGGAGGTACTGCTTAGAGATTCATATACATTCATATATTTCATGATGTGATACACTTTCTAAAACGACACGGATGGTTGCAAAAATTTGATGTATACTAACTGGATGCAATTACATAAGTGAATGTGAGGGATTACGTGGTTTACTCTTATCAAATTTCGGGGATTAAATTCCTAAAGGGTGGGAGAATGCAACACGCCACATTTATCAGAATAAATATATAATATAATTCAATTATGAACAAAGAAAAATAAGCATTTTTGAAACTGTTAGAATATGGCCTTGAAACTTTTACCATTGCATTCGTGACAATTTTCTAATTAATTTACATATATAATATGTGCATGGACAGAGTTCATACGGAAATGTCAAACGTTCGAAGTTCCATATTGGAAAATAATTATACATGTTAATCAACATGTATATATTTTGCTTTATAAATATATAAACGTGTAAATTTCAAAAATAACGCATGTTTGAATTTGAAAGATTGAACATGTAGAATAAATGGAAATTAAATGAAAAGTTAACATTATGCAAACATAACATTGCAAAGATAAAAATAGAATAAAGTAAAATGTTAATGTTATACAAAAGTAGCATACTAAAATAATAACGAGATTTAATAAATGTTACTATTATATAAATGTAGTGTTACAGGATAGTTAATGGAAGTTAATTAAAAGATAACATTATATAAGCATAACATTATAAAATAATAAATACAATATAATGTTATAAAAGAATTAATTCAAGAATGATAACATATGTGTATACACATGTGTATACATTTGTTTTATATAAATATATATATATATATATATGTACAAATTTCAGAAGTAACGAGAGTTTGAATTTGAAAAGCTAACGTAAGCTATAAACGAAATTAAATTTCGAAGGAAGGGAAATTAATTAATGATTAAAATATAACGGTAAAAAAAATATGGGAAGATACATCGTTTTGATGTTTTAAACCATATGGGGTCGACCTATATATAGGTCGGGTTGACCCATAGGTCAACCTATGGGCTACGGGGGTCATGTACACATGCTTTGAATAATAGGATTAAAGCATTTTAAACGAATGGACGATGTTGCTTTGGCTCTCGATAAATAAACGTATAGGGTTAGCCTTCAAACCCATATTATTTTGGATGGGTATGGAATACCTATCACACTTCCTTCTCCTTTAATTATTTACAAATCAAATATATTAGATTTAGGATTTTTGATTTGCAATCTGCAGGTAAAACTGTAGATGTAGGAAAAAAAGATACCCAAATTAATTCATCCATATGAGATAAGTTTTACACATCTGATTTCTAGTCAGTTTAATTTATTTTGTTTAGATCTAGATTTATAAATTCGCATGATTTCCAGTTTGTGGATCCAAAAAGGGTTACAAAACGAAAGGCTACGAATAACAAAATTGGATTTAAATCAAATCCAAAACTTGAAGTGCTTTTACAGGTAAATGGGTTTAAATTATATATCTTTTGTGGTAGTGATATATAAAATGTTGTATTCCCTTTAAACCATTGAAATTTATATTATTATACTTGAACTAGTTGTAGTAACTGGTTGTGTACGTTATTTGTATTGAAACTGTAAATATTAAGAAATTGTACTCGTATGTAAATATTATTCTTTTGGAATTGAATTTGAATAAATATAAGTAATATTGGGTATAAGAAATAAAGAGAAAGGCATAAGACCGAATGTGGGAATTTTACATTAAAAATGTCAAGATTTAGGACTGAAATAAATATGTGAATTTAAAATATATATTAATTTGGAAGTTAGAAATAGCTTAGTTGGTTGGTTAAGGAAAAGAGGTATATTTCAATAATTTGTTGTTGTAAATAAGAAGATAAACTTAATTACTAGAGTAAAAGCAAAAGAATGGGGTTAGTGCAAAATAGGGATGTAGTCGTATCTTTCATTATCTAGCATTCAAGAAATTAATTAAAGAAATATTTTGCGATTAAGGGATACTGTTTATAGGATTATTTTATATTAAAGTCTGGAAATATATTTTAGTATAATTTCTGTAACCAACCAAGTGGAATAGAGCTGACTTCCTAGATTAAAACTTACAACGATGATAAGTAAAGAAATAATATAATGGAAATACAATATAAAAAGGAAAGAAGTAATAATCAAGTTAGAAACTTGATAGGTGTAGAAAAGAATAAGTAGAGAATATAGTTGAGATCCTCCTTTGAAATGCAAATAAATAAAAAGAACTATTATGATATATGATTTATTACAGGTAAGTACAGTTTTAGATGGAGACTGCCATATAAAGTAAGAAAATTAAAGAGAATTTAGTATCATAATAAAAGAAAAAAGTAAGTGGAAAAAAAGAGGAATAAACTAAACGTGTTATAAAATGTCAAATGTAGGGTCTAATAAAAAGTTATGGTGCATTTGGAGTGGTCCAAAGAGAATCTCAATGAAGGCCTAATGAAGCTGTAGCATCGCAGATCTTTCAAAGTACGCTGATCTCATGTGGCCCGTTTTGTAGCAGTTCACAGGAAATCTTAATGAGGGCCTAACGAAGCTGTACCATTGTAGATTTTATAGAACAATTGCATATGAGTCCTCAATGTATGCAACGGGTGGTACATAGTGGATACCCGAGCATAGGAGTGAGACGATGCAGACGCGATTTTGCATTTTCCTGGCGAACAAAGAGGCATTTGTATGATAAGCCTAACGAAGTTGTCCTTTACATATGCAGTTGGTCCACTCTTGTAGCGAGACGGTGGTGTCCTATCGAGGAGGATATTGAGGATGTTATGGGTAGTATCTAGGACCGATGCGGTCCAAGGGCATATAGCTATATATATTGACTATTTGGTTTGGTCTGCTTGGGGGTGAAGGGTACAACTTGCACACAGAGGTGAGAGTATAGTAATCTTAATAAACCTAACATGACTAAAATGGAAATAGAAAAGCATATGTAATGTTCTGTTTAAAAGCGTATACTGTTCCACTCACCAGAACTTTATTTTTGACCCCTTCTCATAACTACTCGCAGGTTAGACAGAAGGCTGAGATTGTTTAGTTTAAAGGCACTGATTTAGAAGTTACATTCCCTTGGTAAGTATTTAATTACTATTATATTAATCATTTCCACTATAAGTTATTTAGCAAGTTCTGATATACTATCTTTTCATATTTGTAAGATACCAAATACTTAATTCGGGATTCGATGGACTGGGATTGTAGAACTTTATGGAAAATCCTAAAATCCGATCCCATTAGGGTTCGGGTTGTTACAAAGTCCCAAGTAATTCATGATCAAGTAATATATTTTCAACAATAAGGCTATCGGGTATAAAAGCACTTTGATTTTCAGTAATAAGATATATTAGGAATACTCTTAAACTGCTACTAAGAATATTAGCTATAATTTTATAGATGAAATTACAATAGGAAATAGGTTTATGATGCCTTAAATTATTAGGGACTTTAACTTTGGGAATCAATGTGATGAAAGTATGACTTAAGATTTTGAGAATTTTACTAGATTTTTTTTGGCAAGGTCGGCCGATTTGTATTGTGATCGCAAACACTTATTATTATAACAAATAATAATTACAAATATTATAGGAGATTAGCATATTACCAACCTACTACAGTTTTAAGGTGGACCATCCACAAAAATCGATTTTTAGAGTGGTCCGACTACTACAACTATACTAGCTTACAGGACTGGAGCTAGCCGGACAGACTAGACTACAAAACTACTATCTAATATCTTTCTCCATGCAAGGAGACATATGACAAGGAAGCCAAAAAAGCAAAACAACTACGAGTAAAAATGATATTATACATAGCCTAATGAAAGACAACATACATAATAGTTACACAGAACATGGCATGGACTAGGCTATACAATTGCATAGTACTTTTAAAAAGAAGAGAACATTAACTAGAAAAATGACGTGACTAGGGATAGGCACATAGCAACGCAGCACTTATGTAACAACCCACATATTACGTATCATAAGATCGTAAAATATTTTTATTTAATTCCCTGAGGGTTGGATCATTCTCATATTTTGATATGTTATTTATGGGGATGTGAGACATGTCCATAATTTTTACCAATTTTATTTATGACAATTTTACACCTGTCAGTTTTGTACAGGGCATAACTTTTGAATGTGATCGAATTAGGTGCTGGGATCGATTTCATTGGAAAAGAAATGATGTTTCCAATTCCATAAAGCGGTCACATTAAAGATTTGGTTCAGCGGTTTGAGAGGAATCGCTGTTTTAAGGTTTCACAAAATTCTGTTCAGGTCTGGCTAGTTATTAATGGGCTGAATTGGTGTGGCCCATTAGTAGGATGTTGGCTATAAATAGGGGGTTAGAGAGATGGAGAGAGGGTTACTTTTCTTCTTTCTCTCATTTAGTTGAGCTTGTGATTCTCCTTGCTCAATCAAATACACCTTTCCACAATTAAAATTCTAGATCTACATCAAGTGAAGCTAGATCTACATCGAGACAAGGGCGATCGCATCAAATCAAGAGATTTAGAGATAATTCTTTGTTGTTTGGATTGTTAATTTTGTGATTTCAAGTTAATTTGAAGAATTGGTGAGTGATAAGCATCTCTCACACGAATTCAATCAAGTATATGAGTTGTTTGGTCTTACATTATTTCAAGTTGTTTTTGCATAGATCTAATCGATGTAAGTATGATTTTAATTCAAATCACCGTAGGATCTAATCTAGTAACTTATAAATGGTAATTTCATATGTTAATTTTATGTTTGGTTCCATTTATTGATTTGATCATTTGTTGAATCGTTGTTTTAATGTTTGTTGATTAATGCTTAAATCAATGGTTGATTTGTTGATCGAACTTGGATCGGTGGTGTCTGAGATTGATCGGTGGTGTTTGAGCGTGTTGCGCAAGCGAAAATTAGTGACCGACATGAAAAAATGATGGATCGGGTAAGTTTTGATGGATCTGGCAAAAGCTAAATTTTCTGGATGTTTGAGCATGTTGTGCAAGCAAAAATCAGTGATCGGCATGAAAAATTAATGGATCGGGAAAGTTTTGATGGATCTGGCAAAAGCTGAATTATCTGGGCAGTTTTCATAGCATGGATCGGACAAAATGCTATGGATCGGGAAATTTTCATGGATTGGGCAGTTTTCATAGCATGGATTGGGTTTTTCTATGAATCGGGCAGAAATTGACAGCGCTTTAGAAACGGTATAAAAAACCGATGGATCGGCCATTTCTAGAGCATGGGTCGTGCATATAAAAGCGTGTGTTGCACACGCTTTTTGGGCTGTTTTGAGAGGTCGATCACTAGACTGATCCAGAATTGAACGAAAAGATATGGTAGCGTTTCCTAAACGCTATGAAAGCAGTTTTGCTTAGTTTTTCACGCTAGACTGGTCCTAAATTAAACGTAGAGATATGGTAGCGTTTCCTAATGCTGTGAAAGGCGGTTTTGCTTAGTTTTTTATAGCGTAAAAGTAGAAAATGCGATGAAATGCAGTTTCGACCAAACAAGCATATTTTTGGATCGATGATGGTTATAGCTTCAACGCGAATTCAAGGGGGAATATCCAAAGCATCATGAAGGGTTCGTTGATCATCTTAATGCAACGAATGTGAAGATGGCTCAAGGATGTTGAGTTCGTAGATAATGGTTGCTCAAGAAGGCACTTGAGCTATGGATAATCGTTGGTGATGACGACTAGAGTTAATGGCCGAGAAATTACCGTTGTCGTAGGTCTATCAGACTCAAAGTAGGGGTATAATAGGTACGCCTAAAAGACTGGTTGAGTGGTCGAGTACCCTGGGTAGTCATGATGGGCCTAAATATACGAGCCACGAAGGTGTATGGAGTTTTGCTAGAACCGAGGTTTACCATTAGCCCTTGACATTCGATGGCAAGGTGTTTAGTCGGTTACAAGATTAACAACGGTTTCGAAGAAGGGTTGGCGTGGATAGCCTGAGTCACGGATGATTGTTTTGCTTGTATCGTCTTTTGTAGATTGTTCGACGTCGAAGGAGTTATCTCTTGGGTGCTTGTCTGATGTTGGTTAAGGCCTTCAGGGATTGAGCTTAGAAGATGTTAATATCAATTAGGGTAGTTTATGCTTAATAACTGATTGCCATGAATGTATTCTTTGTTTCTTCTTAATTGTAAAAGCTATCACTGTTGGATGTGGGGAAGACGTGTTTGGTTTCTTCTCTGTTGATGTTGGTAGATTAGTTGATTAATCTGCCTATTCTCGTATACTTTATTGATAATGTTAGATAGTTGTTTTATCGCTCACTAAGACTATTGTCTGACTCAAGATTTTATGTTTCCTCTTACTACCTGGGATTGTTCATCCATGTGTTGGATGGGTAGGCTAAGTAGAAGGTAACAGGCAGTTGATCTTGGTGAGGACGATGATGTTGTGCGATGATGAGCTGGGGACTGGCGTATTATTTTATTCTATCTAGTATTTGTTGTTTCCACTTTTTGATGTATTCTCTGCGTGTTTGAAGTAAGGATTATTATACAGACTCTTGTAGTGTTATCCAAGGTTGTATGGATATTTTTCATGGTGATATGGAAAAGTTTAAGATTCTGCCCAATTCTGTTTTACTATTATTGCCTATTGTATATGTTCTATTATACTTTATCCTTGCGCTGTGAGTTATACGAGAGATTCCTCTTTTGTTATCCTACCTTGATGACCATCGATAGCTTTCTGGCACACTTTTCAGCGTACTATTCCTCTTGTTAAGTGCGGGAGTTATGGGTGGTTTTGACAACTTACCCTTATGACTTGATGATATGACTTAACACTGCGCAGACCTTAACCAAGCAAGAAAGCTGCAACCAGCATGGCCAAAGCAATGCCAAGGGAAGGAAGATGATAACACCAAAAAGCTAGGCCTCCAACATTTACCAAGTAGCCACGGCAAGCCACAACCATCCCAATCCAAAGAAACGTGCCACGAGGAACTGTTAGCTGTAAATAGTGAAGATGCCACCACACAAAACACATGTAGAGCAGAGCTTCATAATCTTACAGATAGCGGTGCCGACAAACAAGAAAAATACCAGCCAAAAATCCCCAACAACACAAACAAACCCAACAAAATAACCAAAACTCTCCAGCAAGGTACTCCAAAACCCATATAAACAAAGGCATAGTCCAACTAACAAACAAATCACAGCTAACACAATCAGAAAACCTAATACCTAACACCATATTACACGTTACCTAATTTGCTGATAATTGTGAGGGAACGCGTTCTTGAGAGAGCCCTATTCGGGTTCTGGGTAGAGACGTGAATCCGTGCAAAATTGTAGGCACCTGGATCATCGAAGAAGCAAAAGGGGTTAGGGTAGGAAGGAAGACCTTCAGATCTGAGCTAGGAGGACAGGGATTTGCTTAGTGGACCTCAGCGTGAAAAGTGAAAGAAGACATGTGTTGATGAGGAGAAAGAGATGTTGAAAGGAGGAGGAATCGTGAAGAAAAGAGGAAGAGCAAGGTAAACGCGGTGAGAATAAGCCGTGTCCGTTGCCATTTCCAAAAGCTTGACCAATATTTTTTAGGTTATATGTTTTTATTGCACTGAATTTTACTAGATGTTAAAAATACATTAACATAGATAAAGAAATTTGAATATCTTCCCAATGAGTTTTATAGAATTTAACACCAAAACCTGGGCCAGGCTTTTGTCATCTTTAGCATTAAAAACATTTTTTTAATATCATTAATGCAAACTTGAACAAGGAGATTTTCATAACTATTTGAATTTAGGAGGAACTTTGTGTCAAGTTGAGGAAAGAATTGTGGTTGTCATTAGAGTTATATAGATCTATAATTTATGTAACATCTTCGTTAGCTAACTAATTTGAATAATTCATAATCTTCACCTTATTGTATTAATTTTTTCCTATGCCATTAATGTGTTTTCTACTGGACATTTTATCATAGAAAAATTCGTTGGGGTGTTCTCACATGTAAAGTAATCAACCTTGGCTTTTTTGCTTAAGATTGATTACTTCAAGATGAAGCTCACTGATTAATTTTTTTCGCAGGTCATAAGTTTATTAACAAGCTGTAACAACCCGGATTTCAGAACCAATTTAAATTTTTTATTTTAGCTATTTTAATGGATTTTGAATATTTAAAATGATTTATTTTAAATAATAACGACGAAAAATTTATTTAAATCGAAGTTAGAATGAATAAATTTAACTTAATTATAAAACGAGCCTGAAATGGCGCAGTAGTTTGAAAATTCGATTTCTAATTTCAATTGAATGTACAGAATTCAATATAAGTCAGAATTGGAAGAAACAAGAAATATTTGAATCTGTTTAATAATATCCTTCTAACAAGTGTAAGAAACTGAAATTTCACTTTATAAATTGAAAGTTATGTCCACTTTAAAATTCAGAATAATCGTTATGGAATTTATATATTTTAATATAATATATATCCCTTAAAAATAGCCATTTTCCAAACGACCTCCATTTTCGATGAAACCACTTTTGTTGGATCCTAAATGTCAAATTATTGCTAGATTCCAATTTTCATAATTTTTGGAATTAATATGTGAGCGTGGCAAAAGAAAACGTGTATTGTCAATTTTAGTTGAATTTAATCGACTGGAAAATCATCGTTTTTCAAATGGCTTCCAAATTCGACGAAATTAGTTTTGTTAAACCGTATTGTCAAAACATAGCTAGATTTATTTTTCGGGAATTTTTGGAGTCAGTATGTGGCCCCGGTAAATTAAAATGTGCGTTCAAATTCAATATATATTGATTTATATTTTAATTTAGAGAAAAACTGATCAAAAAAATAGTATTGGCTTATGGGACATATCCCATTATGTCCGAAATGGAGGTAATTAGCTAATGACAACAGTCAGTGGGTTTGATTTGGGGTTTGAATGGAAAAGTTATAAATAGAAAACCCTAAACTTGATTTCATTAGAAAAAAAACCCTCTCCCCGTTCACCTTCCCTCCCCCCCCCCCAGGTCGTTCAAAACTACTCCCCCAAATCTCACGCCGCCACCATCGCTAAGGCCTTCTCCAGCCGTCGCGCCACGTCGCCACCCTCCCCCACAGCCACCGCCGTTCCGTCTGACCGCCACCCCCTCCCTTTCTCTCCTCGCCTAAAACGAGCCCGAACCCCCAAATCGAGAAAAACAGCGCCGCCGCCCAAACCCTAGCTACCAACCCGACAGGCGCACCTCCCCCTAGGCTCCAGACCGCAGGCGCCACCACCCCTGACCACCACCTCCGACTGTGGGTCCCCTTCGGCCAAAATCCCATTTTCATAGTGTTTGCAAAAAGAACCCTGATGACTTTTAGCCAATAACTTCCAACCGGAGCCCCTATGGACAAAACTCCACAGTGCCAAAGTCGAAGAGCACGATCTCCTATTCGATTAGAATATATTGAAGCATATTTTGGATTGGGTAGCCGCCCGGAAAACGCACGCAAAGTCTGCTGTCTAAATAATGTAATTTCGCGAATTCCGGCGAAATGGACCATTTTTGGAAGAAATCCCACTAGGCGAAAGTCATCCAGAATGACGCGTTTAGGCTAGAAAAAGAAAACTACATGAAGATTGGAGCTTGTTTGCAAAGTCTGGGACCAGAACAGCAAATCAAAGTGTCAGAAAAGCACGGCAGAGTGGATCACAATGTGAGAACTCTATCTCACTTAATTTATTTACAGTTAAATATATACTAGGATGCAGATGGTGCTTAGTAGCACCTGACACCCTTGATTGTACAAACCATTGATGTTTGTTTGGATTGAATTGACTGTAATGTATTTATGTGTTGAATAAATTGGATGAATAATAAAAATATTGTAACACCCCACCTCCGCCAGGGTGTCTCTTGCAAGCACTCTGACTTTGGAGGGGCGTTTGAATCAGGTAAACATGCATAATGATATATCAAGGCAGAACAAGAACATATGTATATGCGTAAACAGAGTAAATAACATAGATAAAACAGCGGAAGATTTTAAACCATTTCAAAACAAGTCTGGTACAACATAATGTCAACTTTCCAAATAAACAAGTCTAGATAAAAACAACATCACTGAAAAACTGGAATACATAAGTACTATCCCCAAAATAAGTGATAACCATAGCTAGCTTCATGCCAAGACTGTACATGAGCTAAAATCCCACAAGCAAGCGATCAGAAATCCAAGCTAAGCTCCAATATTCCCTCCCTGAGAACCTGGGGGGGAACGGAAGAAAAGAGGCGAAAGAAAACAGGTCAGTCAAAAAGACTGAGTAAGCCCTACTACAATCAATGTAAACTTATAAAGTTAACTGGCATGAGCAGCAGGGATGAACATAAGGATAACAACATACTAGCATGATGATTAACTAACAAGGTAGATAAAGGTGTCATCGCATAATCAGGATTAAGGTTTTTTCACCACAGGTGTACTAGCAAGCTAACATGACTTGAATACAAGTATTGATCCCTTGGCCCAAGCTTTTGCCCAATAACATGAAGTGACCCTAACACAAGGTCCAATAACATGAAGTGACCCTAACACAAGGTCCAACCAAACGGTCTAGTCGATCGGCTCCCTATAAGCCTAACTCGTCACGTGTTGGTGTCCATACGGCCCAAACATAATTGTAGTCGAACTGTGCCAGGTCCACCCTTCGGGTGTATCAAGCCCTAGGGTGCCAACCCCTGGACACCATAAACATGAGTGCACAGTCTCGATCTACTGGTACCCATGGGTGACTTCTCCAAATACGGACTACGTGCACGACCATAGTCCGTCCAGAACTACATCGGCGTACCACCCGGCCATCGTTTATTGGTCGCTTACCTCCAGTTCAGTAATCGTGCCCCACACCCTAGCCTAGACCCTAGGGCCATAATGATACAAACTTGGGATTACTGCTGGAGTGGACCCTCATTGCAAGGATTTTTCTAGTGGGTTAAGTATGGTTTAACCCTCTTGCTAATCATGGATTAACTTGGTTAAGTGTAACGATGAGTTCACGACTTAACCCTGTTTAATCTACCAAGCCCAAATTGGTTAAGTATTAAGTGGACCATGACTTAACCCTAATCATGAGGCATTAATTAATTAATGCGCCTTAACCTCTCACATTAGACTTTGTTGCGGTTACTAGTTAAGTCGATCGGTTCCGGGTAGCTTTACACCACAACTTGGTCTAACCTCGGGTTCAAGGTACCACATGACCAACTTCTCACATTGGGTCCTATTGTTTGTAGCAACTAGTTAAGCCGGTCGGTTCCGGGTAGGTTTACGCTACAAACTCAACCCAACCTCGAGTTGGTCACACTTATATTTTCTAAGTGTCATGTCCATCGTGTTTCCAAAACACATTACAAGTTTTCAAGAAATTGGGTAGACCTAACTTAATAGGTAAATTCCCAATGGGTAGACCTAACTTAATAGGTAAATTCCCAAGCTTATGTTTTTATGTCTTTTAAGTTTACCCAACCCCAAACGCAATCCCATCGCTTACATATCGCAATAGCGTATAAAGGATAGAAAGAGGGAATCTTGGCATAATCACGACATAAAGGTGTTGAAGCCACAAGTTCAACATGGTGGCATATGAAACGTACATATGTTCATATACTTGCATATTACATTTTTAGGCCTCAAAATCATGCATAAAACCAAACTTAGCATATTGGTGATACATGGTGATAAGTGACATGTAAAAATGGCCATAAGTTCGCATCTAGCCTCACATGCAAGTTATCATAAGAGATATGATAACTTACATGTTGCCAAAATGCAACCTTTAGCATAAAACTTGAAGCTTTATGTTCATAAACCCAAGATAAGCTTGCATAACATGATAGCATGAACAAAATGTTCAACCCAAACTTGCATAACATAACTTGCATATCATATGACAAACTTGCATATCAAACTTGCATAACATAACACGATAAACTTGCATATCATGACATGGCATACTTGCATAACATAACATGATGAACTTGCATATCATAACATGTCATACTTGCATATAAACTTGCATATCACAACATGATAAACTTGCATATCATAGCATAGCAAACTTGCATATAAACTTGCATATCATACATTTAACTTTAGAGTTTAAGTATGAAAGTAGAATAGGGCTTACAATGCTTATGAAGTCATAAAAAAATGACAAAGCCCTTATGCAACCAATTAAACCCAAAATGCAAGCTTCAATAGAAAAACCCTTAAGCAAAATTGATCAAAACCCTTGCTTTATGATGTAAATATGGAAACTTGACTTGAATGCAAGCTAATGATGCTCATACAAGCTTGAAAACACTTGTATGCATGGAAAATCTCATAAAAATTTGTTTAGGAATTTTATGAAGAGAGTGGAGGCCATGAGAGGATTGATTTTGACATAGTTTAGTTGCTAGAATGAATAATGATGATTTAGGGTTAGGTTAGGGCCTTATTTATAGAGATTAGGACTAGTTTTAGCCTTAGGATTAAACCCTAGTTCCAATCTCAGCCCTTAAAACCGAATCTGGCCCCCAAACTCAACACAATCTCAAGATGGTGCACCAAGCTAAACAGCCCGGCTGGACCAAGTCGACAGGGCTGTCGACTTGGGTCCAACCAAGTCGACTCCCAAGTCGACAGGGCTGTCGACTTGGGTGCTCTGGCGGGATTTTTCCCGCCTAGCCCAATCTGACCTAATTTTTAAATTTAAACTTGAATTTGAAATCTGTTTTTACTTTAAAATTTTCTGAAAACTTCGTTGGGCCTTAATCGGGTCATATGGACTCCGATTTTCGAAAACTCGGACTCTATTTCGCGTATTTTTCCGAGACGAACGCAATGGCATAGCCCGTTTCCCTTGATTCAGATTTATAAATTAAATTCCGCCTCGATTTACATTATTATAGGTTATTGAAAATACGGGTTGTTACATTCTCCCCTCCTTAAAGGATTTCGTCCCCGAAATCTTCAAGTTAGGAAGAACGTATCCTACCATCCAACATCCATCTACTCAAATCATCATCCACGAGCAATCATTGTCCTTACAAGATTCTAAATGTTGAATGAACATATGCAAAGGTGTGTGTATATGTACTTATCTAATGCAAATATCATCAATGCAAATTATGTTAGTGAAATGAATCCATATGTATGCAATTCCTAACATAATGTATAACATCTATATGTGTGCACATAACATACATCCATATGCAACATCCATGTGATAACACAAAAATTTTCATCCATGAATAAGTGTAAACACTCATGCATATGCAATATGAGGAGTGTGTGAGCCGATCTAGTGCCTAACGTGTATAATGCATCCACGAATAACCACTTGCAAACACTTGCAACCACTTGCAACCATCAAGCATAACATGTTTCAAACACATGTTTCATCCAAAGGGTTTCTACCTAAGGTTCTCATGACAAGATTAACACGATAAACTAGATAAACATGGATAGCAAAGATATGCTACAAAGAGATCGGTAGGATAAACAGGATATACTCCTTTCGGATTACAAGAAATCCCTTCCTAACCCAACCCATATTCTAAAAAAAAGCCCAAAAGGTCTAGTCAACCTAACGGACCCCTTCAAACCTTGACATGTACTACTAACCGATGAGTCATACCTCCCGACAGAAATAGGACCGAAAATGGGACCGAGAGGATATACGTAAAAAGATAACATGCGAGTAAGTTCCACCGGGAAACAAGGATCAAGGATATACTCTTAGAAAGAGATATGATGCGCGTATCTAGCCTTCAGTCTACTAAGTCCCTTTTCCTTGAGCTTAACTCCATTGTGCTTTGACCGTCTTTTACCTCATGATTTCTTAGCTTAAACATAACTATAACCTCATGGTTTCATGCAAGCTCTCCAAAATTCACTAGTGAATCCTGGATCCCGTTTACTTACTATAAAGTATTCCGCGCAGCAGAACTTTTCTTTGAAATACCAATCCACGTTGCCAATTGCTCTTACCAACGTGATTTTCTATAACCCATGCTTGAAATGAACCATCCGCCTGCGAATGATAGGCCGTACTTAGATTCAGCCGTTTGCCCATGACTTCCCGTAGACTATCCCAAAACTGGCTAGTGAAAATTGAGTCATGGTTACTAATTATCCTTTAGGGAACCCCGTGCAACCGCTTTATTTCTTGAAAGTAAACTGTCGCTAGCTATGATGCAGTCCTTTCGCTCTTTACCGGAGTGAAATGAGAACTCTTCGTGAGTCTACCTACTATGACCCACATGCTCGTATTCTCTTTCCTTGACCTAGGCAGTCCATCCACGAAATCCTTCGTGACGCTTTACTACTTCCATCGCGGGGACCTCCAATGGATGTAATAGCCTATCGGGCTTTTTATGACTCGGCCTTTAACCTGTTGGCACAACATGCACCTTGGGACAAACTCGGCCACCTCCTCGAGTGATGTGCATCTTCAAGAACTTTCTTTCTCTCATTGCGTCTTAGCCATCCCTTGTCATCTATAGTGAGGTGTCTTAACATCTCGCCGCGAATCAACTTGTTTATGATCTTAGCTAACTGCGGGTCTTCTTTCTGTGAAGTCCCTACTTGATCCAGAAGGGTAGGTCTAAACTCAAGGGACGCTAACTGACTAATTAAACTGAGAAAGCTTCTTACTTCCATTGTCCTTGTCGGAGCTTTCCGGTCTTTAACCGCGACCACTTTAGCGGGATCCACCGCTAAGCCTTGCTTAGAAACTATGTGCCCAAGAAATCTAACTCCTTTTTCTCCAAAATGACATTTGGAGGACTTGGCTTTCAACTGATGCGCTCTAAGCGTATCCATCACCTCCTTGAGATGTTTTGCGTGCTCTTCCTCATCCTTTGAGAAGATCAGAATATCATCTACGAAGACTACCACAAACTCGTTCAGGAACTCCCTAGACATCCTACTTATCAAGTCCACGAAGTAGGCGGGTGCATTGGTCAAACCGAACGGCATGATCAGCCATCCATCTGGAGTTCTGAACGCAGTTTTGTCTATACTATCCTCAGCTACTCTGAGCTGATGGAATCCAGTAGCAAGATCAAGAGAGAACAGCTGTTCCTACAAGCTGAACAAATCATCGATCCTTGGTAATGGTTGTCTATTCTTCTTGTTCGACTCACGATAATCAACACACGGGCGAAGCGAACTATCCACATTAGTAGCGCGTACTACTAGAGCACCTTCCTTGGAAATGCTTCATCGTATGAAGTTCTTCTCAAGCAACTCCTTGACTTGCTTACTTAGCTCCCGTCTTACGGGACCATGTGCCTTACCGGCCACGAAACTATCTTGGCATTATCAACCAGATAAATGCAGAAATCTATCTCTCGTTTGGGGGTAACCCCCTTCACTTCACCCAAGATATCAGGATATTCTCGGACCACCCTCACCGATTGCAAACTATCGATAGACGAGTTGAGGGATTCAAGATAACACAACATGACGGGACTCATAGGGTTACTAGAAATTTTTAGGGTATTACCGAGGCGAGTCATGAGCCTCACAACCCTATGCTCAAAAATCAAGGATGGCTCCAAAACTGGACAACCCATCCATGCCCAAAATCAACCCATACCTCATGAAACCGAGAATACAAGCATCATACGAGAACTCTATACTAAAGATAGAGATTTTCAAATCCACGTAGATAATAGACAAATGGGCGGAACCCCCAATTGGATTTGAAACACACACGGGATCATTCACTAGACTAGTACTTAGGTGCAAACTTTCAACTAGATCAGATGAAATAAACTATGCGATGCACCAAAATCAAACAAGGTACGAACAGGAAAATCAGAAATATATACAAGGCTCTCAACAGAAATACTACCTTGATCGGGAACTGGAGCGGCATTGAGAGCATGAACTTGCCCTCCTGAAGGTCCAGCACGCGGGGTCTGACCCTGGCCTTGCCCTTGCTTCTTCTGGCAATCCCTAGTGAAGTGCCCCATTTCTCCACAGTTAAAGCAAGTGCCCTTCCTTTTTCCTGCAATCCTTGTTTAGATGAGTCGAGCTTCCACAAGTAAAGCACTTCTCCTTGTCGTTATTGCCCTTGTTGTTGTTCCCCTTGTTGCCTTGACTCTTGTTCTTGTTCTTATTGCCTTGACTGCTCTGACCGCTTGGATCACCCTGATTTCCTTTCCACTGGGAATCAGTCTTCTTGACTTGAGTATCATTCATCTTGATCTCCTTCTTGTCACTCCTATTCTCTTCATGGAGTAGGGCCATATTTACTAAGCTCTCGAAAGTTGCCCCCAAGGGTACATGAGTCATGGCTAAACCATGTAATGGCTCGTTTAATCCTAGAGCAAAGTATAGGGCCTTCTTCTGAGCTGTGTTAACCAAGTCTAAACCGACCCGAGCCAGTTGATTAAACTTATCTATGTATTCCCTAATAGTCATGTCCCATTGCTTCAGTGATAGGAACCTTAGTCCAAACTTTCCCCGAAAGTCATCCCAAGTCTCAATTGGCCTAGTAACGGTGGTGACCACCCACCAACGTGCAGCTTCTTCCTTTAGCAACCACACTGCTAATAAAACCTTCCTACGGTCATCTATATCAAAGAAGGCAAAAAGATCTTCGGTTTCTTTCAACCAATTCCTTGCCTCTACATAAGTCTCAGTTCCAAAGAAATTCTTGCAACCCATCGCCTTAAAGTTCTTACAAATCTCTGCGAAGTCAGCTTGAGGATGCTGAGGGGGAGGAGGAAGAGGAACCTCAGTGACAGGAGGAGGAGGAACATTAACTACCGGAGGAGGAGTAACATTTGCGGGGCCGGCTTCGGTCGCCCTAGCCTCCAAAAGTCTCCTATACCAAACAGGTACGTGTACTCCCTCCGGAATAGCAAAGTTATCGGCCATACTGAAAACGAAGAAAAAGACAGATTTAGAATAGAGAAAAACGAAGGGACTTTGCTAATGGCTTTTTGGGGAATAGCCTTTAAAATAAACTAGACTTTTCTTTGAAAAATACTTTATACTTGGTTTTGAAAATAGTTTTCCAAAAGTTTTAAAAACCTTTTTGTTCCTTCTCGTAAACCATATGCTGTGATACCAAATTGTAACACCCCACCTCCGCCAGGGTGTCTCTTGCAAGCACTCTGACTTTGGAGGGGCGTTTGAATCAGGTAAACATGCAAAATGATATATCAAGGCAGAACAAGAACATATGTATATGCGTAAACAGAGTAAATAACATAGATAAAACAGCGGAAGATTTTAAACCATTTCAAAACAAGTATGGTACAACATAATGTCAACTTTCCAAATAAACAAGTCTAGATAAAAACAACATCACTGAAAAACTGGAATACATAAGTACTATCCCCAAAATAAGTGATAACCATAGCTAGCTTCATGCCAAGACCGTACATGAGCTAAAATCCCACAAGCAAGCGATCAGAAATCCAAGCTAAGCTCCAATATTCCCTCCCTGAGAACCTGGGGGGGAACGGAAGAAAAGAGGCGAAAGAAAACAGGTCAGTCAAAAAGACTGAGTAAGCCCTACTACAATCAATGTAAACTTATAAAGTTAGCTGGCATGAGCAACAGGGATGAACATAAGGATAACAACATACTAGCATGATGATTAACTAGCAAGGTAGATAAAGGTGTCATCGCATAATCAGGATTAAGGTTTTGCACCACAGGTGTACTAGCAAGCTAACATGACTTGAATACAAGTATTGATCCCTTGGCCCAAGCTTTTGCCCAATAACATGAAGTGACCCTAACACAAGGTCCAATAACATGAAGTGACCCTAACACAAGGTCCAACCAAACGGTCTAGTCGATCGGCTCCCTATAAGCCTAACTCGTCACGTGTTGGTGTCCATACGGCCCAAACATAATTGTAGTCGAACTGTGCCGGGTCCACCCTTCGGGTGTATCAAGCCCTAGGGTGCCAACCCCTGGACACCATAAACATGAGTGCACAGTCTCGATCTACTGGTACCCATGGGTGACTTCTCCAAATACGGACTACGTGCACGACCATAGTCCGTCTGGAACTACATCGGCATACCACCCGGCCGTCGTTTATTGGTCGCTTACCTCCAGTTCAGTAATCGTGCCCCACACCCTAGCCTAGACCCTAGGGCCATAATGATAAAAACTTGGGATTACTGCTGGAGTGGACCCCCATTGCTAGGATTTTTCTAGTGGGTTAAGTACGGTTTAACCCTCTTGCTAATCATGGATTAACTTGGTTAAGTGTAACGATGAGTTCACGACTTAACCCTGTTTAATCTACCAAGCCCAAATTGGTTAAGTATTAAGTGGACCATGACTTAACCCTAATCATGAGGCATTAATTAATTAATGCGCCTTAACCTCTCACATTAGACTTTGTTGCGGTTACTAGTTAAGCCGGTCGGTTCCGGGTAGCTTTACACCACAACTTGGTCTAACCTCGGGTTCAAGGTACCACATGACCAACTTCTCACATTGGGTCCTATTGTTTGTAGCAACTATTTAAGCCGGTCGGTTCCGGGTAGGTTTACGCTACAAACTCAACCCAACCTCGAGTTGGTCACACTTATATTTTCTAAGTGTCATGTCCATCGTGTTTCCAAAACACATTACAAGTTTTCAAGAAATTGGGTAGACCTAACTTAATAGGTAAATTCCCAATGGGTAGACCTAACTTAATAGGTAAATTCCCAAGCTTATGTTTTTATGTCTTTTAAGTTTACCCAACCCCAAACGCAATCCCATCGCTTACATATCGCAATAGCGTATAAAGGATAGAAAGAGGGAATCTTGGCATAATCACGACATAAAGGTGTTGAAGCCACAAGTTCAACATGGTGGCATATGAAACGTACATATGTTCATATACTTGCATATTACATTTTTAGGCCTCAAAAGCATGCATAAAACCAAACTTAGCATATTGGTGATACATGGTGATAAGTGACATGTAAAAATGGCCATAAGTCCGCATCTAGCCTCACATGCAAGTTATCATAAGAGATATGATAACTTACATGTTGCCAAAATGCAACCTTTAGCATAAAGCTTGAAGCTTTATGTTCATAAACCCAAGATAAGCTTGCATAACATGATAGCATGAACAAAATGTTCAACCCAAACTTGCATAACATAACTTGCATATCATATGACAAACTTGCATATCAAACTTGCATAACATAACACGATAAACTTGCATATCATGACATGGCATACTTGCATAACATAACATGATGAACTTGCATATCATAACATGGCATACTTGCATATAAACTTGCATATCACAACATGATAAACTTGCATATCATAGCATAGCAAACTTGCATATAAACTTGCATATCATACATTTTACTTTAGAGTTTAAGTATGAAAGTAGAATAGGGCTTACAATGCTTATGAAGTCACAAAAATATGACAAAGCCCTTATGCAACCAATTAAACCCAAAATGCAAGCTTCAATAGAAAAACCCTTAAGCAAAATTGATCAAAACCCTTGCTTTATGATGTAAATATGGAAACTTGACTTGAATGCAAGCTAATGATGCTCATACAAGCTTGAAAACACTTGTATGCATGGAAAATCTCATAAAAATTTGTTTAGGAATTTTATGAAGAGAGTGGAGGCCATGAGAGGATTGATTTTGCCATAGTTTAGTTGCTAGAATGAATAATGATGATTTAGGGTTAGGTTAGGGCCTTATTTATAGAGATTAGGACTAGTTTTAGCCTTAGGATTAAACCCTAGTTCCAATCTCAGCCCTTAAAACCGAATCTGGCCCCCAAACTCAACACAATCTCAAGATGGTGCACCAGGCTAAACAGCCCGGCTGGACCAAGTCGACAGGGTTGTCGACTTGGGTCCAACCAAGTCGACTCCCAAGTCGACAGGGCTGTCGACTTGGGTGCTCTGGCGGGATTTTTCCCGCCTAGCCCAATCTGACCTAATTTTTAAATTTAAACTTGAATTTGAAATCTGTTTTTACTTTGAAATTTTCTGAAAACTTCGTTGGGCCTTAATCGGGTCATATGGACTCCGATTTTCGAAAACTCGGACTCTATTTCGTGTATTTTTCCGAGACGAACGCAATGGCATAGCCCGTTTCCCTTGATTCAGATTTATAAATTAAATTCTGCCTCGATTTACATTATTACAGGTTATTGAAAATACGGGTTGCTACAAATATCGTTTTTATTGTATAAATAATCTATATAAAATATTCATGTGCTGAATAAAATATTTTATCATTAAAAATATAATTTTTAATGTGTATACGAATGAAAATAAATATTTATTTACAAATCGAAGAATTTGTTTATGTACACTCATTTGACTGATATGGATTAGGACGATAAATTTTACACATCGCCTGACCGCACAAATAATATTCAGTATTTGTTGATTGAGACCCCACACGGGTATTGGGATGATATTTGATGCACACTAATCCTAATTGTTTAGTTGTATGTCGATCGATTGGTTGACAGACTGTTGTAAGCGTTAATTATTTATATTTAATGCTTATGCAGTTGTGTAATGCACTCTGGATGTTGGATGATTGATTATCATTGTTATTATATACATGTGTTGTATGGAATCCATATAAATAACATTATATGGTAATTGATTGGGTCTCATTCCAATTTGAAAAATAAAGAATATTTTAAAATAATATTCAGAAAAGCATTAAAAATATTCATGTGTTGAATAAAATATTCATGTGTTAGAACTATCAATATGGTGATGAAAAGTTTTGTTTGGTGCATTTGGATTGAGAGAAACAACAAGCTTTTCACTCCTGCCAAAGCCAGAAACGATAACGAACTGACTGCATGGCTTCTATATGAGATTTCTTAAAGCTTTGCACATGCAAGATTTGTCTTTGAGCCAGGCATAGCAGTGAATTTAACTACAGGACTCTAGTTTCTGTTTTTTTGTTTTTTTTTTGTGTTTTTTCCTTTCTATCTTCCTGTATTTGAAGCTATGTTTCTCCGTATTCGTCGTTATAGCGTTGCGCTATAATGAACCTCTGTATTTTCTCTATTGGCTTCAATAAAAAAGGTCGGGGTCCTTTAACCCCGCCGGCCATGCCAAAAAAAATATTCATGTGTTGAATAAAATATTTAAATAAAAAAATATATCATTTTTATTGAATGTATGAACCATTAAAAAATTCATGTGTTAAATAAAATTTTCATGTGTTGAATAAAATATTTAAACAATAAAAATATCATTTTTATTGAATGTATAAACCATTAAAAATATTCATGTGTTGAATAAAATATTCATATGTAGAATAAAATAAAATAACGAATATTTTAAAATAATATTCAATAGAAGATCAAAATATGATTTTGATGTCCGATTTTGGATGGACACGAAAATATTCGAATATGTGAAACCGTGTTGATCAGATAGGCGCCATTTTAACGTGAATGATATTTATATCGATTTTATTCAATGTTATAATGAATTTCAAAAAGGAAATTATTCCAAAATCTAGTACTTTGAAAATAATATCATTTATATATTATAATGATACAGATTATTCAGTTTTGATTTAAAATTGAAAACGAAGTTGGAATCGTTTTTAAAACGAATTTAAAATGATTTATAAAATATGTTTTAAATGGAAAACGACGAAATATATATAATATATATATATATATATATATTATATATTTAATGGCCTGAATAGAATGCGCCGCGCCGCGACCGTTCGCGAATTTCGACCATTGACTTCGAATTGATATTACGGGAGATCCGACCGTCGGATTCTCCTAAAACCGGAATCGTTGGGTTTGTATCAAAAAGAGCTTTCCAACGAATATACGAGATTTTAAATCTAACGGTTGGATTTGGAATTATGTCCAAATCAAATTTGGAAAGGGTCGTTGTATGTAGTTCGACGACCGTTTATGGAAATCGACTGAAAGGGCCTTAATAAAATTATTAAAAATATTAATAATTTGTGTAAAATCATAATAAATGATTTGGAAAGAATTAGGATGAAAAATTCCACGTTTGTAAAGATAAAAAATATATTTTTATCAAAATGAACTAGTTAACAACTAGATTTTAAATCCAATAATTTTTAAATAAATAAGTTGGAGTTGTGAATGGTTTTTTTAAAAATAACCAGAATTTTTCCAATATATAAATTGGAATGGATTTGAATCAAAATTATCCTCGAAATATTTTGATATTGGATTCCGTAATTATATGGATATTGTGGAGGAATTTGGAAGATATATATATATCGTTATTCCCAATATGATACTTATTAATTTCAGAATTTGATATTGAATATAAGCCGATATAATTTCTATTCAGAGCCATGTATTTAATATTAAATATGATTTTGGGTTTGTCGTGAATGGTGCCTTTATTAACACTGTTCTAAAACCCATTTGAGAAAAGAATAATCTTTGAATTAATAATTAGATAAGTTTACCAATTAATTTATATTTAATTGCAATTGAACTGAAATTGGATTTTTGGGTTTATCGTGAACGGTGTTTTAAATAACATTTTTTCTTTAACCCGATTAACAGTGAAGAGATGATTTGGAATTTACAAATCTTATTATTGAGATTTAATGGAAATTTTCCAAAGTTTTCCATTTTATTGAAATAAATTGGAATGGAATGGAATTTGATTTTGGTAATAACCGAAGTGAGCTTATATGGAGGAAGACTGGTATTATATATGGAATTTAAAAGGCTTGGTCGTTATTCCATTTATATTATTAGTCGGGTACGGATATTAATATCGATTATATATATTGATTTGTTTTCCGTGAAAATTCCATATTTAATGGAATGTGGTTTTGGGTTTATCGTGAACTGTGTTTTGAATGACATTAGTTCTTTAACCCAGTTAAAGACTGGATTACATGTCTAACATTGTATTTCGAACTGTGTTCGTTGATCTCTGCTAAATATATATATATGTTTGGTAGCGGAGAATTTATTCTCTTTCTTAACACCCTTCTCTAAGACGTACGAGCTTAGAGGTTATATATAGGCCGAAATCAGTGGTACGGTGTAGATTGTCAATGTGGCATGTTTGATTTCCCAAAGTTAAATAATCATTACTATTGATTTTTGGGAAGATTAAAACTATGTGGAGTTTTAATGAATCTTTAATTAGATTGGAATGTGATAATTTAAACTATCAAATTTGGGAAATGATCGAGAATGGAGTACCACTAGTTTTACTCCAGGCGATAGCTAAATCTTTAATTAGATTTGAACGTGAATGGTAATTCAATTTACCGATAACACCGTGGTGTTAGATATGGGGTATTACCAGTTTTGCTCCATGGGATGAATAGGTTGGGATTGGGAAATTAAATAAATGATTACTTCGATAAGGCTCGATAATTCCGACTAGTTGATAAACTTTAATTTGGTTTAGAATTGATATCCAAAGGAAGATTAAAGAATAAATTTAAAAGAATTTATCTTTGATAAAATTAATGGGCACCTATCCCTAAAGATGTGAATATTTAAATAAAAGAATATTCTGAATTGGAATGAGGCATATGTTGTGTTTTTATAGCACTTGATTATAAGATATGTGAATTATTCGGAAAGGCCGAGTTTATACCCATTCTGAATAATTGATTCGACGATAAGTCGACGATGAAGACGGTGGTTGAAGACCGGAGGTCTTCACATCGTTTGGATGATTACTGATACCTTGATTGGTCTGTCCACCCAAGATGAGGTAATAAGTGGTGATCGTCCAGACGTACTTGGAGATCGACTAGATATGCGAGGACCTCTCCTGTATTGGACATATGGGACGAGGAATAAGGTGCCTCCGGTTTCGTTCAGACCCAAAACGAACTTGTAAATGGATGTGTGTCTGACATTGGATTTTATTCTGTGTTGATTGATCTCTATTAAATATATATCTGTTTGGTATTGGACATATGAGATGAGGAATATGGTGCCTCCGGTTTCGTTCAGACCCAGAACGAACTTGTACCCATGTCGTCTATGATTGATACATTTATGTTTGAAGTTGTTTTATACACTATGCACTTATAATAGTATCAATGATTTGTTTTAAATGTACCAAGCATGTTTGGCTATTATAAGGGAAAACTCTATCCTCCGGCTTGCGTTGCATTGTGTGATGGGACCTGAGTCTTATAATAGCGTCATTTTTCAAAAAACATTGCGCTATTTATTTTTATACACTAGTATTCATGGGGGTAAACCTATTCCGTGTTATACGACGTGGTCCCTTGATATGCCTAACTTCAAAGTAAAGTTTTAAATAACTGCTTTATTTCTCACACCAGTCACATGACTGACCTGGATGTTATTGTTTTAACCTAAACTTTGGATGCCCTTATTTTCCACACGAGCAGCTAGTCGTTTTGGTTTTGCAGATATTTATTCTTACAGGATCCTAGTTTACAGCTGGAGCTATATTCGAAACACTCTGTATCCATGTATTTCTTACAGTTGTGTTATGTATTATTTTTCCACTGATTTGTAATTTAAATCTATGATATTTTTCTGATGTATATTATTTATTCATACTCTGAAATATTCTTGAACTCTAATGTAATTGTTGTAATAACAATGAAATGTTCTTTTGTTTGTGTTCTGATTTGTCGTGTTCTCAACTCAATCCGGGCTTTCCCGTAAGGGCGAGTTTGGGTCGTTTCATAAGCAAAGAGTCTGAGCTATAAAATTTAATATTATTGTTCAATCTCAAACATTCCTGCCGTAGGCTATTGATATCATTATAGTCTTAGCTTTTATCCCAGATTTTGAGGCTATTCTTTGTATTTTGAAGAAATTTTCTACATCGATATTGAGTCAGGCTAGAGAATTTGAGATGCAAATTTTTTTTCCATAATATTCTTATATCTTTATCAAAAACCCAACCATTTTTAAATTTGAAAGGGGAGTTGATTATGGCAGAACTATTTTGGGCAAAAGAGATAAGCAAGGAGGTGTGGCCACTAGTGGCTTGAGCCAGAGTAGAACACTTGAAATTAGGAAAAGATTTTAAAAATATTTGATTTAATAAAATTCTACCTAATTTACAATGAATATTTCTAAACACAACTGATTTCCAAGTATATTTATTACCAAATATATTAGGCTTAGTCAGACCAGTTTTGTTAATAAAATTAGAAAAGATTCTAATTTCTTAAGAGGAATATTAGTAACTATGTGACTATATTAAAAACACCCATTATTATCCAAGATTAGGAATTTCTCTTATTATTTAATTCAATATGATTCCCTAATAATAGCCTATCTTTTTCATTGTTTGAAGCATAAACAAAGGTTATATCAATTTGTAACCCATCTTTGTTTATAAAGTTACAATGAATGTATTGTACATCGATGAAAATTTTGTCTAAATCCTAATTGTTAGCATCTTATTCCACAATAATTTTGTCATTACCTCCCATTATATTGTTATTAACAAGCTTCCAATTTTTAAATAATTGTAGCTGCAAGTCAAAATTGCTCTTATCACTAGTTTATGATCTGATAAACCTGTAATGTAACGCTTATGAGAGTAAATCAAATTAGAGAGGTCTAGTTGCCTTTCAGGAGGATTTATAACTCTAGCATTCCATTATATTATCGATGTTTGCAAAATTATTTATAAAAAGAGATGAAGGATACATCTAAAAACTTGTAACTGGGAAATTTTGGTATTATTCTGATAAAGTGAAAAAGTATGAAATAAGTTGTAGTGAAAGGTTGTTATATAAGCAGTTTGAAATAACTTGTAATTGGGAAATCTAGTATTATGTTGACAAATATCCTTAATGGTATCCATGTGTAGTTATCAATTAAAATAGGTAACATACTTACTTTTAAAAATTTGGACCTTGGACCATTTGATAGCATATTGAAAATGAGTCGAAAACAGTTGTGTAAATCTGGTTTTGTAGCATAAAAAGGAATATATGGCTCTTTAAATCTAAAATACTTTATGATTATTTCAAAACTTTTGACACTACTTCTATCAGATGATATTGTTTTATGTTGCAAACTTTAAATGATTTGTGTTAGACCAAAAAAATGGTCCTAACACCCAAATCGTCGTATTTTGAGCATAGGATATGAAGAAATAACTGGAAAAATAAGAGAAAAGCAAGACAAGATTTTTATAGTGGTTCGGCGTTAACGAGCCTACGTCCACTTCATATTTTCTCATTTCACTCATAGATTACAATTACAATGAATATTGTCTTTCAATCACTTGAATTCAATGAATAATTCTCTCCGAATCCATTGAATTTATTGAGGAAGATGGTGGTTACTCATGGAGAAGTGCTGGCCATGGCAGCCATGGAAGTTGAGATGCCAAAAAGTCCCCTTGAAAATGCCCTCTGAAGGTGTATTTATAGCTGTAGGAAAGCTCCTGGGAGGACTGGTTCGTGATGGGGTACGTGGCAGGCGATCCAGAAAAATAGGAGAGCCAGTAGCCTTGAGAATAGGTCAAAACAAGCTGCGTTTGAACAGGTCCAAAGGTCGGATCGCGGTCATAGGTCATGGGTCGGATCGCGGTCATGGGTCGGATCGCGGTCATGGGTCGGATCGCGGTCATAGGTCGGATCGCGGTCATAGGTCGGATCGGATCGCGTAGGCAAGGGCGGATCGGATCGCATAGGCAAGGGCGGATCGGATCGCGTAGGCAAGGGCGGATCGGATCGCGGTCATATGCCAGCTTACACTCGTTCACGGAAATGGGCGTAACTTTCAAACCGTAAGTCCGATTGAGCCAGACCAAAGCTCAAACTGAAGCTAATTCAAAGGGCTACGAGTATATGAGGTGAATAGATCCAAATGAGGTCATTTGATAGGGGTTTCAGGCCATTTTATACTGATGTTGTGATTTTAACCAAACTGCCTTGTGTCTCCTGACGATGCTTCCAATGCCAGAGAGCGATGTTATCCAGAGATTCCATATCAGACAGCATTTACCGAGAGGTGTGTCAACATGATCTTTGCTTTGGGTAGCCTGGTCACAAAGCAGGCTAACAATTTGAAATGATATGTAAACAAAGTATTTATCTACATTCTTTTTAAGGATGTTTTGTAATACTAAGCAGATTATTTTAAAAACGGTTTGAATTTTATTATATTTTTTATGGATTACTTATGAACTTTTAAAGTAAAGGGCTTTTATTATATAAAATGCATTTTTATTATTTTTGTTAAATTTGAAAATATTCATTTTCAAGTAATCCTTATACAAATATTCTTATTCTTATTAATCTTATCACATTTTGGAGGATACTCTTGTTTTTGGTTATTCAAGTAAAGTGGATCTTAACTTGCACTCTTGTGTTTATAGTGATTTTTCGGAACATTTTATATATAACACTTTGTAATTGGAGTTAACTACGAAGAAGTTATTAGCATTGGAAATTTGTTGTTGAAAATGATTAAATATAGATACTTGGAAGTAATAAACATAAATAAATGAAATAAAAATAGTGGTCAATGCTTGAGGGTCGTCACTTGACATGAAACGATCGACCAATCATGACCAGCGGTTGACCAGTGGATGGTTCATGCGATGATTTTGGGTAGTCAAAGGACTAGATTTAATTAAATATTTTTACTTAGTGGCCTGGTAACTTTTGAACATAGAAGATTAAAGTAAATATTTGCATCAATGCATCAATAATTTGTACTAGTTAGAATCCCAAATAGATATATAGCTTGTCAAAACCTTAATTTATATAAAAAAAATCTATATCCCTAAAACCTATCTAATTCCTTCGTCTCTTCAAGCGTGAAACTTTTCAAAATAAAAGTAGAGATAAAGAAAGATAAATCAATCAAACAACTAGTTAGCAGAGGGAAGAGGAGGGTGAAGGGGTTGGAGATTTCCAAACAATATTCGAGGGATAACTTGGATTAGAGGTGAGTAAGTATATTTTTAATAAGATGATCTTTGTGGTGCTGATTTTGATACATCCGGTCTGTCTAAGCTGTTTGAAATCAAATTGTAAATATTATATGATTAAACTAGAAATTTAATAGTAAGTATACAAACATAATTCCCATTTTCTAACAGATTTGTAAACATAACCTGCAAAGTGATAAAAGTTGAAATTACCTACGATGTTAATAGCAACACAAGTTTGAAATATTTTACTTTGAATTTACGTTAATTTATAAATCAAATTTGGATACTAAACTTAAGAAAATTGCTAAGTTGATTCACTATACTGTTCCATAAATTAGTATAACTGGGGATTTGAAGAATAACATAACTTAATTATACTTAATTAAATGAACTAAAATCACAAGATTAAAAAATCCTTAAATATCATTAACAATTAAGATTAATGTTGATGGCAAAAAATGTCGTAAACACCCAAGATTCCAATTACTAGGAATTATTAATTTGGTCGTGTAAACAAGAGCGAAAAGCAATAAATAACACAAGAGATTTATAGTGGTTCGGCCTCGAGAGAGGCCTACGTCCACTTTGAAGAGTCATTGGAATATTATTGATAGCACAAAGTTACAAGGTCAAGACCATCACATGACACCTCATTGCATTCACCTCTAAGCTTATATGATGTCATAATTATCATATGTTTAATATATTAGGAAAAAGACACTTTTGCCCTTCTTCTTACTCAAATGGGAGATGCCATTAAAGTAGCTCTCTAGAGGTCTTGAGCTCACCAATTCCAACCCCTTTGAAGTGTGAGGCCATATGCTATTTATAGGATAGGGGTTAGGTAGGAGTAGGTGAAAATGGAGGCCTACACCCAGAATTCTGCACCTGGAACCTGCGCCTGTGCATATTTCGCAGCTGGCCCTGGGGTGTAAAATTCGCATCCTGCAGGTATGAATTTCGCACCCTCCTGGGTGCGAATTTTGCACCCTGTTGGGTGCGAACTTCCCACCCTCCTGGGTGCGAATTTCACACCCTGCTTGGTGCGAATTTCACACCCTTTAGGGGTGTGAAATTCGCACCGGGGGGTACGAAGTTCATAATTTCGAGGAGTGCAAAGGCCATATGCAAGGGTGCCTAAGGTCTTGGTGTTCGAGCTCGCGACTCCTAGGGATTCGAAGCCTTGACTTGGAAATGTGCTAGGGATGTTGCGAGGCCCTTGGCGGTGTGGTTCCTCTTCAACCTTGCCTCCTTTGCTCCAAAGCGTCCTTCTCGGACTTAACTCCATGCGTTGGGTTGAGTTGAGCATGTCCTATGTACTTTTGGGAACCGGACCAAAAGGTTGGTTAACATTAGCCCCCTAAAGTACATCTTTTCTTGACATGATGTGCTTTGCGTTGGATGAGGTGGTAGTCGAGTCGCCGACGGGTCCTGTAAGTTAAAGGAAAACATATGTTAGCTATCGAACTAGTTCGATGTTGAATTACGAGCGAGCCATTGCTGGTGCGGAGCCGTGCTCACGTTGCTAAGTATTCGTAGTACATCTCCTCCGTGTGTTTGTGGTGATGGATATGCATATGTAGGAAGCACGTGCACGGGAGCATATGACGCGATGGTTCGAACCTGAGGGTACGAATATTACACACACACACACACACACACACATATATATATATATATATTATTATTGAGGGTATGAACTTTGGCATTCGGGGAGCGAAATTTCGAACCATGGGGTTTCGAAATTTTGAACCGTAGAGGTTCGAAATTTTGAGACCTTGAGGTTCAAAGTTTCGAAATCTGGGGGTTCGAAATATCGGGACCTTGGGGTTCGAAATTTCGAACCCTAGAAGTTCGAAATCTCAAACCCACGGGTTCGAGATTTTCAGGAATACCAAGGGACTTCTTGTTTTTACTATAAATAGCCCCCCTCTTTCATTTCACTTTCTTCTTCAAGTTTCCACGGTTAGCCGCCATTAGAAAGCTCCAACACCCTGTACTTCGAATTTTCAAACATGAATTAGGTAGGTCCTTGAGGTTTTGTGAGGCGAGCACGGTTTGGAGGAGGATTCCATGAGGAAACTTCGAACCCGGCTGGACTCGAGCTCTCGAGCCTCACCAGGGCTTGAGCTATCGAACCCTGGTGGTTCGAATACTCGAACCCCGTGAGGGTTCGAGCAGTCGAGCCCCGTGAGGGTTCGAGCATTCGAACCTCAGTGAGGTTCGAACTTTCGAACCCCGATAGGGTTCGGTCGTTCGAACCTTGGTGAGATTCGAGTTCTCGAGCCTCACTGGGTTCGAGCCTTCGAACGCGGATGGGGTTCGAGATTTCGACTCCAGATAGGGTTCGAGATTTCGGGCCCTGGCAGGGTTCGAATTTTCGAACCCTGGGGGGTTCGAGTATTCGAACCCTGTTGGGGGTTCGAACCTTCGGTTCCTATCAAGGGGTCTTGTGTCTTCGAGCTTCGGGCAAGGTGCATTTTCGCGATTGCCCCTACTGTTCAGGTCCTTCATTCTCCTATGTTGTCTTAGTAACTGCGTGATTGCATGTATTCTGACCTTCTACATAGGATAGAGCGTATATCTGAACTATGACTAAACTGTTAGACTGTTTAGATTTCCTCTGTTCATTTTAATTTTGCATGACACCGCACACACATGTTAGTTTTCACCAACACGAGTGGTACAGGATATTCCAATGCGATGTCAAATACTAATGTGTTAAATTATAGCTAGCGATGGAAACAAGATCAAAGACCGGAAAATCCCTGGAAGCCGAGGCTTCCCTGCCATCGTTCACATACATCTTATTCTACCGATAGTGGTAGCTCGGCTGGCAGCGAGTTTGAGACTACTGAAGGATCCGTTCCTTCTCAAATGGCCAGTTCACCTGAAGTATCTAAGCACAGGGAACAAACTATGAGATTGCACTCCCCGGTCAAACATAAAGATGCTGAGAACATGGATATTATTAGCGAAGATGCACTGGCAGCTCAGGTAGCCCCGGATATGTTGCATGACGCAATTATCTTGGAAAATCCGACGGACTCAGTACCATCGTGCATGGATGCCACAACAGTTAGGAAGAAGGCGCAGCGGTTCAATATACCGGTGGGCGATGTCCATGCACCGGGAGAGGGTGGTAGCGGTCATATGCGCCCAAGGATCTTACCGATTGGAACAGACAAGCTTGCTTTTCTAGGTGCGTACCCCCGGCCAATGACTTTATTCGGGATATGTTGTGCTATTTCTGCCTTGCCCCTTCGCAATTGCATCCAAATGCCTATTCTTCACTCTTGGGCACTTACGTTCTCTACCAAGAATATTTACACTTGAACCTACCGGAGAGGACATTCGGTATTTTTTCAATCTAAGGAGAATGTCTAGCGGATCGCCCTCCCAACGGCTCTTGGAAATGTCAGCTACCACCAAATTCTTCGTCGGGAAGTGGCCCAGATCGTCGGTGTTGAAACAGGACTTGTTTTTTGTGCGCTGCCCTCCTAGATTTGCAAGGAGCTGGATAGAAGGGAGTAAGTATTTTCGAACTTCGCTTCTTACTATAAGGTTCTTGGATCCCGTGTCTCATTGTTCTTTGGTCATGGTAGGAAACCAGAGGCACCCACCTGTGAGGAGTACCAGTAATGCCTTAATGCTTTGCGAGCTATCCCCGAGGAGTCACGCAAAACAGATACCGTGACGAGTCAAGAGCGCCTTCGCGTGCTGGGTTGCTTCCAGATGATCAGGCTATAATCAAGTCTGCCGTTGTGAGCAGTCTACCAAAGGGGAAGGTGACGGAAGGTCCTATGGCTTATGGTTTGAAAAGAAAGTTTCCTTCTTCTGGGCCCAAGCCCAAAAAGGTTGTTAAGTTCTAAGGAGATGCGCGTGGAGATGGGGCTGGTGGCGTGGAGATAGTCATCCGGGACGAGGGTTTGTTGGATGCTTCCGTCCCTCCTCGATGGGAGGGGAGGGGGAGAAGTGTCAGTCAGTCCATAGTCCCTTGTGACTTCTCGGGAGGCCGCCCCGCTCGAGGCAGTGGACCAGTTTGCTGGTCTAAGTGAAGTTGCTATAGACTTGTCTTTGTGGTCGGATACGACGAGTAGGGAAGAACTAGCTCTTGCTGCGAAGGAGTTAGTTCCTTCGAGCGGATCACAATCTGGTTTGTTGAGAGAACACTTAGGGCATACACTCATACATACAACATGGCCTTTAGGCTCCCCTGAGTGTGTAACTCGTCTGACTTTTATTCATTCCTTTGATAGGTGATATGGCTAGAGGGCATGGAGGACGAGGTTATGAACATGGAGGCCGCCAACGTCCTAGGAATCCTTTCTTCGAGGTCTTTAAGAGAGGGACCAGCTTGTATGACACTCCACCCCCACCGAATCGCGGTAGTGAGCATGAAGGTAGGGATCAATCTCGACGATCTTCGACCCCTACTCCTCCCCCTACAATTCGGGTGTCCGAGGGAGACTCTCGACTTAACTTAAGGAGTTCCCGGCGTCCGCCTTTGGCAGTTTCTTTACCTACAACACCCTCATTTTCTACTCCAACTGCTAAAGGGAGGGAGCCGCCACTCGGTCAACCAAGACCAGAGAGGACGACCACGGTGAGGAGCCAAGACCTCCTAGAGCCTGAGAGGCGAGGTGTAACGTCCTGTATTTTCCGGTCAATTATTTGAATTATTTTAGTATTTAAAATATTGATTTGAATTTAAATTATTGAAATTAACCATATTATTTTGAATAGGTTATTAATATAAATAATATAGTAATATTTTATTTCCAAAATATTTGGGAAATGTTGAATTTACAATATAATGTGTGCAGGCAATTTAAAATGGTTAAATATTTGTTTATATTGAATTATAATAACGATTTCGTTTATTTAACGGTGTTATAATGTTTAATTTACATTTTAATTATAAAACGAGCTGCAACGATGTGGCAGTTCGTAATATTGCGTTTTGAACTTCAAATGGCTATACAGGATCCAATATAAGTCGGATTTTCTCGAAACAAGAAACGACCGAATCTATTGGAAATATTTTTCTAATGAAAGAGAAAAATCGAGTTTCAATAGTGTGGATTTTGTTTTATGTCCAAATCAAATTTTAAAATAGTCGCTATGGAATTCCTTTATAAAATATATCGATTTATTATATAAAATAAGGGGTTTTTAAATATTTCTAATATCGAATTCGCTTGGATTTCAAACCAGAATATTTTATTTTGAATCTATATAAAATTCTGGTCATGTATGGCCAATTATAATATTCTTATATTTTTATATTGAAGTATTTTTAAATTGATTTATTTTAATGTAATTTGGACGTTTAGAAAGGGACTTTATTCAAACGACCTCCGTTTTTGACGAAATAAATTTTATTGAGACCGAAATAGCTAATTATTGCTAGATTTCAAGTTGCACGTCAATCGGAGTTATTCTATGAGCGTGGCAAAATAAAATGCAAATAAAACGACCATTTGGGCGTGAACGAGCGCCGTTTGAGCCAACGGACTCAGAATTCGACGAAACAAGTTTCATTAGGACCGTAACATCAAATTATAGCATGCTATCCATTTTCGTCTCGAATGGAGTCTATATGTGAGCACGATAATCAATAAACGGCATTCAGAATTGCGATAACATGAAATAAAAATCGTCGGTCGTTGTCGGTCATCACATCAGGTTAAAATAATAATTTTCCCACTTATATATACCCCTAAACACCTCAGCCTAAATCAGAACTCTCCAAACACGTTCACCATTTCTCAAAAAATTTGCAGAAAAGTCCTCCATCATAAAATAATTTATATCTGAAAATCTAGAGTGAATCAGCCAAGGGGATCTGAGGGGAAGCTGTAGATCGTGTCCGGATCTACCCACTGTAAAAATTTGGGGTGGAACGGAGCATTGTGGTGGTCGGAATCAGGCAAAAACAGGGAGATCTGGGTTTCGGTTTTTGTGATTTTGCGTGCAATTGGATCAACTTCAGGTGGAGGTGTCGAAGGGAGTTTTGTAGAGGAGGTCGAGGGGTTCAACTTTGCTTCAGGTTGGTTAGGCTAAAATTGCCTATAGTAGCGGTGATGGTTAGATGAACAGAGATGTTGTTTTGGAGTGTCTTTTGAAACTGATGAATGGTTTTGGGTGATTCTAACGATGATCGAGGCCGAACTAGGGTCGGGGTCTGAAGGTCAACGATGAGGGAGAGCACGGCGGTCTGAATGGCGGTGGTGCGACGTCGTGATTTGGTCGGAGGCGGCCTGAAATGGGGCTAAGGCGGATTCTGGTCTTGGGGCGTTTTACGATGGTTGAGGGCTCCTGGAGGCGGGAGACTGATGGCGGAGGGGTCTGGCACTAAGGCGGTTCTGGTGAGGTAGGGGGCGGGGGTTCCAGTGCAATAGATCGTCGGCAGCAAGCGATTGAAGGAGTTGAGCACCTGAGAATCGAGAAAGGGAAGAAGAGGATCGGGTTCTGGAAAACCCAAATGGGGAAAACGTGTATGTCTTTCTGACGTGGCACAGTTTATGGTAAACATGATTAGATAATAAGGGGATAATTATCAAATTATTTAAATTAATAATTTAATTAATTATTAACCGATAATTTATCCAAATCGAAATTGTTTGATAACTTTTTCATACGATATCGGATTTACGTGAAATAGGATCCGTTGGGATCGCAGAGACGAAATCTAGATGATGGTGCTGACAGGGAATCGATTGGACGTAGTTAGATTTTCAGTTAATTTTAAACACTTGTTTAAAGTTAAATGGAACAAACAACACTACAACCGCCAACTGAAATAAACAGTGAGTTAATTCTCATACTTTTCTGGACTGCTATGATGTTATAAATCCATACAAAAATGCAAATTGGTTGATTGGACGCCTTGGTTGCTAATGGTTGATTTATTGGTTGCTGTTAATTATATTATCATCATTAATTTATTTATTTAAAATTATCTACTGTCATGAAATGTTATAATAACCCATGGTGCAAGGTAAGAACATGTTGGAGGGATCCGACCGGATTCCTCAAAATATTTTGTATATTGTTTATCTTTATGTTGTTTATCCATGCACTGATTGAACCCCTAATTGTTATTAAACCTTGTTCAAATGGTGATGGTTGAATGGATGTTGTTGTGTTTTTAAATCAATCGATAATATTGATTAAGTGGTTGGCAGTGAGGGCATAAAATTTATTGTTTAAGATGTTTTTTTTGCTGTCGGGCGAATTAACGTAATATTTAGTTATAAATTTATTTATATAACTAATTTGAAGTTTTAAATTTATTTTATACAAGTCAATTAAAATGGGAATCTTATAAATATATTTATAGTCAAATCATGTTTTTCGAAAAAGATCATTAAACGTTCTATATGACATATTCTTATGTCATGTTCTGAATGGAAAATATGAAATTAACATACAAGTTAGAAATAATCGGATAATTGTTTTATAAACAATTAAGCGATGGTTTAAATTAATTAAGTTATTTAATTAATTTAAGAGGGAAATGGGAAATCAGTTGACAGTTAACTAATATGTACGGTTGGCAAAAATCAACTATTCTAAGTGATAATTGATAATTTGATTTAAATAAATCAAATGAAGAATTTCCTGAATATTCGTTAAATTTAACGAATGGTGTTAGCAGTTAGTTAATCTTTGATTAACTATATTTTTAAGTAATTATCGAACTGTTTGGTGTTAATAAAGTTATTTATTATTTAATGAGCTTTTTAAAATGATAATTATTCTATTTTTAGCTTACATCAAAGTTAACTATTTTTCTGTAGTTAATATTAAATTTAATTATTATTTTAATTAATAATCATTAAAGCGAATACGTTTAATTGGAATTCAATTAAAAAGTGATCAAGTGGCGATAAGAGAGTATTAAGGTCTAGTACAAGTTTTATAAAAGGATTTTGATGTAAATTCTAGAATTTTATAAACATAAATTTATAAAAGACTCTCGAGCTAAGTTAATATTGAAAACAAGCTTTTGCACATAATTAAAGCAATGACTTTTAATTAGACTTAAATTGAGAAGTGATTAAGTGGCGACAGGGTTTGATAAAACCCTAATAGGAGTTTTATACAAGGATTATAATCTGAGTTTACAAACAAAGTTTGTAAAAGTGATTTATAAGCTAAATCCGAGCATTGCGACAAAGTTTATTTAGTGGAAAGGGAGGTGATTAAAATAGGAAGATTAAATAGATTTGTGCAAAGGAAAATTGGTTAGTAGCGTAAGTGGAGAGATTGTAAGGCAGTTACAAACATATGATATGATTTATAAAAAATCATATTGGATTCGAATGGTAAATAAGATTTGGGGAGTCTACTCGATGAAGTAAAAAGAATTAACTTGCAAAGTGGGTTATCAAGTAGAAAGAAATGGTTTATAAAACCAAATTAAATGGAAATGGAATAACAGATGTTTGGGTGGCAAACTTCTAATATCTTAAGATAAGAGCGTCGTCGGTCAAGGTCTGAAAGGTAATTAGAATGCCCTAACTTGAACGGCTTCACTATTATCGAGAGATAGTATTAATTGTATGTGTTGGAAAGCGAGTATCGAGTTAATTATGATTTATAAAGTTTATCATTTATTTAAATAACCTTTTAAAATGAAATAACTATGCTTTTTGTTAATCGGAAAGATAATCACTTTTATTCAATAATAATTATATCAAGTTCCTTACAACTAGAATTCCTTTTAAATGAAATAAAAAGTTATGGATTGGTTTAGTATGGCAAGGATTTGAAGTTAATTCAAATCATATAAATAAAGTTGGTAAAAGGGGTTTTAACCGAGACGATGATTTTAAAAACAGCGTTCACCTAAGAGCCGAATTAAGTGAAATGTTTTAATTGAAATAAGGGAAGGATTTTGGAAATTAAACCATGTCGTTGTTTAAATAGAAATATAATAGTATTTCCGAGGATAGAGAAAATGGAAGGAGGGTTTATAAACCATAGTGATATTTTCAAATATAAGAAGTTACAAAAGGGTTTTGAAAATGCAAACGATGTATCAAGATATAAAGGGTAATACAGGATGTTTATAAAAGAGGGTAATGTTCCTTGACAATGGAAATAAAAGTGATGTTTGGTGAATTCGTTATTCCAAGAAGATATGGATTGATACTTTCAAAGTAATGAACCGATAGAGTTGTGTCGATATAGAATTTAGGAAATCGATAATAAAAATCGATGGAATAGTTTTTAAATGAAATATGTTAACATAAATGACCTGAGCTGCCAATGTACTTAACAACATTGTTATGGTTTGATAGTTAAACCACCGACTATCAATTGAATTATTCTATTGAACCTTTTGACGTGTTGTTTCGAAGGGACCGGGATGGGAACTAGACCCAAAACCACTTCGAATCTATTGGATCTAGATTAACCCTAGAGGGGGGTGAATAGGGTTTATTGAAAATTAAGCGAGATATAAAAAAATATTAAATCACAGAATGCAGCAGAAATAAAAAGCAAAAAGGAAATAACACACAGAGATACCCAGCTTCGGCAAGACTCTGCCTACTGCTGCATTCCTAAAGTTTCTACTAGGTGATAGAACAGATCCCGCTTACAACACCATGTAAACCTGCGAACCCCTCGCTCCTATTCTAACCCTACGCTCAAAACTCTAGACTGGTCTATATCCCCTAGACCAAATTTCCCCTAGTTTTACAGATGCTAGTAAACTGCCAGTTAACACCCTAATTGGATTCCCCTAGAATTTTACAGACTTTAGAAAACTATTTGAATGATTACAAAAGAAATAAACAATAAAAACAATAAAACCCCTTTTGTCTAAAGTAATATAGGCCTGCCACTTTGCTTTGTCAAAAAAAACTTGCTCTCCTCTTTGTTGATGGTGGCTGAGAAAATAAAGTAGGGTTTTGCTCCAAATCAATTCGACTTCAATTGAAAAAAAAATGATTCTCTGATGATCTTTAGCATTGTTCTTCGTCGATGATTTGGCTGAGGTTGCAATCGAAAACAAAGTGAGTAGTATTGATTTGAACTTGTTTTCTTTTTGAGTTGTTGCTTTGGTTTTTCGATGCACTAATGCATGTGATGAAGTGGTGATTAAATAAGATTATAGAATCCTATTAATGCTCTGATTTCGACTAGTGACTTGGCTTCGATTTTGTGTTGCCCCTTTTGAATGCTCTATAAATTACCTTCTTTGTTGCCAAGTTTGAATTTGAGGGATTTAAAAACTTTTCCATGAATAACTTGTTGATTGTTGGAAATATATTGAACCTTAAAAGAAGAATTCCTCACTGATTGTGTATTGGTGGAAATGTTTGAGAGCATGTTTCCTGGAAATTAAAGACTGACATGAACATCTCAGGAAATATTTCAAAGACCTTGCCAAATATGTCTCTCTGATTTCTTAAAAAAAACATTTTGCTTGATTGATGCTATAGAAACTCTCGCCAAAAATGTTTTTCCTAAAAAGTTTTCTTACCTAGTACTATACTGGAAAAAAAAATTGTTTCCAGGAAATTTACAACTTGCCATAAATTGTCACTTGAATGCTTTGCTAGAAAGATGTAATTACTTGCCAAAAAATGTTGTTCACTGATTGAGTACTTGCCACAGTATTTATCCATTTCTGAAAAAACAACTGTATATGATTTAGGAAATCATTCAATTGTTACTCTTGGCCCCGAATAAAATCCTAAAATGCATGAAACATTAAAGAGTGTTCAATTTGATTTTTGTCAATTCTGGAAACATAAAAAATGTTTTCTTGCTAAAGGTATCTTTGTCCAAAACATGTGTGCTCTTGTATGATTTAGACAATCATTTAAAAACTGTATTTTGCCATAAAGACTTGAATTGCGGTTTTCTGGAAACTGATTTGTTGTGCATGATTTGTCCTGCCTTTGATCACTCTTCTTCACCATTGTTGTCCATATTCATGTGTTGCACCACATGCAAAACAATATTCACATGCATTGAAGTTGCTCCATGTTCATGCAACTTGTTCACTTAAAAAAATTGCTCTGTTGGGTTGAATGGTTACACAGGCCTTGACATTGTTCTTTGTCAATGTGAATGTGCACTTCCAAAAATAAACTTTTTGCCATGCTTCTGAAAAACTGAAAACATTTTTGAGAATGTTCTTACCCAAAAACTGTGCATGTTGATGAGCTGAATTGCCTTTTTATATTTTTCCAAAAATGAGACATTAAAGTTAAAAAGAAACTTCCCTTGTATACTTTGTGAATTGCTCGTACACATATTTGTGTAAACCTTCCATGTTTTTCACTGGTCCATTATTTTGTACGTGCTTGACCATACTTGATCATACTGGTTCATGTTGACTTGAGGTATCACCCTGACATGATGTTGCATGCATGCTTATTGGCTTATCCCCTGCTTGTATGTTCCTACAAAATAAAAATGTTTTCTAAGTTAGATTCTGCATGTGCTAGATTTTTCAAACCAGGAAATTGCTTTTTGATTGTGTATTATTGCACCATGCAATTATGAATACATGCATTATAAAAAAATGTTTTATCCAAATATTTTCTTGCCAAATTTTACATTTGCCAAGATTGCAAGCTTAATCTCTTTCCTGCTTTTGAACCTGTGACTTTTCTTTTCAAAATTCAAAAGAGATTCCCCCCTTTTTTACCCATTTGAATATGAAAAGAATTCTTTGCTGCTCCACTGAACCTCTGCATGTATATTTTCATCAAATTAGTTCACTTGAGCCTTGCATGTTGTACAATGTTGCTTTTGACCTTTTTTTTAACATCTTGCTTGAAATGAAGATTGCTTTGTAGTTGCCAAATTTTCACATGTTCAAAAAATAATAATTGAAACATGCCCTTTTTCACTGTTGTACACTTGTGAACATCACCTGCTTGCATACCTAGTTTTTGTTGCTTTGTTCTTTGGCTTGCTGATTTGTACTAGTATCATTGTGGGCTACTTGGACAGAAAAAAAATGTTGTTCCTCCTTTTTTGTGTTCCATAATTGCAATGTGAATGAGTGAAATGTTGTAGTGAGGCAATGACTGTATTTGTGATGAGCGTTTATAGTGAGGAACAAATGTACAGGATGAGAAAAATTGTACTGATATTTGTAATAAACAAATTTGATTGAAATAAAATATTATTTTATTGTGTTCAAACAAATTTGTCTATCGTATTCAGTTTATATACAGGTACAATATCATGTGAATGTATATGAAATGTGAAATATTAGTGAAGTATACAAGTAGTGGAGTTGTAAAACTGTACTGTTTGAAAATTGAAATAAAATATTATATTTAAACAAAATACTATGTAAATATCTGAATGTCTGTACAGTTGTATTTTATTTGAATATAAATATTATATTCCTATCTGTGATGATATACGAAAACAGTACAGTAACAAACACATTTAAAATAATAAATATTTGGTTGTTATCATCAAATAAAAAATCATACATTTGTGTATACAACACCGTTATATAAAACAGAATCAACTGTGCGAACGCGACTAGCTTGAAGGACATAAAGACGGCGTAAGTTGAAGACCGTATATATTTATAAAATGGAAGAACTACTTAAATCTCTGACTCATGACCAGAGATACACTGTGGTTCTATCGTGGTTAAAATCTGCGGATTTGCAAGGAGCTACTGATATATAAGGTGATTCCTGGGATGTGGTAGGAGAGTGCCTTCATCTCATCATGTTCCTAGATGACTGGTAAGGACAAATGTCTGATAGAGTATTTCCAAAGGGATCGCGTACGTTGATTTCTTCAAACGTACCAAGTTGAAGGCATAGAAGGGAAACTTCTTTAGCTTAACAATTGTAGTATATTCGTGGAAATCAATTAGTGATTTCTGGAGGATCTGACAATGTGGCATTCAAAGTGGATGGAGATATATTGTTTTAAACGATAAACGTAACCTCTAGCCTCATCAACAGGGAAATGGCACAAAATCGGGTTGGCAGCATGGCTATGTGGGTCGCACCCATTAAAATGGTATATCATTACCTAATCTGGAAAAATCAAATGCCTTCGGTTGTCCCTTTTTTTTTATATGTATGCTATCGGTTCGGTTGGCTGGCCCCCAACCATGGTAATGATATATTCGGAACTCTCAAGAGAAATGAGAGGCCAGTCATGTGTGAGTCGGGTTGCAAGACGTTCTTGTTGAACCCCCAATGTATTCATCTCCAGAGATACATTGTCGGAAGGTAGTCTCATACCTTGCCATAGTTGGAATCCATTCTCCAATAAGAGCCCACAATTTTGATTGTATACTATTTATGTAGAGCGTGAGATGCAAGCGTTCTGCTAGATTGCTATTTATTTGTGGTTTGATAGATATTATTATAATATCAGAGAAGATATTGATTTCAAAACTGTTTTGGGTTATAGTAAGGTAAAAACTGTCTGTGTTTATATGTGGGCTGGTCTTACTATTATCCTTTGATTTCAAAAAGGATTTTCAAAGTAAACAAATTGTTTGTGCTATGAATTTATCACTGAAAGTATTCTAGACTGACTCGGGTGAATTTTTCTTTGCTTCAAATGTGCTCGGATCAGACCGAGTATATTTACAGGTTAGGTTTCGCTGGAGTTCAGGAGATAGAAGCAGGAGGCTTCACCGTTAGATATATAATGTGTATTTCCGCTGTGACAGATATATGTTGTACTCTGATGATTGGTATGTATATACAGTTTCTTTTGTAAAGAGATTTGATATATTATATTTATTCGTCCCGCTGTGAGATTCTGATGTGTTCTTCTTTATCTTCTATTCTAATATTTCTTTCTTTCTTTTCTCATCCTCTAACTTCTTCCAAATAACTATCTGGTGTTGTTCAATACTTGGGTTTTGGCAAGTAATACAGGTGTTATGTACTATTGTCGAAATTTGAGCATCGAATTTCTTGCCGGGTCGTTACAGTGGTATCAGAGCTGCTAGTTTAGTAATAACCTTGGCTCTGTGGCGTAACTTGATAGAGATGGGGTTAGTAAGGCCCTAGATTGAGTTGAAAGTATATATGTGAGAGCGCGTATTTGATATAAATTATTTTACCCAATATATTTTATAAAGCAGTAAAGATAACAATTTCCTTAAATTATTATAATTTGGGCAATTAAGATTTACCAGTGTTGACTGGAATGGGTTGATTATGTGGTTGGATTGAACCAACCAGAGGACATTTCATATTTGAAATATGATGATATGAAAACATCAACTTAAGTTGAGCTACAACGAATTATATAAGTTAAGACTTGGATTGGAATGTCGAAATAAAATTTAACTTAAGTCGATAGGTATTTGACTTGAGTTGGGTGTAGAAATATTTGCCAATATTAATTTAATATGAAACGTTTGGATTGTTTGGATGGACGGTTGCATAAATATAGACTTGAAGATGAATAAACTTGATTGAAACCCATCCAGCATAAATAAGTCAAGCTTATGGAAAATGAATTCAAGCATAGTGAATTCAAGTGAAACATTTATAAAAATAAATGGATTATTAGAATTGATTGAATTGTATGGAAAGTTGGTTGGAATGGATGATATGGACGTTTGAATCTTACTGGCATTATTTTGAAAGCTGATGAGTTTCATTGGAGTTGAGAACAGGTGCAGAAAAGCTATTTCAATTTTGAAAACCTGTCCAAGAGAATTCTAGAGTAAATTAAATCCAGTTTGGCATGCGAATTAAGCAAGCACAAGAATAATTTATCGCTTATTACGTAATAGCGCTCGCAAAAAGGTATGCTAACGCAAAATATAAAATTTTGGTTTTTATTCGGGTTTTGAGATTGGATTTTGAATTTTTCCGACCGTGTTGGTCGATGTATATATATTTCTTGACCCTGCAATATTGCAGATGTCCCTCCGTACAGGGGAGACTCTGCCAAAATTTAAGGTGTTAGAATATTTTTGAAATTTTTTGGAAAAATTTGTCATTTAGAATAAATTGGTTTTAAAAACTAATCGGATTAATTTTGAAAATAAAACCGAGTTTTAATTAAATATGTTTGTAAAGAAAATGGGTTGCAATATTTCTTCTATCTTAGTAATTTCAGGGACGAAATTTTTTTAAGGGGGAAGGAATGTAACGTCCCGTATTTTTTGGCCAATTATTTGAATTATTTTAGTATTTAGAATATTGATTTGAATTTAAATTTGAAGTTAATTCAAATCATATAAATAAAGTTGGTAAAAGGGGTTTTAACCAAGATGATGATTTTAAAAATAGCGTTCACCTAAGAGCCGAATTAAGTGAAATGTTTTAATTGAAATAAGGGAAGGATTTTGGAAATTAAACCATGTCGTTGTTTAAATAGAAATATAATAGTATTTCCGAGGATAGAGGAAATGGAAGGAGGGTTTATAAACCATAGTGATATTTTCAAATATAAGAAGTTACAAAAGGGTTTTGAAAAATGCAAACGATGTACCAAGATATAAAGGGTAATATAGGATGTTTTATAAAAGAGGGTAATGTTCCTTGACAAAGGAAATAAAAGTGACGTACGGTGAATTCGTTATTCCAAGAAGATATGGATTAATACTTTCAAAGTAATGAACCGACAAAGTTGTGTCGATATAGAATTTAGGAAATCGATAATAAAAATCAGTGGAATGGTTTTTAAATGAAATATGTTAACATAAATGACCTGAGCTGCCAATGTACTTAACAACATTGTTATGATTTGATAGTTAAATCACCGACTATCAAATGAATTATTCTATTGAACCTTTTGACGTGTTGTTTCGAAGGGACCGGTATGGGAACTAGACCTATAACCACTTCGAATCAACTATGGAACGCGACTAACTTGAAGGAGATATGGATGGCGTAAATTAAAGACTGTAGATATTTGTAAAACGGAAGAACTACTTATATCTCTGAATCATGAATAGAGATATACTATGGTTCTGTCGTGGTTAAAATCTGTGGATTTGCAAGGACTACTCGCTACTGATCTATAGGGTGATTCCTAGGATGTGGTATGAGAGTGCCTTCGGTTCATCCTGTTCCTGGATGACTTGTATGGACGAATGTCTGACAGAGTATTTCCAAAGGGATCGCGTACGTTGATTTCTTTAAACGTACCAAGTTAAGGGCATAGGCGGGAAACTTCTTTAGCTTAACAACTGGAGTATCTTTGTGGAAATCAATTAGTGATTTCTAGAGGATCTGACAATGTGGCATTCAAAGTGGATGGAGAAATATTGTTCTGAATGATAAAGTAACCTCTAGCCTCATCAACCGGGAAATGGCACAAAATCGGGTAGGCAGCATGGCTATGTGGGTCACACCCATTAAAAGGGTATATCATTATCTGATCTGGAGAAATCAAATGCCTTCTGTTGTCCCTTTTTATTTTTATATGTATGTTATCAGTTCGGTTGGCTGGCCCCCAACCGTGGTAATGATATATTTGGTACTCTCAAGAGAAATGAGGGGTCGGTCGTGTGTGAGCTGGGTTGCAAGACTTTCTTGTTGAACCCCAATGTATTCATCTCCGGAGATACATTGTCGGAAGGTAGTCCCATACCTTTCCATAGTTGGAATCCATTCTCCAATAAGAGCCCACGATTTTGATTGTATACTATTTATGTAGAGCATGAGATGAAAGCATTCTGCTAGATTGCTATTTATTTGTGGCTTGATAGACATTATTATAATATCAGAGAAGATATTGATTTCAAAACTGTTTTGGGTTATAGTAAGGTAAAAACCATCTGTGTTTATGTGTGGGTTGTCTTACTATTATCCTTTTATTTCAAAAAGGATTTTCAAAGTTAAACAAATTGTTTGTGCTATGAATTTATCACTGAAAGTATTCTAGACTGACCCAGGTGAATTTTGCTTTGCTTCAAATGTGTTCGGGTCAGACCGAGTATATTTACAAGTTAGGTTTCGCTGGAGTTCAGGAGCTAGAAGCAGGAGGCTTCACCGTTAGATATATACAGTGTATTTCCACTGTGACAGATATATGTTATACTCTCATGATTTGTATGTATATACAGTTTCTTTTGTAAGGAGATTTGATATATTATATTTATACATTCCGTTGTGAGATTCTGATGTGTTCTTCTTTATCTTCTATTCTAATATTTCTTTCTTTTCTCATCCTCTAACTTCTTCTAAATAACTATCTGGTGTTGTTTGATACTTGGGTTTTGGCAAGTAATACGGGTTTATGTATTATTGTCGAAATTCGAGCATCGAATTTCTTGCCGGGTCGTTACAGAGAGCTTTCCATAGACGAAAAGAAAGCATTGCCGAGGCAGAACTTTCCTCAACATTATTTCGATGAGATAAAGTTTATCACTAATCTCTACCCATCCTCTGTCAGGGAGTCCGAGGATGTCTGGATGCGCGTGAGGGCTGAATACCATCAGGCTGACCAACTTCTAAGGTACTCCCGCCAACTCTTAGAATTATTATGGAGAAAAACCTGGAGCTCATCAACCAGGGGTTGGTCGTTGACGCCAAACGGATCGCTATTGGCAATTTGAACATTGAACTGGTGAGTTTGTTATTGTTATTGTATGTGCATTGTGGCCCATTCCTGCACCCTTGAATAATAACTTGTGGGCTTCGTTATTGCAAAGGAGATGAAGCAAGCGTAGGAGGAACTCAAGAGGGAGGTTGTTCATTCCCGCTCTGCTTTCGCATAGACTGTAGCTGATCTAACCACCGAGAACACGGCTCTAAACAGAGAAAAGGCCGAGGTGGACGAGGCATGTGCCGACCGGGAAAGGGAAAATGCGAGAATCACCCAGCTCCATGATGACAATAATGCTTTGAGAGCGGAGAATGACAAATTGAAGAGACAGCTTGAGGCGATGAGGAAGGCGAAGGAAGATGCGGATGCTAGCAACAGAGACGTATTGAGCACGATCGATGATTTGAAAGCGGAGCACTTGAGAGAGGTGGAGCAATTGAGGGAGCAGTTGGAGGACACGGAATTCCGGGTTAAATTGTCCGTGGAGGAAGATATCAAGAATATGTATGTTAAGGCTCTGAGGTTCCATGGACTCTTGTAGGTTGATGATTATTCCCGCAAGCTAGCCCGGACCTAGGAGAGGTTGGTTCCGTATGAAGCATATTTGCGCCAAGTGGATGTGAGCACTTTAAATGAACGCCAACTCATGATTGATCTCCTGACCGACGAGGAGCATGAAAAGTTAGAGGAGGGAAGGAGGCTGCTACTAGAGGATGCCGAAAGCGAGAGGCTGGCGAAGCTCGGCGCTGAAAACGGGAAGTCTGTCCTGACTGAGAGTGTGGTTGTTGCAGAGACATTTGTAGAAGGAATCTCCTATCAGCCACTGGCCCCTGAATTGGCTATGGTTAGCGATCCCGCAACTTCGACTATGGTTTCGATGGAGTACGACCCCAAGCATCCAGAGCTTGGAGAGACCAGATTCACCTTACCTGCTATGACGAGCACCCTTCCCATTGTATCTACACCATCTTTAACCGGAGGTGAATTCCCTTTATCGTACATTCCTGAGGATGACGTGGTTACAGAATTTGCGGACTAAAAGGTTGTGTTTTAACTGTGCAACCATCCCTGGATTAACCGCGGCACCGGTCCCTGCCCCCGTGATCTCGCAAATGACTGAATCTGGGCCAGGACCTACGGGAGTGCAATTTGGAGAAGGCGGCGATCGGCTGGACACCTACTCGGATATAAGGATAACTCCCAGCCTTTATGAAAGCCTCATCGAGGAAGGAGAGGTGGTAGATGGACAAAGTTCTCATGTCATAGGCCCAGTGGAAGCCGGCGTGCCTTTGATGGCAGTTATGGTGAAGGCCCAAAAAGCCAAAATGGTAGCTAAGTGTGAAGAGGTGGAGGAGAAGCAGAAGCGCGACGAGGCTGCCAGGCAGGAGGTCCTAATGAAGACCATATGGGATGTAGAGACGAGAGCTGCTGAGACAGTTGCGCGGAGGAAGGTTGATGAGGAGGCGGAGAAGAAGAGAGTTGTTGATGATGCCTAGAAGAAAAGGGAGGATGAAGAAGCCCAGCAGAGGGCCACCGGGACCCGTGAGAAAACCAAGGTTAGTGATGTCACGACGCATAAGACCCAGAAGCTTGTTGAGCGACGGGCTGCTAGAGAGGCCAAGGAGAGGGCTGAGCGGGAAGGCAAGGAGATCCCGAAGAAGAGTGACGATGTAGTTGGCCTTGCTGCCGGAAGTGCCCCATGCCTACATCGCATACCACCCTTGTTGATATCACTGAGATCTCTAGTGGGATGGTGTGGACGAGAAGTGTCTCCCAGCTTCTCATGAATCAACTACTTCCCAGAAGAACCGAGGAGGCAAGAGTGGGTCCGGGAAGAAGAGGCCTGGCGTGAAGGATGAACCTTCAAGTGTTGAATCTGCAAAAAAGAAACACAAGTACAAAAAGAAAAGACACAATTAGTGTTAGCAACTTAAGTAGAAGTTATAATTTATTTTGGTAGTTTAGGCCGATAGTTTACGCGATTACGACCCTCGCTTTTGGTTTTCAAGACATGGTGTGGTTTTCAAGCACACCGTATCATTAAAAATGAAAGATGTTAGACACGTAATTTGTTAAATGTGTGTGTGTGTATGAAAATTGGATATGAATTAGTAAGGATTGCGATTTATGTCGAGTGTTCGAATATTCTTCTCATGTTTTCCAGTGTCCTGTATATGCATAAGCATACTTATCGTTACACTTAACAAAAAGCGATCGGGGTTGCGCTCTGGGTAAATTATTCCATAGGGGCGATATAGAGTGCTTGTTTTAGTAAGTCTCCCTTAGCTCAGGAAACCCATAGTTTGCAAAAACAGGTTGGGCGCCCGCTACGTTGGGTTGCCCTGGGTTGATCCCAAGTATAGCGAAGGCGTAGGGCATCGCGATTTGCGGTCCACCTAGTGGGTGGCTCTCCCGTCGTTCATTGGTTGTGGCGAGCCACATACGTCATTTATTCGTTTGAGAAAAGAAGCCCGGATCATCAGCCCGTAGGGTATGATCGTGGCCATGGGCTACCGCTTAACCTTGAGAGCTTTGGGGAAAAAATGATTTTAGGGTCGGTCTTGGTGCTGCGCCAAGTTTCGACCGGCACCCGCAGCCAGGGGAGAAATTTACATCACTCCTGACTGGCTGTTGGGTGGCCCCAAGTCGCTTGGGACTTGGGCGCGGAACGATTTATCCTCAGTCTCGGCATGGAGCCGAGGTTCGAGTTCGTGGTTATTTACACTTGGTCGCGCCACGGACCGACGACTCGAGTAGCGTTGCCGGCTCCCGTGCTTGGGGTGCCGGTCGTAGCCAGTGTTGTTTGGCCTCGATGTTGGCTCGAGGTTCGATTGGCGGCATCGGCTCCTGTACTCAGGGGCCGGTACGGCGATCGACTGATTACATGCCAGCTGGTTGTCGGGACTTAATCAAACGTGTCATGAGCAGGATAAACATAAAAAAGAGACGGGAAGTTGAACATCATTTATACTAATAACTTTTGGCCATAATAGCCTTTACAATGCCTTGAATTGCTAGAAAACAAAACATCGTTGGAAAGCATAAACAACTGTGTACTAAGTTATGTAAAGTAGCAGCGGAGATGTTCACTGTTCCATGCCCTTAGGAGTTTAGCTCCGTCCACGGTTGTGAGTTTGAAAGACCCATTGCTGAGCTTATGTTGTATGGAGTACGGGCCTTACCAACGAGGGGAGAGGCTGGTTGGCGGAGGAAAGACTCGTTTTAAGACGAGGTCGTCGACGTTGAGGTCCTTATGTCGAACCTGGAATTGAAGTATCGGGCTACTCGCTGTCGTTGGGCGGCGACTTTGAGGTCAGCTTTGGTCCTCTTTTCTTCTAGCAAGTCAAGTGATCCCAAAAGTAAATCTTGGTTTATCTTTGGATCGAAGTAAGTAACTTGACGAGACAGAAGCTCAAGCTCAGTGGGGATAACAACTTCGGATCCGTAGGCGAGGTCGAAATGAGTGTGTCCGGTTGCCGTCTTGTGGGTGGTTTGGTAGGCCCAATAGGGCTAGAGGAAGTTCGTCCACCCACATGCCTCCAGCCTTTTCCAGACGTTTCTTGATAATGGATTTGATGACCTTATTAACCGCCTCGACTTGCACGTTGGCTTGGGGATGAGCCACTGCCAAGAATCTTTTTCGATGCTGTGGCGCTGACAGAAGGCTTTGAATTCAGCGCTCTCAAACTGAGTGTCGTTATCGAAAATGATAGCTTAAGGGACCCCATATTGAGTAAGGATGTTGCGCATAACGAAGTTGATCATCTTCTTGGTGGCGATTGTGGCAAGAGCTTCGACCTCTGCCCATTTGGTCAAATAACCAACTGCGACGACAGCGTATCATGCCACGCCTCTGGCCATTTGAAGAGTTCCAAAGATGTCGATTCCCCACATGGCGAATGGCCATGGGCTGATCATATGCGTCAACTCTATAGGCGGGGCTCTTGGGATCTTTGAGAAGCGCTGACACTTGTCACACTTGCGAGCGTAGTCTGCGGCGTCTTAATCGAGCATGGGCTAATAATAACCATTTCTAAGTATTTTTCTGGCCAGGGTTTTCCCTCCCGTATGGTCGCCACAATCCCCCTCATATACATTAGTTAAAACTTTGATGGCGTCGCGATGGGTTACGCATCTGAGCAATGGGACAGAGAAACCTCTACGGTAGAGCGCCCATCCATAAGAAGATAGCGAGCCGATTGGCGGGTGGGGGCTCGTCTTTCCTCGTAGCTTCCCGGAAGGGTCCCATGCTGCAGGTAATTCTTGATTGGTGTCATCTAAGATTCTGGTTCGGATTCGGCGTTCACGACTACCTTGGTCTGTGTTTGCTTAATGCTAGTGGAGTTGAGCACTTCGACGGGGCCGAAACCCAAGAGTTGTGAATCCTCGGAGCTGGCCTGTTTGGCTAGTGAATCTACTTTTTCATTTTGCTCTCGAGGAATGTGCGTGATGACAAAATGGTCGAGGTAGGTGAGCAATTCCTGAACCTGGGTTAACTATAGGGCGAGTCGTCCCTCCTTCACTTGATATTCTCCTTGCACTTGACGAACAATAAGTTGTGAATCGGAGAAGATTCGACGGTCTTTAGTTTGAGCTCAACCGCGATTCTAAGTCCGGCGATCAGGGCTTCATACTCCGCGTCGTTGTTGGTAGTAGGGAAATTTAGACTTAACGCGTAGTATATCGGGGGTTCTTCGGGGGTAATGAGTATGATTCCAGCACCGGAGCATTTTCTATTAGAGGAGCTGTCCACGAACAATTTCCATTGAGCGTCGGGAGCTTTAGTGTTTTCTACAGGAGTCTCCTCGGGAGTAGTGAATTTCACTATGAAATCAGCGAGAGATTAGCTGCGGATGGCTCGGCGGGGGATGAACGTTATCTTGAATTAGCTTAGCTCCATACTCCACTTTAATAGCCACCCAGACGCCTTAGGTCGTTGTAGGATTGGTCGTAATAGTTGGTCGGTAAAAACCTTTATGGGATGGGACTTGATGTATGGTCGAAGCTTCCGAGAATAAATCAATAAGTAGAATGCCAGCTTTTCCAGCTTCGGGCAGTTCTTTTTTGCCCCCGTCAATCGTTTGCTTATGTAGTAGATGGATCTTTGGACGCGGTCCTCTAAATGATTCATAAGGTCCTCGAATGCGAAAACGCATTCTTGGGTCCACTCGAAGTTGCGTTTTTCCTTTTGAAGTAAATCGAAGAATGGAATGCACTTGTCGGTGGCTTTAAAGATGAACCGACTTAAAGCGGCGACATTTCCGTTTAAACTTTGGACATCCTTGATGTTCTTGGGGATTTGGATGCATCGAATAACTTGGATTTTTTTTTGGGTTGGCTTCGATTCCCCGGAAATTGACGATGAAGCCTAAGAATTTTCCTGAAGCGACTCCGAAGGAGCACTTCAGAGGATTGAGTTTCATGTCGTACTGGCAAAGGTTATCGAACATTTCAGAGAGGCCGTGGATGTGGTTACTAGATTTTTTGATTTGAACAACGTGTCATCCACATACACCTCCATGGATTTCCCAATTTGGTTTTTAAAGAGCCGATTAATCATTCGCTGATAAGTGGCGCCAGCATTCTTAGGCCGAAGGGCATGATGCGATAGCAGTAAAGCCCAAGGTCTGTTATGAAAGAGGTATGATCCTGGTCGCGCGGATTCATCGAGATTTGATTGTAGCCTGAGTAGGCGTCCATGAAAGGTAGTAGCTAGTATCCAGCGGTTGAGTCAACAAGTTGGTTCATCTTTGGGAGCGGGAAGCTATCCTTGGGACATGCCTTTTTTAAATCGGAGAAGTCGACGCATGTTCGCCATTTACCACTGCCTTTTTTGACCAGGAATGGATTGGAGACCCATTCGGGGTAGTCGGCTTCGCGAATAAAGTTGTTGTTGAGTAGACGGTCTACCTCTTCCTCGAGTTCTTTGGACATTTCAGGTCCCAAGAAGTGATGCTTCATCTTGATTGGAGGCATTGTAGGATCGATACTTAGACAATGGCAAGTGACTGAGGGATTTGTGCCTTTCATATAGGAATGAGTCCATGCGAACACATCCAAATTTGTCTTCAAGAAATCGACGAGATCCTCTTTGATTGCGGGATGGAGTTGCGATCCTATCTTTAGTACCCTTGATGGATCGTCGGGATTAACTAGAATATCCACTATAAGTTCGACTGGAGTAGCCCTCTCGAATTCAGACTCTTCGTCCTTCCGTGCATCGAGATCATCGTAAACACAGCAGTGGCGTCTGAGCCAAGACTCGGACGCCGTTGATTGCTATGTTGAGATAGTCTTAGCGCAAGAAGGTGCAGACACAGCTTTGCCCTTGTCCTTATTGCTTGCATTCTTCCATTCTATTACATAACATTTTCTGGCATTTGTTTGGTCGCCTCTGACTGTACCAATCCCGTTTTCTGTTGGAAATTTCATTAGGAGAGACCATGGTGACATGCAGACCCAAAACTATGTAAGGAAAGGGCGTCCAAAGAAAGCGTTATAGGGGGAGTCAATGTCTATAACCACGAAAGTGAGGATTCAGACTCGGCTCCGATCCCCCTCGCCTAGTTCCACAGGTAAATCGATCATTCTCACTGGGGAACTAAAAGCCCCATTGAAGCTGTGGATCGTGGAGCGACATGGCTTTAAGTCATTTGTCACCAACTTCATCTGGTCGTAAGCAGCTTTAAAAATGATGTTGACCGAGCTTCTTGGTTTGATTAATACCTTCTAGACAGAAGCGACACCAATCTGAGCCGTGATAACTAGTGGATCGGTGGTCGGGATTTCTACCCCAGTAGAATTTCTTTTGCGGAAAACAATGTCGTCCTGCATGGTTTTTTGGAGCTTGGCTGGGACAGATTCGTTGGGAGAGGAGCAAGCTTCATAAGTAGCATGCTTTATGGAACTCACATACTCTTCCATTTTCCGAAAGTTATCGTATGTGGGGGTAAGGTCCACCATATATAGTGTTGATCAAGATCCCTCGCCTTGGGTTAGATGGACCAGGAGCCGTCTTGGCGGGCGCCTGAGGTGCTAGCGCCGGAGGTTTTGAATTTGTCTTGGGAGGAAATGGTTCTTGGACATATTGCTCAAGTCGTTTCTCACGGATAAGCTTCTCGATTGCTTCCCTAGGCTGGTGGCAATCATTGGTATCGTTCCTGTAACACCCCACCTCCGCTAGGGTCACTCACAAAGGGAATGCACTAGCTTTGGTGGAGCATTATCTAGGTAAACATACACAGAAATATTACAAGACAGAACATATAAAACAGCGGAAGAAGAACCAAATTTCATTGCTTCAAAATCTAGAAAGGTCTAAAGCCTTTTACATCAAAATGCTATTAAATCCATTACATCGAAATCTGTCTTGCAATAGTAAAGAAGCATAAAACCATAGTCATAAATCATTCCCCAAGTAAAACAGTAAAGCAGCCATAGCCAAGAGCAATCCAAGCCTTCATGAAATAGCCTTGGAGCTTGGTAAGATCCGAACTAAGCTGTATTCTCACCCTGTGAACCTGGGGGGGGAATGGAAGAAAAAGGGACGAAACAAAACGGGTCAGTCATAAAGACTGAGTAAGTCCTAGTGACTTTCAGCATAAAAATAGGTAATGAATAAACTGAAAGTAAACATAAGCATGATGACAAGATAAGCTACAGGCACGATAACTAAGAATAACATCATAGGATTTCTGTCATGTATAACATTGCTAGGTTCCCATTCAAGATGAACTAAGTATAGTTTCGCAAGATTTCTATCAAGCATCGCAAGATTTCTCTGCTTCGTCATTAAAATGATATCTATTTGCTATGATTTCCTAAATTCTCTGCACCAACTGTACCAGTACCCCACCCCGTATCATCCTTTCCATGTATATGTACAGTCCCTTGCTATATATCGTACGGGTTTCATCGCATATTTCTATACAACTCCAACGTAGTGCCACCATTCTTGAAATCGTTTGGACCGCCACCCTTGTTCTGGCTAGGTTTCCTTATCATGAACTATCGCGTGTTCAACTAGGATTTATGCCACCTAGGACCACTAGGGATTATGGTACCTATTGAACGTTTTCTAGATTCGATTAGGGTTTATGCTACCTAGGACCACTAGGGATTATGCTACCTAACGAACAACACCCTTTTTCCACGTAACGATCTATTAATCGATCGGCTCCCTACAAGTCCTAGCACGTTCATGTGTCTGTGTCATACGGCCCAATCACGAAATGTAGTCACCTGTGCTAGGTCCACCATAGGGTGTATCAAGCCCGAGGGTGCCAACCACCGACACGAATCAAGCACGCACAGTGTAAACCTACTGGTGTCCAATGCCTGCTTTTTCAACTCCGGACTATGTGCACGACCATAGTCCGCCTGAACCTACAATGGCGCACCAACTCAGCCGTCGTTCTGGTCGCTTACAATCAGCCCAGTAATCATGCCCCACCCTGCCTAGTTCCAGGGTACCGTGATACATCTAGTGGGTTACTGCTGAAAAGGACCGCGCAACAAGGGTTTCCGTTCAGTAGGTTAAGTGTTGTCATTTAAATTCGAGACTTAACCCCATCAGTCTAGCATGTCAAGTTGGTTAAGTGTTGTCATTCAAGTTCGTGACTTAACCCGCCTACGTGTCATGTCAAATTGGCTAAGTGTTGTCGTTCAAGTTCATGACTTAGCCCTACGAATCATCTGTCTAGTTGGTTAAGTATATTCAAGCGGTTCATGACTTAACCCTATCAAATCATCGTGTTAAATTGGTTAAGTATATTCAAGCGATTCATGACTTAACCCTATCAAATCATCGTGTCCAATTGGTTAAATATATTCAAGCGGTTCATGACTTAACCCTATCAAATCATCGTGTCCAATTGGTTAAGTATATTCAAGCGGTTCATGACTTAACCCTATCAAATCATCATGTCCAATTGATTAAGTATATTCAAGCGGTTCATGACTTAACCCTATCAAATCATTGTGTTAAATTGGTTAAGTATATTGACTTAGCCTACCTACTTATCAGGTTGTGACGGTTAAGTGTTATCCTCTGTTGTTACTTAACCTTACCACGCATCAGGTTATATCGATTGGGTGTTATCAACCTATTCAAGTTAGCCCAACACATCCGCTAGTCATTTTATGACGGTTAAGTGTCATTAGCCTAGCCACGTTACTTAACCCACCCATTCATAACATATTGGTTGAGCCTACATTTATAAGTTTAACATGTTCTTAACTCAAACCGGTTAGGTCCATATTTACATGTCAAATTTCCATGTCATCCCATCTAACCCTCTAACCATACCCACGTCTTATTATGGTTAGTATCCCTTAATTCATTCATTATGACGAATGAATCATGACCTCTCACATTAGACCGTGCATTTTGTGGTCACTGGATTTGCCGGGCGGTTCCGGGCTGATTTACACCACAAACTGGGTCTAACCTCGTGTCATAAACCGTTACGTCTACAATTTGGCCTTCGACCTCTCACATTAGACTGGCACTTTGTGGCTATTGGATTTGCCGGGTGGTTCCGGACAGGTTTACACCACAAACTGAGTCTAACCTCGTGTCAAAGGTTCATTAATGGTCGTATTCCCCCCAAAACCCCAATATCAGTTCATGTGTTTAACATATAGAAATGTTCATGTTCGTGTTCAAGTCAATTATCCAATACACAGTCATTTTCATGTTTCAAATTCCCAACTTTACATATTAATAAACATATGCCCAAGTTCCAAAATTACATGCCAATTTATATATATATATGGATATATATACCCAATTCTAGTCAGTTTACATATGTCCAATTCTTGCCTATTTACATGTATGCCAAGTTTATGCTATTTCACTCATATCGAGTTCTAGCCAAAATTGCATGTATCATGCCCAAATAAACCCAAATCATGATTCATGATGTATTTATCCCAAACTGTAATCTTTTTATTACAACACACACCAACTACCCAAGTTCATAATACATATTTATTCCAATTATCAAATTTACAATCGCTTTTATATTCAAATCCCCAATTCTACATATGCCCAATCGTAAGCCAAATCTTTTGATTTAATTTACATAGGCCCGAACTCGTGGTTTAATTTACATGCCAAATTACATACATGTTATATATACCAAATCTCATGTTGCATTACATAGATCCTATTTGTGCCAAATTCCATGTATATAATATTTATGCAAATTTGTTCATAACAAGATTATACCAAAATTTACAGATCAAGCCCAAACTTGCAAATACAGTGATAATATCCAATTTCATGTTGCCAATTATTACATCATAGTCATATAGGCAATAATCCCATAATTCCCCCGTATACATATCGTACACAAATCGCGATTTTAGGGCAAAGTCCGAAATTGACCAAGGTTCATGAAAAGAAAATAAATTAGGGGAGATAGAAATTGAATAAAAATGAGATCAGAGGAAAACATCATCATAGGCATAAATATTACAACTTGATGATAACGTCATTACAAATCAAGAAAACTGCTGAATAGATCATAAACTTGTCATGAACATGAAGATAGACAAGTCCCAAAACAGAAGATTCAAGGTGCAACAGAAATAGATCAGAATCGATAAACATACTTAGATCCAATTCCACTTAATTTCATGTCCATATTATAATTAATGTTTAAATCTAAAAGTAACTAGCACTTACAGAGCATGACTAGTGAATTAAGAACTGAAATTGTCATACAACGTTGTAGTAGTGTTGATTTATTGTTTGAACCATTGTTGAAGCTTTGCTCTTCGAATTGATTTGAGTTTGAATGCTTGTACTTTGATTTGGAGGCGGCGGCCATGGTTCAAGAGGGATTTCAGCAGCATAATAGCGTAAGAATGATTTGATATGAATTAGGTTAGGTCTAAGGGTGTTTTTATAGGTGTAGAAACTAGTTTAGGCCCTTAGATTAACCCTAGAATCAATCCGGACCATCAAAACACGTCTCAGGCTTCAAAAATGAGTTCTGGGTCAAACCAGGCCGACCAGGTCGACATGTAAGGTGGGGAGGTCGACACTATGGTCGACCTGGGGGGTAGGTCGACCCTATGGTCGACCTGGGGGGGTAGGTCGACCCCCTGGTCCAGTGCTGCCTAAAAACTGCTGAAACTTGTACAAGCCATAACTTCTTCATCCGGACTCCGATTTTCGAAAACTCAGACTCTATTTCATGTAAAATTTCGAGATGAACACAATGGCGTAACCCCTTTCCCCTGATTCTAAGTTTAAAATTTAATTATGGCTTGATTTCTTGTTTTAACATGTTATAAAAATACGGGTTGTTACATTCTCCCCTCCTTAAAGGATTTCGTCCCCGAAATCTTCAAGTTAAGAAGAATGTGTCCTACCATCCAATCATCCATCTACTCAATCATCAATCACAAGCATCCATTGTCCTTAAGAGATTTCTAATGCTATATGAACATATGCAAAAAGTGTGTGTATATGTTCCTTGTCTAATGCAAATGATCAGGCCTGATTGATCTTCTTAATGCAAAATATGTTTAGTGCCATGAGTCCAACATGTATGCGAATAATCCTAGTCACATAAACATTATATATGTGCACAAACATTCATCCATATGCAACATTCACATGATAACACATTCAATTTCATCCATAAACAAGTATAAACACTCATGCATATGCAATATGAAAATGTGTCTGAGCCGATCTAGTGCCTAATGTGTGTTATGCAACCACGAGCAACCACTTGCAACCATCAATCATAACATGTCTCAAACACATGTTTCACCCAATTGTTCCTACCTAAAGATATAGCCGAATGATAGAAGCAAGTAAAAACTTTGTGCCTATTAGGCAATGTCAAAGCTGGAAATCTACGTCACATATATACTGAATAGGAGAAGAACTCCCTAAGCACCAGCCCATATCCTATAATACCCAAAAAGTTTAGTCAACCCAACGGACACCCTCAAGCCCCAACATGTATTACTAACAGATAAGTCATACTCCCTATGGGGTTTGCAATAGAAATAGGATTGAGAATAGGATCGAGAGGCTATACTTAAAAGATAGCATACAAGTAAGCTCTACAGGAAAAGAGGGATCAAGGATATACTCTAAAAAAGAGATATGATGCGCGTGTCTAGTCTTCAATCTTCTAAGTCGCATTTCCTTGAGCTTAACTCCATTGTGCTTTGGCCTTTTTTTAACTTTACAATTTCGTAGCTTCTTAATTCTTATTTCCAAAATATGAGTAGGAACTCATTCCACTGTTGCCTCTCGTTCCACTTTTACTTATTCTTCTTCTAGTGTACTCGGCTTAAACATAACTGCGTACTCATGGTTTCATGCAAGCTCTCCAAAATTCACTAGTGAATCTCGGATCTCGTTTACTTACTAGAAGGTATTCCACATAAATGAATTATCTCTTGAAAATAAACAAATGCCAACCATATTGCCAATTGTACTTACTAAGGTGATTTTCTATAACTCATGCATAAGCGAGATGAACCATCCACCTTAGTGGCGAACACTACTCGAGTGAATCAATAAATGTATCAAGAACGGATCGATAAATGTATCAAGAGATTCTAGGTAAATAAACATGGCAGAACCCTAAGGGTTACACTAGACTTCGAGGGCATTACCAAGGCAAGTCAAGCGTCTAACTACCCTCTTTTCATACTCGAGAATGGTACCATTTCTGGACAACCACTCCATCCCTAGAATCAACCCATAGCCCAAAAACATAAGCTTTACTTCTAAACTCAACACTTAGCATAGACATTCTCAAATCCAAACAAGTCATGAATAAATGAGCTGATTCCCCACAGGATTTGAGACAAAAACGGGATCCTCTACTACGCTAGTACTAAGGTGCAGAGACTCAACTATCGAAGCAGAAACAAAAAGGATGCGATGTACCATAATCAAAAAGGGTACGAACAGGATAGAAATATAAACTAGACTTTTCTACAAAAACATTTCTACCTTCTTGTTCTGAGCCTCATTCGCCTTAACCACTCTTATCCCCTTTTATATAACGTGTTAACAGGTCTCTCGAGAACTACCTCCATCGCACGGCAAACCTCCAAAGCTTGAAATAAGATTAGTCGCAGATGGAACTAATGTGACTACAGATGGAGGAAAGAAAGGAAAAGGGATTTGAACAAGGAAACAAAGGATAATGCTAATGGCCTTTGGGGAATAGCCTTTAAAAATAAAACTTTTCTTGAAAAATGCTTCTTTGTAAATGGTTTTGAAAATAATTTCAAAAGGTTTTAAAAACTTTTGCCCAGTCTGGTAACCTTCTGCTCTGATACCAAATGTAACACCCCACCTCCGTTAGGGTCACTCACAAAGGGAATGCACTAGCTTTGGTGGAGCATTATCTAGGTAAACATACACAGAAATATTACAAGACAGAACATATAAAACAGCGCAAGAGGAACCAAATTTCATTGCTTCAAAATCTAGAAAGGTCTAAAGCCTTTTACATCAAAATGCTATTAAATCCATTACATCGAAATCTGTCTTGCAATAGTAAAGAAGCATAAAACCATAGTCATAAATCATTCCCCAAGTAAAACAGTAAAGCAGCCATAGCCAAGAGAAATCCAAGCCTTCATGAAATAGCCTTGGAGCTTGGTAAGATCCGAACTAAGCTAAATTCCCACCCTGTGAACCTGGGGGGGGGAACGGAAGAAAAAGGGGCAAAACGAAACGGGTCAGTCATAAAGACTGAGTAAGTCCTAGTGACTTTCAGCATAAAAACGGGTAAAGATAACATGGCATGAATAAACTGAAAGTAAACATAAGCACGATGACAAGATAAGCTACAGGCACGATAACTAAGAATAACACCATAGGATTTCTGTCATGTATAACATTGCAAGGTTCCCATTCAAGATGAACTAAGTATAGTTTCGCAAGATTTCTATCAAGCATCGCAAGATTTCTCTGCTTCACCGTTAAAATGATATCTATTTGCTATGATTTCCTAAATTCTCTGCACCAACTGTACTAGTACCCTAACCCGTATCATCCTTTCCATGTATATGTACAGTCCCTTGCCGTATATCGTACGGGTTTCATCACGTATTTCTATACTACTCCAACGTAGTGCCACCATTCTTGAAATCGTTTGGACCGCCACCCTTGTTCTGGCTAGGTTTCCTTATCATGAACTATCGCGTGTTCAACTAGGATTTATGCCACCTAGGACCACTAGGGATAATGCTACCTATTGAACGTTTTCTAGATTCGATTAGGGTTTATGCCACCTAGGACAACTAGGGATTATGCTACTTAACGAACAACACCCTTTTTCCACGTAACGATCTATTAATCAATCGGCTCCTTAGAAGTCCTAGCACGTTCATGTGTCTGTGTCATACGGCCCAATCACGAAATGTAGTCACCTGTGCTAGGTCCACCCTAGGGTGTATCAAGCCCTAGGGTGCCAACCACCGACACAAATCAAGCACGCACAGTGTAAACCGACACAAACCAACTCAGCCGTCGTTCTGGTCGCTTACAACCAGCCCAGTAATCGTGCCCCACCCTGCCTAGTTCCAGGGTACTGTGATACATCTAGTGGGTTACTGCTGAAAAGGACTGCGCAACTAGGGTTTCCATTCAGTAGGTTAAGTGTTGTCATTTAAATTCGAGACTTAACCCCATCAGTCTAGCATGTCAAGTTGGTTAAGTGTTGTCATTCAAGTTCGTGACTTAACCCGTGTAACACCCCGTAATTTTATAACATTAAAATTCACAAATTAAAGTATACTTAATTTTTAGAAAAAAATTAAGTGAAATGGGTTGCGCAGAGAAATATATATATATTGATATATATATATAAATTAAAAATTAAATAAATAAATATGCGAAAAAGTTCAAAACAGCGAATTGGGAGGGGGAATAACCGAACCGGCCCATTTTTGAGGTCGACCCGAGCCTTGCTGGGTCGACTAGGGGTTAATCCAGGATGTTTGGCTGTTAACCCGTGGGCCGATTCGCTCAAATGCAGATTTTGCATTTGATTGGTTCTCATGGTTCAGGGTTAATCTAATGGTCCTAAATAACTTCCTACACCTATAAATACATCCTAATGCTAATCCTAAACCTAATTAAAATAGAATAGTTACCGTCATACCATCGCCATGGAAATCAATGGAGCCGCCGCCAACTAAGAAAGAAGAAAAGCAAATTCAATTCTAATTCTCTCAACCCTAAAGCAAAGCAAAACTCTCTCTTTTCTTCTCTAAATTGTGAGTATGATGATCTTAACAAGATTATTATCATTTTAATTAGGTTGAGTTATGAATGGATTATGAGTAGATGATGTGAATTATCATATATGTTGTTGTAAACCCCTTTTGCTATCATGTATATTATAAATCCAATGTTATGTGATGATGATATCTTATATGTTGTAAATCATGCTATGATGATGTTATGTATGTTGAAAGTTTCTATGCTAAGTTGTGATGAATCATACATGTTAAAAAGGCCATGATGTTACCATCTATGCTAGCTAGTTCATATTAATTAAATCATCATGTTTGGGTTATGTTGATCTATATGACAAGTCACATATGCAAGTTAGATTGATTAGAAAAGTTATGAACATATGCCAAGACATCTATTATGACATCTAGAATTATGCTATGACATATGTGATATCCTATGCTAGTTCACACCATCATTATGTTGCCTAAAAACCCCATATGCAAGTTTATGTATAGATTTGGGCTATGATCATATCATATAAATTGAGACATTTAACAAGTTGACACCTTTTGATCCTTAACATGTGTAGTATATGCAAGTTTCACCCCTATTATGATTAGATTTATTTTAATTGTCTATATGTTGTGATAATTTATCTTTGTGCTAGGTGTTAGACTATACAAGTCTAGCCTATATTATGCATTGAATAAGCGAACGTATAAACGTGGGGTAAGGGTAATATTAAGGATTTAATATTAAAAAGTTGGGGTGCAATTGATATGATTTTGCATGCCATAAGTGGATAGCCATAATTGAGTCAATTATGGACATCATTAAAAGTTGACTTAATTAATAATTTGAATAGGGAATTATCAAAACTGGGGTAAAAGATTTTAAGTGTTAATCAATGCTTAGGACACGAGGTTGGACTCGTTTGTGACGTAAACCTGCCCGGACCCGCCCGGCAAATCCAGTGGTCACAAATGTCAGCCCAATGTGAGAGGTCCTAGGCCTAAACTAAAGCATAACGGTTGTAAAGACACGAGGTTAGACTCTTTTATGGTGTAAGATTGCCCGGACCCGCCCGACAAATCCAGCTGCCATAAATGCTAGTCTAATGTGAGAGGTCTTTATGAGGTTATGGCCTGAATGAATTAAGAAATACTTAACCAGATAAACATGTAAGGTGGGACATGGGGGTTAAGTGCGTGCCTTGGGTGGCATGAGGAATCTAGGGGGTGCCCTTAGTGGCATGTGAAATACGATTAGTAATACTTAACCAAACACACATGTAAATGAACATGACTAAGAGGGTTAAGTGGGATATACTAGTGACAAGCTTAGGTGGGTAGCTTGTGGGGGCCCATTTCGACCAGTATCCCAAACGTATCTTTGTGGGCTTGACCCAAGTCGAGGATGGGACACGCATGCTGGGTTCGACTGTAAGAGGCCAAAACGGGGAGCGGTGGCAACGCAAGTCCAACGGGTTTCGTATGCGTGTGTGAACCCGAGCTGGTAGGTAAGACGTTGTTGCATCGTGTAGGTATAAGCCATGCATTCTCAAGTTGCATAGGGTTGCCACTTTAGGGGAGTGATACACCCCACTGTGGGGCCAGCACGGGTATCTACGAGTAGGGAGCCGATCGAAAGTGGGTAGTGGGGTACACCTAGTGGAGATAGGGGCAGACGGCACCTATGTAGTTAGCTAGGGGTACGTAAGGCTATTTATAAAGTTTCTGTGTGAAGCAAGTGGGATCAACAATAGGGTGACTTGTGTGGTGCAGTGTAGTAATGTGCGGTGCAGTGTAGTAATCATTCGTTAGTAATTAGGTGTGCCTTTACCGTTATCTTTAACGTTATCTTAAACGCTATCTTTATCTTCCTAAGAGTTCATAGACATTTACTTGTCTTCCAGCTTATGCCTTAGTCTAGTTATTTTGATAATAGTATTGTTAGAATTATCATACTCGCCAGACTTTATGTCAGACCCCCTCTATTTCTATCCTTTTCCCCCCTCCAGGTCCTCAGGTTGGGCCCAGCTCTAGTGGAGTTTGATTGAATTGCTTCATCTCTCTTTGGAATGCTTGGACCGTTGAAGTAAAGTCCAACTTGTTATCTTTTTAATGGCTATTTATGTAATGGGATTTGTATTTTGTTTTTATGAAGATGGATATTGTACTTGGTTATGATCTATGGTTTTATGATGTAACAAACATGTTTAATTTCCGCTGCAATAAAATGAAGTTTTAGATTTCCATGTACTATTTATTATTTGTCTTGTTGTAATTTTTCTGTTCTATATTCACTTATAACCTCCATGGAAGTTAATGCATTCCCTTTGTGAGTGACATTAATGGACGTGGGGTGTTACACGTGGTATCAGAGCTTAAGGTTACCAGAACAGATAAAAATACTTTAGAAAAATAGTTATTTTTGGAAGAAGTGTTTTCAAAAACATGTTTTAATGAGAAATTTAAAGAGAAAAGTTTTTAAGAAAAACATAATCCCCAATAGCCACATATCTTTATCTTTCGAATTCTCCATTTTGAATCTTTCCTTTTTCGTTTCAGCATGGCTGAAGATCTTAATCTACCCGACGGTGTAACGATACCAGGATGGTATAGGAGGCTATTGGAGGCTAGGGCCGCTGCAGGTCCAGCCAATGTTCCTCCACCACCAGTTGCACCCGTTCCTCCTCCTCCTCGCGTAGATACTTTTGCAAAGACGTGCAAGGAATTCAAGGCTATGGGTGGAAAACCATTTCAAGGGTCAGAAACGTTTGTGGAAGCTAGAGATTGGCTTAAGGAGGTGGAAGAATTGCTAGAAATATTTGAAGTAGAAGAAGGGAGGAGAGTTCGTTTAGCATCTTGGTTAATGAAGGGAGAGGCCTCGTTTTGGTGGGAGGTCACTAATGAGGAGCGTCCTGTTGACTCTTGGGCGGATTTCAGACGTAGGTTCGAGGCGAAGTTTCTCTCAAGGGCGGAAGAAAATCTATATATGGAAAGGTTCTTGACATTGAAGCAAGGAAGCTCATCAGTGAAAGAATATGTCAATAAATTTAATCAGTTAGCAAGGTTTGGCTTGGACTTAGTAAACACGCCGGAGAAGAAGGCTCTAAGGTTCGTGAATGGCTTGAATGAACCATTGCAAGGGTTGGCTATGACCCACATCCCGATGGGGGCCACCTTTTGAGAAGTTAGTAGAAATGGCGCTCATGCATGAGGAGAAAAGCGCTAAAGCTGATAAGGCACCCAACAGGAAGGGGGATCAGAAAAAACCACAACAGCAAAACAAGAAGGGTGGAAAAGACAATAATGGCAAGGGAAAGAAGAAGTGCTTTAACTGTGGAACCCTAGGCCATCTCAGCAAGGATTCCCGAAAGAAAAAGAAGACGGGCTGTTTTCATTGTAGCGATGCGGGACATTTAGTGAAGGACTGCCCAAAGAAGGGGCAGAGGGCATGAGCTACCTCGGGAGGACAGGTGCAGGCTCTTATGGCACCAGGGCAGGCTAGGGGACAAGTTCAGGCTCTCGCGGTCCCACCGCTGCAAGAACGAGGTAGAACCATTTCTGTTGAAAGCTTAGTTTTTCTGTTTGATCATCATGTCCGTACCTTATTCGATTCGGGCGCATCATATTCATTTATCTTTACATCATTAGTTGAACCACTGCACTTAAACACCAGTTTAGTAGAGGATCCCTTAGTTGTTTCGAATCCAACAGGGGGCTCAGCTTATTTGTCCATGATGTGTTTGGATTTGAAAATTTCCATACTTAACGTTGAATTTAGATGTGATGCTTATGTGTTGGGCTTCACGGGCTATGGGCTAATTTTAGGAATGGATTGGTTATCCAGAAATGGGGCCGTTCTTGATTGTGAAAGGAGAGTAGTTAGGCTCATGACTCGCCTTGGCAACACTCTCGAAATCTTTTGTAATCCCATAAATTCGGTTATGCTAAGTTATCTAGAATCGCTTGACGCGTCTGAGGAAAATCTACGATCTGTTAGAGTGGTCCGAGAATATTCGGATGTGTTTGAGGAGGTGAAGGGCTTGCCTCCGAAGCGGGAGATAGATTTTCGAATATATCTTGTGTATAATGCGAAACCAGTATCTTTGCCAGTACGCCACATGGCTCCACGTGAAAGGAGGGAACTCGATAAGCAAGTAAAGGAGTTGCTTGAGAAGGGGTTCATAAGACGAAGTATATCGGAGTGGGGTGCTCCAGTAGTATTTGCCACGAAGGCGGATGGGTCCCTTAGACTGTGTGTGGACTATAGAGAACTTAATAAACTTACTAAGAAGAACATACACCCACTACCGAGGATTGACGATCTCTTCGATCAGTTAGTTGGCGCCTCAGTGTTTTCGCAGTTGGACTTAGCCACTGGGTTCCATCAGTTGAGAGTGGCTGAGGATAGCATAGACAAGACTGCCTTTAGGACTCCGGACGGTTTCTATGAATGGCTAGTGATGCCCTTCGGTTTGACAAACGCCCCAGCATATTTTGTTGATTTGATGAGTAGGGTGTTTAGGGAGTACCTTAACAAATTTGTGGTAGTCTTTGTAGATGACATCTTGATCTTTTCTAAGGATGAAGAAGAGCATGCCCTACATCTTAGGGAAGTGTTGGAGACTCTTCGAGCGCATAAGCTTAAAGCTAAATTTTCTAAGTGTCACTTCTGGAGGAAGGAAGTACGGTTCTTGGGACACGTGGTTTCCAAAGAAGGGATAGCCGTGGATCCCGCGAAGGTGGTGGCCATCTAAGATTGGAAGGTCCCTAAAAATGCTACCGAAGTGAGAAGTTTCTTGGGGTTGGCTGGCTACTATAGGAAGTTTATCAAAGACTTCGCAAAGATATCAGCTCCATTGACACGCTTGACGAAGAAGAACCTAGTTTTCACATGGGACGTAGATTGTGATGATGCGTTCCAACGTTTGAAGAGAGCTTTGACTTCAGCCCCAGTCTTAGTATTGCAAGACGGGAGTATGCCGTTTACCGTTTATACTGATGCTTGTGGGACAGGACTAGGCACAGTCTTAATGCAAGAGGGGAGGGTAATAGCCTATGGTGGAAGGCAGTTGAGAGCGCATGAGAAAAATTATCCTACACATGACCTAGAATTAGCCGGTATTGTTTTCGCGCTTAAGTCTTGGCGTCATTATCTTCTTGGCGAGAAATTCGAATTATTCACTGACCACAAGTCTTTAAAATACATATTCTCTCAAAAGGACTTGAACTTAAGGCAGCAAAGGTGGATGGAGTTCTTAGCGTCCTACGACTTCGAAATAGCCTATACCCCTGGCAAGGGTAACGTGGTGGCAGACGCCTTAAGTAGAAAAATATTATCCTTAAGACCTTTGTTTGTTGAGCGGCAAAGTTTAGAATTCATTTCGATGTTTGATTTTAGACCTTCCGTTGACTTCGTACCCGGTTTGCTAGCATCCTTGGAGGTCAGACCAACACTTTTGGGACGGATTGGCGAGGCACAGCGAGACGACCCACAGTTAGTTGAGTTAGTAGAAAAGCTCAAAGGAGGGGAGTCATCAAGCCATCTCCGTAGGTATACCCTAGATAATAAGGGGTGGTTGCGTAGGGACGATAGACTTTGTGTACCTAAAGACGATGACCTAAGGAAGACTATTCTTGACGAAGCACATCACTCGAAGATGACCATTCATCCCGGCGGGGACAAGATGTACATGGACATGAGACGAGTCTACTTTTGGGCCGGCATGAAGAAAGATGTGGCCGAGTATGTCGCTAGATGCTTGGTGTGCCAACAAGTAAAAGCGGAGCAAAAGAAACCCGGTGGGTTGCTTCACCCATTGGAGGTTCCACTATGGAAATGGGAAAGCATCTCGATGGATTTTTTGGATGGATTACCGCGATCGAGGAAGGGTAATACGGAAATTTGGGTTATAGTAGATAGACTTACTAAGAGCGCCCATTTTATTCCCGTGAAGAGTAAGAGGACTGCTCCATGGTTAGCTTCTGTATACGTTCGAGAGATAGTTCGTTTGCACGGTGTTCCTTCTAGCATAGTGAGCGACCGCGATCCTATTTTCACTAGCGAATTTTGGAGAAGCTTACAAGAGGCGGTAGGGACTCAGTTATGTTTAAGCACCGCATATCATCCTCGGATGGACGGCCAGACTGAGAGGGTGAATCGCATTCTAGAGGATTTGTAGAGGCTATGTATCCTAGACTTTGGGGGTACATGGGAAGAGCATCTTCCATTGGTTGAGTTCGCATATAATAATAGCTTTCAGTCCAGCATTGGTATGGCACCATTCGAAGCTCTATATGGACGACCTTGTCGTTCACCTACATGTTGGTGGGAATCTGCGGATAAGATCTTACTTGGGCCCGATATGATTAGGGAGACTTCAGAGAAGATCGACTTGATTCGAAGGAGGATGAAAGCAGCGCAAGATAGGCAGAAATCTTATGCGGATAAGAGGAGGACAGATCTCGAGTTTGAAGTTGGGGACATGGTCTTTGTCAAAGTGTCTCCATTACGAAACGTTGTTCGCTTTGGGTCCATTGGGAAATTAGCACCTAGGTTTGTAGGGCCGTTTCCTATTAAGGAGAAAATTGGACAGATGGCGTATAGAGTGGAGTTGCCCGAGAGACTTAGTGGTGTACACGACGTATTCCATGTGTCACATTTGAGGAAGTACTTGCACGAGACCGCGGAAGTGGTAGAGCCGAGCTTTCTTAGAGAGGTGGAGATAGAGCGTGATGCGACGATTCGACGAGCTCCTACGCGCATTCTTGGGTCGGAGATCAAGAGGTTGAGGAATCGAGAGGTCAGACTAGTCAAAGTGCAATGGGGAGATGATGAGAGCAACGCTACTTGGGAGACAGAAGAGAAGATGCAATCACGATACCCTTTTCTTTTTGAGGGTATGTCCTTTAATTTCTCCTTTATCGCTTAGCTTGTATTTATCTTATCTTTAGTATATCCTCTCGCTAGTATCTTTGACCTTTAGTTAGGATAATCCTATGGTTGAAACATGTGTTTGAGACATGTTATGTATGGTGGATGCAAAGTGGATGCAAGTGTTTGCTAATGGTTGCTCGTGGATGCATATACACACACTATTAGGCACCAGATCGGCTCAGTCACTTCATATTGCATATTGCATATATATGGATGTATTTAGTAAAATGGATGTATAATAGTTGTATTATCATATAGTTGCTGCATTCGGGTGGATGGTTGTGCACGCATATAGAATTAATATGTATCATTAGGAATCTTTTGCACACATATTGGATGCATGGCACTATCATGAATTGCACTAAGGAGGTCAACTGAATCAGTAGACCGCCTGATTTTGCATTAGATAAGGACATATACACACACTGTGCATTTAAACATGAAAGCATTAGAAGTCTATAAGGACAATGGATGCCTGTGTTTGATGGTTGAGTAGATGGTTGTTTGGATGTTAGGATATACATTCTTCTTGACTTGAAGATTTCGGGGACGAAATCCTTGAAGGAGGGGAGAATGTAACACCCCGTAATTTTATAATATAAAAATTCACAAATTAAAGTATACTTAATTTTTAGAAAAGAATTAAGTGAAATGGGTTGCGCAGAGAAATATATATATATTGATATATATATATATATATATTGATATATAAATATATATAAATTAAAAAATAAATAAATAAATATGCGAAAAAGTTCAAAACAACGAATTGGGAGGGGGAATAACCGAACCGGCCCATTTTTGAGGTCGACCCAAGCCCTGCTGGGTCGACTAGGGGTTAATCCAGGGTGTTTGGCTGTCAACCCGTGGGCCGATTCGCTCAAATGCAGATTTTGCATTTGATTGGTTCTCATGGATCAGGGTTAATCTAATGGTCCTAAATAACTTCCTACACCTATAAATACATCCTAATGCTAACCCTAAACCTAATTAAAATAGAATAGTTACCGTCATACCATCGCCATGGAAATCAATGGAGCCGCCGCCAACTAAGAAAGAAGAAAAGCAAATTCAATTCTAATTCTCTCAACCCTAAAGCAAAGCAAAACTCTCTCTTTTCTTCTCTAAATTGTGAGTATGATGATCTTAACAAGATTATTATCATTTTAATTAGGTTGAGTTATGAATGGATTATGAGTAGATGATGTGAATTATCATATATGTTGTTGTAAACCCCTTTTGCTATCATGTATATTGTAAATCCAATGTTATGAGATGATGATATCTTATATGTTTTAAATCATGCTATGATGATGTTATGTATGTTGAAAGTTTCTATGCTAAGTTGTGATGAATCATACATGTTAAAAAGGCCATGATGTTACCATCTATGCTAGCTAGTTCATATTAATTAAATCATCATGTTTGGGTTATGTTGATCTATATGACAAGTCACATATGCAAGTTAGATTGATTAGAAAAGTTATGAACATATACCAAGACATCTATTATGACATCTAAAATTATGCTATGACATATGTGATATCCTATGCTAGTTCACACCATCATTATGTTGCCTAAAAACCCCATACGCAAGTTTATGTATAGATTTGGGCTATGATCATATCATATAAATTGAGACATTTAACAAGTTGACACCTTTTGATCCTTAACATGTGTAGTTTATGCAAGTTTCACCCCTATTATGATTAGATTTATTTTAATTGTCTATATGTTGTGATAATTTATCTTTGTGCTAGGTGTTAGACTATACAAGTCTAGCCTATATTATGCGTTGAATAAGCGAACGTATAAACGTGGGGTAGGGGTAATATTAAGGATTTAATATTAAAAAGTTGGGGTGCAATTGATATGATTTTGCATGCCATAAGTGGATGGCCATAATTGAGTCAATTATGGACATCATTAAAAGTTGACTTAATTAATAATTTGAATAGGGAATTATTAAAGGGTGCGTTTTTTAGAGGTCCCTATTAAGTTTCAAAATATAAAAAAAACCCGGTCATAAACTTATTGTAAATTAGGTCCCTATTTTCTGAAAAGTCATCAAAAAAATATTAAAAAAATATAAAAAAATCACGTAAATTCGTATTTAAATAAAACATGTGCTCGCCCAAAAATTCAGATCATAATAAAATCAAAACATGCATCAAAATCAAAAAAATACAGAAAACAGCGAAAAATGCAGTAATCTGCATCAAATCATGCACATATTTGGAATACTTGCATTCATCTGTGCAAGTATTTCTCTGTTATATTTTTACATGTAATACTTGCATACATGTGTGCAAGTATTTAAAATAGTTGCATACATGTATGCAGGTTTCTGCACATATTTTATTTTCACATGTAAATACTTGCATACATGTGTGCAAGTATTTCAAATAGTTGCACACATGTATGCAGGTTTCTGCATGCATTTTCAACTAAAACAGCTTCAGAAATACTTGCATACATGTATGCAACTATTGGCAAAAGTTGCATACATGTATGCAACTATTTGCAAGTTTTTAAATTCGCAATACATCCCTGTAATTAATGTTTTCTCTGTAAACCCGCCCCCTATTTTAGCTGCCGCCTGGAATCATCCGCCTGCCACTTTCCATACCTCCGCCTCTTTCGTTTTCTGTCCAAATTTTCAGGCGCTATCACTTAAAAAAAAAAAAAAAAAATTTCTAAAATCTGTAAACATTCTCGGAAGTCCACAGAAATTAAAAAAAAAAGTTGCATAAATGTATGCAACTTTTACGAATAGTTGCATACATTTATGCAACTATTCGAATACACATGCATATGTTTATGCACTCCTGTTTGAAAAATTGCATACATGTATGCAGTTTTTCTATATAACTGCATACATGTGTGCATATATGTCAAAATACATGCAAACGTGAATAAGTTGCACGTAGGTATGCGGTTTTTAAACAAATGCATCAGCAGATGCATGTTTTAACAATATGTGCATACATGTATGCATTTATACTGCAGTTTTGACGCAGATTTGAAATAAATGCATACATGTATGCAACTAATCGATTTATATGCATGTTTTGATGCAATTTACTGCATTTCGTTGATTTTCTGTATTTCGTGATTTCGACGTTGTTTTTGATGTTTTTTTGGTCTGATTTTTTTCACGATTATTTGATTTAATTAATTACGAATTTACATGATTTTTTTATATTTTTTTGTATGTTTTTATATGTTTTTGAAAATAGGGACTAAATTTACAATAAGTTTATGACCGGGGGTGAGCCTAATTAAGTTTCGTTTTAGGGACCTGTGCCTAATATTAAGGATAACGTGGGGTAATATTAAGGATTTAATATTAAGGATTTAATATTAAAAAGTTGGGGTGCAATTGATATGATTTTGCATGCCATAAGTGGATGGCCATAATTGAGTCAATTATGGACATCATTAAAAGTTGACTTAATTAATAATTTGAATAGGGAATTATTAAAACTGGGGTAAAAGATTTTAAGTGTTAATCAATGCTTAGGACACGAGGTTGGACTCGTTTGTGACGTAAACCTGCCCGGACCCGCCCGGCAAATCCAGTGGTCACAAATGTCAGCCCAATGTGAGAGGTCCTAGGCCTAAGCTAAAGCATAACGGTTGTAAAGACACGAGGTTAAACTCTTTTATGGTGTAAGACTTCCCGGACCCGCCCGGCAAATCCAGCTACCATAAATGTCAGTCTAATGTGAGAGGTCTTTATGAGGTTATGGCCTGAATGAATTAAGAAATACTTAACCAGATAAACATGTAAGGTGGGACATGGGGGTTAAGTAGGTGCCTTGGGTGGCATGAGGAATCTAGGGGGTACCCTTAGTGGCATGTGAAATACGATTAGTAAGACTTAACCAAACACACATGTAAATGAACATGACTAAGAGGGTTAAGTGGGATATACTAGTGACAAGCTTAGGTGGGTAGCTTGTGGGGGCCCATTTCGACCTGTATCCCAAACGTATCTTTGTGGGCTCGACCCAAGTCGAGGACGGGACACGCATGCTGGGTTCGACTGTAAGAGGCCAAAACGGGGAGCGGTGGCAACGCAAGTCCAACGGGTTACGTATGCGTGTGTGGACCCGGGCTGGTAGGTAAGACGTTGTTGCATCGTGTAGGTATAAGCCATGCATTCTCAAGTTGTATCGGGTTGCCACTTTAGGGGAGTGATACACCCCACCGTGGGGCCAGCACGGGTATCTACGAGTAGGGAGCCGATCGAAAGTGGGTAGTGGGGTACACCTAGTGGAGATAGGGGCAGACGGCACCTATGTAGTCAGCTAGGGGTACGTAAGGCTATTTATAAAGTTTCTGTGTGAAGCAAGTGGGATCAACAATAGGGTGACTTGTGTGGTGCAGTGTAGTAATGTGCGGTGCAGTGTAGTAATCATTCGTTAGTAATTAGGTGTGCCTTTACCGTTATCTTTAACGTTATCTTAAACGCTATCTTTATCTTCCTAAGAGTTCATAGACATTTACTTGTCTTCCAGCTTATGCCTTAGTCTAGTTATTTTGATAATAGTATTGTTAGAATTATCATACTCACCAGACTTTATGTCTGACCCCCTCTATTTCTATCCTTTTTCCCCCTCCAGGTCCTCAGGTTGGGCCCAGCTCTAGTGGAGTTTGATTGAATTGCTTCATCTCTCTTTGGAAAGCTTGGACCGTTGAAGTAAAGTCCAACTTGTTATCTTTTTAATGGCTATTTATGTAATGGGATTATGGATTTTGTTTTTATGAAGATGGATATTGTACTTGGTTATGATCTATGGTTTTATGATGTAACAAACATGTTTAATTTCCGCTGCAATAAAATGAAGTTTTAGATTTCCAAGTACTATTTATTATCTGTCTTGTTGTAATTTTTCTGTTCTATATTCACTTATAACCTCCATGGAAGTTAATGCATTCCCTTTGTGAGTGACATTAATGGACGTGGGGTGTTACAACCCGCCTACGTGTCATGTCAAATTGGCTAAGTGTTGTCGTTCAAGTTCATGACTTAGCCCTACGAATCATCTGTCAAGTTGGTTAAGTATATTCAAGCGGTTCATGACTTAACCCTATCAAATCATCGTGTTAAATTGGTTAAGTATATTCAAGCGGTTCATGACTTAACCCTATCAAATCATCGTGTCCAATTGGTTAAGTATATTCAAGCGATTCATGACTTAACCCTATCAAATCATCGTGTCCAATTGGTTAAGTATATTCAAGCGATTCATGACTTAACCCTATCAAATCATCGTGTCCAATTGGTTAAGTATATTCAAGCGGTTCATGATTTAACCCTATCAAATCATCGTGTTAAATTGGTTAAGTGTATTGACTTAGCCCACCTACTTATCAGGTTGTGACGGTTAAGTGTTACCCTCTGTTGTTACTTAACCTTACCATGCATCAGGTTATATCGGTTGGGTGTTATCAACCTATTCAAGTTAGCCCAACCCATCCGCTAGTCATGTTATAACGGTTAAGTGTCATTAGCCTAGCCACGTTACTTAACCCACCCATTCATAACATATTGGTTGAGCCTACATTTAAAAGTTTTACATGTTCTTAACTCATACCGGTTAGGTCCATATTTACATGTCAAATTTCCATGTCATCCCACCTAACCCTCTAACCATACCCACGTCTTATTATGGCTAGTATCCCTTAATTCATTCATTATGACGAACGAATCATGACCTCTCACATTAGACCGTGCATTTTGTGGCCACTGGATTTGCCGGGCGGTTCCGGGCAGATTTACACCACAAACTGGGTCTAACCTCGTGTCATAAACCGTTACGCCTACAATTTGGCCTTCGACCTCTTACATTAGACTGACACTTTGTGGCTACTGGATTTGTCGGGCGGTTCCGGGCAGGTTTACACCACAAACCGAGTCTAACCTCGTGTCAAAGGTTCATTAATGGTCGTATTCCCCCCAAAACCCAAATATCAGTTCATGTGTTTAACATATAGAAATGTTCATGTTCGTGTTCAAGTCAATTATCCAATACACAGTCATTTTCATGTTTCAAATTCCCAACTTTACATATTAATAAACATATGCCCAAGTTCCAAAATTACATGCCAATTTTTATATATATGGATATATATACCCAATTCTAGTCAGTTTACATATGTCCAATTCTTGCCTATTTACATGTATGCCAAGTTTATGCTATTTCACCCATATCGAGTTCTAGCCAAAATTGCATGTATCATGCCCAAATAAACCCAAATCATGATTCATGTTGTAGTTATCCCAAACTGTAATCTTTTTATTACAACACACACCAACTACCCAAGTTCATAATACATATTTATTCCAATTATCAAATTTACAATCGCTTTTATATTCAAATCCCCAATTTTACATATGCCCAATCGTAAGCCAAATCTTTTGATTTAATTTACATAGGCCCGAACTCGTGGTTTAATTTACATGCCAAATTACATACATGTTATATATACCAAATCTCATGTTACATTACATAGATCCTATTTGTGCCAAATTCCATGTATATAATATTTATGCAAATTTGTTCATAACAATATTATACCAAAATTTATAGATCAAGCCCAAACTTGCAAATACAGTGATAATATCCAATTTCATGTTGCAAATTATTACATCATATTCATATAGGCAATAATCCCATAATTCCCCTGTATACATATCGTACGCAAATCGCGATTTTAGGCCAAGGTCCGGAATTGACCAAGGTTCATGAAAAGAAAATAAATTGGGGGAGATAGAAATTGAATAAAAAAGAGATCAGAGGAAAACATCATCATAGGCATAAATATTACAACTTGATGATAACGTCATCACAAATCAAGAAAACTGCTGAATAGATTATAAACTTGTCATGAACATGAAGATAGACAAGTCCCAAAACAGAAGATTCAAGGAGCAACAGAAATAGATCAGAATCGATAAACGTACTTAGATCCAATTCCACTTTATTTCATGTCCATATTATAATTAATGTTTAAATCTAAAAGTAACTAGCACTTACAGAGCATGACTAGTGAATTAGGAACTGAAATTGTCATAGAACGTTGTAGTAGTGTTGATTTATTGTTTGAACCATTGTTGAAGCTTTGCTCTTCGAATTGATTTGAGTTTGAATGCTTGTACTTTGATTTGGAGGCGGCGGCCATGGTTCAAGTGGGAGTTCAGCAGCATAATAGTGTATGAATGATTTGATATGAATTAGATTAGGTCTAAGGGTGTTTTTATAGGTGTAGCAATTAGTTTAGGCCCTTAGATTAACCCTAGAATCAATCCGGACCATCAAAACACGTCTCAGGCTTCAAAAATGAGTTCTGGGTCAAACCAGGCCGACCAGGTCGACCTGTAAGGTAGGGAGGTCGACACTATGGTCGACCTGGGGGGTAGGTCGACCCTATGGTTGACCTGGGGGGGTAGGTCGACCCCTGGTCCAATGCTGCTTGAAAACTGCTGAAACTTGTACAGGCCATAACTTCTTCATCCGGACTCCGATTTTCGAAAACTCAGACTCTATTTCATGTAAAATTTCGAGACGAACGCAACGGCATAACCCGTTTCCCCTGATTCTAAGTTTAAAATTTAATTCTGCCTTGATTTCTTGTTTTAACATGTTATAAAAACACGGGTTATTACAGTTCCCGTACACGTCGTGGTATCGACAGTACCTTCCGTATTTTTCTCGCGGTCGGTCGATTCTCTGATGCACGACTTCTTGTATGGCTATGTGTTGCATGTCTCCAAGTAGATTGTCTCTAAGTCTTCATTTAATGGGGTGTAGGTCTCGAAAGCGCGGTGAGGTCCAGGTTTCCTCGGCTCCGTCAGGCCTGACCGTTGTTTCGGCTACCTTGTCTACCATTATTTGGTCTTTGCCTGTAGGGACCTGCCCCCTTATTATGATCTTATTGCTCTGCAACTTGTTTTCCTCTAAGGTTATTATTTGCAGTGTCCGCTTGGGGGTTGTTGGGACGACTTGTTTCGCAGAGTCGGTTCCGTCTTACCCCCTCTTGGCGTAAGTACTGCCCTGCCATCTCGTAAAAGGCATCAAGGCTTTTTGGCAGCTTCCAATCGATCCATGCGCCGAATTTGAAAGTAGAAAGGACATGTTTTGCTAACTGAAAGAGTATGGTGCGAGGGTCCGGATCCTCGACCTTGGCGAGGGCAATGTTGAATCGGGAGAGGTAGCTTTTGAGCGACTTGGTGGGTCCTTGGTATAGGTTGGACAAAGTGAGGGCATTCTTTGGAGTCGGGATATGCATCCTGAATTGCTTGACCAACTCTATCGCTATGTAGTTAATGCCCCGCTATTACCCCACTATAACCCCGCTATAACCTGTAACACACTACCATCGCTACGCTTTTCCTCAAATAACCTCTGGTATAGCCTCTCCGCTTTATGCCCCACTATATTCCGCTATTACCGATATATCCCATTATTTCCGCTATATTTTTTCATTCCCACTATATCTTTGATGAAAGAAATGAACTCAAAAATGAAATTTATACATTAAAAAATTTGTCAAATTTGGTTTTTTAATTGAATTTTTTAATATCTACATTTAGAAACAGAAATACTCTAATATGCTATTGAATTTAATTAATTTAAACGAAAGTTTATGTTTATTTGTCGATATTTGCACATATTTGTATTTAAAATTAAAAATGTACTAACTAAAGTTATATAAAGTGTTAGTTTTTCACGTACTTATCATTTATATATTCGTAAAAACATTTTGAAGGAGTTATATGTGTTATTTTAGAGTCATCCGTTATATCCTGCTATTTCCTCGCTTTATCCCCGCTATGACTTTTTGGACCTTTGCCGCATTGGATCCGCTAAGCGCTTTAACTGCACAGCTCTGTCATTAGCTGGCTGAAGTTGTTGATGGAATCAAGGAGGAGGCAAGAGAACCAAAGTAAAGCGGTCCCGGATAGGAAGATTGGGAAGCACTTGCATTTGATCGGATCATTTCCTTGTCTTGAATCCGTTTGCCATTCACACCGGTTTAGGAAAGCACAAGGACCGGTGGAGCCATCATAGAGCGGCATTTGTGGCATGCTGAAGCGTCACGGCCGCTCGGCTTCGTTTACTCTTCTTGTGAAGGGATTACGCCTAATGTGGGCCTCCCATGAGTCACGTACATTCCCTTGCATTGCCCTTTATGATCCTTCAGACCATGTCGGGAAGGTAAGTTGGATGGGGGTCCGCCATTGGAACCCATGGATTTTGGCGAGGTTCGGGAATTTTGTTGTGAGGACGTCTTCTATGATGGATGTCCGGATTGTCTTCTTCCATGTCCTCGACATCTATAATCGGATCTTGATGTAGAGCAGGTTGATGCGGAACCTGTTTTGGAAAGGCGCGAGCCGATGGAATAGTAGGTCCATCATCTCGATAGGCGACCGTTGGGTTTTGTCGAGGAAGGGGTTGGTTGGTCGAACCTAGTCCGTCGTTGAGGACCAAGCGAGAGGGATCTCAGTATCGTGCCCTCTCTCTACATGTTACTGTAGTTCGGTCGCCGTTAGCGTAGCCATAGTCGGGGGCGTTGGTGCGGACGGTAACATTGTTGATGAGACTAAACCTCCTACTTTGATGTGGGCCCCTCGACTCGGAAGAGGAAATTTTCGAGATAGTTAGTCGGGGTCGAGCGTTGTTCCGAGTTAGTTGAAGTCAAGCGACGATGCGCTAACTTTCTTGAAGTTATCGCATAAGTCGATGTTATTCTTTAATGCTTGATTGAGCTCGACTGCTATGTTCTCATATTTTTCAATAGGCGTGTGGATCTATTTTGTGTTGCGGGCGCTTCGGGGTCCATAATAGGAGAGACATTTTCATTAGTGGTCGTGAAATCCGTCGGTTGAGGTTGTTGGGATGTCCCGGCCTCAGCTGCGGCTCAAGAGTTGACCATTGCGTTCTTTGATCGCTTTACCATCGTAAGCGCACTCGGCGGCATGTTTAGAAAAGGAACCTCAGGCTTGTTGAAGTCGAGATGGTAACGTGCGACAAATACGCAAATCCGAGTTTTCTCAGTGAAAGCACCAAATGTTGATGACAAAAATGTCGTAAACACCCAAGATTCCAATTAGTAGGAATTATTAATTTGGCCGTGTAGACAAGAGCAGAAAGCAGTAAATAACACGAGAGATTTATAGTGGTTTGGCCTCGAGAGGGTCCTACGTCTGCTTTGAAGAGTCATTGGAATATTACCGATAATAAAAAGTTACAAGGTCATGACCATCACATGACACCTCACTACATTCATCTCTAAGCTTATATGATGTCACAATTATCGTATATTTAATATATTAGGAAAAATACACATTTGCCCTTCTTCTTCCTCAAATGGGAGATGCCATTAAAGTAGCCCTCTAGAGGTCTTGAGCTCACCAATTCCAACCCTTTTGAAGTGTGAGTCCATGGGCTATTTATAGGAGAGGGGTTAGGTAGAAGTAGGTGAAAATGGAGGCCCACACCCAAAATTTCGCACATAGCACCTGGCCTTGGGGTGCGAGTTTCGTACCTCATAGAGTGCAAAATTCACACCCTGCTGGGTGCGAAATCCGCACCCTCTAGGGTGGGAATTTCGCACCCTTCTGGGTGGGAATTTCACACCCTGCTGGATGCGAATTTCGCACCCTTTAGGGGGGCGAAATTCGCACCTCAGGAGTTATGAAGTTCATATTTTTTTAGGAGTACGAAGGCTGTATGCAAGGGTGCCTAAGGTCTTGTGTTCGAGCTCGCGACTCCTGGGGATTCGAAGCCTTGACTTGGAAATGCGCTAGGGATGTTGTGAGGCCCTTGGCGGCGTGGTTCCTCTTCAACCTTGCCTCCTTTGCTCCTAAGCGTCCTTCTCGGCCTTAACTCCATGCGCTGGGTTGAGTTGAGCATGTCCTATGTACTTTTGGGAACTGGACCAAAAGGCCGGTTAACAATTAAAATTCTGGGAAAGTCATGGTGACATGTTAGGTTTGGATCCGCGGCCTTCTTCTCTCTCTCTCTCTTTGAATCCTCATCTACTCCAAGCTCTATCCATTCTCCATGCTCCATCGTCTCAGCACTTATTCGCCCTCAAGTGTCGGCATCCTTACAATGGAGAAATCCAAAGGCAATAACTATTCTTCGATATATACTGGCGAAATAAGTGCTACTATATTAGGTAGAAGCTTCTCAGTGCCTTCTGCCTTGGCTTCTGTCTCTGGTGGTTCCTAAGGAGCTAGATTAAGTGATGTGGCTGCTATAGATCTTGCTAATGTTATATATTCGTCTTTTGGAATTTTCAATTCGAAAATCTCGATTCAAATTTGGGTACTGCACTTAATAGTCTAGCAGGTAAAGACCCATCTCAACTGAAATATGGTTCTTTGTTACTAGCCAAAGTTGATTTTCTGGGCAAAGATGTGACTGTGCATGTTAGTATGGGTGTTCTTAAGAATAATAATCGTGATTTTGTTGTGGAAGTGCCTTAAATTGGTGCTTCCACACTCACGGCTTAGTCATTTGAACAATGCATCGAAACTGTTTGTGAAAGGTCCACAAACAAACCTACACCGAAAAAGTGGACGTCCCTTTTCTATTTACTAGCTCGATCTAGTGGCAGCTATACTCCTAGAGTTTTCGTGGATTCCAGTGATACTTCCCCGCTCGACATTGTTCAAGAGGCTATAGAACGATGGAAGGAGTTTGTAGTAGGACTTTCCTAGACTCTAAGCATTGTTGTATCAGATTGAGTCTTAAAGGGGGTCTGCATGTGTTTTACCATGATGGCTTATTCTATTTTAAATTCTTGATAACACAAGAGGGAAGATGTGTTTTTGACTTGGATCCATCCATCATCAATGGCAATCTGTTTATTATCACATCCTGAAACTCGTCAATAGGGAAAGCTAGAAAACAAATTCTATCAATTCCAGGCTGGGATAATCTCACACGCATTCCAACAGTTCTTCAAACCATGGTTAACAAGTCACATTGTTAAACTCAGATGCTTTGATGCCTCTATGGTTGATAAAGAGTGTTATGTCTGTGTTTGTTCTTTGATTGAAATGTCTCCTGATAAGTTGATGCCTAATCAAATCAAAGTCTGTCATGTCATGAATGTTTTGTTGATGTCTCTTACAACTGGAAGCCCTAGATATGTCTTAATTTTCACCCTGTTGGTCACAACTCTGGAAATTTTAAGCTTCCTAATAATGCTCCCACAACTTATAAGCTTCCTCTTATACGCCCTCTACTTCGTGTATGTGTTCTGAAAGTGGCGCCTTTGCCCTCCCCTGTGGCATTTGCCAGTGAGACTTTACTTCGGCTACTGCTGCAGATCAGATTTTTGTGCCTATTACTAATACTATCTCAAACCCACCACCATTTTTGGTCTCTTCTATGTAATGGAAAAGGAAGGAGCGAGCTTGGTATCATGTACCCTCTCGTATGAGATACTCCCTTGAGTTGAATCGCTATTATGCATTCATATCTACCAAAGAAGGTGAAAATAGATGTCTACTTCACTATATTGATGGAAAAGGGTTTTGTTTGGCTACTAAAGGTGAAGTGAATAGTAAGATTCTATCAAATGACACTTGGTACAAAGCTTTTATCTATGACACTGATTCATCCGGTTTTACCTTTGACCTAGTCCTTATTTTACACTACAAGAAAAACAACATATAGCAGCGGCAGTTACCGCTTCTAATCCGTTTCTAAGTTGGCCTTAGCAAAAGATTTCCTGCATAACTCTGTGGTTGGTAAAAACCATGACGGTAATTGTGTCAGAATTTGCGATGGAATTTAGCATGAGTTTTCCGATAGTTTTCCGTCATTTTATTAATTTTATAATAAAAATAAAATTTTATTTATATACCGATGGATAATTAATTTATAATAAAATATTATTTACAAAAGGAGTGGGTAAACCCTTACTAATTGCCAAGGGATTATCAACAAAATATTTTTTAGATCAAACATTTTCTATAGGTGATCCGTCGCTATTCCCTTTCTATTCTGCAATAAACATTCTTCATGTTTTCTGCTTACAGGTTTACCAAATACTATCGTTCAACTGTCAATGGTAAAAAAAAAAATAACATAACCCTACAAAAAAATAAACAACAAATATATAAATTATTGTATATTACTTCATACATATCATTCAAACAACTTAGCATTTCATACATATAGTTTTATCAACTTTTCATGTCCACACATAATAAGACACACATTTTTACATCGATAAATTTACTTACAAAATAGAAAAATGATAGGTTTAGTCTTGCTTTGCTTCTGATATTTTCTCCTTAACATCGACAACGATGGTCTTGTTAATGTCAAATAAACAGTCAAAATGTTAGTAACTGTTATACTGTATATTGACAAAACAAAAGAAAGCAAGCTCCAAAGATCCTGCATTGTTCATAGATAATTTATCGTTGGTGCTAGATAAAGAAATAAATGTAATTGTAAATTATTATTGATTTATCATTAATTTTGACTCTTTTTATATATTCAAGTTAGATGTTGTGAGATGAGACAGATGTATCAAAAAAAGAAAAATATGTAATCCACTGTAGTAGAACCACTTAAATTATTCAAGACCTAACAAGCTAATCCATTATTGCTCCATTATGCCAATATAAGGTATATTTTGGTTACACTGAAGTTTCAGGAACAAAATGCCATACATAATAAATTGGTTACTCGAAGCATTCCATTCATTCTGACATAAGAAGGGAATGAATGGATGCAAGCCTCTTTGAGGGTTCCTAGCAAATTTCCTACACAGTCAAAGTTATGCGAGTGCTACTCATGTAATTTGGATAGAACCTTTTTGAAAAGAAAAAAAAATCTCTATGCACATATTTGTCACAAATGAAAGAGACAGTGATAAGCTAATCATGACACTCTTATTTTATTTGTTTTAAAAGAAATACAAATTTGAAACTTATTCAATTATTGCAACTAATGCTAGTATAATAAATAACATGTTTATTGGACATCAAATATCATTTGGTATTTTGAACAAAAAACAAATAACCATAAAAATTCTAATAATTTCAAACACATCTAGTATGTTTTACGAAAATGTTCCAAACTTATGAATGAAATTAGCTATATGTAAAAGCATATGTACTAAACAAAAGCCAAAATTAAATATGATGCCTAAGAAGTCATTGATAGCCATGGATATGAGGTTTATTGGGATGTGGTCATCAAATAGAGAATGTGTTGCTGAGCTTGGATTATCTGGACACCAAAGGAAAAGAGATAGGAAGACAACTGGTTATTTTTTTTTATCAAAACCTTGACTTCGGTGATTCCACAAACAAACAGCTACAACAACACATTTTTCATTCATGAACAATAAACTAAACTAAATTTCTATCCAAATAGACAAATTAAAGCTTTAAACTAAGTACCGAACACGTGTTACTGAGCATGAATGATGTCCCTGTTGGCTAGACATTTCGGTGATGCATTCTGAGCCTGATTTTCCTATTCGTGACCAATCAAGTCTTAAAATTACATGTAGAAACAAGTGAGAACACGAGAATTTCAAATTTCAAGCTGCATATACAAATGATGTTGATAAAAAATGATCAATTAAGTTAAAGGTAAGAATAGATGCAGTAAAAGAAATAAATCTTTGACACCTTCCTCACCTAGGTATCAGCCATGGCCACCAATAGACCCTACAACGACACTCAAGGTGCAATGACAAGCAAAAAAACAAACCTAGAATACCACACAAAAGATGAAACACCCAAGCACTCCAATATTCAGAAGACGCATCAAAAAATACAATTACATCTATTAAACACAAAGCATGTCGAAAAAAGGATCTGAAAACTATACCAACCTCCAGAAATAGACTGTAAATACAGGGTTTCGATTAAGGAGAGGCAAGGAAATAGAGCCACAACGCAAAGATCTAAAAGAAGAAGTGGGAAAGGGGAACCCACTGTGTGGAGATAAGGCGTTGAAGAAGAGCATGAGCTAATAACCAGAAAGCTATGAGTAGGAGGCGGAAGAAGCAGTAACAAAGGAAAGGGAGAAAATCGATCAATCGGATTTCAATTTCGATCAATTTGATAATCCACCATGCGTTTTGTTGAATTGGGGCAATAAAAAAGTGAAGGAGGAGGAAACATTAGGGTCGGCTGCATTTAACGTTAGAGTAAATAAATTTAGGGAGGAAGCGGGGTCGAAATTAATGAGCGATTAGAGCCAAAATATTTGCTTTGGAGCCAATTTCTGTAATTATGGGTGTAATTATGGCAATGGCATAATTAAGGATGTGATAATTAAATTTGATTTTATCATAATTTTTGAAAACTTCTAAATTAATAACTTTTACAAATGAGTCTAGTTTGAGACATAATTTTTTACATTGTGAACCTATCGAATTGCTCTACATAGAGTTGTTTTGAAATAAATTGCTCAATTTAATATTCTATAATTTATTTATTTAAAATAATTTTTTATTTTAATGAAAATTTGAAATTTGTTTTGTGTTATTCGCAATTATAAAAAGCATATTAGACAATTAAAAATAAATGATCAATCATTTAAAATCCAGTTAAATTAAAAATTACGAATTAAAATACCATGATTAAGTGCTCTTCTCAAATATCTTGTTCTAGCTGCAAACTTATGCTTCGTTCACCCATTGTTCTTGCTTACATGTATATAACAGATAAATTAAAAAAGATTCAAGTCGATTTGATCCTTTCCTATGGTGAAGGTTCACTAGAAAGTAAATCAATTTTTATAGTTGTAAATTAGTATTTATGACATTTATGAAAAAACAATGTTTTTACAATGGGCATTATGACCCTTGTAAAATTAGCATGTCTTACAAAGAGCATTAATAATTAGTGATATAATATTATAATTAGTAATTAATAACCTATGATCAATAACATATGATTAATATAATATAATTAAAGATTAACTCCTTGTAAAATTTACTAAGCTCCGTTATAACACACCAAACTTTATGTGGAAGCAACTCTTTGAAGAGGCGGGATAATAGACTAGCAGACGGGCTAAAGAAAAAAAAACGAAGTGGGGTAATTTTGTCGGCAATGTTATTTTGTAGGTAGCACAAACTATTAACTTTTGCTTATATTTTGCAAGCGGGATAATAGACAAATTATTAACGTTATTTTACCAAAACCTTTTGTTTAGTTGTAATTCATCACTTATTAAATATTAATGATTAATTATATATTACCAATAACTAATTATTAATAGTAGATATTAATTACTAACGATATTATATATTTAATATTAACTATCACATATCAATTATTAATTATTTAATAGTACATTCATATGCATGAAAATAATAACTTGTATGGTAATATTTGAATTTTTTTGAATTTTGAAATTCTTAAATATTTATTCAATTTCTTATTTTTAAACTTTGAACATTTTGTTTTCCTTAATTACTATTTATTAATTAATTAATACATACTAATCGATTTCTTAAAAGTAAATATTTATTAAAAAATTCTCGATAGTACTTTCTTTAGTCGTATTAAAGATTACTTATTAATCATTGATTATCAAAAATAAATTTAATTAAACAACGAATATTAATCTATTTTATTAATTATTAATACCTCTTATTTATATTTTGTAGTAATTAATAACTAATCAATACAAACTATCAAATATTATTTACTTTTAATAATAATTATTTATTATTAATATATTAGTAACATTAATTATTTATAATTTATATTTACTTATTAATTACTAAGTAAAAACAAAAATGTAAAACATTTTATAAATAATAAATATATAAGTTCTTTTCAAATCTCTTGAAAAACCGCTGCAAAAATAGCTTTCAAAATTCTGACGGTGGTAAACAGCCTCTATCTGCAACGGAATTTAGCATTAAACATTGGATGACGGTAAAATGCTGCAATTTCCAATGATTAAGCGACATAAATAAAATTTGACCGTAATAATTTAAAATAAGTTGCCATATGAAATTCAAAATATTATCTCTTACAAAATCCACGAAAATCCGTCGTTAAATTTGCGATAGAATTTTCCACTGCTAAAAATATGTCGCTATACAGCTTTTCTTGTAGTGTTAAGAGCTATGGTTGTATATATAGTTCAGTTGAGGACACAGGAGTTGCACTTCCCCAATTGAAGTATAGTCGTTTCAACCTTTAAGTAGTGGGAGCATTCTACTTCACTCCTGTTTTGTATTGTATCAATGTCCTAACACTTCAAACTAGCACTAGTAGCTAGACAAATTGTCTAATTCCTGTACTCGTGTATTCATTATTCTTTGTATTGAAAAGTGCTTGCAACCACTATAAAAAGTGGTTAACTTGCCAAAAAATATCCCTAAATGTAGGAAAACCATTTAACCACACGATCTAGAGCAGTCAACGGAAAGTGGTTGGCCACACTAGGAGTAGAAGGTAGATTGGTTAACGTTTTAAAACACAAGTTGAGCCATAGCCTAAGGCCCAAATTATAAATAATATAATTACTTATATATTTTATTATATATAAATGTCTACTAGCGATAGTATGGAAGCTGGTACCCTATGGGATGGCACTATGACGTTGTAAGACTAGATAATGACGGTTGAATAATCAACCGAGCGATTCTATCACAAATGACAATTACAAAAGGTTTCATAGTGGACGTGCAACATTGACTGATGCTTTAAAAAGTGTGCGGGCTTAACAAAACATGAGTTTCTTGGTTTTTATGGATGACAGGACGTGATATTTTATTGCTGATGAATCTTTACGCATGCAATAAGATAAGTATGATATGATTGAGAGGTGGACACAAATGCAATATAATGAAATATCTTTGTAAGTCGGCGTTGAAGACTCCTTCTCAGTGCATCATTTGGGTACGTGTTGTGATAGTCCTGGGAAATTGAGTCACATATGTAATTTATAGAGTAACTTTTATGAGATATTTATGGTAGTCGTAATGTGTGAGATGTAATCCAATAAGGGAAATAATGTCCAAAGACCTGAATGGAATAGATGACTATGTGAAGGAATATTGGATGGGACTCAAAAAGCATATTCTTATTTTAAAGTTTTCTCAGTTGTAGTTGGTTCTATAATTTCTTTTGTAGTAGCCGCTTAATTATCAATATAGTAACTTTTAAATTTCCATTGTAATTCTCCTTTTTAGTAAAGTTTAATGAATGAACTAAAATTATTTACATCAATCTCATCACCAACTGGTAGTTCGTAATTTTACGAAACGAAGTTCAAATTAATATCTAAAATCGAGACAATATCAGAATTCATCCAAATAAGATTATTCTATATTAATTTGAAAAGAGCTTTCAAATGATTGTCACACAGTCTGTGATTTGGTCTTGTACACTATGAGATATGTGTAATTTAACTTTTCCTAAAAATTGCGGTTAGTTCGTGTAGTAACCATAACTAAAAATATTTAAGACGGTTGAATATTTTCAATTAAGGAGTTAAACATTACGGGTCATCCTCTGCCGCATTAAACAAGATTCCATGTTATATAATTAAAATTTGTTTCATAACGAGTTAAAACATTCCATTATAGTCATGATTTTTATTAAAGGTTAACGAATGAACAAAAATTATGAATTTCGAGCTCGTCGCATTGTGGTAGTTTCTAATTTTACGAAACGAAGTTCAAACTAATAAAATCGAGACAATATCAAATTTATCCAAACAAGATTCTTCCATACTAATTCAAAACAAGATTTCAAATAAATGTCACAATTTGTGATTTATCTTGTACATTATGAGATATTTGTAACTTAACTTTTCCTAAAAAACGCGGTTAGTTCGTGTAGTAACCATCCCAGAAAATAATTAAAACGATCAAATATTTTCAACTAAGGAGTTAAACATTATAGGTCGTCCTCTAGTGCGTTTAAAGAAGATTCCACGTTATGCAATTAAAATTTGGTTCATAACAAGTTAAAAAATTCCATTGTTATCCTCTTTTTTTATTAAAGTTTAACAAATGAACTAAAATTATTTATACCCAGCTCGTCGCGTTGTGGTAGTTCGTAATTTTAGGAAAGGAAATTCAAATTAATACATAAAATCGAGACAATACCGGAATTCATTTAAACAAAATTCATTAAGACTAATTTGAAAAGAGCTTCCAAATGAATGTCACAGTATGTGATTTGGTCTTGTACATTATGTGATATGTGTAATTTATTTATTTTTCTTAAAAAAAGGGTTAGTTAATGTAGTAACCATACCTAAAAATAATTAAGATGGTCGAATATTTTCAATTAAGGAGTTAAACATTACGGGTTGTCCTCCGTTGCATTTAAACAAGATTCCATGTTATATCATTAAAATTTGGTTCATAACGAGTTAAAACATTCCATTGTAGTCCTCTTTTTTTTAATTAAAGTTTAACGACTGAACTAAAATTATTTATATTAAGATCATCTCGTTGTGGCAGTTCATAATTTTACGAAACAAAGTTCAAAATTTATTTAAAATCGATACAATATTGGAAGTCATCCAAACAAGATTCTTCTAGACTAATTCGAAAAGAGCTTTTAAATGGATATCAAAGTTTGTGATTTGGTCTTGTACATTACGAGATATGCATAATTTATCTTTTCCTAAAAATCACAGTTATGTCGTGTAGTAACCATACCTAAATTAAGATGGTCAAATATTTTCAATTAAGGAGTTAAAACATTACAGGTCGTAGCATATATAGTATGAGTAGCAATAAGAAACATACAATGATCAACAACACATAACATCATATAATACAACCATCAACATGAATAAAAGAACAACATATAATATAGTAGAACATTATAGATACATATATACATATCATGAAATCATGTACGTAATAGATGGTAATCATAAATCCACAGCAGCACCATCGCCATCGTCATCATCATCATTTTCATTGCCCTCCTCTTCATCCTCATCCATGTCATCGTCATCATTGTTACCTCCACTATAGGCACCCTCTATGCCTCCACCTCCCAAACCTCCATCACCACCTCAATGCAACGTATCTAGTCGAGCCTGTAGCTCATCGATCCGAGCCAGCATATGACCATACAATGTCTGCATCTCCGCCTGGTGCTGCCTACTCAATGCCCGTGAATGTAATTATGCCATATGCTGAATAGCACTATATGTTGTCTATGCTGGTCCAACTTGTGTGAATACTATAATACAAGACCATTACACTACCTATATATGAAAAGTACAAGCAACTAATTTAACATGTAGCTAAAATACCTCATAGGGTGGGTACAGTCCTAGGTGGAGATAACAATAACAAGCTCATCAGATGGATAAACAATAGGCTGTGCGATCAAAGTGCCACTCAGATCGTATGCTCCGAAAGAATAATCAAGAGCATAATTCATGGGATTCTCAGAGTACTATGATGGGGTGGGATAAAAAGTAAATGGTGGGGGATAAACTCTACCGATAGCCACATATGGACCTACGTCGGAGTTTACACCCCGACTGTAACTTGGCAACAAGTAACGCCGAGGTGCAAGTCTAGCCCAATAAATATCACAATCATCTCCTAGAATGAAATATGTCTATGTTTATACCCCGCCTTTCTGTCTAAGAACCTATATTTAATGTCTACCAATAGTACGACACCTCGTGAACATATCACCAGACTATAGTGGATCTCCGAGTACACGCAGCTCACCCGTTCTATGGAAGTAACAGAGGTCTCTACCAAACAGGAAGGTAAGTCGGTGGGAGAAGGACAACACGAAAAAGTGACAAATGATATGCAATGGAGAGGGAATGTGCGTCATGGAGTTGACCAGCCTGTGTGAGAGCTATCCGATAAGAGGCCTATGGTGCTCGTAAAATGTTGGCCCTGTACCTCAAATCAATCTGAGATCGGACCTCCATCAAGTCATGTCTAACACTGGTAGGAGTACGCATAACCATCTAGATCCTCTCTCATTGATGCATGCGTGAAAAATATGTATCAGCTGCATGGCTGGCGGCTTCAACAATGCATGGATGCATGTTGGCCGTGTACCCGTAGTACCAACGCAACACGTATCAAAAACCAAACATCTGTGCCACCTCCCTAAAAGCAAATGAGTCCAGTGCAGTGTAAAGACAACACAGGATAGCCGAACCCCAGTCTATTGTGTGAAGATGTTCTAAATTGGCTAGTGATGCTAGGTGGCCTAGTTGAATCATACTCTTTTGGTTCGAGAAGAATGTAGAACCAAAAAGATATAAAAGGAAAGCCTGAAATACAACATCCTTCATGGCCTCAGTACCCATATGTGCTAAAATATACTCCGATAAATATGTTAGGGTGACGGCTCCAAATGAGAGAAGATCTAGGGTGAAATCAGGCAAGTCCAGCGTGTATCACTCAGCTGACTCAAAGCTAGAGCCAAAAAGGTACGACAATCTATCTACACTGCCTATCTCAATCCCTATAAGTATGTAAAAATCGATAGGAGTAATACCAAGCTCAAAATCAAGAAAATGAAAGATACGCGTGATGGGCCATCATCTCTCTACTAAGGTACCTAGCAGTGGTCGGTCAGATGACTAGGTAGGTCTAATCTCTAAGAAACGACCAAATAGACTAGCTCGTAGCCTATCTTTAATACCCTGAGGGAGTATGTTAACGATATTTTTCTCGACACCGGAGATAGATCTATGGGAATGGACCTAAGGGAAAAATGGGTTGTTTAGCCTTCGCAAGTTTGGATTAGTTCACATTCCTAAGTATCAAGGCCTGAAATCTGAAAGAATAGTTGCTCTTCCCTCGATAGGGTGAGTATCACACTTAAGCGATTCAAGAGCCAACATTTACCTTGGGGAGAAGGATCACTAAATACAACCCAACGTATAGTAGAAAGAGGTTCTGCACCAAGCTCACTGAAGGGTCTAAGCTTGTAGGAAGGGTCTAAACTGGTAGGAAGGGGTATTTCACCTGATTCATGGAAAGGTTTGGATAAGGACTCATGCACATATATAAGAAGCAAACAGTAACCTGTAGCGGCGATAACTAAGAAATAACATGATAATTTCATAAGAAAACATCATAAGTATCTATTCGGTCTTTATTTATCCTTAATTTAAAATAAATTAGCTGAATAGAAGAAATCCCCAAATCGATATAGGAGTTAGGGTTTACTCTAGAGAGAAAGAGTACAAGAAAACGAATGAGAAATCCATCCCGAAAATGTGACCGCTGGGGTCTTATGTATAGAGATTTTGGGGGCCCCTTCTGCTGTTGGGCCATTGGGCCTGCAGGTACCTATGCCGGCCGCTTTTCTCCTTGGTTACAGTTGTTTTAGCTCCCGGCCGTTTTGTGGTGCGAATTAAAACTTCTGGAGAGAAGGTCCCGGTCAGTTGAGGCTTCTTTGAGAGTGATATGAGCTTGTTGATGTAGTATCTTTGCAGAAGGTTTTTGAGTCTCCTGTTGTATGCTTTCGGTTATAGGCTTCCGGATGTGGGTTTTGGTTTCCTTATGGATACTTAGAGCAGCTTGTCCTTAGGATGTATGTAGATAGCTGCTGGTTCGGAACCACCATCGGTGTCTGTACTAAGTTGACTAGTACGGATAGCCTGTATCCCTTCCAGGGCTCCGGTTTGCCTTCTGATGGAGTTTCCGGGTATAGCCTGATCTTCCGGAAGGTTGCTCCTAGTGATGTGTTTATTGTCTATCAATGTGACCTTTCAACATTTATGCAGTAGATGTTTCGGAAGCTGGTTCCGGATAACCTTTGTGCACTTCCGGCCTGATATTCTTGATGCCTTTATAACCAGATATATCGGTGTGAATTAGGTTGATTCCGATAGCCCTTCCGTCCTTCAAGGTTTCGATTAGCAGATCTATTGCCTTCCTCTTACTTAGTTTCCGACCTGGATGACCTTCTGTTATAGTATCCCCTCTGCCGGATGGACCCTGTTGTTAATCTGTAGCTTTAGAGCTCTCTTCTCCTAGGAAAGTGTCGATTTATGCAGCTTTTGGATCATTCCTTTCCATTCTTGGTTCCTTCTTGTGATTGTGTTCATCTAATTACCCCTTCACCAACGGCCTATTATAGAGTTTAAGTTTGGTAGTAACATTTTCCCCTTAGTGAAGGGGTGTTTTCGACTTTCCAAGTCAAACTTTTGTCTTTTCATGAGTATCTGCTCTACGTCTTTTGATCTTCCTTGATTGGAAATGTTGTTTGGTCTTCTTTTGTATGGTGTGGATTAGAGGTAATTTTCTGCATAATTACCATTACTTCTTCTTTTTCATTTTTTACCTGCAACAAAAATTTCTTGAACCGGATTATTTTTTCATTGAGGACTGAAAGCTTGTTTCGAGAATTTCTCGACTGAATCTCTGGTAAATATTTCTGCTTTGAACTCTGAATAGGAAGTAAATCACTCTATCTAGACTAATTAGGGTTTTTGGGTGTTGGATATAAATCATTCGAATGTTTATGATCTGGATTATGATTCATGTTGAGCTACACGTATGCTTTCTCCCCCAAATATCAATTTTTAGGGTTTAAGATATGAAATATGCACAAAAGAGTCTATTTTTACAATTAAGTAGCGGAAATGGTGTTGCTGGCACCATCAATTTGATGGTGTCGAGAACCAACTAGGTCTTCGGTGCTGACTCATGGTTGCCTGGTTCTGGTTCAATCGTTACCTTTTCCTTTGAGCCTTCTAGCATTATCCTTAAGAAAAACCGCTCATGTTATTACTAAGGGCTCAATTATTTCTCATCAAATGCGACATTTGTTGTTGTCTTATCTAAACTATTATCTGGAATTATTTTAATATGCACTATCTTGATCATTTATTACTAGTAGGCTTATGTGTTATCACTCCATTGTATACTAATGAGTATGATATGAATGTACGTATTTATGGAATTATATCACCTGGTAGCACCATGTCTGATAAAAGGAGTCTCAGCCCATCACAAACTGGTGCTCGTTCTTTTCTCGAAAGAGAAAATCTTTCATCTTGAAGAAATCTTTGATTATTTCACAAGACGAAGTAAACTCCATTCTCATCAGCTTTGGAATGGATAATATAGAGGCTATTCCTGCAGCCTATTGTGATAATATTATGAATCCCCCCGAAGGATATTTTGCGTATTCAGCTGCGCATATCTGGCATGGCGGTTTCTTTCCTTTTCCATCCTTCATATTTCGACTTCCATGGGATTTGGAAGTTGCACCTATCCAACTCCTACCAAGCACTTACGCACTGCTTCTATGCCTTGAAATACTTGCTCTTGAGTCGGATCAGGTTTCTCTTACTCGTAATCTCATCCAACACCAGGTGCATTTTTCAAGAGGTGCAGACTTCCCTATATTCCATGCTACCTCTTTGTGGAAGATTGTTAGTGACGGTGTAGGTAAGGCTATATCTTGGGAAGACCATTTCTTCTTCATCAGATGTCGTGTTGGTATTTCAGGTAAATATGCTAATTATGGTGAATCCTCTAACCCTTTGTGAGCGACTACTTTTCTCATCTATGACTTAACTTTAGTCGTTTTTCTTCAAATCTTACTTCTAAGAGAGTTCCCTTAACCAAAAGTGAGTCTCATGTGTTTGAGCTCATTTTGAAGCTACTCGAAGAGCCGCAGGATTGATCTGTTCTGTTAACTAAGGATAAGTTGCGTCAATATGATTTTCTTTCTGATGGATAAAAGGTTTTAGGGGGTCCACCTATTCGTTTTCCAGGCTCTAAGCATTTATTATTAGGCTTAGACGTTTTCGCTTCCTCTACCCCTTTGTCTCCCGGTATGCTTTGCTAATTCGACAGTTTCTTTATCGAAGTCTCTTTAATATTCAAGCTCCATATTCCTGAATTTATCTTTGGTTTTTATTTGATTAGGAGCTTTGACTTCGGAAGCCTCAACTCTCTCTGATGTTTTGAATCAATCTACTGTTGTTGCTATTAAGAAGTTGGATGAGTTACCTGTCGAGCCGCCAGCTAAGAAGCTAAATCTTGAATTTTCTACTTCTACAATTTTTGAGGGTACTCCCGGGAGGGAAAGTGGGGGTTGTATCCTGTCGTCATCCCTTCCAAGTTCATCAGGAGCGGGGTACATGTTATGTCGCAAATTCCAACTTCCCAGTCCACAGAGCCTTTGAGGCCCCCGATCCTTCAACGGATTTTGTTGATTTTGTGAAGCTTGCTCTTTCTTGTCCAGAGTCTTCTGATATTTCGTTACCTTCTTCTTCAGATGTGGCGGATTTCTACCAGAGCTTGATCATTCGACAGCTTCAGGTACAAAATTTTCTTTTTTCTTTTTATTCTTGACTTTTAATCTATTACAGCTGTGTATTGAATGCTTTTATCTTTCTAAGTTTCCCGAAAGATGGCTCTTGTCTAAATCAATCCCTTCTTCCCTCACCTCCGAAATCGTTAGGCTTTAAGAGGCGAACGAAGCTTTAAGTGATGAATATGAGAGGTTGAAAGTTTCCCTTGAACATGCTGAGGCGGCTTTAGAGAAGGAAAGACAGACTAAGGGCACAACCCCTGACAAGGTGTCGACTTTAGAACATCAAATAGCAAAAAACATGGTTACTCATGTTGAGGAGCTTCAGAAGAAGGATGAGAAGCTTTCCCGCACTGTGCAGAAAATTTATGCGCTGAAGGCAGGATTTCTGACTTCTTGCAAGTTCATCTTCCGCAGATTAAGACTGAATGTTATGAGGATGCTTTATTTCGTCTCGTTTCTGATAACCTTTAGGGTCTTCCGGAGATCTAAACCACCAAAGTTCCTCCTTTCGTCAGAGATCGAGTTATGGGAAGAATTAAGTTGGGCGAACGAGGCGTTGGGACACCACAGAAGGGTAAATCTAAAGTCGAGGATCTTCTATATATTGATAGTCTTTTTGATGATTCTGATGAAGGAGAAGAGGCTTCTACCTTTGTTGATAACGGTGGGGATAATGACGGCGATGACTTCAGAAGGAGGGGCCGCCAAGATGAGCACGAGAGGAACAGAAACGATGCTCTTTCGGGAGCCGAAGTGCCCCATGACTATGTTAGGCATAATCCTAAGGTAGGAGGTTCCCGCGTTGCCTTTGATCTTGAATCTCCTTTGTTTAAAGAAGGTGGCCCTCCCGGCCTTTCGGGATGGGAGAAAGCCGTGGGCCCTAAAGTTCCTTTTTCTCGGGTATAATTCTTGCTCTGGCGACGTTTTTTCTTTTTTCGAGTATTTGACCACAGCTAGTTTTCTACTATTATATTTAGAAGACAAAAGAAAAGTTGTTTCCTACCTTAAATAGAATTCGATGGCAAACAGAAGGAATTAAATCGTTCTTATGTAGAACAAGAAGAATATTTGTAAACTTAATCCAAGAATCTATGTAAAACTTGTACAGAGTCTCATTTACTACACGTGTCAGCTAAATGCTTATTTGCATTATGATAGAACTTTGTTTACTATGAAGATGCATTACGTGTGACTTGTAGACTGAGAAGAGAGTTTTTAACAACATCAATTCACGATATCAGGAAAAAATGTGTTTTTTGAGAAACTTAGAAGTGTTTATACTGAATTCCCTCAGCTCCCTTTTAACTTTTTGAGCGAAGACTGTGAAGTAATTCTAAAGAGTTTAAGGGTTAAACATGCCGAGATATTATGTAAACGATAGATGTATTAATCAAATGAAAGTGATCTTTTGTAACTCTTTTTTACCCGTATGCCACGGCAGATTGGTTTCGGATTTAACTTGTGCTCAAAAATTTTATGTAAGAAAAGGAAAATATAACCATAATTATTTTTCTTTGCTCTTGTGAGTAGGTAGTCCGTTATGAGACCTTCCCATCTCAGAGTGAAGCGTTACCAACGAAAGAGGTTTCTTCTACATTTCAAGAAAGGAAGAGCTTACTCCAGAGTTTATCCATTAAACATTTGAAAGAGAGAATGAATGCTTTAAAAGACCAGTTAGAAGAAAGAGATGGAAGTATTCTTGGATCAAAGACATACATAAAGACTAAACCCTCTATCAAATTTGAAGATGAATTAAGGGCTTTACGCCAATGTATCGTTAACTTGGAAATTGATTTAAACAATGTCAACACAAAGTGCGAGACGTGAGAATATTGCTTCAAAAACATTTGTATCATGATGGGATCTTCACCTCCTGGTGTTGTGACCGTGCGCAAGACCCCCGCCCTTCAAAAGTACTTTTACTTGAATAACCCTCCTCCTAGGTTAAAGGAATCAGTTATTTCTGAGTGGTGTAAAAGAGTGGTAGCCAAGATAAAGGGGACCTAGGATACTAAGTTAATTAAGGATTCTCATGACCGTGTTGTCTGGTACGTTGATCAAATAAGACGTTTACAAGGAGAAAGACATAACTTGTGTATAAATGTTTTTGAGTTAGAGAAGGAAAACAAGTCTCCTAGGGCAATGTGTAGAGCTTATAACAAAACCTTGAAACTTCAGATTATACCTTCTGATCATCTTGATGAAACAAGTAGAACAGTGCGAAAGCTTAACAAGCTATTAGATATTGCACTCCGTCATGCCATTGACCCCCCTTTATCTGAGGAAGGAGAGGACCTAGATATTTGGTGACATTTTGTAATAGTGACACACTACAACAAACTAGGCCTTTGACAGCATTAGCACAGAGCGTTTTCACAATTCTTAATTCTATCGCTAATCTGCTTGAGATTTCTAAACGCTATCAGGTGGAAGGACACGTGTAATGAACGCTAATAAATGAAGGCAAATTCTATTAACACCCCTGTTTTTGCCTTTCCCACCCCGTTGAAAACTAAAAGAATAAAATGGCAAATATACCCTTATTCGTTTTTCTATTATGTTACTTTAATTATAAACAGAAATACAATGACACTAATATATTTTGAGAAGACAAATGATTCCATGAAGAAAATAATGTTTTTTCTCAAAAAAATAAATAAATAAAAAATAGTGTTTTATTTTAACTTTATTCTTTCTCAACTTTTATGTTTTTTTCTTAATGTTGTTTAATTTTATGATTTCTGTTGTAATATATATATTTCAATCATTTTTAAATTGAATTGAAATGCAACGTTTTTTAGACTGCAAAATGAATAAAGATAAATGAATATGAATTACAGTTTTTTTTTTGTTATGGATCTATCTTTTATTTTATTTTCATTGTTAACGCAGAGTTATTTGTGTGTGAAAATATAAATTAAAGGGTAGTTTTGATAACTTTTGGGGTGTGAAAAGCAAAAAGTGGGGTGAAATGTTTTTTGTTCAAACAATGGGGTGTGAAAGGCAAAATGTGGGGTGCAAATAGAATTGGCCATAAATGAAAAGGTGGTAAATGAATTATTTTGTGCCGCTATTCAATGAAAAGGCGGTAAATGGATTATTTTGTGCGGAAGCAAAAGAAATACAGTTTTCACTTCGCCGCCTCCTAAAATTTCATCTTCTTTCCAAAATCCCTAAACACAGCCACCATTTCAGTTTCCTAAATCCCTAAATCTGCATTTCCCCAATTTGAACTGCTTATCGTAGTACCAATTTCACAGTGTTTTATGCTTATCATGATACCAATTTCTACTTCCACTTCTCATTACATCGTCTTTCCTACCCGAATATATTTATCGACATGCTGTTTTTCCAGCCATTCTTCACAGCAGACCCGTTAACACGAGGCGCAATAATTTGAACAGCATCCAAACACCCATGGCTTCTTTGCCAATCACCGCTGATGATGGAAGCATCGAATTTGGCTGCTGTCTTCCCATGTCAAATTTTTTCCTGCTGTCTTCTCACGATATCTCCTCCTGTGGAAATGGATGTTGGCTTCCCAAGAGCTCTTTCACATCTGTTGATTTCGTATGGTCTTTTTTCGTTTTAACACAGTGTGCCACCACCTATTGTTTGCTTCAATTTACCACCCATTAGTGGTATTTATGCTGGTAATTATGTGTCTATTAAGTCTTTCCCTTTACTTTTTTTGTGATTAGTTTTTTGTTGTTTGGGATAATAGGTAAAATTTGCAAGTTGTTTTGATGTGATATGTGTTCAGGTTTTGTTTTTTTGCATGTTTTTCTGTAGTTGGAAATACTGCAGATAAGTCATTTGCTTTAATTTCTCTATGGCTTGTAAGTTATGTTAGCTAAAGGTAATAATTAACTTTCCGTAAACACAAGTCTAGTCCATGCTCACTTATTTCAGCACTCATTACAGACTTATGATTTCCTGAAATGGTTTATACCTTCTATACATTCAACCATCAATTATATTTCATGCACAACAAATTGAATAATATATTTGTAATAATTAAGATAATATGGAAGAAATATGGTTTTATGAAAGGATGAATTAATTATTACACATTTTGCATCTCAATATGCATGTATGTAAGTTAAGATATCCATCTCTACCGTTATTATTGTAATATATATGATGTTTTTCTCAAAAAGTCATCTTGATTTATGGTTTGTTTGTGATATGAAAACACATTCATCCATTGTTAGATAAGTTGCCATTAACTTATTAATATCTACCTATACATCATAATTTTATGTATCTTTATATAATACATTTTTCATTGATTTTATTATATATATATTTACTCACGTAAAACTTTTTTATTAGATTTTCAAAAAATATATTTGGTATTTTATTCCAATTTTATTATTCTAATTTTTTCTTTGTAAGGGCGATTAAATTAATTTCGCCTTGGGAACCCAAAGGTAAGAATCGACCCTGTTAATACACATGCAATAATTTTATTTCTTCTGGTACTACCTGCCTTTAAATACTGCAGGTTAGTGATGGTTTTTTTTCTTCCAACATTCTCGATTAAAACTCGCATCCGAATAACGAGTAAGTCCGGCATGTCATCCTGTGCAAATAGTATGTTACATTGTCCCTGCTGATTCGTACACACCATATTGAAGGTTTAAATTTTTGAGTAACTTTTATCGAGTACTCAAAATTTAGGAATAAACAGCTCTTTCCTTTTATTTGTTTGTTTGTTATTCGTAGTAACGATGTTTATATTTAAGAGTTCTAAGAAGTCATTTGTAGTTTAATTTGGGCAAATGGAAATGTTAGAATGAGCTTACATGCTTTGGTTAATTTTGATAACGTGTGTAATCTTGCATTGGGCCATCAATCTCATATCAGAATTAACCTCTTTCTGTTCTTCTAACCACTTACCGCATAGTGTAAACAATAATTACACGTAAGTAGTCTGGAACACAAAATAATAGTATTTCTTGTGTTGACAGGACTGTGGTGGATCATATTCCTAAGAGTTTATGGAAAGATAACATGGGATTATGCATTATAGGAAAGAGTTGATGTTCAAACATGCATTAAACTGAGATTGAAACTTTGTTTATCAGATGGTTTTGATATGTTCCTTGGTTTGCTAGTGACCGATGGATCTTGTATGATAGATCGAAGGATGGGAATTCATGGTCATCCTCTTGTGATTCAAGTGAGTTTGTATGTTGTGTCATTTTGTTTTTCGAATGCATATTAGAGTTGATTGTTTACTTAAGATAAATGATTTAGCAGAATTGAACAGTATAATCATGTGGAAGAATGCCCAAACATAGAATACATTACTGTTTAAGATCAGTCTTGAGATAACTGTGTTGTTTACTTTTCAACTTTGTAACATTCAACCCCATTTTGTAGTGTTACATGCTTAGAAAAGACACACAACTCATTGGATGTCCTTTGATAACATTCTATGGTAGGACAGCATAAAGAATTACAACCAAATTATTATCATTGTGAACGAATAAATATGTGCTTATCTTTGATCGTTGAAGCTTTAAACAAATATATACATGCACATTCATGTATTCTTACTGGCTGCTTGTAACATATGTATATATTCTCATGGTATCCGATTTCTTTTCAAAATAAGTAATACGGTGTAGCATTTCTTCTCTTTTCCTTCAAACACCAAATCCTGACCACTATTCTACTTCCTGATCCCTCAGATTCTGTCTTAGATCTGACTCTAATATCTCAGATCTACTGTTCTAGATTCAAACAATGGAGAAATCAATCTGCACTCTCCTCGTCCACTTCGACAAATAGCCCCCCTTCCTCCCAAACAAGATCAAAGAATCGATTGAAGCTAGTGACATGGATCTCAAGTCGACGCCATGAAGAAGGCCATTATTCTCCTCCTCAATGATGATACCCTACCCAGCTTTTCATCACTATCATCTGCTGCGTCCTTGCTTCCGAAGATCACACCGTTCAGAAACAGCTGCTTCTCTACCTTGAAATATTTGACAAAACTGACAGCAAAGGTCATGTCTTATTGGAGATGATTCTCATCTGCCAAAACCTGCGGAATAGCTTGCAGCATCCGGACGAGTATATTCACGGTGTGACCTTAAGGTTTTTATGTCGATTGGCAGAGAGTGAGATTATCTAACCATTTGTTCCTTCTGTTCTGGAAAATTTGGAGCACAGACATCCTTTTATACGGAGGAATGCCATTCTTGCTATAATGGCAATTTATTGGCTGCCTCAAGGGGAACAACTGTTGGCAGATGCTCCAGAGATGATTAAGAAGGCATTAGCAACTGAGCAAGATCCATCAGCAAAAAGGAATTCTTTTTTAATGATCTTTAACTACGCCTTGGAGAAAGATGTGAATTACTTCAACACGTAGATTGGGTACCAGAGTGGAATGAGCTGATGCAGATGGTGGTTCTTGATTTGATCAGAAAGTTTGTAGGGAAAATAAAGGTGAAAAGGGGAAGTAATCAAAGTTATTGTGGCATTACTGAATGCACCATCTGCTGCAGTTGTATATGAGTGTGCTGGTACTTTGATTTCATTGTCACCTACGCCATCTACTATTAGGTCGTAGACTCGCAGCCAACACATATTGTCAGCTGCTGCTATCATAGAGTGATAATAATGTGTAGTTTATTCTGCTAGATAGGCTTATGGAGTTGAAGGCTTCACATAGTGAGGTTATTATTGAGATGGTTATAGATGTGTTACGGGCTTTATCGAGTTGAATTTAGATATTAGGAGAAAAAATTCGGATATTGTGTTTTACTTGATCACACCAAGAAATATCGATGAGGTGGTGCTAACTTTAAAGAAAGAAGTTAAGACACAGAGTGGTGAATTGGAAAAGAATGGGGAGTACAGGAAGATGCTCGTATAAGCAATTCATTGCTATGCGATGAAATTTCCAGAAGTTGCGAGCACAGTTCATTTGCTGATGAATTTCTTGGGTGATAGTGATGTGACTTCTGCTATTGATGTGGTTCTGTTTATTCGTGAAATTATTGAAACGAACCCGAAGCTTAGAGTTTCAATAATTACTAGATTGTTGGATACATTTTATCAGATACGTGCAGCAAGAGTATGTTCTTGTGCACTTTGGATTGTAGGAGAGTACTGTCTTTCACTGTCCGAAGTTGAGAGTGGGATCTCTACTATTAAGCAATGTCTTGGAGAGCTACCGTTTTATCCAATTTCCGACGAAGGTGATGTGAACGACAATTTCAAGACTACCCAACAAGTGAATTCGTTTGTAATTGTCTGTTCTAGAAGGCCGGTTATTATAGCTGATGGGACCTATGCCACACAGAGTGCTGCTACTAAAACCGTGCTTTCTCCTCCTGCTACCGTGTCTGGATCATTGTCTTCACTCGACAATTTGAGGTCATTGATACTGAGCAGTGATTTCTTATGTGCTGTTGTTTCTTGTACTTTGACTAAGTTGATTTTGAGGCTTGAAAAGGTTGAAGACTAAGGCTCAGTTTTCTCATGCACAGTCAAGTGACCTTATTGTTATACCATCTCAAGGGTAGAAGGGGTGTGAGCCAGCTGGAGCTTGAAGACGAGGTCCAAGAAAATCTAAGACGTGTTATAGGTGTATTCACCAAAGATAAAGAAGAAACTAACAAGCTTAACCGTATACTTCAATTAACCAGATTTAGCAACCCTGTATATGCTGAAGCATATGTAACCGTTCATTATTATGACATTGTTCTTGATATCACTGTTATTAGCCGAACTAAAGAAGGTTAGTTTTTTAAATTTTACCAAAGTCATAATATTCATTGATTTGCTAATTATTTGTATGAGCAGTGAATATTATCAGCTGGCATCAACATACACGTATTTTTGCCAATTATTTTTATTAGAGTATATCCTAATAGTTTCCTTACTGGTCTATATATATGATAATTAAATGATTTTTGTTTGGTCGTTCTGTAGTTGAGGTTTTTTGATTGGATAGTTCTTTAGGTGAAAGTTAGGCAACGTTTTTGACTAAATGGTTAAATGTAGGCTAATTTTGATATTTTAATAGTAACTCAGTCAGGTTATTTATCCAAGTATTTGGATTTTGCTGATGCGGAGGCTTAGCCTGAAGCATGACATATTTTTGCTTAACTTCAGTTGACTATGGTCAACAAGAGGACAAGTAGAAATTGGGTTAGAAGGGGTAATGGTTCATTCAGGTATACTGTCTGGTTCCTTTTCCTTTCTGATTTTGAATGATTATGGTTCTTTTGTTAGTAGAAATTTATGTGATTTTCAATGACTGGCTATATGTGTATATTTAAAAAGTATGATTCATAGACATTTGCTGCTGTTTGCTATTTTGATAGGTGAGAGTCTTCTCCTCTTGCATGACTTCTACTGAAGTCTGATCATTAAGATGCTACCTGGTTAATTAAAGACCTAAGGTATGTGATTTTTAAATTTGAGGGGTTTGGTTTGTGCCTTTTTACAGTTTTAGCTTTGGTTCCGTAAAGCAGAAATCTGAAAGTGTTTGTATTTCTAAAAGTGATTGTGTTAGTTGATTAGCTGTAGTCAGTTATGTATAGACATATTAATTGAATGTAATTTTGTTTCTTTCTAAAAGCATACATATGTCTGCCCTTAACTAATTGGGAAAAATCCAATATGGTTACCCTTAAACAGGTTGAAGTAGAAGCAGGAAACAGTTAGAGCAGAGCAAAATCTACTGGATGTAACTTACCCATCACGTGTGTGCTATAGTCTAGGACATTGGTCTCCTTTATTATATTTACTAAAATACTGCTGCTAAGTTTTAGCATTAGCTCATATGGTTAAACCACCAAATTTGATATCCTTCCTTATTTTTGTGCTGGTATATAACTTCCATTTATATCAATGTGAACGATAGAAGCCACTATCCATGCTTCAGTCCATAATGGCAACTGTTCTAAAGAATTTACAAAGATGCTCTTACTTCAGATTTGTTTTATTTTTCATACAAACACACCATGGATTTCTTTGTTACATATAGCAGCTCGGAAGGAACTAAAGCTGTTTAATTTCATTTTCATGCTTGAGAGATATACCTTTTTAATTTAAGCTTCCCTTTGTTGTTGGCTGTCTTTAGCCTATGGATATCCATTCCGTGCTAATTCATTCATAGAGTTGTACTAGATCCACCCTTTTTTTTTAGTATCATTTTAGTTTTCAAAATATAATTCAATTTTTTGTATTTTTCTTATAAACGGCAATGCAGGTTATAGATGTAGCAGTTGAATCATTGGGCTATTTATGAAGGTATGAGTGTAATATCATTTTACATTATGTTTTTGGATATTGACACGTAAAAATTCTAGAAATACCATGATACAATAAGGCATGTTCGGTATAAACGCAAAAAACAGGACACTAGATGTAGTTGTGGGAATGTTAGATGTTCCTGTTGGGTATGGTTGAGCCTAAATGTAAAGACCATTGAGATGATCTTCTTTAGCACTGTACTATACTATTATTATGGAGTATACAGACCCATGACAGACTACAACAATGCTGCTAAATTTTCAAATGCTGGGCTCATTGAACTTTACCATTAACTGTCCTCCATTTACACAAATGCTAAGATTATTTACAATGATTAGTATAAGATATGATCTTATTACTAACAATACCAAATATGGTACCCATCATGCTCTACGAGCTAAGTTATTTTGTTATACTTAATTATCGAAGTAAATCTGATTCTGTTTATAAAAGTTGGAAAGAATATGCATCTAATTATTGAGCTATTTCTATCAGAATTTGAGAATATTATGAGGTAAGCTGATTCGAATATATTAACTTTGCGTTTAAAAAAAATCATGAATGTCAACTTACAAAATGGTTAATGTTTTTTTTCGTGACAGGAATGAAGCTTCTTCTGTTGCCATAGGGAATACCAGGTTCATCTTATTACTTGTTATATTTATTATGTATAACATCAAATAAAGCACAATTTTTTTTCTAAATACCCAGGTTGACGTGGAAATAGAATTTAAAATGGAAAGCTTGAAAGGAACAGAATATCTCGATGCAATTCTGGTTATGGATCCTCTAAACTATTGTTTATTTGTTTTGTGAGTAACTCAATGTGAAAATGTATGATATATTATGTATGGACATGGAAAAGTTGATAAAATATTGTATGAAATACTAAGTTGTATGAACGATATATATGAAATATTATGTAATAATTTATATATTTGTTGTTTGTGAAAATTTGTTATATTAATATGTAGATAAGAAATGTTTAAACATGTGTGTGAATATATAAGCTGAAACGACAACAAATAAAATCTAAAAATTAATAAATAGGTGATAGCGTTTCAAAAACGCTATTGAATAACAAATGCTATAGAAACATAGGTTGGAAATGTTATAGTATAACTAAACAAAACGCTATAGAAATATACACAAACGCTATTGAAAGTAAGTATCATATTGTATATTATATAGCATTTTTGTTTAATAGCAAACAAAAACGCTATTTCATTTTTTATAGCGTTTTTGTATGTGCTATTTAATGTAGAAGATCTAACATAGCATGTCATTACATGGTGTTCTCTGAAACGCTATATTAGGATATAATAGCATTTTTCAAACGCTATGAAAGCCTCTTTTTGTTGTAGTGACATGTAATTATACCCATATTTGGGTTATTGAGAATGTAACTTTGATGAATGAACTTGTGTATTGACGTTATCTACCATATAAATAGTTGTTGATATAAAATGCAGATAACAAATGTTTGTGCATAAATGATTTAAGAGATTGCCCTGAATAAGAAAAGGAGGTGACCGTTTTATCTGGAGTTGTTTTGATGACAGGCCTTCTCCTGAGAGCATATCTCTTGCTATTCTGATCCAATTTTTTTGAGATAATCACCTCGGGATTCTTCCACTAGTGAATTATAAGCTTTCGGATTCATCCCAGACTGGGATTGTCTAGTAAAGGACTGGGAATTAACTTCTGATGCTTCAATAGAGCTTACGAACTATTTCAGGTTTGCGCACTTGACGGAATCCCCGAAATAACCCAGATTCAGGTATTAAAATAAGACCGGGAATTCACTTCTGATGTTGTGGAAGTCTTGAATCAACCCTTGTTCGGGTATTTAAAGATTGAAGACTAGAAATCCTCCTCCGGCATTAATAGAGGTTCCAAACCAATCCTTGTACGGACAATTAAAAATTGAAGACCAGAAATCCCCTTCTCGTATTTGTTAAGAATCGTATCAACCCAGATTCGGGTATCTATTATATTATATGAAAGCACAATCTTTCCGTAGAGTCTTTTCGAATCCACTTTCAACCAAAAAAACATGATAGTGCCACCTGTCCACATCCAAAATCGGACGGCTACAGTTTCCACATAGACTATTATATTACGTGAAAACACAATCTTTCCGCAGAGTCTTTTCGAATCCACTTTCAACCAAAAAAACATGATAGTGCCACCTGTCCACATCCAAAATCGGACGGCTGCAGTTTCCACATAGATGCCCTTCTGTTTCCTCTTACATTTCCATCCAAAAGCCTATCCTCAGAATTGGATGGCCTACATGATTACTCATCAATGCCCTCCTCTTTCTTCGCCTTTCTTTGACAGCGCGACAAATTAACTTCCCTTCGTCTTACATCCCCTTCCTTCCTCCTAGCCTTCCTATCTCCGTTCTTTTCCTCCACATCTACTTTGCCACCTGAATTAAAACCTTCATACTTTCCTCACATCGGACTCGATTCTCACGGGTCGCGGCCTATCGACGTCTCTCCTGTTGGTCGATCTGGGATTCGATTCAATAGTTCTCCTGGATATCGACGTTAAAATGGCTGCCAGCACCTGAGTTTGGACCTTTCGGCGTTGCAACTATTGGTCGATTAGGGTTTCGATTCTAAGATTCTACATCAACTGACTCTCGGCTGACCGTTTCCACTTGAGTTATACCACGAGCAGATTTTCAAAAACTGGCTTGCGACACCGTCTTTCGAATATACCCAAACAATGGTACGTTTTTCGTCCTTCGCTACCTCCACGGATTCAATGAAAAATTTAGGTGTTTAGTTTGGCTTCTGAGTTTATACTATATGGCTATTTTCCTTGCGTTGTACCTTATTTTGTTGGACTACTTTTGTACCTTATTTTGTTGGACTACTGTGTTTACTTTTGACGGAAACGATAAATTTATGGATTTTAATGTTTTACTATATGGTTTTTAGTTAACATATTTATCTACCACTAACCTCCTTTTCCAAAAATGATTCCAAGTAATTTTACTCTTATATTTCATGTTTTTATGTTACAGGTTCAACACACATATGAACATACAGTTGGTTATTCATTCTTTATTGACTCAGTAACTATCAATTGGAAAGACATCCATTAAAATTAGAAATAAGAAAACAAAATAATGCCATCCCTGCAAGATGTGGCAGATCATTATATTTTTGACTTTCCATTCTAATTTACTATCCACTTCCTTCGAGCAACGAAATAACATCTACAAGCGATAAACTGGCAACAAAAAAAAAGATAAGCTGGAAGCTTCAAATAATTTAGTCGCAACCAGAATGCAGATAATGACATATTGTTAATTGCATATATTTTAGATAAATCACTTTAAATATTTTTAGTATTATAAACTTGGTTTTAAACCTGACTTATTTCATATGCATCAACTTTTATTTTGACTGCTTATGTTTCTGTATAGGTCAAACTACCACGGAGCACCAGTTTATTTGTTTTTGACTAATTAATTCATTTCATTTGGCAGCGGAAGTTGGGGCATCATTAACACACTACTATCAAATATTTATCCGCTTTGCTAATCTATTATGTTATATGAATGCACAATCTTTCCTAAAAGTCCTTTCGGATCCACTTTTATCAAAAAAATGTGATCTTGCCATCTGCCTCACCGTCTCGAATACCACGCGTTTCCTCTTATCGTATCCATCAGCAAACACTCCTCTTCCCTCCTCATTGTATCCACAGATAATTTTGCCCCAAATTCCATAACCCTGCCGAATCAACCATTGCTTCGCCCTTTTCCCCCCGAACCTCCAATCGGTTCCTTTCCCACTGCCTGGGCCGCAATTATCAGTCCTCCCCGTTCTGCTCTGCACTGACGTCGGCGAGACCCGGTCTTCTTCAGCGAATCGAATCTGGTGGCTGTCGTACCTACCTTCATCCGCCTTCTGCTTCCAAGACCTCGCCACCGATCCCCATCCATCTGCACCTTGGTTGTCTTTCTCCACCCTGCAACAGGTACAAATAATTCTTCTTCTACTTTACCTGACATTGTTCTCGCTTGCTGCATAAAAATGGACTATATAAATGCATACAAATGGATCTATCCATGCTTTTCCTTTCTTTTCTCCCCTTTTAAGATTGAAAATTTATCTTTTGCTTTTGTATTGCTTGCCTTACCTCGCTGCCATCTAAATTATCATTGGAAACAAAAGTTCTCCGCATTTATTTATCTTTATCCCTGCACACTTTCGAGTTTTTCTACATTTGTTCATTGTTTTGTTGACATTTATAAACTGAAAACGGATAAAATTTAATTTTAAACGCATGACAAAATAATTTTAACTATATACAAATAAATATATTGCAAACCATCTGTTCCTATATACGATTCATTCTGCTAATTACGTGTCTTTGGCTAGGTGAACACCATAAGGTATGGTGGTGTATTTAAGTCATTACACACATTACTTTTTGGCGCTTACGGATAGGACTGTATAACTGATAATTATAGATTAAAACTTATTATAACTTACTATGTTCGTATTTATTTGCAGTAATACATTTTTGGACCTATATGGATGGTCATTCACTTTGATCTCATGTGTTTATTTTATAACTCTCGAATACAAACATTCTGTAGTAAGCAAGTGCATTGATCTTTGAGTTTTACAACTACATGCACTAAGAAAATTCCAAAGTTAGTATATTTTGAATATATCCATCCCTTCATGTTTAAGTTTAAAATTTTTGTTCCTTTGCATTTGAACATCCAAGGGTGTTGAATTGCAGCGTGATAAAATAAGTTATCGAACAACATATCAGTTAATTCGTAAGCGCCTCAGTTTTTTTTGAAGCCATATGCTAAATGCAATTGCAATTACAAATTCATGAATTCTTCTTATAAGCGTCCACACCAAAACATGAATACATATGATTTTGTTTCTGTTTTCCCCCGTTGACTGAAAAAAAAGTCTTTAGGATTCCACTTATGTCCGTTGGAACTAACCATGGTTTTCCTTCCTTTTTTTTCCACCTTATCAGTGTGAATATTTCTTTTCTGTTTTCCAGCTGCTGGCCTTACCACGCTACCATCTAGATTATGATTGGAAATACAAATTCTACGCATCTGTCATTCTTCATTGCTGTGAACTTTGGAGTTTTTTCTTTTCAACATTCGTGGTTAATCGGCTTTTGTTTAAACATAAATATAACTATCAATTTATGACTTCTTTTGTAAAATATCTAAACAACACCATGAACATATATGATTTTGTTCATGGTTGCTTGCCACATACCGAAAGAATACTCTACTGATTCTGCTATTGTGCCTTGGATTTAATCATACAGAGTCGAACATGATTCCACGAGTGAAAACAATACTTTATTTTTTATTTTGATATGTGTGTGGTTTATATGTCATATATTTCTGTGCAACGTGTTGATTATTAACACTAGCACACAGTTTTAAAAATTGTTAATTGCTAAGATGCTTGGTATTGCCATATCTTGCTTTATATTAGTCCATGGCCAGAACAATGTACTCGATAGTAATTAACCATAAGACAAATTATTTTTAAGTATATTTGGCTAAATGTATGGCAAACCATCCACTTCTACATATGATTAATTCAGCTAATGAACATATACATTTTATTAATTTAGAATTATTTAAAATTAAGAAATGAATAGATCGAAAGCAGATATGATTAACATTTGAATTAACTTGTCTAAATGCATCACTTCCTCTTACCACCTGTCATTTTGAAATGTTAATGGAAGTTTTTGTTCACCAAGACATTAAATGCTAAATTTCACCACATGAACAGTTAAGCTACTCATATAAAAATGATAAACAAACTTTATTATTACAATTTGTATATATTAATGAAAAACAATATTTTTTTAATGGATGCCCACCGTTGTCAATTGACGCTTAATAGTCTGATTATAACAGACATACACGTTTTGTTCCCATCAATATTTGTTTTACACCTTTACCAATGAACTACGACATGAATGTCTTATCAGAGTGTTGATGGAGCTTAGGATGTTAATTATCAAGTCTTTACTATTGCAAGCCCTAAGCTATTATGTAAAATGGGTCACACACAATCAATAGCAACTATTTTAGGAATTTTTAATATTAATGGTTCTTATAATAAGTAACCTTTTTTAGGAATTTTTAATTTTAAGGATAAGAATTCACTGTTTATGAAATTACATTTTAATGTAATTAAAAAGAGATCAGTACAATTGAGAGCTCACAAGAAAATGGCGGACTCCCTAACTTTTTCTTCTTTGAATGGATCTCGTTCAGCACTTGGTCCTTCTTCTTCTTCGTATGGTTCTCGACCAAATTCGCACCAATCCCTGAAAAAGAAAAAGGTGAGTTATACCTCTCGACCTGATTTGATATCCTTCCGATTTCAGAAGCGTTGTTTTCGATGTGGAGAATACAATCATATCACGAGATATTGTAAGGAACAGATTATTGGTGATCGAAGAAATAGTTCGGATTTGGCAGGTAACCTTGGGCTAAATCGGGTACAGTTTCAAGAAACTCAGATACTGAGCTCGGGAATGGTCTTATTAAAGCGTTTTATTAGTCTTGAGGATCAAGTCCAAATTGTTCAAAGATGTCAAGAACTGGGTACAGGGGATGGAGGATTCTATAAGCCATGCTTTGAGAATGGTGCAATGTTAAACTTGTTCATGATGTGTCTGGGAAAAAATTGGAACCCACAATTGAAAATTTATGAGGATAGGAGGACAAATGACGGATCTTTTCCTCCAAAAATTCCTGAAGAATTCAAACGGCTGGTATGTGATTCAATGAATTCTGCGCATAGAGTATTAGTGGATAAAGGTGGCAATCCAGATGAACTCCCACTCATGATACCTGATGTATGCATAATTAATTACTACAATCGAGATGGAAAATTGGGAATTCATCAGGATAAGGATGAAAGTGAGGAAAGCTTGGCACTTGGCCTCCCTGTAGTGTCCATATCAATCGGTGATGCAGCTGAGTTTGTGTATAAAGATGAAGGAAGCTCTATCAGGAATATTATCCTAGAATCTGGGGATGTTCTGTTGTTCGGTGGCAAGTCGAGAGGAATCTACCATGGCATCTCTGGGATATTCAACAATTCAGCCCCAGTCGAGATTCGAAACAGAACAAACATGAACGGGGGTAGAATTAATTTGACCTTTAGACAGTGTGAGGCTTCGCAGAACATTCCAGTCAGCGCTGTAAGTCATTCACATCATTATTTTAATAGTTCTTTTGCGGATATTGTGAGACAACCTAGGCTTATTATGCCAAAATGGGATTCGGCCAAGACTAAAAAGTCTCAAATTAGAATGAAAGGAGACAGAGTGTGTTATCGTTGCGGAGAATTGAATCATATGGCAAAGGAATGTAGGAATGGACTGAGATGCTTCAAATGTGGTGGAATCGAGCATCGAAAATTCAGTTGTCCAAGGAGCTTTACTGGAAAATCAGCGTGGGATATAATGCATTTTAACTGTTTGAAGATATGTCTGAATATGACCGATCTCCTAGACTTATACGCTGAAGACTTTAAGGGTAGCTTAAACGGTGGTGCTTATCTGGTATTGATGATGGGATGGAACCTAGAGGGGATGGTGGATGAGATTCTGTGGATTAAGAAGATTGATCAAAGGAATGTTTATCCTCCGCTACCAAAGCCAATGACTAGAAAAGAGCATGCTTTTTCATTCAGTCTGAATCTGGTTAAGTTACGGAGACTGTTCTCGGATCAGTATGCTAGCGATAATATGATGGCATTTAAGCTGATGGACAGAATTCTTGAACACTTTGACGCTTTAAATACTGCCATTATAAGTGGATACAATGTCGTTGAGAGTCATACAGCTGACAATGTGACTCAGGTATACGGTAATATGATGGATAAATGTAATACAGTGGAGGACATGGGGCATAATGCAATCATTGCAGAGAAAGTGGGGACTTGTTGTGAAGATGAAATGTTTAAGGATGTTAGTTTGTTCTGGGATTTGTGTCATGATCCAATGACGTTGGATCCGGCTGTTTTGAATTGCATGGGGTTCAGGAACGTGTGTGTTGATGAGTGTAATGGTGGAAATTCTGATAAGGGGAGAGAAGTGATGTTAGAGGATAATGATGTCATGGGAGTTGACGGTCAAGAGGGTGTTTTGATGAGCAATTTTATTAGTAATACTGAGGAAGAGAAGGGGACTACATGGGAAGTGGTAAATGACGTGGAAATGTTGAACGGCTTTGGGGTTCTTTCGGAAGTTGATGAGGAGTTGCTAGTAAGGAGAGAGGATATGGACGACACTGGCAAGGAGGATGGCCAGAGGCATGACTATATTCCGAGGAGAGGATTTAGGGTAAAAAAGATTAAACATAATACACTGCACCATAGGAAGGCCTCGAGCAATAATAGACGGTCAAGAGTCAATGTGGTGAATTGTGTACATGATAGAAAGGATAAGAACATTTGCTACAAAGATAGAAATCATGCTGTCATGGGGGATAAGCGTGAGATAAAGGGTAAGTTGGGTAAGGTGGTGGATCAAAGCTTGACATAGCAAGACGGTGGTTAAACACGGATCCAGTGTTTATGTTTTCTGCGGATTCTGACAGTTCCTTGGATTGTCATTCGATTATTTTGTCATGGATAAATGGGTCCTGCATGGTGATTGATAGTGAAAGAGTTTCAAAGCTTTGTTCGTTAATATTATGGTCGAGTTCCTGCATATTTAAAAGTGAGGACAGTTCACATCATTGGGGGAGCCATACTGATATTGTTTCCAGTGCTTTGATCGGGGCAAGTAGCTATTCAAACTGTCTGCGTGATGATGTATTGGAGTCCAGTGGCGTTTTATGTCAGAGTAGAGATTCCCCCTCCTTCTCGTCTAGAAGGGGGAGGCGCGGAAGAGTAGTCCCGGTTTCTGGTTTGGTTCGTCGCAGTGCTAGGATCAAATCTCGCTCCTCTCCGTTTAGAGGTAGGTCCCCGGGTTCGGACGCTAGTAGTAGCAGTTCGGCTTTGGGCTCAGGTATGACTTCTGTTTATGGCAGCGACTATTCTCCGTACGCATTAAATAGTATGTTGACTAGCCAGTTATTTCAGATTGCCAGTGATACAACATTTATTTTTTCTGATATTGAGCTTGATTCTGAATATATTAGGAGTAGGGAATTAGAAAGGGTTTTCTCATTGAATAGATGAGGATTGTTAGTTGGAACGTTAGGGGTCTAAACGAACCTAAAAAATGTGCTAAAGTTAGAACTTTTTTTAGAGATAACCACATTGATATTATCTTATTACAAGAGACAAAAATTGAGCGTCCTGACTTTAGTTATTATCTTAGATTAGGTGGTTCCACTTTTCGTAATTGGGTGTGTCTACCGGCAATTGGTACTGCTGGTGGACTCATGATTGGTTGGAAAGAGAACCAATATAGACTCGTGCAGGAGTCTATAAAGTTACATTCTTTACACGTTATTTTAGCTTCCCTTTGCGATGATTCTGTTTGGTGTATTTCCAATGTGTATGGACCCCATACCAAGATAGAGAGGAGAATGTTGTGGGATGAAATCTCTAATTTCAGGAATCATTCTCCCTATCTTTGGATTGTAGGGGGGATTTCAATGTTACCAGATTCCTAGGGGAGAGATCACCCCGCGAAGGTGATTTCTCCGATATGGAGGAATTCAACGACTGTATTTTAGATAATAATTTAATAGAGATTCATATGGATAATAGATTGTTCACTTGGTCGAATGTTCGAGATAGTCCTTCTTTTGCATTATTAGACAGATTTTTTATTAATTCTGAGGTAGAAGATAGATTTTCGATTTGTAGAGTCAAGGGACTACCTTTCTTGCACTCTAATCATTGTCCTATCATCCTTACTTGTGATTCGAACTTAACTATTAGTAACAGTTTCAAATTTGAGAAGATGTGGTTACTTGATACTAGTTTCATAAATCTAGTCTCGGTTAAGTGGAGATCCTTATTCTATTTTAATAATTTATATAGTGGTAATAGTGCAAAGATTTTTGTTGCTAAGTTAGGTAAATTGAGATTCTTTCTAAAGCGTTGGAATAAATTTGTATTTGGTAATGTGAGAATTAAGAAGAATAAGATCATGTGTGGATTGTTGGATTTGGATAAAATTAGTGAGTCTAGGATTCTTACTTTAGCTGAAAAGGATAAATACTGTAATCTTAAACAAGATCTCAAACTGATTTTAGAAAAAGAAGAGGTTATGTGGAGGCAAAGATCTCGCATACAATGGATTAAGGAAGGGGATAATAACACCAAATTTTTTCATAGTGTAGCGAATAAGAGGCGACGGGATAATATGATACATTCTATTTTTGTTAATAATGTAGAGTTGAAGGTACAAAAGGATTTAAATGAAGCTTTCACTAGTTACTATAAGCAGATATTTGGTTCTAAGATTAAGAGGAGAACTAACGTTAGATGGAGTGAGTTATATCCATATGAAAGTAGGACTAATCTCGATAGTTTAGATGAACCTTTTTCTGAGCAGGAGATTTGGAAGGCAATATGCGATATGCCTAGTGACAAAGCTCCGGGACCAGATGGATTCTCTGTTAATTTTTATAAGCAATCCTGGGAAGTCTTAAAGCTAGATATAATTAATTTATTTAATGAATTTTATAATGGCGAACTACGTTTAGGTAGTTTTAACTTTGCAAATGTCATCCTTATTCATAAGAGAGAGGGAGCAAATTCTCTAAAGGATTTTAGGCCTATATCCCTTATTAATGTTTCTGTTAAGATTATATCTAAACTATTAGCTAACAGGCTCAGTACTAGGATGAACGATCTTATTGATTGTTCTCAAGCTGCCTTCATTAAAGGTAGAAATATAGTTGATGGTGTGGCAGCGGTACAGGAATACATCAATGTCTGTTGCAAGAATAATATTACTTGTGCCATTTTAAAATTAGATTTTGAGAAGGCGTTTGACTCTATCAATTGGGACTTCATATGTGAACTATCTCTTGCTAGAGGTTTTAGTGTAAGATGGACCAACTGGATCTTATTATTGTTAAGATCTGGTTGCTCTAACATAGTTGTTAACGGGATAGTGGGAAAGAAGATTCAATCTAAGAGGGGCCTTAGACAAGGAGACCCCTTATCGCCTTTTCTGTTTAATTTAGCGGTGGATGTCTTCTCTAGAATTATTAAAAGAGCGGGTAGATTAGGGGTACTCGGTAGTGTTGGGAACGAGGAATTTAATAATGAATTATCTATCCTCCAATTTGCAGATGATACATTATTACTCTCTTCCCACTTGCCAAAGCACATAATTACTCTTAAAGTTATACTATATTGTTTTGAAATGTTATCTGGTCTTAGGATTAATTTTGATAAAAGTGCGGTTATGGTCTTTAATGATGTTAATAAGGTGGAGACATTGGTAGCTAACACCTTAAACTGCTCCATTATGAAATTTCCTTTTGATTACTTAGGTTTTAAGATTAGACCTTCGAAACTTAAAAAAGAAGATTGGCTAGTGATCATTGTTAAGATTAATAATAGACTACTTAGTTGGAATAACAGATTCCTGTCGAGAGCAGGTAGATTAGTTTTAGTCAATTCGGTGCTTTCGGCTATTCCATCATACTGGATGGCTGTACATCGATTTCCATTATGGGTCATTGAGAAGATTGATAGGGTTAGACGTAACTTTCTTTGGAATGGTGCTTCTTTGGGTGGAGTTCACAAATGTTTAGTTAATTGGGACATGTGTTGTAAGCCTAAACAAGACGGGGGTTTGGGTATTTTAATTCATCCATGCTTGCCAAATGGTTATGGAAATTTAGAAGTCCTACCATAACGGCATCGTGGAAGTCCATTGTAGTTAAATCTTATTATTCTAGAGGGGAGTTTATTATGGGGAATAGTGGTGTATGGGAAAATAGACTATCACACTTTTGGAAATCTGTCCTGAATTGTTTTCCCTTTTTCAAAATAGGCTGCAAAGTAATAGTTCACTCAGGGGACATTACTTATTTTTGGCATGATCCTTGGATCTCTAGTGTGCCACTAAAAATTGAATTCAATAAGCTTTATGATATTTGTAATTTTAAGAATGCATTTATTATAGATGTTTACAGGGTGGATCTAAACCTTCCATGGGTGTTTTCCTTTGATAACATTTTAGAAGAAGACTTGTTAAGACAATTAGCACTACTTAAAGCAAAGTTAGATATGTACAACTTGGACGAGAATGGGGATTCTCTGAGTTGGAGTTTAGATAAGAAATTAGTCTACACGGTTAACTCAATGTATAATTTTATTAACTTTTCTGGAGTTTCCACATATCCTTTTAAATTCTTATGGAAGTCAAATGCTCCCCCCAAAGCCAAGTTTCTTATGTGGTTGATCATTCATAAGAAACTTAATACGATTGAGCATTTGAAAAGAAAGAATATCATATTTGATAGTAAATGTTGTTTTTGTTATATTGGTGAGGAGCACGTTGATCATTTATTTTTCTCCTGTTATCTCACATTTTCTATTTTTAACACGATTCTAATTTTTTTTACATTTGATGGTTTTAATGTTATAAATGATTGTGCAGATTATTGGAATTGCATTAGATTAAGGTTTAAGGCTAGGCAGAGATATATATTGGATTCCTTAGTAGTAATCTCGGGTTGGTTCATTTGGTTAGAAAGAAACCAGAGATTATTTCACACTAAGTATGACTCTGTTGATAATTTAATCATTAGTATTGTAAAATTTAGTCTGGATTGGATGTCGAATTCACATTATAAGTTATTTGGTAATTTACGATTTGGCTGTTTTCTGCTTAAGGTTAGATCAAATCTGGGCTTGTTTATTAGATTCAATAGATATTTCAGATATAATAGATTTCGTCTCTGTTGACATTTTTTATTTGATTAGTACTTCCCAACATGTTATTATGCTTGCTTCTTCTTTTTATGGTATATATGATTATATGCTTATACATATATATACATGTTAATATACATATAAGTATAATTATTTATACAAATATGTATATATACACATAAATATATAGGTATGGCATATACTCATATATACATGTCTGTTACTGATAATTTTCCTTAGTATTTCAGGTTGCAGGTCATGGACTTAGCTGGGGAGCTTATGGGGTTACTGTCTGGAATGGGATTTATTGCTTGTTTAGTCATTTATGCATTTTGTGTTGGAGTGTAGTGGTTTTAGGGGTATGATTAGCCTCGTTGTTTATTATTTAGTTTGCCATATTGTAAGGAAATAGATATACTCAATATCGGGTGGTGGCCTTGCCGGAACTCGATATTGAAGTATGATGGGTGGTGGTCTTGCCGGAACTCATCTATCTATTATCCTCTACTTTCTTTTGGCAATCTTGTTTAGGTCTGTGTTTGGACATTGTATCTTGTTCATTTTTCCCTATATATATATGTGTGCTCTCTTCCTATTGGAGGATCACACAATATTTTGTTTTTCAAAAAAAAAAAGGAATTTTTAATTTTAAAATACTAGAACTTGAATTAAAACATTGACTATTTTAGGAAAACCTTGATCTTTTTATTAGAGAATTGTAAACTATTTTTGAAGTTTGTTCTTTACTAATATTTTGACAATTTGAAAAAGGTTAAATTTCATTTTTACGAACTTTGTAATGTTTTGGCGTTTAGCTTATTATATGAAACGTTTGGCCCTCATGGCATAAAAGGCTAAAGTTCAGAAATTTTGGTAAAATATTGATTATTCGTAGGAAGTGATTTTCTTTGGCTAAGCAAGTGCTTTTCAGTATTATCAAAATGACTTAAGTCCTTTTTTTAAGGTTTTTCATTTTGTTAGTAAAAAAAAGGTGAAATTTTAAGACAGTAGGACTTTTTATTTATTTTAAATATTTAAATTGCTTTTAAATATTTCATCTCTTTTAAGAAAAAAAATAGGTATAGTTGATTGAATTTTATTTTTTAGAATTGCCCATTATGGAGTCATATTGACCGTAAATACAGAATGTAATGACTAATCATTATTAAGAAAGCACCGCATGAGTTGCATGAGATACAATATTGCATTAATTACATAACTTGATTTTTGGATGTTCTTGCTTCTTTACATCCATTGGAGTGCTTTCAAATCTATAAACAATTTTTATGATTGCTTCATTTCCAGTTCCACCTTATAAAACAATATCAATTTTTATATGATTAATCAGGTAAGAATATCTGAGTGTGTAAAGGCTAAATTCGTTGTTCAACTGTTGTCACCTTTGTTTGATTACAAACTGTTGCTATAAAATACACACTTTGTTGGTGAAGTCATAATTTCCAAAAGGCTTACCAAGTTGTATAGCACATATGCACTCCTTTCACGGTGCAGGTATGAGATTGTAGGCATTAGTTAGGTGATGTACGGTGACACGGTATTAAAATATCAGCCTATGCTTTATATACAACTATTAATATGCTAGGTAGAATATTTTTATACGATTTTTGATTTACTTAAAAACTTCCAAACTTAATTTATGTGAGTTCATAAATTAGAAGTACTGCCATGGGTTCCAAATAGTAAGCTACATTCTTAAATCTATTTCTGAATGCATATTTATCACAATGAGATGATAATATTCCAAACTGGTTTTTCCATCTTCGGTGATTGACTGTTTTATCATGATTTCATAGGCCTATTTATCTATTATTAATGTAAATAAATATTTGAAGGTTTGAAACAGAACTGTGTCCATGACCATGACCATAATATAGGCCAATTTCATTGCATCCACATGGATAATAAGACATTTTTATAACTTTTCCCATTTGTCTAACCATAGATAACATATAATCTTCCTACATTATATATTTACCATTTACTAATGTCATTTTACCTTGATGATGTATGTTAAATCGATAGTTAACCGTTAGTCTTCTTCCAACTTGATGTTTAAGTTTAATTGCCGTTTAAATCATCACATAACCAAATTTTGTTGATAGACATAGTTCGATGATTCATTGGAATTTATACATCTGATCATTGTAAATTTTTGTGTTCTGATATATTTGGATTTATTCCCATCATTGAAGATCGAATTTAATTTTTATATGTACTGTCGATCAAATATTAAAAAAGTGGTAGTTACTACAAATCCATTGTCGTAGATGGTAGTAATTACACGGCCACATGAAAATTTCCTAATTTTGATCTTTTGTATTTTTACGATTTTGTCTATATTTGTTTTTTCTTCGTCTGTTACCGTTCATCTTCTTTTTATACTTTTCTAAACTTAAAAAAGGAATCATCCAGACTTTTTACTATCAATTTTTTGAGTGGAAATTTACGTTTTTATATCTTTCTTTGGTTATTATATAATCTTTTAGGACAAATTAATTAAAAAAGTTCTCTCTCAATGTTCTATGTGGTTGATATCAAATTTACCTTGACTACAAGCTAGAATTTGTAAGCAATAAAATAGTGAACAATGCTTTTCAATAGAACTAACATCAGCAACATCCAAAGCATATTCGTTTCATTTTCTTGCTTTACGGATTAAACCCCACCAACTTTGCATTAAATATAATTCAATTGTATAGTATGATGCCATGGTCATACTCGAGATTGAACTTTTACATGTTTCCATCGTTACAATTCATCCTCTTAGAAACTCAACTCATTTCACCTTCGCAACAAAACACATGTCAATGAAAGACGAAATTGTTATACTTCTATAAAATGGGTATAACAACTATGTCAATTACATTTAGTCCCTACTTTAGAAACAATATTTTCTTTAAATCAAGCTCAGCATGACCCCAGATACGTTTAACACTGCATGAAAAAGCAGTATCAGTTACAAATTTACTTGCTTAGTTTTTAAACTGTTTCATTATATACCATATTCTATGTTTAATTGAATTACTGTCTCAGTTTATGCCTAATAGCTTCCATTGTCCACTTATTTTAGAACTATATTCTTGGTAAATTTATTCATACACAGATTTGTTCATCCCTCCTATATTAATTGAAGATACAAGCATGACATTAAAATGATTCATGGACTGTTTTTTCCCCAGGTTCCTGTGGGTGCTTTGGGCGTAATGTACAGCTAGGCATCAAATGTTTTTATGCAGCTATATCGCAATTATTATATTATCATTTACTTTTAGGCATTTCGAAAATAATAAAAACCAGTGTAACAATGTTCTGTATGCCTAATATGCTGCTGTTGCTTGAGATTCTCTATTTCATTTATTATTATTTTGATTCCTTTATATGCCAATTTTTTTGTTATTTTTTTCATATGTCGACTAATCTCTTCCTTCCAATTAATATGTCTTCCAATTGGTTCCTATCAGCATGTCTATTTGCAGCCCCACTATTTATTATACTGCTGCATCAATATTGCAAATTCTTTCAGCAGTTGTAAGCGATCTCACTTCGTTTTGTAACTATTTACAAACAGCCAATTCGTAATCCTGCTCTCACGTCATTCTTTTGAAAAAAGAATTTCAGATGTTGGCTTAGTTTATGGCTTATTAGATAATATGAATTTGTCATATATTTTCATATTTTCATGATATTATTTATTCGTTGTTTTTATACAACCCACTAGAGAGGATACAAATTCAGTTTGACAATGCGTTTTCAACCATCTTGACTGACTTTCATTTTTAATATATATATATATGACGTAATGTAATATTCATCATTTAGGACAAAATAGTATATGCACATTACTGTAAGTTGTTTAATCCTATAGCTCACGGATATCAAAATGAATCTAAAGTGGACTGTCCAATCCATGTGTGTGCTTTACTATCAAATAGTCTGCTATGTTTATTTCTATTCACACTTACAAGCAAATAATACTTTTTTCTCATGTTAAAGGGTTTTTGATGTTGTAGTGAGAAATAGTGAATTATTACTTACGTGGATGCTACTCTTTTAAATAGTAGACGCTATATTAATTTGTATTGAACAGACTAAGGGAAGAAATTTAAATCAAAAATTATTTTTACCATGATATTGGGCTATAAGTACATCGATTTAAAAATGTATATCTTTTTGACCAATTCGTATGCGAAGAACGGGTTCGCACTAGTTAATATAGAAAACCTGAATCAACCTTGTTCAGGCAATTAGAGACTGAGTACCGGAAATTCACTTTCGGTATTAGTATTTTGGTATCCTCCTCGGATCTGATTTGTGAAGCATAGGTTGTACGTGCTTCCTGAGCCACTCTCTGGGCTTTTGATATCAAAGCAGGGGATGTACGTGCTTTGTTGGCCACTCTTTGAGCCTGTGCGTGCGATGCGCTTGGCTAGCTTATCCATAAGCAGGGCCCAAAGACTTACCCGATCTCCCTCCAGGAGGCGCCTTATCCTGACCATCGTTGGTGATGATAAAGTCTTAGAAACTCAGACTGGGCCATTGTAGACACAGAACTAAGGTTTACCCTTTTGATGCTCCATACTGACCATCGTAGGTACTGATAGATGTTTACACACCATCCCCCTCCGAGGGGTGCCCTATCCCGATCATCGTAGGCGATGATAGGGGTTTGCATTCCCTTCTAGGGTAACGTGATGGAACATAAGCAGAGGTAGGACGTGCTCTTCTGCGAGCAGAGGTAGGACGGGCTTAGTTCTAGAAGAGGCAGGGCGTACTCTTCTGCGAGCAGAGGCAGGGCATGCTGATTTTTAGATGCACCGCCACGACCATTTCTAGTGTGAAACGGCGACTTACGCTTTTGATGCTTTCACCGTGCCCTCCTCCGGGGGATGCATTGCCCTGACCAATTTGGTGATGACAAGGGTTTTCTTTTCTTTTATCCATTGTGGCTTGATCTATCCATGGTCATCTCAAGCTTGTGGGGATTTTCTCCCTTGCAGTCGTGTAGATAACCTTTTTCCTTTCTTAAAGACCTTATCATCATAATTTTCTCTGTCTTCTTTACATATTTTGTAGTTTTCCTTAGCTTAAGAAGTTGACGACCATTCCCTCTAAAACTCTGCAATGGTTTGTTTTGTGTCCGTTTACCATATGGTAGTAGCAATATGGCCCTTCCAACTTAACTTAGTTTTTTAGGTTTCTTCTTTAATGACGACCAAAAGTTTAACTCGTGTCTAGTTAAGAAGTAGATACCCTCAATTGACGTTGTGAGCTTACAACCTTTTGGCAATCTTGACTCGAAAGCCTTCTTTCATTGTTGTAGTTTGACCCTTTTACTACTCGATTTTCTTATTCCTTCTTCGTTTCTAAACTTTCTCATGACTGCCTTTCGACATGGAGGTATATCCCTCTTAGACTTTTTTATAGTAAGAGGAGTGGATGACTTCTCAACCTTCCGTTCGAATATGGTTCCCCTAGCTTATGTTTGGATAGCTTCTTTCATACAAAGAAAAGGGTTATATCTTTTTACCGAGGAATGATTTAGGGCAAAGATCGGAGTTGGTCCCAAATGGAAGGGGTTAATGCTCCATCGATCAGGATCATAAGGCTCTACATCTTTCTCTTTCTCTTGGATATGCAAGGTTTCTAATTTGAACCTTTCGGTTGCCCACGGCTCGCTAATACTTATCCCAACCATGGGAAACCCATTAGTGACTGGTAGAGACCTGTTATTCATAGTACTCACTTCTTCAAAGCTTTAGTCCTATCCGAGACGAAACAACACAGATAGATATATGGGAAGCTTAACCAAAGGATCGGAGGTTCAGGCCCTCCATCTAGTGCCAAAATGTTAACGATATTTTTCTCAACACCAGAGATAGGTCTATGGGAATGGACCTAAGGAAAAAATGGGTTGTTTAGCCTTCGCATGTTTGGATTAGTTCACCATTCCTAGGTATCAAGGCTTGGAACCCAAAAGAATAGTTACTCTTCCCTCGATGGGGAGGGTATCACGCTTAAGCGATTCAAGAGCCAACAGTTACCTTGGGAGAAGGATCACTAAGTACAACCCTTGATAAATGACTTAACGGATGGTAGAAAGCTGTTCTGCACCAATCTCGCTGAAGGTCTAAGCTTATAGGAAGGGTCTAAGCTTGTAGGAAGGGTCTAAGCTTGTAGAAAGGGTTTAAGCTTGTAGGAAGGCGTATTTCACCTGATTCGTGGAAAGGTTTGGGTAAGGACTCATGCACATATAAGAAGCAAACAGTAAGCTGTACAACGATAACTAAGAAATAACATGATAATTTCATAAGAAAACATCATAAGTATCGATTCACTCTTTATTGATCTTTGATTTAGAATACATTAGCTGAATATAAGAAACCCCCAAATCGATCTAGGAATTAGGGTTCACTCTAGAGAGAAAGAGTACAAGAATAAGAATGAGAAATCTGTCTCGAAAATGTGACCCCTTTGGTCTTATTTATAGAGATTTCGGAGCCCCTTCTACTGTTGGGCCATTGGGCCTGCAGATACCTCTATCGGCTGCTTTTCTCCTTGGTTTCAGTTGTTTTAGCTCCCGACCGTTTTGCGGTGCAGATTATAACTTCCGGAGGGAAGGTCTAGGTCAGTTGAGGCTTCTTTAAGAGTGATATGAGCTTGTCGATGTAGTAGCTTTGCGAAAGGTTTTTGAGCCACCGGTTGTATGCTCTCGGTTATAGGCTTTCGGATGTGGGCTTCCGGTTTCCTTAGGAATACTTAGAGGAGCTTGTCCTCAGGATGTATGTAGATAGCTGCCGGTCCGGAACCACCGTCGGTGTCTGTACTAAGTGGACTAGTACGGATAGCCTGTATCCCTTCTAGGGCTCCGGTTTGCCTTCCAATGGAGTTTCCGAGTATAGCCTGATCTTCCGGAAGGTTGCTCATGGTGATGTCTTTATTGTTTGTCAATGTGACCTTTCAGCATTTATGTAGTAGATATTTCAGAAGCAGGTTCCGGATAACCTTTGTGTACTTCCGGCTTGATATTCTTGATGCCTTTATATCCTGATATATCGGTGTGAAGTAGGTTGATTCCGATAGCCCTTCCATCCTTCGGGGTTTCGATTAACGGAGTTCTTGCCTCCCTCTTTCTTAGTTTCCGACCTGGGTGGCCTTCCGTTATAGAATCCCCCCTACCGGATGGACCCTGTCGGTCATCTGTAGCTTTTGAGCTCTCTTCTCCTAGGAAGTTATCGGTTTATGCAACTTTTGGATCACTCCTTTCTGTTCCTGGTTCCTTCTAGTGATTGTGTTCATCTGATTACCCCTTCACCGACGGCCTATTTCGGAGTTTAATTTTGGTAATAATAAGTATGTCCAAAATATGTGTAATATACCTCGACCAATTGCCACAAAAGCTCAGATAGTGAGACCAATAAAATTAAATTTGTTCTTGATTATTATAATATAAAATAAAATAATACTACAAACAGACTATTTATTATGGTAGATAATTAAGCTGTATACTACAAATAATGTTAAAGTCATAAATCATACCTCAACGGTGTCGAGGGATATGAACATACGATGAAAGAAACCCATAGGTAACTCATGGATGATCTGTATATCTAATATCGTTGTCTCGAACGTAAGAGGGATGTGCAAACGATCGATTTTCTCGTCTATGGTTGAACAGTCCATCTAGCGATTTTGATAACGCGAGGCGGCATTCCAACGCAATATTTGAATAAAAAAATTAAAATACAAAAATGTGAGGTTATTGTAAAAGTTTAGCCTTATCAACGTCCTACCACGAACGTTGATTTTTTTATCGTCCAACGGTGGACGTTGATTAAATCAGAATTCAGCTGTTTGCTCTAATTAAATCAACTTCCACCTTCGTAATTTTGGTGGAGCTAGTGTATGCACCTAATAAAAGCAAGAAAAGTCAAATGAACATCAAACAGACGTGAAGATTAAAACGAACTAAACCCGGACCATCAAGCACGACAGACATCAGCCGTTCGTCTAGGCGATCCAGCAAATCAACGGTCGGTACGCTTTTACTAGTATGTTCCAATTTTACTTTCCGTCTTTTGTGATTTTGAATGACTACTAGGGTTCGTCAATATTCGACGATAACAATTTAGATCAAAGTCGTTTCGTTTTGGTTTGCAATGGCCGCTGGTGGTAATTTCTTGGGAAGAGTGATGAGCTATGTTGTCAACCAAGTTCTTGTAGAAGGCCTCGCTAATAAGTAAGTTATCCTTTAGTTTATTGGAGGCCTGATTTTTATTATGACGTAACTACTAGCCCCTAGAGCCTACCTTTTTCTTTTTCTGCCAGTGTAATCTGGACGTTTGGTAACGTTGATTTGGTAGCTTTTGGTTAAATATTCAGTTTTGGCCTCTTATTCAAGTTTAACGAAAATATTAGAAATAAGTAGCATTATCTTGGGGGCTAAATATGTTTTATTGATTTAGGACGATGAAAATGTAATGTAATCTTTGATACATCGATGACGTTTGATTTATGCATAACATCCTAAATAGCAGAAATCAAATATTATTGAATTACGATATATTTGAATACTGGAGGTGATTATTGAGGATAATTTAAGGGCCCCTCTTTGGATCAAGTGATCAACTTCTTCAAAGCAATTGTTTTTCCCCTCTTCCAACACGATCGCGTTTGGCAACCCTTTACAAGTAGTCATCCACTTGTAATAACTTATCTGAACTATTGCATTTGAGAATCTGATTTGGTTATACCTGCCTCGAGACCAAACTAACGCTCTATGGTTCATGCTAGATTAGCTAACATGACTACAATGTTTGGATAATATTCCTGCATTGATCGAGAAGTATGATGTGCCACAAAGAAATGCTTACAATAACCAAAAGTAGCGAATAGTGGAATAAATAATTAGAATTGCTAAGGGAAGTCGTGTTAAAGCGACTGCATTAATTGCTAAGAGAATTGCTAAGGACACGTGCAAGATTCTTATCTCTTGTCTTTTGTTCACCAAACAAAATGGCTATTGTTAGTATCACATCAGCATGTACTATAAAAATACACAAGATGTATTTATAATCCATTACCATCTGCGTTTAGCTCAAACGTACCGGCTTCATTTATGTTTCATTCCATGCATACATCTTTATTTCTATAGTATTTGCTGAAACGAAAGATACGAAAAGATATAAAATAATCACAGTCACATTCTGTACTTGCACGTGTCAGCGAGTATTTATGCAGTCGCTTTAACGCGACTTCCCTTAGCAATTTTCATAAATAATTTGTTTATCTTTATTAACATGATTAGAGACGGTTACAAAGGACAACTGTCACTATCATACCATGGCCTGTTAAGCTGCTCCCTACCGGCGGAGCTATCATTAAACATTGGCGAGGTCATTTCATGGATGATACGACAAAGCATGAAATAAAAGATAGGCTTGCAAACATTGTCACAAGTACATAAGAGAATTATTTTTCAAAAGATAGAGAATAAATATACATATAATAAATACAATAGTACTAGATAAAATAATACTAGAATTAGTCAGTACATATATAAATACAATATTAACAAAGTAAAAGAAAAAAGACTATTAAAGTAACTAAAGGTTCAAATATAATAGTTATTTGTGTGCTACTCAGAATCAAGGTTTTAAATATCGGATATCGGTCACGTTTCGTCTCGGAGATTTTGGTGACTCGGTATCGTTTCGGGGGAGATCTCGGAGGAGACGAGTACATCTCGGGCGTCAATATCGGATTTACATCTCGGAGCTTAAAGTTCATATCGGAACCATATCGGCGTACATTTTATGTTAATAATTATGTATACTAAAAGTCTAAAATATAAAGAAACTGAGCTTACCTGATTTGAGGGTTTACTTAATTTCTTGCATGGTTGCATTGTTGAATATTTATATGAAACTGGCTCCTTTTACATATTTTCAGGTTGAATACTGCTATAATCTAACAGGTTGGAATCGTTGGATATTGCTACAAATGACAACCAAGAAATATAGCCAAACCAGAAATTGAAAAGAAAAATAGAACAGTATGACAGTCTACAATGTTGTATTGGGTTCATGGCAAAAATATGTAAAATTAGAACAATAGTCTGACGAAATATAAAATTAGAATTAAATCTATGTATCAACTCTATAACTAGCAATGTTGTAATGGGTTCGTGTTATTTTGAAATCACATGCATTTATAACATTCATGAATGAGAAGAAAACAATATAAGTGTGAACAAGAAAGTAACAATATACATGCAAGTCTGTTACAGAATATGTCAACCAAGAAATACTAGAACTAGCCAATGTTGTATTAGTACATAAGTGAGGCTGGTCCTGAACCCTTGATTTTAGTAGCAAGTAATTGAATTTTAGAACTTAGTAACTTGCTGCTGACATGCTGAAGATAAAGTAATTTAAAACCTTGCTGAAGATAAAGTAATTAATAGGTTCATGGCATCTGATACAACTATAAATTTTGATACAACTAGAAAGACATATAAAGTAATTCAGTTGTTTCAAAGAACTTCCAGTAGCATGCAAGTATTATATGATGGGATGATACAGGTCTTGCTTATTAAAAAAAAATCGGGTGATATATCGTGATTTCGTTTCGGTCAAGATATCGGCCGATATTTGTAAATATCGGCCGATATCTTCGAAACGAGATATTCAACGATATATTATGTATCGTCTCGTTTTGAGGTCAAAACGAGATCTCGGCCGAGATGGCCGATATTTAAAATACTGCTCAGAATGATAAAATCTTACCGCTTTTATTGGAATCAACCGATATGATTTGACATACGAGTATGAGATTTGACCAATGTTTTAAATCTCGGATACCAGTCGCGTTTCATGTTGGGGATTTTATAGACTTGATCTCGTATCGGGGGAGATCTCGGATGAGATGAGTGTAACTCGGGGGTTCATTTTGGATTTCCATCTCGGCTCTGAAAGTTCATTTCGGAAAAATCTTGGGGTATATGATATGTTAAAAATGATATTTTTACACAATGATTTTTATGAATGCTATTATTATCATAGTAATTTAAACTTGAAATGCAAAAGCACTTCATTATTTTTAATTTATGAAAGATCATTCATACTCTAAATCATAATATGCTTAAAATAAAAATATAACACAATGCAAATAATTTAATGCTTACAATATATGAACCATGAACATGAATTATTGTTAGATATAAAACATAAAAATATTACCAAATATTTAAAAGTTCAGCATAAGTGAACATAAAATACATAATTTCATAGGTATCATATGTAAAAAAATGAATATGAAAATCGTAAGCATTGTAGAACATATATAAACATACGATATGGTCATTTAACATGCAAAATATTAAATAGTAAGAAATTATCGTGGTTATATTTGAGTTTTTTAATTATTATTTGGGTTCATGCACAAATTCATATTTTAACCAGAAAAATCAAGATCTCAGACGATATTCCAGTATCTCGTCTCAGTCGATATATCGTTTGATATTGCAATATCTTGGGCGATATATTCAAAAGGAGATTTACAGTGAGATTTGTTGTTTAATTTCGAGAGGATCCCAAAAGGAGATATCTGTCGAGATCTCGGACGATATTTTCAAGATATGGAACAATGGAATTGACTTTCAAGATAAATTAATATTACTGGTAAGGGTTGAAATACAAAAAAATAATTATAGTTTGGTCTGACATGCAAAATACGTTGGTTGTTACTTAAACTTGACATTGCGTATTCATCTTCATTTAACTGTCTTGTCTACATTAAAATCCATTGCTCTATACAAATAATAAACTAAAATCATTATTTTAAAGCAATTGATCAGTTCTACCTTCTCCTTTTAATCCCAGGGAGGTCACTTGATCTTCTTGACCGTATCGTAGCTACGTCCCCGTTACTACCTATAAAGGTAAGAAGGAATTATTATGAATGGAAGGAACTTTGATGTGCGTTATCTTTATATTCTTCTTTTCTGTCACATTGTTATCTTTTATTCCTCACTTCTTTCCTCCTTCAAAGTCTACCTCAAAGCCGCATCATTGGTGCTTTCACTTTTGTATTCATCTCATATTCGTTTTCTTGTCGTTCTTTTATTCAAACAAAATTACATCTTTTTCTTGTCTTTTCCACTAGCTTTTCATCATTTGATTTCCACAATTTGTACAATGTGCCATTATTCTATTCTCGACCTCATTTGCAGCATCATAAAAATATAGCTATGCAAACTTGGGTTTACCAATATTGGTAATAAGGAACCTTTCTATGGCCGTTTATACAGAAGATGTATGGTGCTCGATCTGTGTTTATGAAGTTGTCAACGTGCGCACCCTTCAATGTGAATGCAAATATCGAGTTTGTACATTTGAATGTTTTCCCTAAACTTCCTGCAACATTGTCCTCCATTGTAGCTTAATAAATTGGATAAAAAGTCATGACATTGTTGATATGATGGTAGTTGAACTTTCCCTTTGCGGCAACATATAGAGAATTAAAGAGCAGAAATCGTACTTTCCTTTTTTACCCTTTTCTGGTACCAAACAAATGCACCATAATAATTGCATGTCCAGCCAGGAGGATCCAAGTCTGAAAACATTTTTCCTACAACTGGTACACATAACATTGACTTAGTAGAAAATGCATTAAGCACATGAAGTGCAAGTTGTCGTTCGATCGAAGGATTAGGGTGTGAGGATATGTATCAGACATGCGCACTGAAATTTGATTGATCCATAGTTGAAATAAAGGAACACTAGTTTAGGGCAAAGGAAAAACGAATTAGCATGTGGTAGAAAAAGTGCGTCATCATACTTAGTGGTCACTAAAATGAAAACGAAAGACAAATTATTAAAATAGGCAGATGTTCATATATTTAACTTATCCAACGATCCGGTAAGTGGTGATGATCAAAACATTAAATAGTTAATTTTGAAAATTTACCATATTTTTACAAAACAAATAGCACACAAAAATAATGTTTAACAACATTGTACAGCAGGTAGTATCATTGAACAAGACAACGAAACTGTAAGAACGACATGTTTGAAAATTGATCCATTGTTATGTAGAGAATATCTTCGTTACGAGTTGTGACATGCGGTGATAAAAAACTATAATGAACCGTCAACAAAGCTGATGTCAAACATATGTGCAGTAATAAGGTTAAATCATGGTTTTTTTGGTATGGGTGTTAACAAATGGCAGGTACAGTATGAGTAGTTCTAGAACATTTTCTAAACGAATCAACAAATGCTAACTTTTTTTTTTGAAACTGGGTGTTTATATACAAGCTTATGTAGTATATAACATACTACATGGTTAGTGAGTTAGATCTCGCGAGACGGAATTCGAATATGTGACATCTTGCACCATGTCGAAGTTTTTTAACCAGTTGAACAATATTTAATTGGATAAATAAACTAACTAAGCAATATCTGGATATATAAGTTATGGAAAGTAGAACATTTCGATACAATATTGATGTGGGTACATAAACAAAGCACAATGCTGAATCATGCTTATGCCGGAGGGAGATATCATAGCAAACTAAGATTGGAAAATCAACACAACTGAGCAAGACTAATAAATTATTACAAAGGACATAGCAACTGATATGGTTTAAATTCTACGAATGCGTGATTGATGGAATGTGGAAGAGGGTAATAGAAGACAATAGGATGGTGTAAAAAAAACACATGGAAGCTAAATGGAAAAAAGATTACCTGAATATTACATATGTCGCCTATGTTTCGAGTATGTATACTTGAAATTTCAGTTTGCCATGGTAACCGCACAAGCAAACAGTCAGTTGTGGTCATTGATCTTCGTGAACAATAGTGAAAAATAGTAGAAAACTCAAATAAGCTTCTCTTCTCTGTTTTTCCAGGAAGCACAAAACGCGTAATGATTTTTGTCTTTGCCTTCCACACAAAGAGGTGTTGTAGGGCGAAGGGTTGTTCTCAGTAATAGTCGATGAACAGGACACACAATGACACCATCTTATTGCGTTATTCTTATCTTCCCTAATATATGCCTTTGTTTTGCTTGAAATAACCGACATCCCTGCAGTCGACAAAATTCAGTAAAAAAATTCGGGGTAGCAAGATAAAAGAGAGATGCAATAATATAAACATAATAATACAATGAAGGACATACAAAGATAGTAGGGTCATAGACAAATGGTTGGATGAACGTATAACATACAAGCAACATGTCCATGTAAGTAGAGGTGTAACAGATGTGTATGGCTACATACCAATCGATGACAGCTGTAACGTGTGTTCCAAAAGCCATTGCTCGCGCCATATGTAAATAGTGTGTCAAGTGATCTCTATCGGAAGAGAAAAAAAAAGCATTGTTATTCCAAATAAACAACCTACAAACATTGGTTAGCACATACAATATACCGACATTTAATTATATCAGTGGTTGGTTGAAGGAAACGAAACTGCCAACAAACTTTCCACCACGGTGGAATAAAACCTTTTTTGTAGACAGCAGAGACGAGCAAAATAAATAGTGAGCATGGTTTGACAATATAAAGATTAGCTCCAGACATTGTCTGTATGCAACGAGGGTCGACAAAGTGAATAGGAGGGTTGTCGATTTTCAGTACGACCTGAAACACGATTCGAAGGCAACACTTAAATAAGTGAGTTTGGGTGATACATTCCAAGGACAATTTCAGGCCAGCTCGTTAGAACCTGTTAATTAGCGGGTGGGTTTCAGGTCGACTCGTTAAACTGGTTTTAGCTCGTTTGACCTGTTAAAGTTTAATAAACGAGTTTGGGTTGGGTCGAGGATTAAAAATGAGTTGGGTTGCATGAAATTCTGTTTCATTCAGTGAAGAAATATAGTGTACATCTGTTCAAAAATCAAGTTACATGGGCTAAATTACAAACGAGCTATACAGATCAATTTATAAATGTGCTACACAAATCGGGTCAATCCATCTATAATCGTATCCGGTTCGGGTTGTGAAATCTGACCCCTATTAATAAACGGGTTGAGTTGGGTAATTTCAACCAGTTATAACCCTTGATTCGACCCCGACCCGACTCGATCCATTTATAGCCATAATAAACGACGATATGTTCTGACAGAATGGTAAAGATGGATACCCTATGCAGAAGGCTCCCGTACTCAAGCGTGAGGACTTCCTAGACAGTCTTCCATCTGGTACTATTCTCACGGCTTTCCGGGCTCTGGGGGTGTTCGATTAGCGCGCACAGCCTTTCCCTCACATTATCACATAGAGAAACTCATAACTAAGCAATGATCGTACCCACATTTTTAGCACAACCATTATGGTAAAATGAACAATTGATGGATCAGGTAATTAATAGTGTAGAGAAGATACCATATACCGATTGCAAACCAAAAACGACGGTTCATAACTACACTAGTGAGGAAAGAAGATAAGAACCAACCTTTAGTGATGTGTGCTGGATTTGCGGCTACCAACGCCATTGGCTAAGGAGCACGAGGTTGACTGTAAAAAGAAAGGGGGGGGGGTACAATAGAAGTAGGTTTTTACAGGAGCAAGTAGTGTCGAAATCGGAGGTACTATACGACTAAGAAGTAAATCTTGGTGGACAAAAGAGGAAGGGGGAAGTGTATTTCTTATTCGTGTGAGTGGTTGAAAAAGACTTAAAAAATGGGGAGGTCGTAAATAAAGAAGGAGAGTTTTTTGAAACCAAATGTGTGATCTTCTAATAAAGAGAAGAGAGAGAGAGAGAGAGCGCGCGCGCGCACACACACACACATATATATATATATACATATATAAAGAAAAAATATAGTCTACAGAGGTTGCCAAAGCATGACAGACAAATGAACTCTAGTACAAAACAGCCTCGGATTATGAATCATGTGTAGTATGGTAGATAGATGAACTGCAGATAAACCACTGCTATCATACTTCACTATCGAGTTACGGTAAGGCCACCACCCGATATTGAAGTATATCAACCCTACACATTACCATAGACCCTCTAATGTAATACATTATCTACAAAAAGAATACATGAGAAAAACAAGAAAGGTCACTCCAAAGAAAATCTCTCGTACATTCTTCACAACACAAAATAACTAATGTACCCTGAAAAAACTAAAAACAAGTGTAAGCTAACAACATACATACATATATGCGTGCATGTGTATATATATATATGTAATATACATATATATGGCGAGCGTTCAGTGACACCTCAAATAGTGTAGCACCCCTAAATGCTCCCTGATTTCCACCATATATCCTGTTTCTCTCTCCCTCCACTCATTCTCTCACCTCCCATTCACTTATTCTAATATAAATGCTTGGTTTATATAGGGACAAATGGGGTGCTCACTATTTGGGGTGCCATTGAACGCTCCTCTTTATATATATTCATATATGTGTGAATAAAATAATACTACAACATAGTAAGAGGCAGATATTCATTAAAAAACAGAATTCAATAACAAATGCATAATCTACTAGAACTAAAATACTTATTAATTCTAATAAACAAACTCAAATTACTTCTAACTTTAACTAGAAATCTCACAAATATGGGATCTCTAAGTAACTTATATTGAGGGTTAGACATCCAATCCAGACTAAAAGAAACGATCTTAATGATTAATCTATCTATAGTATCAGAGCTAGAATGAAACATTCTCTGATTCCTATCAAACCAAATAAACTAACTAACAGTACTCACTAATGTATCTAGAACATATCTAAGTTTTGAACTAAAGTCAAATCTAAAACTATTCCAATAGAGATCACAATTCGTAAAAATATTAGAACAGTTAAAAACGAAAATACATAATACCATTTTTAAAATAAAGGAAGAAAAAGTACAATAAAAGAATAATTGATCCACACTTTCACCAAAATTATTACAGAAACAACATTTTGAATCACAAAAAATATTCTTCCTATTTAAAAGCTCTACAGTATTCAGCTTCTTATGGACAATAAGCCACATGTGAAATTTAACTTTTACCTTTTAGAGGAGCATTTGTCTTCCAAATAAACTTAAAATTTAAAGGAGAAATTCCAATAAAATTAAGGAACTTGTACATCGATTTAGATGTGTATTTTAAACACTTATCAAGCCCCCAAAGAATGTTATCTCCATTACTATCAAAATGATACATGGATAGCTTAGCTCGCAATAAGGCGAACTGCCTAAACACTATACCGTCTAAAATATTTTCAAAAATAAATAAAGAAGGAAAGTAAAATGCAAAGACGTAAGATCATCCACGTTAGGAGGGGTTATTTACTATTATATCTTTATTAATAGTTGTAATACCTTCGGTAACACTTCTTTTGGTGTCGGCGTGAACTATCAGAAACGCCCATCGTATATATTATTAAATCTTTATATTACTAGAAAATAAGGCGTAATAAATAAATTTTATTTACCCATTCAAAATGTCACTCTTCAAATACTATTAGATCATAATATTGCTTAAAAATAGGTTTTAATACATATAATTTATTTCTTATTAATTATATATAATAATACAAATGAAAATTAAAATTAACAAATAAATAGATATCACAACATACAAATATAAATTAAAAATAAGAACGCATTATTCAATGCAAAAATATATGAATATTTGTACAAATCTGTGTCTCTTAAATTGTTAAACAAATAAATTATTCAAATTATATTTATTTTATAATTTAAAAACGTACGTCCACAAATATTATCAAATCTTAATATCACATAAAAATAGGATTTAAAATATAAAGTTCTTTTACATATTCAAATTGTCTACTTACAAATACTATCAATTCTTGATGTCACTGAAAATACAATCTAACCAATAAATTATTGCTTAGAGATAAAATATAAACAAATATGTTTCTCTTAAATTGTTAAACATATAAATTATTCAAATTAAATTTATTTTATAATTTCAAAACTTACATCCACAAATATTATCAAATCTTAATTTCACATAAAAATAGGATTTAAAATATAAAGTTCTTTTACATATTCAAATTGTCTACTTACAAATACTATCAGTTCTTGATATCACTGAAAATACAATCTAACTGTTGTATTATATATGTTTTCATGGGTGAATACGCTCAATGCAAGGGACACTATTGTAATTGATGAGACATGTAAAGCCTATAAATAGAGAGTTTGTGTATGTTGTAAACACATATAAATGAATAAAAATGTCTGCTCTCTCATTTTCTTTTATTTTGTAACACGTTATCAGCACGATGCTATATATTATAATAATATATTATTAGATAAGCTGTTTTCGTATAAGTGAGCCTTCATTTTTTTTTTAAGCTTAGCAGCTAATAGAATTCTGCCTATTCATATCTGACCTGTTCAGCCGTACTAATTCTTATATTTGTATAACAATAGATCGGCTGTCATATTTCTTTTTAAATCTTTAATTTTTTTTTCTTGATATCACTGAAAATACAATCTAATTGTTGTAATATATATGTTTTCAAAGGTGAATACGCTTAATGCAAAGGACACTATTGTAATTGATGAGACATGTAAAACCTATAAATAAAGAGCTTGTGTATGTTGTAAACACATATAAATGAATAAAAATGTCTGCTCTTTCATTTTCTTGTGTTCTTTTATTTTGTAACACGTTATCAGCACGATGCTATATATTATAATAATATATTATTAGATAAGCTGTTTTCGTATAAGTGAGCCTTCATATTATTATTTTTTAGCTTAGCCGCTAATAGAATTCTGCCTATTTATATTTGACCCGTTCAGCCGTACTAATTCTTATATTTGTATAATAATAGATCGGCTGTAATATTTCTTTTTAAATCTTTAGATATTTCTTTTTACCTATTCTTTAGGCAAATTTACTCCATGCCTATTCGATTTCCCTGTACCCGGTATTCTAAATATCTTTTACCAATTCTCCAACCGGGTTTGCATGTTTTGTACCTATATATATATATCCAACGCCTTCTATTTAGATGCATACTTAACGCATTCTTCTTGTTTATTTAATTTTTCCATACCTTCATCTCATACAATCCAAGGTATGGATCGACAATGTTTAAACGATGATATATGCCTGGTTGATAGTGGAACTACTCATACGATATCGAAAACCCCGAAGTTTTTCTCTGAATTATCTGAAAATATTTCATATAAAGTTTCAACTATAGTTGGTTCAGCCAATATAATTGAAGGATCCGGAAGAGCCCATGTAGTGTTACCAAATGGTACACATATATTCATTCAGAATGCACTATATTCAAGCAATTCTAAAAGAAATCTGCTTAGCTTCAAAGGTATAAGAATGAATGGATATCATATTGAAACTATAAATGAAAACAACAAAGAATATCTTTGTGTTTTTTCTAAAATTGAAAGCCAGAAGCTTATTTTAGAAAAATTTGGTACAATTTCAATTGGATCATACTTTATCAAAATTGGCATAGTTGAATCTCATTTTATAAATGTGAGCGAGAAACTCACAAATACAAAGAAATTGATTCTTTGGCATGATCGTTTAGGTCATCCTGGTTCAACTATGATGCGTAAAATTGCTAAGAACTCAAATGGGCATGATTTACCAAATCAGTTGAATTTACCAAATGATTACATGTGTACATCATGTGCACAAGGAAAATTAATTACTCGACCTTCATACAGTAAGATCACCTCTGAATCTCCAGCATTTTTGCAAAGAATTCAAGGTGATATATGTGGTCCGATTCATCCCGCTTGCGGGCCATTTAGATACTTTATGGTGTTAATTGATGCATCAACTTGTTGGTCACATGTATGTTTGTTATCTACTAGAAACATGGCATTTGCCAAATTACTTGCTCAAATAATTAAATTAAGAGCACATTTCCCCGATCGTCAAATCAAATCAATAAGACTAGATAATGCAGGAGAATTCACTTCTCAAGTATTTGATGATTATTGTTTATCACTAGGAATTGAAGTTGAACATCCAGTAGCTCATGTTCATACTCAAAATGGTCTGGCATAATCATTAATTAAGCGTTTGCAACTTATTGCAAGACCTTTGTGCAAACAAAGTTGCTTGTTACAGCTTGGGGACATGCAATTTTGCATGCATCCAAATTGATTAAAATTAGACCAACGACTTATCATCAGTTTTCACCATCACAGCTTTTAACTGGATCCCAACCAAATATTTCACATCTACGAATATTTGGTTGCGCTGTGCATGTACCCATTAGTCCCCCACTTCGTACTAAAATGGGTCCTCAAAGAAGGTTGAGAATTTACGTGGGATTTGACTCACCTTCGATAATTCGTTATCTTGAACCTCTTACGAGTGATGTATTTACTGCAAGATTTGCAGATTGCAAATTTGATGGGTCAAATTTCCCGCCGTTAGGGGGAGAAAAGACCGTTCCAGTACAACGGCGTGAAATTTCATGGAATAATCCCTCTATGTTTCATTTGGATCCACGTATCAAACAATGTCAATACGAGGTACAAAGAATTTTGCATATTCAAAATATTGCAAATCAAATGCCAGATGCATTTAATGATGCTGCAAAAATAACTAAATCTCACATTCCAGCAACAAATACACCAGCTAGAATTGAAATCCCCGAAGAACCAATAGCAGCAAATGAATCTAAAGCTAGACAAAAACGTGGAAGACCGATAGGTTCAAAAGATTTGACGCATAGAAAAAGAAAGTCCAATGAAAAATCATCAATTAGCAAACCTCCCGAGGTTATAAATGATCCAAAGGATAAATCAAAAGAAAATCTCAGTTCTTCTAAAATCAGTGAAGGAACTGTTATCCTAGAAGAAATAATAGAAGCTTCCAAAAATAAAATGGTATCTAATAATAATGAGATCTCAATGTTTTATACGAATTATGGAGAAATATGCAATCGAAATAAAATTACAATTGATGATGTATTCTCATTCGCAGTAGCTACTGAAATAACTAAAAGTCGTGACTATAACGAGGATAATGATAATGAACCAATTAGCATAAATGAATATCAAAAAAACATGATTGGCCAAAATGGAAAGATGCTATTCAAGTTGAACTAGATTCACTCCAAAAACATGGTGTATTTGGACCAATAGAGAAAACACCAGAAGGTGTTAAACCAGTTGGTTACAAATGGGTATTCGTTGGAAAACGAAATGATAAAAATGAAGTTGTGAGATACAAAGCAAGGCTTGTTGCACAAGGTTTCCTGCAGAGACCAGGTTTTGACTTCAAAGAAACATACTCTCCTGTTATGGATGTCATAACATTTCGATATTTAGCAAGTCTTGTAGTTTCTGAGAAGCTTGATATAAGATTGACTGATGTTGTGACAGCTTACCTATACGGTGAATTGGATACGATATTTACATGAAAATCCCAAACGGATATAAATTGCCTGAAGCAAAATCAAAGTCAATGTATTCATTAAAATTGAGACGATCACTATACGGTTTGAAACAATCTGGAAGAATGCGGTATAACCGTCTTAGTGAATATTTAGTAAAAGCTGGATACAAAAACAATCTCATTTGTCCATGTGTCTTTATAAAGAAATCGGTAAAGGAATTTGCTATTTTAACAGTATATGTTGATATAAATTTGATTGGAACTCCAGAAGAGATCAATGAAACAATAAATTACCTAAAACAGGAATTTGAAATGAAAGATCTGGGCAAAACCAAATTCTGTTTTGGTCTACAGATTGAGCATAGTAAAAATGACATACTAATTCATCAATCAAATTACATTGAGAAAATCCTGAAGCGTTTTCAAATGGATAAAGCATATCCACTTAGTATGCCTATGGTTGTCAGATCACTAGATATCGAAAATGACCCATACCGACCAAAAGAAGATGATGAAAATGTACTTGGTCCAGAAGTACCATATCTCAGTGCAATTGGTGCATTATTATATTTAGCACAATGCACGAGACCAGATATTGCATTTTCAGTCAATCTTCTAGCAAGATATAGTTCTGCACCAACTAAAAGACACTGGAATGGTATAAAACATATCATGAGATATCTGCGAGGAACCACTGATTTAGGCTTATTTTATTCTAACATCGGCAATAATTCGATTCTAGTTGGTTATGCTGATGCAGGTTATCCTTCTGATGCATATAAAGCAAGATCACAAACATGATATGTGTTTACTAACAGCAGTGCAGCTATTTCATGGCGATCTACAAAGCAAACATTGGTAGCAACATCATCCAATCATTCTGAAATACTAGCACTACATGAAGCAAGTCGAGAATGTATTTTGTTGAGATCATTAATCGAACACATTCGAAACACATGTCAACTTCCCTCAACAACAGAAAGATCAACCATCATTTATGAAGACAATGCCGCATGTGTAACTCAGATTCGAGTAGGATATATCAAAGGTGATAGGACGAAGCACATTTCTCCCAAATTCTTCTTCACACATGAACTTCAAAAGGACAATAAGATAGAAGTGAAGCAAATTCAGTCTCAAGAAAATCCAGCAGATTTATTCACAAAAGCACTTCCATAGTCAACATTTCAGAAGATGGTTTATAAAATTGGTATGCGTCGTTTGCATCACAAAACTATTTGAATAATGCGTTACGAATCAGGGGAGCATATATAATGCTGTAGTGTACTCTTTTCCTTCACTAATATTTTTTCCATTGGGTTTTTTTAGTAAGGTTTTTAACGAAGCATTATTTTGATTCAGAAATATCAACCATCATTGGAACATATTATCAATATGTTACCTAGAGATGAAATAAATTGTACTCTTTTCTTTGTTTATGATTTTTCCCACATGTTTTTTTATAAAAAGTTTTTAATGAGGCAATCGATCTTATCATCTTTGCATACGCATATTCAAGGGGGAGTGTTGTAATATATATGTTTTCAAGAGTGAATACGCTTAATGCAAGAGACACTATTGTAATTGATGAGACATGTAAAGCCTATAAATAGAGAGCTTGTGTATGTTGTAAACACATATAAATGAATAAAAATGTCTGCTCTCTCATTTTCTTGTGTTCTTCTTCTATTTTGTAACACTAACCAATAAATTATTAATTAATAATATAAATAAAAATTCAAACTAATGAAATAAACATTGCAACTTAGAAATAAAATATAAACTAATTCGGCGTAAAAACATGGTTTGAAGTTCATGCAAATCATTTTCTCATACATGCGCTAAACATATGCAAGTTGAAGAAAAACAATTCATATGCAAAACGCCTTCCATCATTACGCGCATGTCATAATGCTCGTATAATGGATATGAAATGGGATGGTGATGGGATGTGCTGACTGGTCGAGTTTTCAAAGAGTGTTATAAAACCAGTCCAAATATACTTTCATCGTTACCGATGCGCTCTTGTTTTCAATTCTGACCTTGAAGATAACTTGAACGTAATTTGAAGTATTTTGTACTTCACCATTTCACATTGTTACCACTAATTTGCGACTTTGAGGACAATGTTGATTTTATGGAGACTGGAATAATGGTTATATCCATGTCTAGATCAAAATAATGCACTATGGTTCATGCTAGATTAGCCAACGTGACTACATTGTTTGCATAGCAAAGTAGTTAATGGGCTAGTGCGTAAAAAGTCGCTAAGCTTGAGTCTTGCACTTTTTTGCACTATGAGCCATTTTATGCTTTTTTATTTAACTTGTGCTTTTTTAGCTTTTAAAAAACCTAGCTACAAATTAACATTAAAATTGATAATATTAGCGTTAAAAATTATAACATATTTGCAAACAGATTTTTACAAAAAAAAAAAAAAAAAACCCAATAACTACTAGATTTAAAGTCATCAGCGATAAACTTAACCAAAATGATGTTAAATTCAAGTCTACAAAACAGAAAACATAGAAAGTACAACAAAGCTAAAAACCATAAAGATGTTCTAGTTCAAGCGTTAACATCGCAACACTTGAAATTTAATTTCACTTCTAATCACTAATATTCAATTTTAATTTAATTAAACATCAAAATTCAAACTAAATCTGATAAAAATATAAATTAACATTACCTTTATTGTAAATTAAAATCAAATCGAAATGAATGAAACTTTAAATTAAAAATAACCAACTTTTAAATTCAAATAACTGAACTTAAAATTAAACTAATGTTAGATTACAATTAGTTAAACTTTAATTTATGAGTAAAAGTAAAATCTACCAAACTTTGAATTAAAATGAACTAAAATCAAAATCAAAATTAAAACTACTATAAATTGAACTTTAAATTAAACCACTACAAACTGAACTTTAAATTAGACCTAAAATAAAACCGACTAAACTTTAAATTAAATTTAGAATCGGGCTAATCACTTCTAATTGTTAAATTTAACATTTTTCGACTTAAATTTACCTTTTTAATATAAAATTAACTTGTAAACGGTAGTTACTTTTGAAATACTAAATTAAAATTACTTAACTTAGTTAAATACACAAAGGGGTAAAACAACTTCTGAACCAAAAAGACAACGCATAGGGATCTACAAGCATGACGATGATGTTGAAAACGAGTCTACTTCGGCAAAGGCAGCTTGGAGCTCGATTTGTGGTAGTATTATATTGCTGTTGAAGTTGAAGTCGCTTAAGTTTTGAGTTAACTTAGGCTTGGAAATATGTTCGAAATTTATTGACTGGGTTAAGTACTCATTCTTCAATCCAGGAACCAAATCCCAGTTGAGGTGTGTTTTTAAAGCACCTTAAGGCTTCACAGACTTAGTAGAGGCCCGTGTTTTGGCATCGTGAATGTCTCGAGTGCCTCAACTTTCAAAAAAGCACGACTGCTGCACTTGATCCTTAGGCGTGCCTAGGTGCACGCCTTAATAACACCGTTGCATGGAATTGCTTTAATGTTCTAGAAATATGATGGGCTAAAAAGAAATGCATACGATAGCTAATAGTAGTAAAGACATAAGTAATTTGTATTTCTTTATTATTATAGTTAGAAACGATCACTTAGGACATGTCACTATCGTATCGATGACTTGTCAAGCTATGCCTCTGCATGTGAGGAGGATTTATTATGCAGGGATAAGTTTTGATGCAACTCGTCTTCATTTATTTACAAGGAGCTTGTAGACGTAGATTAGAAGTATAAATTTGAAAAAACAGCCATTCATTGCTTACAACCTTTGAAGTGATTTCATAGCTAATTTTGATCAAACAAGCAGTAAGTAGCCTATGGTTTCATATCAGATTCATATTTTATGTAAAATAGCATTCATAGTCATGTCCATTTTTTAGTATCTTTTTTGATTGTAGTCAAATATCAAAGATAATTTTAACTTAAAAATCAAATTACATCCATGCGGGTTCACTTAGAAGCTTTTATTCAAAATTACTTTACAGGATTGAAATAAGTTGTCCCAAATATATTCTAAAATTTGAAAAGTACAGATAAATGACATTTAGAAACCACATTTCAAAATTTCTTTGATATTACTTTGATAAATAGATTTTTGCTTGTCTTTTATTTTATTTTAAGTGGTTTTTACTAAGATTTGAGGTTTAGACTGAAACAACTTGATTCTTGTAGTTTGTTTTCTATTTTATTGAAGACCGAAACCAAACCGAAACTTTGGTTCGGTTAAATAGCTATTGAACTTCAAATTATATATAGAAACTTAAAAATTAATTTGAGTTTCAAATATATGAATGTTCCAAGTTTGAAATTCAAGCTCAGTAAAGTTACAAGATCATGAAATATATATAAATTGTGTAACTACAAAATGTTGAGTAATGAATGCATATTTTTAGTGTTATTAATAGTTATAATTAATCAATATTGTTCCGTTCGTCTATATCTTATTTTTCAATTAAAGAAAAATTTCGAATTTTATTTTAATAAAGTAAACAAATATGTGTTACTATATGGAAAATTGTAATAAAATCTGAAGTTGAAATTCTTAAAACTACAAAAGATTGGAAGTGGGACTGAAATAGAGATCTCGAACCTTAGTTTTTGTTATCTTTTTTGTCTTTTCATCTTTAAACAACTTTCAACGTAAAAAAAAAAAAAAACTGTTGGTTATTGTTTTTACCGCTTGTAAGTACAAACATGAGCGTGAGACCCATATTATATTAGTTTTTGGTTTCTGCACTTGATAAGTAATCCATAGGTTTTCATTTTCAGAGAAACAAGTGCAGAAAATTAAGCACAAATCTGACCTTTTTTAGAGCATTTGTGCTTATTTTTAGGAGATGGCTAACCTATCCCTGGATACGTAATAAAATTGCAAAAATTGCAACAATTAAGAAATAAAATTAATATTTTTATATATGAATAATAGGCTAGAAATGAAACTTTTCAAAGTTATCTTAGGAAGATGCTTTTCAAAAATTTACATTATAAATATATATACACACACACACACACACACACACACACACATATATATGTATATATATATATATATATATTATGGGAAACAAAGTAGTTTTTTCATATAAACTAGAGTTAAAAAAATACACTAGGGGTGCTGATCTATTTAAATGTGTTATGGATGCACATGCATATATAATTCTTGTGAATCTAGAAGACATCGTATAGGTATATATATCAAAATTATTGTTGTTTAGCTTTTCTACATTAATAAGCATGGCAATTTTTTTATAAGGATGACAATGTTTTGATTTGACTGTTAAGAATCTTAGAGATAGAACAAATACTGAATGTGTAGTTAAAGAGAATTTCAAGACAACTAGAAAGAGTATGCTAGCAAAATAGGATGAAAAAGCTTATGTTGCTTTAGGACAAGAACAAATGAAGGTACAGTGGAACAATGGTGGATACCCAATGCCAAAGTCCTAATGTTTGGACAACGTATCCAAAATTAAGTGCTAAGTGCAAATGTACAAATTGTTATTGGGTGACACTCTTATACACTTATAGAAAAAAATGTCGGTTGTTGGAAGATCATCATGTGCTTCGATGTTCGTTCTTAAAATCTAACTACAGTTGCGATGCTTACTAGAGCTTTGACAAACGGGTCAAATTCAATTTTTCTCCTTGAAAGGGGAAGTAAAAACAAAATCCGTTCGCATTGGTGCAAAAGGCTTTACAATTATCCATATATCTTAGTCCTTATCTTATCTGCGTCTTTCCTTTGTTCTAATTTATGCTTCGATAGCTGTCATCTCTCGTTCCTACCTGGTTTCATCCTCTTTCTAAACCCTATTTGATTTTATCTCTTGTTCAAAATGCAAAAGAATTCCGAATCCAAAGTGTCAGAGTTTCAATTCAAAGTGTTAACACCTTATTTCAAAGTCCCAAAAATTCTATGCAATTTTTTTTGGAAATTAGTGTGCAACCCGTGCGCTAGACATGATATATCATATAAAAATAATGTGCTAAATACATTTAAAATATAATTTATTATGTAATTTACAGTGAAATGGTTTGGATAAATAAGATAAATTGAATTTACAGTATTTATAGGTAAATTTTACATTTGAATAAGAACTAAAATTTCATTTTTATAGTGTATTTTTACATTTGAATAGAAACTATATTACTGTTGCTTTGGTAAAAATGAGTTTCGTTTTGATTTATTATTTTATAGGATTTTTGATTGAAAAGGTTATATGTTGATTTATTATTTTACAGGATTCAATGTCTTATAAGAAAATAAATGACTAATCGTATTGTTAACTAATTTTGAAATCATTATTTTCATAAAATTGTAGACAAATATTCACGTATATCTATCTGAAGCTGGCATTTAGCTTTTGGCATATTTTGCTAAAAAATTATGTACAGATTGAATTTAAAATGTCACTTGAGCATGAAAGCACCTAAATATTGGACCGTAGTATTAATGAATTAATATATTTTTATGCATTAATTTTTTTACAGCATCTCAGAGTCCGGAAAGCCGTGAGAATAGTACCAGGACGGGAGACTGACCTGGGAAGTCCTCTCGCGCTTGAGTACGGGAGCCTTTGGCACTGGGTATCCACCACATATCTCAAAAATGATTATATGATATTATCAAAGCGATGAATAAAATATTTACTTAATAACTAAAAAGTATTTAATGAAAATAAGATATGATAGAATATGGATCATGTTACCATTTTAATTATGTAAAAAAATATTTGTTTCAATCTATTTCTTCATAACTTAGTAATTTTACTTTGCAATAGAACTTTTAAAATATATTTAACATTTGCCTCAAAAAGACAATGAAATACAGAAGAAAAATATTTTCAATCAAAATATAGTATAATTTTTGCCCACTGGTTTACATAAATTACAAATATAAATAATTGAAATTTTACTTTTTTACAAAAACATAACAACTGAATTTATTTTTCAATATTATTAAATACAAACTCTTATCATTTATTTAGAATAAATTTTGTTAACGACAAAAAATCCACTTTACGTACCAATTTTGGAAAGAAAAAACATTATTTATGTTTCTAGTGATATACAATTTTAGAAAGCAAGTATTGTGTGTGTATATATATATTTGTATGTAATGAAATTTGAACTTTAAAATGAAAAAAAAAACAAATTTGGTATTAAGTCCTAAAATTTAACAAAGAAAATTTGTGAACTTGAACGTTGAACAATATAACACAATTAAAGACTTTTTTTATATATATTTTAATTATATGGACTTGAATGAAAAATTGATTCAACCATTTTTGTTCATACAAATGTGGTGTACACATGTGAATTGTCATCTATTAAATAATAGTAAAGCAAAACCTTTTATAGCTTTTTCCTTAGTTGTAGGAGTTTTCTCTTTTCTCCTTCATTCTCTCCAAATATTTTATTTTTAAATTGGTTCATAACTTTACACTTACTTTTTCTCTCGCATTATTTTTACCTTTTCTGTTATTTTACATTTTGATATAGATATTTAAAGTATACACAATTATTTATTAACAGTTAGCTCCTAATATTTTATATTTAAGTCCACATGTTTAAATTAATTACAAAACCCAAAATATAAGTAATTTAAATAAATTTAATTAACTTACTAAAAAAAATGAAAAAAATATGTTTTTTGTCCCCAAACACCTAACTTTGAATTTTTATAATCATTTAAGTCTCAATTCTTAATTTCTAAAATTTTACATTTAGTACCATATTTTGCATTTAGTTACATAATATTATAACTATTTTGAAAAAATTAGCAAACTATTATTCATTGATTCTCCCAATAAATCACATCAAGATCAACCATATTCATATTAACAAAAAAAAAAAAAATCAAATATATAAACCTGTCAATCCAATAACATAAATTATACACATAAGTAACAATGATAAGTTCAAAGTTTAACTCATTTACATTAATATATTTAACGTGTATTGCATTGTAATTGTTAGACCAAAAATTGGGCCTAAGACCCAAATGTAGATCACATATCACAGAATGCAGAAAAGAGTAAATAAAGAGGAGACACACAAGGTTTTTATAGTGGTTCGGCTGTAGATGTAGCCTACGTCCACTTTATAATCTTATTGTTATACTGACAGATTACAAGAATCAGTTATATGCAGACACACAATCCGTGTGTTAATTGAGATTACAAGAGGAGAATTTATGTGTAGAAAGGTGCAAAGTCCTTGCAATCGGTAATGGCAGAGGCTATCTAGATGTAGGAGAAAGTCTCAGCCAAAAAGTCCTTGAAAATGTCTTCAAATGGTGTATTTATAGCTGTAGGAGAGTGTCTGGGAAGACCGGTTTGTGATGGGGTACGTAGCACCCGATCCGAAAAAGTAGGAGCAAGATGTGGCATGAGAAAAGGTCAAAACAGTGCGTGTATCTGCATGTGCAGGGGTCGGTTCGTGGTCATGGGATCGGATCGTGATATGGGCTCCACGAACCGAGGTCTGATCGTGAGCTGTATGATGAAGCTGGTGTGTCACGAGCGTGTCGTGATCAGGAGGTGTACCACGAACGGGTCGTCATCTGAGGGTGCGCCACGATCCGAAGGGGGGGCGATCCGATGAAGGGCGAACAGAGGTTGCACCACGAGCCAGAGAGGATGCACGAGCCATACTCCGATCGTGTGGCGTTTCGTCGCTTTATCCAGGAAATTGTCAGATTACACCCATTCACGAAAACGGGCGTAACTTTCAAATCGTAAGTCTGATTAAGCCAAATCGAAGCTCAAACTGAAGCTAATTCAGAGATCTACAAGAGTTACGGAGCTCAACTCCGTAATTGCTGTTTTCAGGCCAAAAAAAGGTCATCTGATAGGAGTTTCGGGTCTTTCTTTGTTCGTGATGCGACTTTGACCAAATCACTGCCTATCTTCTGATGTTGTTCTCCATATCCGAGCACGATGCTATCCAGATATTCAGTGTGACAGCTTTTACCAAAAAGTGTGTCAACAGTAATGTTAATGTCAAATGCCAATATTTTAAAATTTATTTAGTTATTTACAAAACACTGCACAATGTCACTTAACATTGTACGTTTAAGTCATGATATTTAAATTAATTATGTAATTTTGAATTTAACAAATGAATTATGAATTCAATCAATAAATTGTTAATTCATCTAATTAACATCAAGCATATGTTTTAAAATGTATACTATGTTCGTATTAAAAAAATGGCAAAAATAGTTTTTCTTTCAAATATAAAGTTAAATAAGTCACAGTTTAATCAATATATGTAAACAATAATATGAAGTTTAATATATTATACACTTATCTCAATAAATTTATCGTAAATTGAAGAAAATAATTTCCGCTTTAAATACCTCTATTTTAACTTCTCTACAATTATTTGTTAAACCTGCTCAATTCTTTCGTGATATTTTATATTTAAATCCATATATTTAAACTACTCATGAAATCTTAAATTTTGATTATTTAAATAATCTTAGGGAGTATTTAGTCCATCTTCTTAATTGCTCTTAAAAATATACGCCGATATTACTATATATTCATATTTAAAAAAAAGATAGTTTACCATGCAGCTATAAAGATCTATAAATCACATAATATGAACTCTGCATATCAACAATAATGACAAAGTTAATTGGTAAATTAGTTATTATTCATTTGTATTTAGAATTTACCTTGTATTATATTATAAATTTCTTTTTGAACATCAGTAACTCCACAATAAATTTATACATTTTTTTGGCAAATTTCTTTCTAATTCTTTATACTATGCTATACAGTTAATTTAACTCCGTAATATTACAGTTAACTTATTTAAATAAATTCTATTAAATAATATTTGCTAATTCATTGAAAAATTCCTGACATGCATCAATTTAATCATGTATATCTATATCAAAAAAATAATTAAAATTTTTCTCAAATACACACATATATTGTTTGTGTAAGTTATAAAACATAAATTACACAAACTATAATAATAATTTTAATTAGTAGTTTATGTATTTCACATCAAAATTGATCATATATTTCATAACAAAGTTCTCATTTTAACATTAAAATAATAAATGCTATTTTAATAATATTATCGTGTGCAAAGCACGGGTCACACACTAGTTTTTATGATTTATTAATCAAAAATAGATATTTGTTAATTAGATTTATTAAAATGTTCAAATTTAAGACCATTTAATAAATTCGTATATGAACACGTATGTAAAACAATATAAGAAAATTTAGAAGTCAACAAGTAATTGTAATAGTTATTAAATGTTTATATTTAAAGGTAAAATGACCACATTGTAAAAGTTTATATATAGTTGTCGAAACTTTAAACTATGCAGACTTAAAATAAAAATTAGATTTACTATTTTGATAATTTAAATGTGATACGCATGTCGGATTGTCATTTTTAGAATTTATTAGACCAGTGAACAAAAATTTGTTTTTGGTTGTTTATTAGAATTTAACTTAATATCACCTAATTAATCTCAAATATGTACTTAATTGTCAAATATTATAAGAACACCTAGAAAAAATATTTTTACATTATAAAATTTATTAAATGTTGGTATTTAAATGTAAAACAATAAAAGAGGGAACAACCATAAATATTGTTATAATTACCATAATGAATAATTATCTTTAGAGTTTCAAATCCAACACGAAATATCTTGAGAGTTTAAACTGAAGAGGGACAACATAGAGAATTAAGGAGAGCGCTTTAATAGGTTCTGCATTACTATTATTTAATAGATTAAGATGATTAAATTTAGGGTTTTGGAAGAAATATGAAGAGGCTTGGTAGGATGTGGGAACAAACATACAAGAAATAATTAAAATAGACAAGGATATATTCTTTATCAGAAAATCTGCTTTCTTATTTTCCTTGTCAAGAAGACCTAAAAGGGAACGGTGAATGAGGCAATGGGTCCGACATATGAAGATCTTTATTAAAAGCTAAGTACGAAGGAGGGTCAAGCTCCGCGAGAGGAAAACTAGAAAGACTTCATCGACGTTAAATGCATTAAGGATGAGAATGAAAGACTTTCCATGAAAGACGACGAGATAAAAATAGATGGGGGAGATATTTTATTCAACGTAGAAAGTGATAGCTCCTCAATTGAATTGGAAAACTTTTTTAACGACACCAATAAACATTTTGTTCGAAAAATTCATGAGTCTGAGATAAAGAAGACGCTGAAACAGATGAAAACATGCAAGTTGGCAGGGCTCGATGACATCTTTATTGAGGTGTAGATATGCAGGGATAACCTGACTAAGTTTAGCGATATTTTCAAATCAAACAAGATGCCAGATGAATGGAGAAACATTTTAGTTTTGATCTTTAAGAGTAAAAGAGATATTCAAAGTTGCACGAAGTACAAATGAATAAGCTTATGAGTCACATACTGAGGCGTTGGGAGGGAGTAGTCGAACATCGATCGAGAATGTTGCCAAATGTTTCAAAAAATCAATTTGGTTTTATGTCTGGAATGCCAACAAGGTGAATTTCTGAGTAATACAATTTATAGAGATATTTAGAGAGCTAAGAAAGATCTATGCATGGTATTTATCGATTTGAAGAAAACTTACGACATAGTACCAAGAAAGCTTTGTGGTGGGCACTGAAAAGGAAGAGGATTACAATAAAATACGTCACCCTTATCAATGATATGTACAATGATGTTGTGACTAGTGTCAGAGCATGCGATGATGAAACTAGTGACTTTCCTATTAACATATGATTACATCAAGGGTCGGCTTTGAGTCCTTATATTTTTGCTTTAATGATGGATAGTCCCAAAGGGCATACAAGACGAGATTCCTTTATGTATGTTTTTTGTTGATGATGCTGTGCTGGTTGATGGAAGTAAGGTATGAGTTAATAGTCAACCGAAGTCGTGGATGAAGACTTTAGAATCTAAGGGTTTTAGGCTCAGCCGATCTGAAAGAGTACATGAAGAGTGAGTTAAGCTGTGTCGGGTCTAATGATGGAGATGTCATCCTGATTGAACAAGTGGTGCCCAGTGAGAAATTCTTTTGATGTTTAGGATTTATATCGCAAGTTTGATGGTGAGATTGATGAAGATGTTAATTTTAGAATTCGAACGGGATGAGTGAAATGACGACTAGCATTTGACATTCTCTATGACGGGAAAATTCCTCAAGTTTAAAGGTATTTTCTACAGAACAATAATCAGATATGTGATGTTATATGATCAAAATGTTGGTCTACAAAAGGCAACACATTCACAAAATGCGTATGCTGCGATGAAGTAGGGTATGAGTTAATAGTCAACCGAAGTCGTGGAGGAAGACTTTAGAATCTAAGGGTTTTAGGCTCAGCAGATCTGAAATAGAGTACATGAAGAGTGAGTTAAGCTATGTCAGGTCTAATGATGGAGATGTCATCCTGATTGAACAAGTGGTGCCCAGTGAGAAATTCTTTTGATGTTTAGGATTTATATCGCAAATTTGATGGTGAGATTGATGAAGATGTTAATTTTAGAATTCGAACGGGATGAGTGAAATGACGACTAGCATTTGACATTCTCCATGACGGGGAAATTCCTCAAGTTTAAAGGTATTTTCTACTGAACAATAATCAGATATGTGATGTTATATGATCAAATTGTTGGTCTACCAAAAGGCAACACATTCACAAAACGTGTAGCAGAGATGCGTATGCTGCGACGGAGTTGTGGGCATGTCGGAAGAGATGAGTTAGAAATGATGATATTTGGGACAAACTTGGAGTTGCATCAATTGAAGAGAAACTAGTCCAACATCGCTTAAATGATTTTGACATTTTCAACGAAGACACTGTGATGCACCTGTGCATGTTGGAATTATAGGCCGCACCAAAAGTTCAAAAAAAAAAAAAAGGTAGAGATCGACCAAGGATAACATGTGATAAAGTAGTAAATAGAGAGTTGAGAAACTGGAATATATCCGAAAAGCCAGTGTCGAATAAGTGCGCATGGAAGTTAGTGATCCATGTATCAGAACATTAAGTTTATGTTACTTTGGAGAAAGTGTTATGATTATAGGACAAGTGAATAGGGGCTTAAAGCATAGTGTTGATCTTCAGTGTACATTACTTCTAGTGTTGTTATCATTATCACCACCTTATTTTTTTATTCGTTATTTTATTATTATTAAATTAATTGTTTTACTTTATTTTATCTTTCATTTTAAAACTTTTGTTAGTATTTTTACCTTTCGTTTGACTTTATCATTTGGTTTTGGATTCCATCTTCAGCCAACTCCAACTTGCTTGTGATTAATGATTTAGTTGTTTTTTTATTTTTTTTCTTTAGTCATGATCATTATTAAATGTTAAATTTCTGAAGTTTTTATCCTTACATGTGAAATATTTACATTTTGCTCTTTAATAAGTACACTATTTATGAATTTCCATGAAGAACTTAGTTTGCTTTTCCAATGAATTTTTTTCAATGTTATCTCACTATATTGCCTTTTTTCATATGCTTTAGTTTTTGTTGGTGTCGAAAATGACACTGACACCTCAATAACCGTTAAAGCACCAATTCCAAATTTCAAAGTATAGTTTACAGAAAAATAACCACAAAAATCCAGTCAACTGCCACAGATAATTAAGTATAGAAAAGTGAACACTAGGTATATAGCGGTTCGTATCCACCTATGTCTACCGTGATGTAATATTTTTATTACATTGTAAGATTACAAATACAGTCTGATTGATTAAAAATGTAAAGAATACGTTGTAAACTTGTAGCTGATCCAGAAAATGGCAGAGCTTTCGCGTGTTTTCAAAGGAAGGATCTCCTTTTGTAGTGCTATAGATAGTGTATTTATGAGTGCATTTCAAATCGGTTCAGGCTAAAAATTCATAGGGATCAAGGAACAACAGGTTGATCGCGCCGCAAAGTTGGGACCAACACTGACCCAAAATGGGGTAGACATCGGCCTGGCTAAGCTACTTCGATGGCCAGACGATCCGCTGTTGGTGCCTTCTACTCCACTTGCTTTGGGTTGTTGGTTGTTGCACTCTAATTCGTCTTGTCGTTTCCAAAGTATTGGGCGTCCATTGTTAAAGTTGAAATGTGCATTCCCGTGCTTTGGCTAGGATCCGATCCGAATTGCATCCGGGTTCAATTCCATAATTAGTCAACTCAGAGTTCCGTTTAGGTGAATCCACGCTTCTGTAGCTTCATATCTTTGTATGTGCTCGAGTCTCGAGCAGTGTTATTAAAGTGTATGTTATAGCATGCTAAGCGATAAATAGCGTATAGCGTAGAGCTTACGCTATTGTTCTTATAATAGCATGGGTTTGTTATAACGCAAAAGTAGCGTGTTGTTTTATCAAACTCTAAATTGCATATAACTCTAAATAGCGCGTTATTTTGTTTTTTTTCTAAGGTTTGGGCAGTGAATAAAACCCGAAAAATTGCACTGTTGTACTTATAATGACTCAAAGGAAAACAACGTAGGGTGTGACTTGGAAGAAGAAGAAACCGACGATTGTTCAGATAATGATGATGGTTTTGATATGGATGACATGCGTGATTAGGCCTAAATTTTTTAGAAGTATAATGTAATATATATATGTCTTGTTATGATGCGTTTTAACCATGTTTGACTTTATTTGGATTTTGTTATTGTAGACTTTATATATATCATATATATATATATATATATGTATATATGTATGTATGTATGTATATATAATTTTCATTTGATCTTATTTTCACCGTGATTTCTCTTTTTTTTTTTTTTATAGTTCTTGTCATTATATATATTTTTAACTTCATTTTGTGCATAATACTATTTTTCATGTAATTTTTTGTATAATTTCATCTCATCATAAATAGGAATAAATTTCATCATAGCTCACAAATATAAGGATAAACTTTAAATTTTGTAAGGTACAAAACATCAATTATTTTGAATGTGCAATATGAAATTATTAGCTTTTCTTTAATATGGTTACATTTTACGTCAAAAACAATTTAGTACATGCATGAAGAATGGTGGTGCTTGTATTTGGAGTCATGAACAGTTTGGATATGACGCAAAATATGTAAAAATGAATTAATTTCCAGTCAGGTAAAATATACTTGATTAGTTGTTAAAAGGATGAACCAAATAGCGCGTGTTATAGTGGTAGCGCAAGGTAGCATATACCGCAAGCCTTGTATTATTTGCTATTGACTACATGGTTCCCGAGCCATCTGATTATCTCTATGGGCTATCCCCCATGACAATCAAGTAGTCCATACATTCAAATTCGATGTGTAACGGCCTTGGTAAAAAGACGGGTTAATAATTGCTTCTCAACTTGCGGTGGAAGGTGTATTTTGTGTTGCCATAAATTCGGAGTCCATAATTCATGAGTATCTGAGTTTGCCAATCCAAGATTCTAGTCCAATGCCAAGCCATGTCCGCAATCTTCCCAAATTATTTATAAATTCTATGACGATTTCAAGCCAAATCCACGATCCCACTGGATTATGTGCCAAACCCGAAAGCTAGTATCTGAAGTTTGAGCCAAGTTCGTAGCCAAATCCACGGTCTCTTTAGATTGTTTATGTAATCCATATCCATTTGAAGTTCAAAGCCGATGTCCAAATCCGGATTTGCGCTGGTTAAATCCATAGCCAGATCCAAATCCATAGTTACTTCGAGCTGATATCCAAATTCATGGTCTCTTTGAGCAAATCAATGGTCTTCCCCAATCCTTGTTGAGCGTAACCCATACTTCGCGACATTTAGCCTCTTTGAACTCTTGCTGAGCATAGTTCACGCTCAACCGACGTAGCTTTTTCGAGTTCTTTTCAGGCATAGTCCAGTCCATACTCGACAATCTATCAAATGGTTTCGCCAACGAATCGGCCCAAACCTTAAGAAGCGCAGTCCGCGCTTGATGACCTGAATAGAATAGACGGCCTTGCCAAGTCCTGACAAGATGACCTACCTCTTATCGAGCATAATTCATACTCGACCATCAATCATGCAGCCTTCCTAAGTCTTGACGAAGCATCCCGACACTTGCCGAGCATAGTCCGTACTTGACGGCCTTGCCAAGTCCTGACAAGACAACTTATCCCTTGTGCTTAGTCCACACACGACCTGTGAATTGTTAGTTGAAATCAAGTTGTCAGTTTCATACTCAACAAGTATAGTCCATACTTGCCAAGTAATTTTATTAAACTTCTAAAATACAGTTTTATTACATTATGGAAACCAATTGTTTACACAGTTTCAGAGCGTGCCTGGAGACCAAGTCCTTACGCATGCAAGTGGCTTAGCCATTTTTTATATGTTGATTTTATATTGAGCAAACTAAGTGAAAATCCCGACGGTTTATCGTTGTATCAGAGCATGCTTAGGGACCAAGTCATGATTTCATATATGTGTAAGCGACAATCGTTTATTATCCTAATTCAAACCATCCCCGTGAGCTTAGGCCCGCCCCGATCCTGTGAAGTTGACGGTTGCTCATGTTCTATCGTCATTGCTCTATTCCGAACTTACTGTGCCAATTGTACTTTTCCGTCTCGTACCCCAGTTATTTCCTTGAGATATCTACATTCATTTGTATCAGGTCTATCTACTTCATGAAACAAAGTGCTTGCCCATCGTCCGCTCGCACTTGGTGGGTTCCCTCCTTGCTGGTCTTCGACATGGAAAAAGTTCTCGAGTTTTCAAGTAAATTCTTTCCAAATTTGTATTCAAATTCGAGTGAGAACATAGCATGCCATCTCTTTTGTCTGTCCGATCAGCCATATCCATCATCGACTTTACGTTTTTCTTTATTTTTTTTCCGATCCTAATCCGGACGGTTTTATGCTTGTGACCGCATTTACTTCCAAAGCTCTCTCTTTATTTGCTCTTGCATCTTCTTGCCGTAAGAATCTATCTGCCTCGTGATAGAATTCCTCGAGATTCTTTGGGAGATCCCACTCCAATGATGCTTTAAAATATGTATTATCCAATATTCTTTGGGAGATCCCGCTCCAATGATGCTTTAAAATATGTATTATCCAATAAACCCGCAAAGTTTCGCATGCCCTATGCTTCACTGTTGTTAGGGTCATAACATTCTTAAGTTGCGTGATATGAAACTGCAACTACCTCATAAATCTATCAGTCAAATCCATTCTAGTTCCAATAGATTCATTCGCCAATTGTTTAAATCATATACCCGCAATATCCGATAGAAGAGTGGGAATCCTTTAACCATGACTTCTTTAGATGTCTGCAACACTTACATATACCTCATGCACTTCATTAAGTGAGCAGTAGGATCTGTTTTTCCGTTATACGCTTCGAGCACCTGAAGTTTAAATTTCAGTGGATACTTTGCAGTTCTAATATCCGGATTGAAAGGACTTCTATGCATGCTTTTCACATCCTGATTTATCATCTTGTAGTCCGGCAATCAAGAAAAATCTACCAATCAACATCTTTGATTCCTATTGTTCGAGTACCTGGATTTCCCAAATCGGGCATGCCTTTATCCGGAATTCTTCCCGGATTGCTATCGAACCCAAGACTGGGTTTGACGCCAATTTGAACTTCTTGACTAGGTTTTGCCCTCGGTCGATCTAGACCAGCTCTATTCTCCTCTATACTAACTCCATGCTCCAAATTCCAGCCGCCATAACACCCAAGTTTTGTGGTCTTCCGAAGGGGTGGGGGTAGGAGGGGTATGCCTTCACGCGTATCGATTCGGTACTGACCCGAGAAGCGGGTTCGGTTTCTATCTGGAGCCGTTGATCGGGGGCTGCCTCAAATTGATATGTCACCATCTTCTGCTTGCTATTTTCTATTGTAACACTTTGATTTTAATTTCCAGCATGTCTTGCTTGTCCAATTTGTGTGAGGAAATTTTGTATCGTCTCCTCTTGTCTGTTCATCATCTTGTATATTATTGATCATAGCTCCCGTCCCTTGTAATGGAGATGGATTCGTTTCCTCCGGAGAAATCCGCCTAACTTTTTGTCCAGCTCCGTCTGATGGTTTTTCTAATCTTCGCCATTGCTAATCATTCAAACTCCGTAAGCTTCTTCAATCCTAAGGTGCTAGTGTTCCTCGTGAAAGCAGAAAAAATGTTGACGTCAAAAATGACACCAACGCCCCGATAACCGTGGAAACCCCTGTTCCAAGTTTCCAAGTACATATTGTATATTATTGATCATAGCTCCCATCTTGTCCCTTGTAATGGAGATGGATGCGTTTCCTCCGGAGAAATCCTCCAAACTTTCTGTCCAGCTCCATCTGATAGTATTCCTAATCTTCGCCATTGCTAATCCTCCAAACTCCGAAAGCTTCTTCAATCCAAGGTGCTAGTGTTCCTCATGAAAGCAGAAAAAATGTTGACGTCAAAAATGACACCAACGCCCCGATAACCGTGGAAACACCTATTCCAAGATTCCAAGTACATATTGTAGACAAATAACCACTAAATCCAATTAATTGCCATGGTTATTTAAGCTCAGAATAAAAAGAGGACACCGAGTATATGGTGGTTCGGCAATCCACCTACGTCCATTGTGAGGTAATCATTATATACTATAAGGTCACAAATAAAGTTGGTTTGATTAAGATTGTGGAGGATAAGCTGCAGTTGACCCAGAATATGGTCAAAGCTCCGTGTGTTTTCTCAGAGAAAAGATACTCATTTTTAAGTGTTGTATGTGTTTATAATTGAAGTCAGATCAGGTCAAAAATTCGTAGGGAACCGCGGAACAATAGGATGACCATGCCGATAAAGTGGTGTCTGGATCGCCCGAAGTGGGCTCGGGTCGGCATCGATCCGGTCAAGCTCCTTCGATAGACGCACGATTCGGTGTGTGTCCCTTCTATTCCATTTGGTTCGAGTTGCTGGTGGTTGCACTCTAATCCGTCTTGTCGTTTCCAAATTATTGGGCATCCATTGTTGAAGTTGAATGAGATCCAATCCGACTTGCATCCAGATCCAAGTCCATAATTAGTCGACTACAGAGTTCCATTCAGGTGAATCCACTCATCATGCTTGCGTCCTGAGCTGTCCAATCATCTGTTGATCAAGTCCGTGCATCTTTGTAATATTGTTCCTTGTTTCCCTTCCCTGTAATTCTATCTAGTTCTTGCCAATGTATAACGGTTAACCTACTGATTTCCCTTGACCGTTTAATGATGCGCTTAAAGTAATATATGTGATTTTCGTAACTATCATCGATCCAAAGGTTTCTAGGTATGTTTGGT